>OY987273.1:12907460-13537587 GCA_963920665.1 Straminergon stramineum
TGCAATTTATTTTACATGATTGCACTCACCAATGTTTCCAACATGCCCGTCAAACACAAAAATATAGAAAAGAAATATTAGTAGGTTGCAATGTTTGTGATAACCAAAACTGTTTATAAAATTCATGCATTGCAAAGTACAATAACAATACAATGAATCTATACTTCGAAAATACGCTCACTTTCTCATAGGTTATCTAAGATATTCCTTTGGCTTCTCGTCCATCTTTCTTCCAATTGCTACAATTCTCTTCAACTCTTAAAGACTTGAGATCTACTATCGATGCAACTCAATAACCTCAATTATTCAAACGACTCGACCTACGAACTTCTTGGGCACTTGGATCCGCTGCATTAGCATCTCAAACAACAACATCATCATCCTTTAGTGCCTCATCATTTGCATCTTCGTTGCTGTCATATTCATCTTTTGCTTCACCACTGTCTGTGGTCCAATGTCCCTCAACTTCCGAGTTTTCATTTCAAAGTTCTATTGTAGTTTGACCTTGACTACGTTTGCGCTTGAACCTCTTATGTCGTTGTGCGTTGGGGTCTTCTGCATCAAAATTTATAGTAGGCCCACCTAGAATTGTTGGAACAACAAATGCCGGGGTTGATCCACTAGGTCCTAGTACGTATGTACTTAGGAACGGTTCTATCACCCTATTTGGATCTCTTGCCCCAATTCCAAGGAGTAGATGATTAGTAGGCCTTGATGATGATGCTTCTCCAATATGTTGACCTTCTCTTCATCCACGGCCTCTACTTCCTCCATGGCCTCCAGCCCTTCCACGGCCTTTCGTCTGTCCATGGCCTTGTTGATATTGACCTAGTTCATGACAAACAGGGGGCCAAGGGGCCATAGGTGGTCTACCACCAATAGTACCACGTGAAACGCTTTGCAGAGTCAAATCAACATTCCCCAGAGAGCCTAACCTTATTGGAGAAGGTCTTTGGATGGCATTGGAATTTGTTACTAAAGATGGGTCTATGGAATGTGGTGTTTGTATACCTTGGTCAGAAATAGTAGGATGGCCCTCAACTAGAGCGGGTACACGAGCAAGGTCTTCTGGTGGTTCTACAAATGCAAAAACATCATTAGGGTCCACATGCTCTGGATCAAAAGGCCTTCTCACATTACCAACTGGTTGGTTTCTTGCAATAGGGTGTGCCACTCTTGCATTTCTAACATTTCTGTCATGATGTCCTTGAATAGCTCTAATATTTTGAGTTGATGGCCCCACTCCTATAGGCCTTCTATTGCCATCTCGATTGTGAGAAGATCCTCCATGGTTTGGATTTGCATTCCTCCCTCTATTTATGTCGCCATCTTCATTTCCACCACCATTTCCATTTCCGCCGCCATTTCCTAGAGGGAGGTTGTCATCATCGTCGTTGTTGTTATGGGAAATACCATCATCGACGTTATCATCATTTGGATTGTCAGTCTCTAAAGAAGACAACAAAGCAGGGACTTCAACGATCCCTTCATTTTGAGGAAGTGGAGGTGAAGGACTGCGACATGGATTGGGTGGAATGGGTGGCCCCCGTGGCCCCCAACGACCATTAAGGAGTTCCTCCTCTCCATCGTCAGCATCTCCATAGTAGTTCCTTGCTTCCTCGAGGTGATCAACTCCTCGCCTCCAAAGATCTGGGTTTGCCGGATACTCTTGAGGTGCTATGTAGGCTTATCCATCAACCTCTTCTTCTTCCTCTCCTTGCATTGCATCGAATTCCCGATTGCGTTCATTCACCGGGAGCGGACCTAGGGCATCTGGATCGTAATCCTCCGAGTACATATTTGCATCATACCAACAAACTGGATCGGCTCCTGGTCGCTACTGAAGTACATGGCTATTGGTATAAATATATACCAATGACTTTGCCTTTTCAGGGGCTAATCGATTTTCGACCTTATTGTGAACAAAGGAATACATACTCCAATTCCTTTCACAAGAGCTGGCAAAACACGTGAGGGATAAAAGACGCACGGCAATTTTTGAAAGAGCCCGATCTCCAACCTTGTGCCACCATTGGTGGGGAAGCATTTGTGTCACACGGATGTTGGGTGTCATAGCTGGATTGTACAATCCACTATCCTCCTCAAATTCTATTAATTCTGCCAACACATCATCGAAATTCACACCCACTGAATCTGCCATCTTGCGGATGACTCTATACAATGCACGTAGGGCAGTTCCATCCACCGTGAGTGCCACATTATCCAAGAGATATGGATTCGAAAGGGCCGCAGTGTAGTGTGTATCTTCAAAAACCATGTTCCATCTTTCATTGAAAGATGCTTCCAAAATGATTGCTATATCATCACGTAAGCTGAAAGGTGGTTCTCTTAAAGAATACACGTGCCCTCGCGAATTGTGCATTACGAGCCACGCCCGACCCATGGTTGGATCTCGTCCATCAAACACATGCAAAGCCTTCAATACGTCTTCAATCATGTACACGTAATTCACACATCGTTGCCAGAAAGCCACATCTTGAATGGTTCTTCTAACATTACGCGAAGTGGTAGCTGCCTGCGGTCCATTTTGTTCGTTTCGTAGGGTATCAAAGTAATTTAGAACACGCAGGTGGTTATTTAACCGCTCCAAGACTCCTTTGAGTTTCACTAGTCGCTGCAACATGAGGAAATTACAAGCGAAGCGGGTTTCGCTAGGCACTACGAGTTGCAGATTCAGACTCAATTCACGGAAAACCGACATGGTTGCATGATGGTTTCGAATGTATTGGCACAATCTTTTTGCCTTGCCAATTAAATTTGAAAATTCCTGGATTTTGGCCCAATCTTCCAACATGAGATCGAGTGCATGTACCATGCAGCCTTGCGCAAAAATGTGTGGATATGTTCGAGTGATGTTTTACAATGCCCCAAGCATATTTGCTGCATTATCTGTGCACACTTGTGTCACATATTTGGAATCCACCTTCTCAATGTACACTTTCATTTGGTCCGCTATGTAGTGCATGGTTTTCTTTTGTGAGGTAGTATCAATTGACCCCAAAAATACATCACTTGCAGGGCATGACATCATCACATTCATGAGAGGCCTCCGATTGACATCATCCCAACCATTGGTGCATATCGACACCCCATAGTGCTTGACAGCAAATCTAACCTTCTCTTGAATCTGCTTCTCAATTTGCAACCTCCTCAGTTCAATTAAATTAGTCCTGAACTGATGGTAAGAAGGTGGACTATATTCAAAACTTGCTTGTGAGGTTGCCTTCACAGCCTCAATGAAGGTGGATGCCTTGCCACATTAAATGGCACATTCGCTTCCTAGAAAAAACTTGCCCACTTCTCATCCAACTCCTTCTTCTTTGCAATGTTGAATGCGTCCGCCATGCCCTGTTGACGTAGTGATCCAGATCTCATAGAATTCGATCCAGCAAGACTATATGACGTTTGTAGAATATCATTTTCTCCTGAAATGTTTGCCCCTTCTTCCGCTCTCCCACCATTGATCCCACCCATCACCTCATTTTCAGTGGCTTCACTTGAACTTGCACGTGCAGTTGCTCTAGATGGCGCACTTTGAATTGGTTCTCCTTCATACATGTCCCCGACATCCATTCGTAGCGGGACAAAACCTGTACAATTGGCAAATCTATGTCGCACATGACGAGGCATACTTCGACAAATTGACCTCTCCAATTTTGAGCCATATCCAAAATGTGCAAAAGCACGCTCACGTTTGTAATTGAAGGTCCCAGCACAGAAAACACAAGTCACCTTAATCCCATTCTCCGTAAAGTTCAACCATGGTTCCCATTCCTTGGTTTGCTTCCTTTGACTTGCCATTGTGTTCAACCGTTCACAAATAATTTCAAATGTCTTCCTCCTCCTTCATATTGAAGTTAAAAAGGTCATAGATATACCAAACAAAGTATCAGTAACAGCAGTTAGTGCTAATCCACTGCTTGAACTGATTTTGACATCACCCCAGCAACAAACTAGGGCCATCTGCCACCCAAGTAGACTCACAAGGAGCTCAAAATGAATTGAAGTCCAAGAGATAGAGGCCAGGTGACAAATGTGGGGAATGTTGGGTCTTCCTTTTCTTTATATACTTAGGGAATGCAGGGGCATGGACTTCACCAATGTGCGTGGCAGTAGGGTGCGGACTTCTTCATTCCCAAAGTGTAGGACATGGATGCACACTCTGAGAATTTTTGGAGGATGTTCACAACTCACACTTGAATCCCTGGCATCAAGGCGCGAACAGGATGGTAGGGCGCAGACTTTAGGGCAGGGACTTTAAGTGAGGGCGGGGACTTGAAGTTAGGGTGCGGACTCCAAGGCATGGACTTCAAGGTGCGGACTCCATAACAGGGCGCGGACTCCAGGGCACGGACTTCAGGGTGCAGACTCCAGGACGAAACTCCACTACAGAAATGTGGGTGCGCACATGGGGATGCACTAGGCATGGGATCCCTCCTTCTTCCTATTTAATGGTCTTGGAAGATGGTGTCCCCCCTTTTCATGGAAAGAGGGAAACATTAAATGTTGTCACACCTTGCTTTAAAGTCCTCATATTCGTGGAGAGACAAGAACGCTTTCTCTCACAAATGTTTTTACTGAATGAGCTGTGTCAAGGCGCGGACGTAGGGCGCGAACTCGAGGGCGGGGACTCGAGGGCGGACAATTCACAAAGGCGGAAGAACTTCAGAGAGCGTAGTTGAATCACAGACTCCATAGTGTGGACTTGAAGTCAGGGCATGGACTCCAAGGCGTGGACGTGCTCATCCAGCACAGGAGGCAGGACTTTGATATGCGCTTGGGCTTGACATCCTTCAATCCTTCCTTTTTTTGGAGCGGGGGAACCATTAATTATAGCCTGAACAACTTGTTTTGGATTCCAACAAGACAATGAAAGCAAGATGCCAAATAAAGAGCTCCACTAACTAAGATTTGGAAGAAACTTCATGGAAGAGCATGTCCCCTTCGTCGTGGTGGAAAATGTTTTTCCTTACTTCTTGTAACACTTTAAACTACTTTGAACCAACAAATAGTTTAGGGTGTAAAAAAAAGACTCTAAATTTTAAAGTGTTTAGGACACTTTGAGGAAATATTTAGGAAATGTTTTGGAAATGTAGTGTACTAGATAAAAGGGTAAAACCACATTTTGTTTAAAATGAAAGAAATCGTAGGGAGTTAAAAAAAAATTCTAGGCCTTCAATACGTCACTTGAATTTTTAATTCCATCATTCCCTTTCCTATCTTGGGGGGCTTCATTCCTAAAACTCTTCCATCCCACCTCAATGCCATTAATTTTTTTGTAAATCATTCAATTTTCTTTTTGGCTTCATGAACTCTTTAAACACTTCCATTTCAACTACTTGCCCTTCGTTTTTTGTTCCACAATTTTTTTTTCATTAATTCCTAAAACCCTTTAATTTGAACTCCATGCCAATATTTATTCATCCAACTCACTTCCTTTCCTATTTTCTTTTGCTTTCTTATTTTTTTTCTTCATTAATTCCTAAAACTCTTTTATTCCAACTCCATGCCAATATTTATTTGTTGCATCATATCCTTTCCTATTTTTTTTGCTTTCCATTTTTTTTCCTTCATTTATTCCTAAAACTCTTTTATTCCAACTTTAAGCAAGCTTTTTTTTGTTCCATCATTCCCTTTCCTATTTTTTTTACTCATTAGCAAAATTCTTCCATCCCAACTCAATAATAAATGTTTTTTATGGTACCAAATTGGAGTCTTTCCATTCACTTCCCATTTCTCATATGAAAAAATAGGTAATCAAAAATAAGATTTTTTTGATATCTCTTTCACATTCGTTTGCTTTTATTAACATTTAAAATGCACTTACATTCCAATGGATTGACATTTCTTTCCCTTCCCTAGTTTTCATCATTGATTGGAAATGAATCCTACTCCAATTCAATGACATTTAATTTCATTCCCTAAATGTTTTTATCATTAAATCCTATTCCAATTCAATGACATTACATTTCTTCACCTAATTTTTTTTATCATTGAATATTTGAATCCTATTTCAACTCAATGACATTACATTTCTTCACCTAATTTTTTTTATCATTGAATATTTGAATCCTATTTCAACTCAATGACATTTCATTTCCTTACCTAAATTTTATCCCCATTGAATCCTAATCCAATTCAATGACATTTCATTTTTTTCACTAACTTTTTTATTTATTAAATCCTATTCTAACTCAAAGACATTTTACTTCCTTCCCTAATTTAAAGTTTTCAATTTTATTTTATGGTCATTTTTTGGTAACCATTTTATTGGATATGTACCTATTTCCATCCCAATTTAATGATTCCCATTTACCTTTCCCAATTTTTGGTGCTTCGGATAACAATACACTTCCATGCCATTTTTTTGGTAGGATTCATTCCCTTTCTGATTTTTTTTGCTTGATTAGCAAAATTGTTTCATCCCAAGTTATACAAGAACTAAATGGCATTATTATTCTCTTCCTAAATTTTTTCCAACTCAATGCCATTTTTTTCATTGATCATTCCCTTCCTAATTTTTTTGTGCTTGATTAGTAAATTGCTCCATCTCAACCCAAGTGCATTTAATTTTTGTATTCCCTAAGCCCATTCTAATTTTTTGGGGCTTGATTTGCAAGATCATTCTATCCCAACTCAATGCCATTTATTTTTTGGTATATCATTCTTTCCCTATTTTTTGCTTTTCTCCATCATTCCTTTGCCTATTTCAGTATTTTGCAATTAAACATGTACCTATTACCATCCCATTTTTTGGGGGGTTCCATCATTCCTTATTTCCTTTGCATTAACGACATTTCAAAAGCATTTTTTTCCTATTAAATGACATTTGTGGTCCTTCCCTAATTTTATTCATTGATTGGAAATTGGGAATGAATTTTACTCCATTTCAATGACATTTCATTTCATGGTATAAATAATTTTAATATGTATGAAGTTGACAAGTCGTTTCAAATGAGTATGTGCAAAAAATAAATGAAGTCAATTTGGGCAAAATCATTCAAAACAAAATCATATATATTTCATATGCATAATGTAATATAAAGTCGGAAAGTATATAAGCCTATATAATGCTAGGAAAGTAAGTCTTCTAAGAAAACCTAAGCTCACTAGCTAAAACACTCTAAACTATACCTAGTCAATGTTCATTGGACTACTTGCACTACCACTTGGTCCAGCCTCATTGTCATGTGTCCCGACGTGGACTGGAAGGTCTTCATCTGAGCCCAAACGAAGTCTACGAACTGCAGATCGAGAATTCCTTGCTGGTCCGTCTTCCTCTAATATAGCCCTCAATATTTGTGATCGTTTGAGGCTCTCAAGACATTGGAGAGTTCCCAGGCTATGTTGTTCCAACAAATAGTCCATCCCTTCATTTCGAAAGGTTTCTCGCTACTCTAACTCCGATAGTTGTGCAAGTTCAGCAAGGTCTGGCATGCCAATGTCTTCCCCCATCCGCATCCCATTGTTGTCAGTAATGCAAACTCCATCAATGCCCTATAACCATCCACGAGGATGAGGTCCAAATTGGAAGTATTGTCCAGCTTCATTCCAATGCCCATTGAAGCACTGGAAGAAGAAATTCCGTCTTCCTTGGCTGAAGTTGTCCTTTAGTAGAACCAAGTGGTGGCACACCTCCACAATTTGAGCTAGATCTCTTTCCCAACCCCATTTGGTACAAAGGTTTTGTTTGTCCAACGAATGGATGTTCAATTTCTAGCTCCACACCAAGTCTGTTCCCCACTTTTGAGAATGATCAGGGGAATTTTCAACATTGAATTCCCAATGCGGTGGCATGTAGGGAACTAATCCAAACAACTCATACAAGCGCTCATGGAAAGGAGCCTTGCACAATGAACAACGTCGGCGAATAATCATCAAGCTAATTAGGCAGAATGGGTGGTACAAATGTTTGCATGTGCCTAGGTGCATTCCACCTTCCGGGCCAAATGGATTAAGACAAATGGGACATGTAGTTCCATCATGCACGAAGGTTGAAGGATTTGGCCACAGTAGTAATGGATTGCCTTGATGGTCGACGGCAGAGCCAACTGCATTTTTGAAATCCCAAGCATGTTTGGACCAATCGATGGTTGTTGGTCCACCACCAATGTTGATGGTCGCCATTTCATCCATGTTGAAAAGATCATCCACTAGGGCCCATGATGTCAAACCAAAAACCCTCGCTTGATTGTGTGCGCCGTAATTGTTGTCAATTTTTTTGAATTCTTCCACCATTTGCCTAGTTCTGTCAACACTAAAGATGCATGCCATCTTCCATTGGTAATACTGCTCCATCAACGCATGCAATTGATTTTTCAATCTCAAATTGTTTGCAAGCGCGTCCGTAAGTTGGGTGCTTTAGTCAACTGGTATCGCTGCAACTACATTCATAGGTAATTCTCCAAAGGATAATGAATCTTCTTGAGTACCCATTGTTGCACCAACTTCTGCATGTTCCAATGGAATTTGAAAATTATTTGAAGGCCCTTGCACTTCCCCTCGTGGATCCTCACCAGCATTGGTCAATGTTGCTACCTTAAGAGCGTGTCGAAGTACCTCCATCTCAAGTTGTTGTTGATTGATGATGTTGTCCTTCTCTTTGATTTCTTCCCTCAATTTGTTAACATCATCATACAAAGAATGCAATTCTGCATTCTTGTAATTCACTTTAGTCAACAAACTCTGAATTCGGTTTGCAGCAGCTGTAACATCGACAATTCCTATTGTTGGTTTGTTAGTAGGTGGCACCTGTTCCTCCACAACATTTTCTGGTAAAAACTCATGAGTTGCAAGCACAGCCCTCCTCTTTTTAGCACGTTGTTGTTGTGTTCTATGGTTGACTACAATTGGCACATGAGATCCATTGGAGTCGTTGTCTGCAGATGAGTCCGAAGTGTCATAGTTTGGTGGTGCGTGAACTTGTGTAGTTTTTTTCGATAGACCACCTTCCTGGTATCTTTTTACCCCCCTTGGAATGAATCCATTCTCTGGGGTAGGAATTTTGACATTTTCCCCCATTGTCTTCAAAGTTGACCAATCCACTCTCTTGTTCAACTTCACCTCCACATGGACCCCTTGTGCAATGAAAAGATGCACTTCATTGTGTGTGACATTCAAGACATCATACAACACCTGGAAGACCTCGATGCATTGGTTCATGAACTCATTGTCAAGGCAATGTTTCAAATTTGCCTTGTGGAAGCGTCTATGAAAGTTATGTCGCTCTTCCGGGAAGACCTTGTCAATGTGGCACCACTTGATGTAATTGGTGCAATCATCATAAGTCCATGGGTTAGGCACATCCTCCCACCCCTTGAATGCAAGCTTGGCAGGGTTACGTAGAACATGCAGTCACTTACAATGTTTGGTTCCTGCTCGCAGTCGGGTCTTGTCTCGTTCCTCCTTGGTCATTCTTGGTGGTGTAGCCATTTTTGCAGAAAAATTCGAAAACCTCCAACGTGGCAATCAAGTAGACCCCGCACAACGCTCACAACTAGCTCAACAAAGAGGTGGAAGGCTGAGAGTATGCAGGGCGGGCACAAATGGGGCAGAAACGGCTTTATATAGTTGGAGTTGGGGGACGCCAAGGCGTGGACGCCATCGCCGGGGCGCAGACGCCATCGCTGGGGGCACGGACGCCATCTTCGGGGGCGCAGATGCCATCACTGGGGCGCGGACGCCATTGCCGGGGCACAGACGCCATCGCGGTTGGGGCGCGGACAGCTATTGGCGACTATAGGGCGTGGACTTGTGGGAGCAGGGCGGGAACGCTAGGGGACAGGGAGTGGACGTGAGTGGGGGGACTATATAAAGCGAGTCCCCGCCCTCATTTCTTTGCCAAGTCGGCGCCCTATGCCTCACACGCTAGTTCGTCCCTGTGGCTTATGTGAGTGAGTTTGGTGGGTGGTGGGCTTGGCCTGCATATGTGACCTGGTTTTTTTGAATTCTTTTTAACTTTCGTGCTTTTGGATAGATACGGAGGCCCATCGTACCAAATTTTTTTCATTATGATAGGGGAAGGGAGTGGATCTGCGGAAAAAGGTCCTATGTTTAAAGATTTGGATGATGTTGGTGAGATGGTAATTCCATCCATGAACTCATTGATGTCCTCGGGTTCATCAAATCCTTCCTCATTAGGCCAAAAGAAGCGCAAAAAAGCCCAAAATCCCCATATGCCTCCACATGAATTCATAGTTGAAGGGAGAGCAATAGCTATGGTGTTCTACACTCATCGAGGTACAACTATGTTGACTAGGGAGTATGTGGCGCACAACGAAGAAGGATACTACAAACTCACAAGGGACCTGCGAAGGGAGTTGGAGTCAAAGTTTGAAGCATTTGAGAAATTCAACAATTTCTCTGATTATTGGTTGCACCAAGATTGGTTGGATAAACAGGTGGTTGCCCTCACAACCAATATAGTGTCAAATTGGTGTTACCACACGGGTAAGAAAGAGGATGGTAGCGATTGGGACATGTAGAACAAAGAATTGGTTGCAAAATTGAAAATCATTCAAAATTTTGCTCAACAATTTTCTTCATCGTGGAAGAAAAAAAAAGCACCATGGAAAGCGACAATTGAAGACGCAATAAGGGCTCATTGTGTGAGTGGAACATTCAAGTGGCTTGAAAGTTTAGTAAAAGTCATCCCCATGCCAGAACAAAGTGCGGTTGGTTCATATGGGACCGTGAGGAAGGTGATGCTTACAAAACTTGAGAGCATTCCTAGTTGGATATTTTTTGCTGGGAAGAGCTTGAAAACCAAAAATGAAAAGGAGAAGCGCCAAGGAATCATCAATGAGGCGGGACGGTGTCTAGTGATACATCCTGGCATCATTTGAATTGCGTACCTCCACCCTAAAACGATGGAAGGCTATATGCTGTGGTGGAATGGAGGATCTCTAATTTCTTTCTTATCCAAATACAATTCAAAAGTGAGCGAATCAGTGGATGTGGATGACATTGAGCGTGAACAAGGTACGGGGTTGACAAAAGAGGAGCTTGCATGGGTTGCAACTTACCAAAAGAACCGAGTGAACTTGGCACTCTCCTTGCTTGTCATTGTGGGGAAATGCCATGATGTATAGTACATGCACAACGACATAACTCCATCCAATATTTTGCTCCATTTTGATGATTGGAAAGAACACAGGGTGTACATAGGGATATGTGATTGGGGACTTTCTAGCCGAGTTGTAGAGAAGGAGCCATCAAGGTATGGCTTTCCCAGCATGGAGATTCTGGCAAACGAGAAGAAGAAGCAAAGGTTTGTAGCTCATGAATTGTTTTATGTATACGGAGAGCAGGGTTCAGCAAATTCAATTGAGGCCATGCAGAAAACACATTTGTACTCCATGGTTGCTGATGCACATGCGACGGGATGGATAGCAGCTACAATTTGGAAAGAGGACTGGAACCCCAAATACTTTACAACGAAGAATCCAGAGCAATATCAAAACCTTAGGATCAAATTGGAAAGCCTTGTAAAAGAGGATGTGAGTGAAAGGGCGTCAATGCTAGATGTTCTAGACACATTGAAAAACGCCCCCCACTATTGGACTATGCCAGATTGTTGTTATCGTACATAGTATTTAGTTGTTTCACTTTTT
This sequence comes from Straminergon stramineum, assembly GCA_963920665.1. Lineage (NCBI taxonomy): Eukaryota > Viridiplantae > Streptophyta > Bryopsida > Hypnales > Calliergonaceae > Straminergon > Straminergon stramineum. The sequence goes on from OY987273.1 coordinate 12,919,094, forward strand.
GTAGTTTAGCATACAGTTTAGGCATAGAAGGTAAATCATCCTCATAGAGGGCCATGTATACCTACTTGGAAATTGCCAAACACCTCAAAATATATATAAAATTGGATGTATTCTATACTCAAAATCTCATAATATATTAATATTCCATTTCATTGTTCTTTCTCATTGCATTTTTATGAGTTCTATGAATTGATGATAAAACTTAAATAAAAACAATGAATGCAATAGTTTGGTATAAAAATACATACACTTTATGTTTTCACTATGCCTATGTTTTAGGAGTTCATGAAGCCCCCTAAAAAAAAAATGATCCAACAAAAAAAAGAATGACATTGAAGTAGATTGGAAGAATTTTAGGAATGAAGAAAAAAATAAAAGGAAAGGGAATGATGGAACAAAAAAATAAAAATAATGGCTTTGAGTTTAGATGGAAGAACTTTAGTAAGTAAGCAAAAATAAAATAGGGAAGGGAAAGATTGAACAAATAAAGCAAAACTATGAGTTCAAATAAAACTGTCTTGCTAATTCATGAACCAAAACAAAATAGAAAATGGAATGTTTCAACAAAGAAGAAAAGAATAACCATGAGTTGGGATGGGAGAGTCTTAGGAATGAAGCCCCAAAAAAGAGAGAGAATGATCCAACCCCCCCAAAATGGCATAGAGTTGGGATGGGAAGGGCTTTGTTCATTAATGGAAAAAAATAGGAAAGGAAATGATGGAACAAATACAAAATGGCTTGGGGTTGGGATGGAACAATTTTGTGAGAGAGATAAGTCCACAAAAAGTGAAAAAATAGTGTGTCAAAATGATTTGAACTAACACCCTCCAAAAATTATCATTCAATTCGGATAGAATTGGGATACCACAAAAAATAAATGGAATTCACTTGGGATGAAAGAGTTTTGCTAATGAAGCAAAAAATGAAATGAATGGGAATGATCAACGATAAATAAATGGCCTCGTGTAGAGATGGAACATTTGTGCTAATCACAGAAAATAAAATAGGAAAAAAAAATCATTCCACCCTACACAAGTGGCATTGAATTAAAATAGAAGACTTTTAGTAATGATGCCAAAAAAATAGGAAAGGGAATGATTCCACCAAAAAAATAAGGGCAATGACTTGGAATGGAAGTGTGCTTTAAAAATGAATGTCCAAAAGGGGAGATGGAGTGACCCAAGCTTTTGAAAAGCATACCAATTTATTTTAGACTGGCCAATTATTTTTAAGGAGTTATATAATCTAACATTAAAAGAAATATGAATGGTGGAGTGCTTTCAAATATGGAAATGGTTTGGGTGTTAGTGTGATATGATGTAACACCCAAAAAATTTATGGAATGGTGGAGTGATTTGGAGATGGAAGTGGTTTGGGTGTTACAATGATGTAATTTAACACCCCCCAAAAATATGGAATGGTGGATTGATTTGGATATGGAAATGATTTGGGTGTTACAGTGATATGAAGTAACATTAAAAAAAATATAGAGTGTTGGAATGACTTGGAATATGGAATATGGAATATGAAATATGAAATGGAAATATGTAAAAGCATATTAATTTAGCATATGTAAATCCCGTCCACGCCCTGACGATGGCGTCCATGCCCTAACGATCCCATCCGCGCCCTGACAATGGCGTCCACGCCCTGCATGTTCCAGAATCCATGTGGCATCCACGTGGCCTATTTTTTTGTTTTCATAAAGTCAACTTTGTGTTGACTGTATCGGATGGGTGAGACCTCTAACGGACGGGCGAACCGGACGTCCGTCCACTATGACAACCATGCTCCTACAGTCTCCGAATCTCTGCTTCCTGTTTCCAGGACTCAACCGGATCAGAAATGTAGCTTGCTACCTTCTCCGGAAGCTCTCTATCTGGTGGCGCTTCCACTAACTTCTCAATGGCAAGCAGGATCCTTCTCTTCACTTCCCAATCCGATCTCACATCGCACAAGATCTTGATGAGAGGGTTGAATGGGTCGCCGGGATCTAATTCCTCCGACATTGTCTTCTCAACCTCCGGTTTATCTTTTGGGGCCGAGATGTCACGAGCGGGTGGCATCCCTCACTTGTTGGGGGAGGTCGTCTTTTGTCGCTTGATTAGCGGTAGATGTGGTTCCTCCTCCTCTGACTCGCTATTCTCCTCGGGTTCGAAACCGAATTCGATCTCGTCATCTATTTCCAATTCCCCGTATTGCAGGAGAACTTCCTTAGCCCTCCACACCTTCTCCTCTCCTGCGCTCAGGAGCTGATGGGAATGGTAGAGATGGATGAGGTAGGGACACACAAGTGTGGCCCTACTCTTCCCAACTCTCCCTACAAGCTGGGTGACCAGATCGGAAATGATCCAGGCCTAGTCGACTCTCCGGTCTCCTCTCAAGGTGCCGAAGATAGTATTGGCGAGGGAGATTGTCACCCTCGTTGGCTTTTCTGGATGCAGGATCAGAACTAGGAATTGCAGCAGCGAGCGGTGCCGCTCATCAACACAGTCCTCAACGGCGTATCCGTCCTTCGGGTTGACAGCACCCTAAAACTTCCCCTAGACAAACTCGTCCATTCGGCTCGCCATTCCTAACCCTCTTGTCTGGAAACTATACACTACTCTCTAGACATCCTCCGTCCAGAGGTGTGGAATTGCCCTCATGGTGTTGTCAAACTCATTGGACAATTTGCCCAAGAGTTCTCTCACCATTACTTCTTCTCTGAAGCCCCAGGTTTTCTCTACAAACCCCAGGCAACCCATGGAAGTCAGATCCTCTATGAGTTGGGACTTGGTTGGTTCCGTAGAGGGAATAACCGGAATTACCTTCCGGAGCTTCACCTCCACTAAGGACGTACTAGCTTGTCCGCCTCTACTTCTCCTAAGCTGTGGCATGGACACGGACGTGCGCTCGGAACCCCTTTCCAATTCTACCTCACTCTCTCCTAACCGCACGTCCCGTTCCTCACTTTCTCTCTATGATCTCAACCGGAAATCCAAGCTATAACACCACAACCCTTGTAGAAGACACTCAAACGACGACTGACATAGAAAGCTGAGTGTTAGACGCAAACAACAAGCTCAAAGCATGGAGAGCGCTGGAAGACGAAAAATGCAAAAGAGGTTCAATTAGGCAGGCCAACCCTTATATAGTTGTTGGACCCCCTGCCACCTCATCATGACCTATTCTGGATCCGGTTCCTCTACGTTATCCGGTCCATCCCTTATCCAGTCAAACATCCGTTCTAATCCGTTCTCTTCCTTGGACCGGATTGAGCAAATCCCTTCACTATCTCATTTTCCTTCTTTATTTTAGCTCTCAATGGTTCCTTAGCTAAATCCGGATACCTATCTCTAGTTTCCGGTTAGTTTCACTAGGTAAACCAAAAAAATTAGAGTTTCATGTCACCACACAAGGATATTGGACACTTATCGTCGAGGATGTTCAACTGGATTTTCCTCTCCTCCTCAGCAAGAATAGATTCTTCACACTCTACCATGCAATAGCCATCTTCCATGCCTTGTCTTTCTACTTGTCCATATTCCAATAGTCCTTCAGGCGATCCCATTTCGGTTTGTCAACATATAGAGGAGGACTGTCAAATCCTCTCAAATGTCGATTCTTGAGGTGACATCTTTCTGCCTTTAGGTACTTCGCCATGGTCAACCCCAAGTACTCGAACTTGTTGTCCAATGCCTCTCTAAGCATCTTCATCGTATGTATCTCATGTTTGGACCACTGCACTAAACTGACGTCCAGACATTTCGAGAGTAGGTCGCGCAAAGCTTCATCCCAAGCATTCTTCCCTTCGCATGTGACATCCACTTCGTCGCCCGATAACACAAACACTTGGTTTGGCTTCACTCTTGTCGTGGCATGTTGGCGACTGGCCAAATTGTAATCAGCTTTCCACTTCCTTCGACCATTGTGATCATGAATGTCTTCTTCAAGGGCACCTACATTTTGTCCAGCCTACACATCCAGGACTGCTAGTGTTGTTCCTAAGCTCCACATAGGTTGGGATAGCGGCTGGACTAGCATGTAGTACCCTAGCACCTACGCGAGGTTTAGCTAGTTGGATTCAATTGGTGGAGGAGGACGTGTTGGTGGTGCAATGTGCATTGGCACACATTGCACCGGCGATGTCTTCTTCCTCTTCATCCTCTTATCAACCAAAGGTTCTTTGTCTTCTAGGTCAAGGTTGTCTTCTGAAGAGTCCATGAGCTCTTCCTCTGATCCTACTAAGGAAGCCGTTACTTTCCAAATTGATTCAGAAATTCACTCCATAGAACAACAATAGTGAAAATGCAAGTGTTATAAGAAGATGAATCCCGCAATTTCCAAGAAAGAACCCTAAAACACTAAACCCTTGATGACACAGAAACCCTATCACTAGTAAACCAACCTTGGAGGAACAATAAGAGATGTTCATTCACTTGCAGACTTTTCCCCCTTATTGGATTCCCGCTCAATATATGTACAAGCAATGGTGAGGTGCATCATACCTGTAGCGATGACATTGCTATCAGATTTTGTCGCCTCCGATGACGAGTCTTTGGCAGACCTCATCGTAGGGCTCCCCTTGCCTCCTTCTACCTCCCATGCTTTCCTAACTAGAACGCCTACCTGCAGTAAACTCCTCCGCACAACTCTATCACCTCTTTTTTCGCAAGTGGGAGGCAGTTTACCACCGTGGGCCTTCGCATTAGCTTTATCCCTGCCCCAACATCCAGAAAATTGGACATGGCCTCAGAATTAATCTGCACAAAAACACAAGCAATCACGTTTCTTCATACGGGACAAATCACGTGACATTGGCGCACACATACTTGGGCGACAAGGTAGAGTTAGGCCAAGGTTTTGCTAAAACAGAGGACATAGTTCCCAATGGAAGAAGATGACCATGGCGGATCCTATATGGCGGTTTTAGGGTACATGATTGTCTTGTTCTAGAATGTTTTTGTTTTGTGATTAGTTACAGACTTTCTCTTGAATAATAGACTTATGACTCGTGGGCAAAAAAATCCTTAGGACACAGCGTTGGGTGTGGAAAACCCTACAACTGCGTTGCCTTTGTGTTTCAAAAAATGTGCAAGGGACAACTTGAGACACAATGGCTAAACCACTCATCTACGGGTTGACTAAGAAAACCTTTGTGACCTATGGACTCATGCATGAGCACACTCTCATGTCAAACCCATGGAGGTCTAATTCCAACACTAGCAGCAACAATTCCGCCAGTCATGAAAGTTAAGGAGTAATTTGAAGAAAATGAGAGAGCTCTGTTGAGGGGAAGGGGTCGGAAACTTACAACTCCATTCTCGGTGCTAGAGATTGACTAGCCATTTCTCGCACTTAGATGATGTTCTGGTCATGCAGCAACTTGTAAGTTCCCTTCTTTGGCGGTGGACTATCTGGTAGTGCTTCCATAGTGCACTATAAGTCTTCTCACCATTCTCATGTCACGGTTGGGTTCATGATGAACCCTGCTCTCTTGTCAATTTGCACCCGATTAGGTCCGCCACTTCATTGTTGTCTTGGAGGGCAAACGCTCTTGTTGCTTTGCAATATAAGAGAGAGAGAGTGAGGCTTTGTAGGAGTCGCAATATGGGAAGTAGGAAATGAGCTACCGTGACAATACCAAGCGAACTTGATGAGTGTGGGTCATGCAAGGCTCTCTCATGATGAGCATCGTTGCTCATCGGTGGCTCATCAATTAATTGGGGATTTTGACAGTAGTAATCACCACAATCAAGATTAGTGACTAATAAGTCTCTTCCATAGAACTATTGCACAGTGAAAGTCGCTTAATAGTCATTTAACGTTTCTTTAGAACATTCCCAGGAAAAGAAATGACTAATACCACTAGAAGAAAACAAGGTCGATTTCAACATCATTGACCTGACGTAAAATGCAGTTTTCTGCTCAAAAACACAAAATTTACATTTTACGTCAAGTTGATTATGTTGAAATCACCCCTATTTTCTTCTAGTGTACATGTCTTCTAGGCAACTACTGTAGTGCACTAGTCATGGGGTAGTCATATAATGTGTCTTTACAGCATACTTGAGACAATCAACATGTGAATGTAGTTTGCTTCTAGATGACTATGGGATTCCACACATCTCCAATACTACCATGGGTCGTGACTTCTTTTGAGAGCGTATTGGTGGCTTTCCTACTCATGTATATAGGCCTTCAGTAGTTCCATTTGAAGTTTCAGATTTTAGTGAGGATGAGTATGTCGAGCTGAAGAAAATTATTTTCATGTCATTCAAGAAGCTTATGGCATACCCAACGCACAGGCGACCATTCTCTTTCGATGACCAATACTAATGAGGAAAGAGGGATGGCATTTTCATAGGATTTCGCCATTGAATCCACCCAAGTATTCTACATACATGTTGGGACTCAAATAGGGGCTACCATCTTCCAACCATAAACCCTCAGATCTAAGCATCCTGTACTAGACAATGTTGAAGCGAAGAGTGCTATGAACTGCTCCACTTTTCTTGAGGAAGAGACCTAGAGTATTCTCGCCAGAAAGTGACAAAGAGATGGAGATTACAAATCAGCATAGTGCCTTGGGCAGCCATACTTCAAGGTGCATGCTTGGAATCTCAAAAGTTTCCTTGAGTTTGGTGTCTCCAAATGAAAGAAGTAGTCGTGCACATGTTGCACTAGTGGAACAATGTGTGGACCACCTCTCAAGGGCCCCAAAACCCACTCCACCAGATCTGAATATTGAGTTGGACAAGCGTTTCAAAGCTTGGCTTGCCTTGGCCCTTGGCCACACATCAACTACAGACCCATCAAGTGACCTTACCTCCCTTGAACCTCTGGAAAGAAAAGTGACACATGTGTGTAGTGGTGTTGTAGATGATGGACTCCATCTAGAGAAGTGAAGGCAAAATCCATGTAATATTCTGGAATTCCCTTGAATGAAAGACTATGAATTCAGATTAGGCTTCATGTTGCATTGTATTTTGTGTGGCTATTACAATGCGTCTCATTGCAAATGGGGGCCATGCCTACTTTGTAATGCTAAACATGTGTTGCGTGCAAATGATGTTGTCACTTTCAATTCAGTATTCACCAAATTTGTCTCTGAATGTTTGTAGATAGAGTCCGTTGTTACCCTTCCTCCATTGCGACTTGCATGTTTGCTTAAGTGTCTTACACTTAATTCATGCACATGAGTCATATATCAATCATTTACTTGTGTATTTTTTCAACTATGTAGTGACTTGTGGAGTCATTCAAGAGTTACTAGAGAAGGCAGTCAATGCTAAAGGCAATAGCGTGACCCGCATTTCTCAAAAGTAGAAGATATTGCCGATGGAGGCTAAGGAACACCTAGGGCCGACCCTTCACAGGTTCTAGTCCATCACCCTCTTGCTTTTGGTTCTATGCATGACGTGGTAACAAATTTGCCAACCCGATGAAGATGATTCCCTCTAGGCTTCCATTGTCCGATAGTGCTGAACAAAGACTTAGAGATGAGCGCCTTTGGCTAAGGGAGTTACAATAAGCGAGAGAGTACAATGTGAAGAAGCTACATTGTCCTTGCACTTTGTGCAAGGGTTGTAAGAGACTTCTCCTTAACAACATTCACGCTCACCATGTACATCATGAAAGGCATGCAGATTGCCCCATTTGGAGAGGCCCGGGCGCAAGGGATTCCTTTAACAAGGAGTGGGAGCAAGAATTCTAGGGATCGGAACAAGAAGCAGCAGAAGGCATGGACGGCCTAGATGTTGATGTTGATACAGTGGGCATGCTAAATTAGGCATTGCATCTAGTGGATGCTCCAACATTTTTGGCAGAAAGAGTTCAGGACGAAGTGAGGAATGCCTTTTCAACGGCGGACTCTATCCACAAGGAATGCATGGAAGTGTTCAACGGTGATGTAGTAGAGTTCGAGGAATGTTGTGACAAGCAACATCCTCCCTTCATAGGGACTAACAAAGTTGGCAATGACGCCCAATTCCCTCTAGATCTAGGCACTGACAAAGTTCACAATGATGGAAACTTAGATGCCAAGGCATTACAAGAGTGCTTGGAGCCTCTATATGATGAAGCTGCTTCCAGCAAGCTTGCAGCGACAGTGTTGTTGATGAATTTGTGCACTGTGCATGGTGTAAGCAACCATTGTGCCAACAAATTGTTCAGCATTTTGCATTCTCATCTCCTATCAAGGATTCGAGGAACAATAAGTTGCCTCAAAACTATTATGCCATGCAAGCCTTGACGAGGAAATTGGGTTTGACGTACAATACCATCTACACATGTGAATGAGGTTGTGTGCTTTTTTGTGGGCCCTATGAGCAAGAGCTACGGTGCCCCAAGTGTGGTGGTCATAGGTATTGGGACGAGGAGCGGCGTTGTTTTCTAGTGAAGGTGCTGGGGTACTTCCCCATCATTCCCAGACTACAACGCATGTTCATGAGTCTAAAAATCTCGCAGCTCATGGTTTGGCATGCAGAGAATCGGAGAAACCATGACAGAGGTGATGGCCTCATTAGGCATCCCTACAACTCCATAGCTTGGTAGCATTTCGAGGAAAATGTAGATCCCTCCTTTGCCTGAGACCCTAGGAATGTTCACTTTGCCTTAGCAGCTGATAGAGTGAACCCTTATTTGTAGAATCAGACATCATGGTCAACATAGCTAGTGTTGCTATTGAACTACAACTTGCCCCCTTGGTTGAGCACAAAGAAGTTTTTCATTTTGTTGGCACTCTTAATTCCAAGGAGGGAATCAATGATGGGTGACGTGTTTGACGTATATTTAGAGCTGCTTGTAGAGAAGTTGTTGGAGCTTTGGGCCAAGGTCCTTGCCCATGACGTCACTAAGGATGTAGGTGAAAAGGCTTTTCAGTTGCGAGCCATGTTGCTATGGATTATACACGATTTCCCAAGGTATGGCACCGTTTGAGGATTCTCTCATCAAGGGAATGCAGCATGTCCATGGTGTTGTGAAGACCTTGGTGGTAAGCATTCTACTAAACTATCTAAGCAAACTTACGGTGGGACTCATCAATGGCTACTTGAAGATCATCCTTACAGATTAGAAGGTATGAAGGACCACTTCAATGGATTAATGGAAAACCGCTCGAAACTTCGGGCTATGATTGTGGAAGAACAAATTCAACACGCACTATAGTATGAGGCATAGAAAGCAGCCGAAAACAAAGAGGGTGCTGTAGGGGACCCCTCCAAAATTTTTGGCCTTAAGTAGTTGAGCATTCTGTTCAAATTGCCATATTAGAGGGTAAGTGTCTCTAATTTTTGCCCTTTTTGAGCAAAACGCCTTAGAAGGGATTCATACATGACTTTCTAGTCATTTGTAAGTTCCTCCCAAGTCATGTACGAGTTACCATGACAGGGATATGATTGAAGAATGACTACTAAATGACTAGTATTTAACCAGGTTGTGACCGTGGACTTGTACCAAATTTGTTGGTGATGTCTGTGTTGCCAATATCTTCTCTTTCGCTACACACTAGACCTCATGCACTGCAAAATGAATCTTGCAAAGAACTTTCTGAAAACCATTTGAGGGAAGAAGAACACAGTCAAAGTGCGGAGGGACTTGTAGCGCTGAAATTTCAGGAGGCACCTGTGGCTTGCTCCACACTGACATAAGGCAGGGAAAATGGTCAAGCCACAAGCCTCTTATGTATTGTCCGAGTAGGAGTTTGAGAAGTTTGTGAAGAACATAGAGGATTTGAAAACACCCGCCGCGTATTCCTTAGACCTTGGCAAGTGTCTCCGTAAGAAGAATTTTGGTGGCCTGAAGTCGCATGATTACCATATTCTTATGCAGTAGCTCATGCCACTATCTCTTCGTGATCTGATGGAACTAGGACCTTGTATGACTATTATGAGAATGTGCAGGGTCTTCTGTTGCTTGGGCACAAAGGTATGGAATCCAAAAGACTTTTCGTCTCTAGAAGCAGATGTGGCAGAGAACATGGCCCTCTTGGAGATTGAATTTCCACCTTCGTTTTTTGACATAATGACTCATCTCCTATACCATTTGGCGAAGGAGTTGGACTTGTGTGGTCTAGTGAGAGCAAGGTGGATGTATCATGTGGAGCGGTACATGAAAGTACTAAAGAACCACATCTGGAACATGGCACGATGAGAGGCATGCATGGCAGAGGGGTACTTGAAAGACAAGTGCATTGGCTTCATTACAGAGTATTGCAGAGCTTCAAAGGCTCTCACAAGCCTGTGTACAATGAAGATAAAGAATACAGAGATGTTGAGGAAGTTTTACAAGGGGCAAGAAGGCCATATGTGATGAGTTCCGAGTTGAGAGATGTGACCCACCAATATGCATGTGAAGAAAACATGTAGTCGCCTGACTACGAAATTAGGACACTCAGATGTCAGATCCGACATTACGCATGTTGACAAAGGTGTCTAATCACATCGCGTTGCCCAAGATAGGGGTCAGACATCCAAAAATAAGCCTAGACAACGGCATGCTAAGCACTAGACATCCAAAAAGACACTGGTCAATCGGTGCTAGAACTCTGCCATGTGGCTACAAATTTAGTGCCACGTGAGCACAAGCAGCCAAGTTGGCAATTTTCTCATCCATCCAATTTTGGTGATGTGGCATCTGATGTGTACATTGACCGGTGAGTCAACATTAGGTGACGTGGCATCTTCAAATGCTGACGTGGACAATTTTGGTGCGTGGAGAAGCCTCTTCTAGAGCTTTCTACATACGCATGAAAGATGTCTTTTCAGACATCACAAAGTCTAATACGATGTTGTCCTAGATACAACTATGTTGAAGACAATGTTTATGCGGAACATGCACTGTTGGTAAGCACTACGATTCTAATGCCATTTGTGTCGTCTAAGGCTTTGACAGTGGGGCATTTGACATGGTTAAGGACATGTTCATGCAATTTTCTACTAGACGTGTGGCGTGTTGGATGTCAACATTCACATGTACAACATTTTTACAAGTAACAAATCATTTTAGACAACATGTGCATGCTTCATACCAACGTGCTTGAAGATTGGGTTTGAGCATGGGATGTTTGAAATGACACTAACTAGTTAGACAATTGAGAAGTACAAGTCTATATAGACAATGTTCAAGACGTGTATAGGGCTATGTTTAATGACATGCATGCATATCTTTTGATGTTTCCACGTTTAGGGCAAGCTTAGATGTGATAGCAATGTGCACTGTGAGACGTGAATGAAGACATGTTGTAGACTTCACAGACATTGACACTGAATTGAAGGGGTCTAGGATTAAGTCCTACCTAACCACATGGTGCATTCCTATGTGCGCTTGTAGACAGACGTTGAGACATGAAAACAATGTGGTGCAACATTGCAATGATCCTGAGGACGTTGAACATTAGACATTGTGCCCACATTTGAAGAGACCTAAACAACGCTCTGGCATGGCACGTATTTACCAAAGTTGGTTTTACACTATATCAATGAATGACATTGCATAGCAAGAGAGCTTCGCACAATCACAATACTTGAAATACATGCACCACTGAATGGAGGAACCTTTAGGCAAACAAAAAATATCATATTCATATACCGGTAAAGTGTTGCAAGGAAAACAAATCTTCATGAGGAGAACAAAGCTTCTGTAAAAGGCAATATAGCACAACATGCTCTACAAAAAATGTGATAGATTCTAAACCCGTTTAGATAATCATGAAATAGTGCCACCAAGAAGTTCTCACAATGTTGTGTGAAGCGTCCTCTATGTCTAAGCAAACATCTGAGCGTTGAAGGCAAGGTCTCCATGGATAGAAGGAGTCCTACAAACAAACGCTGGACGTTAGTGACAATGGACAAACAAACAACTGAAGGCCTACCAGCCACATATCCATGCTTTTGAGAGAATCAAAACACACCTCAATGGTCATTTATTCCGTGATGCTTCTCCTTTTGGGGGCTGCCCCCCTCCTGTAGGGGGATTGGGTTTGGGCACTTGCTGCATGGTTCCCTTTGTAGCCTTCACAGTGGTGACCACTTGTGTTGGCTTTGGTGTTGGCTTCAAGGTCCTTGTCACTCGATTGATGCGAGACAACGATCCCGTAGATGGAAGATTTGCAACCTGATTGCACATAATACCACCGTACATACTATTAGAACTAAATGATAAAACACTATAATAAGAGAGAGATACAAAATGTCCAATACAATGTCTAAAACAACACACCAATGTCTTGCTCCCATCTATGTTCTTGTCCCGTCCAACATGAGAAATACCTCTCGAGGGTTGGATTGCCTTGCCAAGGCAATAGGAGTACCTCCTCCCTTGACGAATGTAGGCTGAGCCACTATGGAATATGGATCTGCAGGGACGTCCACGGAAGCACTCACCGCATTATCAACAAGTGTTGTAGGGGGTTAAGGGCCACTCCGTCAATGCCGAGCGTGGTACCCTCAACAACATCAACCTGAATCTGTTCGGGATCAATGTCTCCTCCGTTGTCCGAGGGATGGTCCATCAAGTAGTCAACCTCAGGCTCCGCATCCTCATCTGCATCCACGCCAACGTCTGCACCAACTTCACTAGCCTGCACAGCATTGGTTCCATCTCCATCAACGTCACCTATAGCAATGTTGTGATTGTGAAAGACTTGGGGAATATCGGTGTAGACGTTGCCTTGCAAGAGTGCCAAGCCTATGGGCATTGATGCAAGAATCTGATGTTGTACATTGTCAGGACCAAAGGATTGCACAAGCAAACGGATCAAGTTATTCATCTCAGCAAGACGACCTCTAATCTTTGATGTTCTTGCACGCACTCCCTCGATGTCCTGGGGGGATGCATATCGGATGTTTGCATTGCAGAGCTCTTCTTCACGCCGGGCAAACTCTTCTTCGCTAGCACGCTGAAGCTCATCATCTTGGGGTATGTGTCCCAGTTTGAGAGTCTACCAATTATACATTACAAGCTCACTGTTAGTCTAAAGAAACAATAAAGAAAACAAAAGATTTGCATCTAGACATTGGTGAGGAAATAAATAAGAGGCCACTTGTCAACACCCATGCTTACACATGCATGATAACAACATTAACTAATGTTGGTAAGGACAACAAATTTAGCATAGAAACATTGAAACACCACTTAGAGTGAAGCACATGTTACCAACTCCCCCATCATACGCTTCTCTATGGACCTCATCTGGGTTTCGTTGTTGCTCTTAGACTTTGAAATTGCACGCATTTGCATTGACTTCTCTTGAGCCTTTGCTGATTTACGCTTCGCTTTGAGGGTTTCCCAAACCTCGGGGTCCAAGCCGATGGACATAAGTAAATCAAGGTCAATGAGCCTCATGAAGCTGTGGCATACATTGATCAAAGTCTTCGTCACAAACTGAGCATACCAACCTGGGTTGATCTCAAGACCACCTTTAACAATCTAGTCTACAAAGGCAACAAAATCAAGTGAACTTAGAGTCCAAAGTAGTGAGTCATCTGATAAATTGACATCTTGCTTAACACTGAAACGTTCGAGACAGCATGTGGACGTCTATTGCACCAACACCAAAACGCAAACCATTACAACAACTCCAATGCTAATTAATATCTGCTGCCACGCGTTCAAAGAACCACATCTTGTCCTTCATTGGCTGGTTGCCCCACCCATATGCCGAGTGGAGATCCTTTGCAAATGACTTCACGTCATTTGCAAGATATTCAACGGCTTTTTCGTAAGGATTGCCACATCTATCCACCTTCACTACTTGCTTATCCTCCTTTGCAGTGTCCTCCTTCTTGATGGTGAGGATCTGTTTCACACAATTCGAAGGTGGATTTGGAGGTGGAGTTGGCTCCTTTTCCAACATCAGTGTGTCGGGATCATCGTCTGAGGACGACGAGTCCCCGTACTCGGACATTTGCTTGTGCCATGAAGACCACAAAGTCAAACCAAGAACATCTCTGCTACATAAAGACATACGACGTCTTCATCGATGTCTAGAACAATGTCTACATCAACGTCTCATGACAAAGCCGGTGTTGGAATCAATGTCTACTAGTAAAATTACGTTGACGTGAGACTCACTTGACAACACCTCAATCAACTGAATGGCCTTCACATGGACTCCTACGAGATGCAACTACAGGCAAGCATTCTCTAAGAAAACCTGAAATTGGAAACAAAGGGACAAAATGAAAGCACAAACTTGGATTTTGAGGGATCATTGGAGTCATCGCTGGAACCCTCATACTCCACTTCATCTTCCGGGTTGGACTCCTCCACCTCCTCTTGTGCCATGCGCACTCGGTGCTTCTTCAATGATGGACTCCTCGCAGCAGCCTTCCCTTCCCCTTCTCTTGTTGGTGGCTTGCCACTTGCCAATTGTCGTTGGCATGCTTGGAGCGTTGCTCCTAAGATGAACGAATGTGGACCACTTGATGCGGCGTAGCATCTGATGAAGTTCCCCGGCCATGTCATGGCTCTAGTGCATGCTTCATTGGCAATTTTGAACGATTTGGTGCCATTCTTGGTTGTGATAAAGGCCACTTCACAAAATCTTCACTTGCTACCTGGAACAAACATGCAAGGAAAAACACCAAACGGGATCATTGTGACACTTCCTAAACATCACCTATGGCGCTCAAAGCTAAATTTGCAGCACTTCACATGACTCAAATGTCTATTACAACATCAGTCTCAACATCTAGACATTGTTCTAGGGTTCACTCACGTGACCTTCATATATTTCAAGATATCAAAAAGGGCGTCTAAGTACAAGGATTTCCAAAAGGATGTGACTCAAGCAACATAGCTATTGCTGTAGGCAGAAACTGAGATTCAACACGCACAAGGCCTTGATCACTGATCATGACAACACAAGTCTCACAATTACCGATTTGAACACCATATGATTGCAAGAGTAGGGTCCCATGGTCCTGGAATTTCACCATGGTGTTTAGACATCTTAGACGTCCACAACGACGGATTTACATCAACAACGACATGTAGTCTCACCAAAATAATCAATAAAAATATAAGCCCAAGTACAAGCACCTTGGGGGGCATAGCCAATCCATGTCAACACAAAGAATTTAAAACATGAGGGGGGCTTCCAATGGGGGCCTCAATGTTCATGAACATAAACTACGTTTCTTGACCTATTAAAACCCTAAACCCACAGAGGGGCGAGAATTTGTAGTTAACAACTGGAATCGGATTGCTTACTTCAATGTCCAAAACAGTGTCTACATCCACATTGACATGTCCGCACCAAGATTGAGACCTCGTACCAAGCATCAAATGACCGGATTTGTGGCATCACGCAAGCGTTCTCACCCTAAAACTAACGACAGCCTTGATTAAAGCTCGACAGAGGCTCCTTGAGGACAAGGGTTGAGGATCAAGGCAACACGATCAAGGCAACAAGTTCACTGAGATTATCCCCCCCCCCCTTCAATCCTAACTAATTACCTAAGAAATCTAAAAAATGATGGTACATCTCCCCCTTAAGCCCCGACATACAAATAGCAAAACATTGTAATGGAATTGAACAACCTTGACTCAATGTCCAAAACAGTGTCTAAGACAGCGTTGAGACATCCAATCCAACACTGAGACCTCGTACTAAGCATCTAATGACCGGATTTGTGGCATCACCCAGGTGTCTTCACCAAAAAACTAACTACACTGATTTGAACTAGAGAGAGACTCCCTAAAGACAAGGCAACAAAAACAAGACAACAAGTTCACCAAGATTACTTACCCCCCCTCCCAAATTTGATCCTAATCCCTAGCAAAGCCAAGCGTCCTCACTCTCAACCTAACTACACTAATCTGAGCTCAAGAGAGGCTCTCGATCTCAAGACAAGGCAATAGGATCAGCCTTCTGATCAATGTCCAAAACAACATCTTAGACAATGTTCAAATGTCCGCATCAACACTCAGATGTCGTGCCCAACATCGAAGCTTCACTGAAGCACGGAAGTTGGGATTTGTGGCATCACCTAGGCGTCCTCCAACTAAAACTAACTACACTGATCTGAGGAAAGGGAGAGGCTCTGATCTAATCAAAGGCCACAAGAATAAGACAAGAGTTCACCGAGATTACTTACCCCCCCAACTTTGATCCTCAGACGCGGCCAAACAAAAATCACTCATCATGAAGGAAGCAAGAGCATGACAGTGCGCGATTGGGATAATTACCGAAATCGGGGTTCAATCTCAATGAAAGCACACCCAAAATCCACAGAGGTACCCTCTCCAACGCTCCGACCACCGACGTCCACACCCTTGCCGCGACCCAGGCTACACTTGCACACATCTTGCAACCAAAATTCGGATTCGAAGTCCTCAATCACTCCACCGAAATCTAAAAACTACGCTACCTCGCCCATCACCCAAGGCTCCTTCAATGTGCAAAGCTAGACAAAATTCAAGAGCATAGAAGCAACAAGCAAGCAGATACGACCTTAGAAAATGGACTACGAAGAAAGAGAAAATACCACGGTGTTGTCGAACCTCATAAAATGGACTACGAAGAGAGAGAAAACACCACGGTGTTGCCGAACCTCATAAAATGGACTGCGAAGAGAGAGAAAACACTACGGTGTTGTTGAAGATATCTAAAATGAGTATTGTGGAACGCTAATGGATGGGGATGGATGAATGCCAAGCCGCCAAAGGAGATGAACACCATAATTACTAGTCGAGGTCCGCACACCCACCGTGATTGATGCCCATCAAGTGTCAAATTCAAATTTACGGAACCCGGGGAGGAAGCAAGGAGGAAGCAAGCGTAGTGAAGCAGCCTACAACGGCCACATCATCGACAGGCTCAACGCCGAGGTGCAGGTGCGAGGGCCTACAACGGCCGCGTCACCGATAGTTGAGGGACGAGGCACAGGTGAGGGATGAGGCGCAGGCGCTCCCTCCACTACAAGCTAATGCACCCTGGTCCCTCTCTCTAGAGGTTCCAACACCCCTGTGCACTCTCTCCTTCCGACCTTAGGCAAGCAAAATCAATCTTTGTCGAAAAGAACAACACAAGATTACCCAAACATACTGTCCAAACAATGAAGGTGTGTGGTAAAGAGAGTTTGTTACCTTCTTCTTCTTTGGAATTTCTTGCAGGGGTGTTGCAATTTCATTGACCAACTCACTTGGATTGTGTAGGCGGCTACTTCTACAGAGGTTTGGGGTGGATGCAGTGGGCACCTCGGCTGCCTCCATTGTTGAGGTGAGTGATGTGGCCACAACCCCCTCCAAAAAGTTCTTGAAAATGTTGAGACTTGCACTATCCTTGTCAAGATCATGATCTCCTTCTGTTAAAGCTCCTTCTCCACTTGGAAACAGAAGACAACTATGCACACCTAAGTGAAGTGTCATGTTGCACACAAAAGATTGCTCTCAATTCCAAAGCTAAATTTTTGAACAGTCTGCATGAAGATGCCTTAGGGTTCCACGTGACAAGCAAAAGTAGGCGTCCACTTTTTTAGGGTTCCGTAGTCACGATTGTTGACTATCACTAGAATGAAGATCTAAAACATCACGATGTTCTACAGAACATCATAACGTCCATTCCAATGTCTTCTAAGACATCTAAGAGTCCCAAGTGGCACGCCTTTTTAAACCATTTCTGTCAAAATAGATGACAACAACAGTAGTATAATATAATTTCAAAATCTTGGAGGCCTGCCCATCTTTCCATATTTTATTTTATTTTATGAGGATGCTTGGAGGCCTACACATGTTTGCATATTTTAGTTTTAAATAGGAGGCTTGGAGGCCTACACATGTTTGCATATTTTAATTTCAAATAGGAGGCTTGGAGGCCTATACATGTTTGCATATTTTAATTTCAAATAGGAGGCTTGGAGGCCTACCCATGTTTGCACATTTTTTTTAATTTTATGAAGATGCCTTGAGGCCTACCCATGTTTGCACATTTTATTTTAATTTTATGAGGATGCTTGGAGGCCTACACATGTTTGCATATTTTAGTTTTTAATAGGAGGCTTGGAGGCTTGCAAAGTTCTTTCATGAGATTACTTGAAAATAGTAGAGAGATTTCAGTTTCCATATTTTTAGTTCAAATGAACATTGTCAATTTGGACACTTTCAATCAATTAAGATGTGTTAGGTCGGACATTTTTGGTCCATTCTTTGTCATTTTAGACATTTGTTTTTGAATGTGGACATAATTAGTGTATGTGGACCTGTGAATTTGGACCCTTTTATCTTCTTTTGTTATTTTCTAAGACGGATTTGGGATACTACAAATGTGCTCATGTTTGTTTTCTTTAGTGGGATGGATGTTCCTCCTTTTGGGGTTATTGAAGTTATGAGGCCTACACATGTTTTCATATTTTTTTTATTTGGGTGCAGAACATGTCTCCATTTTTTTCCTAAGTGGGCTTTAAGGGCCTACAAATTTTTTCCTAGAAGGGCATTAGAAAATTGAAAGCATTTAGAGCGCCAAAGATGCTTCCATATTTTCTATTGAAATGAACATGATCAATTTAGACACTATCTGTCAATTAAGACATGTTACGTACAACCTTTTGGGTCAGTTTAGGGTCATTTTAGACATGTTCCCGTCAATGCAACCCTCATTACTAAATTGTGTCCTAGCAATGTGGACATTGGTCATTGCTATTTTTTTTCCTTAGGGGAATTAAAGATGTTGGTTCTATTTTGTTTTTTCATTCTTGACTAGAATGAAGGCTCTTAAGATCACCCCTATTTCTTCCATCACATCATCAATTTCCATCAAGAGAAGTGGGTCTATGTTAATTTGCTTGTGCTTTTAGAATTGAATGACCTTAAGTACATAAAAGTAGTGGACATCCAAAAGTGCTAGGGGATCTATATATCTTGTACCCACAAATATGTTAACAGCTATGTTTTTCGTCCTGTAGAGAAATGGAAAATAGTCCTGCAAACTCCGTCTATTCTATAATGCTTGATTGGTCTGCTAAATGACATACATCATGGGATTTTTTAGTTGCCTCTAGTGAAGAAGAGATCCTTGTCTTCCCTAGACTAGTAATAGCAACAAAAGTTGGCAATCAATATCTCAAGGAATGGGAAGAGAACCACATAGTCAGCATGAATTGAAGCTCCAGGTTTGATAGGTGCAAGTCATCATTACATAGAGTAATGTCTAGTCTGACGTTGATGATAGTTTTTAATGTCAAAATTGACTTTTTTCAGATAATTCCTTGTCCATTTGGACAAACTGTATCAATTTCATGATGGTTAATAGAATTAGACTTGTCCATTTGGACACTATGTTTTTAAAGTAATATGATATGGCATTTATCCCGGATATTTTGTATTTCGTATTGTACAATTCATGACATGTATGTGTGCAATTTCAAATATGATGTACACCTAGTACAGTGTTAGAGGAGGTAGTCTTTGTGTTTGGCTTACAATATAATGAGTGAAATGAATGTGCTTGTTTAGGGTCTTTATTTGGAAAGTAGTAGTATCATGGATGCACATGCTGGCATGTTTAGAACAAGGATTATGTGTCCAAAAAGAAGTCTACTTTGACTTTCTAGAGTATAGAAAATTGCTTTGGTAGACCACATCCCATTTGTCCTTCATGTCTATGAAGATGTTTTTTCCTTGTTGCTGGACATAGTACGTCTTTTATAGTGTCCATGATAGCATTGTGAAGTCAACTATGGCAGGCTTCTAGAAGCTATGTGTATGGCAGTTTGCCACTTCCAATGTTCACTTTTGTGATGGTTTTGTGCAAAACCAAAGTCCTAACGTGTTGCATGTGTCTCATTGCATCTTGTGGCAATAGGAGGGCTTCTTCAACTTTCTTCCAAGGCTCTTAGCATAATGTGAAGCTAAAGAAGCATATACAACCATGGTGCGTGAAGCACCACTACGAGGGGCACGAATTAGAATCAATCACGATGGTCGAGTTCTTCGCCACATTCCCGTGTCAGACCTCATCTTTCAAACAGAGTTGAGGGTGGCAACGGAGATGGATTTGCGGAATTACCGTTGCCCTTGCCGGACCTGTCATGGAGGGTCACACCGTGCCATAGATACTATTAGAAAACATCTTCGTGAGAGGGGTCGAGATGACTTCCTTATGAAGTTGATGGTTGGAGGGGACCCTCCAGATGGTTATCCTCATAATGGCATTTGGGTAGAAGACCAAGCTTATAGTGACAATGTCATTGACAATGACGCAAATATTGAAGGCAACAACATTGGCGTTGCAGACAATATCCAAGACAGTGAAATGGAGGATGACAATGTTGACTTTGTACCACATGACGAAGACAATGCAATGGATGTTGGACATGATGTCGAATGGCAAGTCTTAGAGGCTTTTGATCATGGCGACACATTGCATGCAGCTACCATGGCATTTGAGCCCATCCTTGAGTCCGTAGAGGCGGATGAAGAAGATGATAGAGTGGATAATATGGAACGTCTATACGAGCATGCCACCACCCTAGTGTACCTAGATGTAACTTGTAGCATTCTCTCAGCCACCATCATCATCATGAATATGTGTGCAGTCCTTCGTGTGAGTAACAAGTTTGCGGATGAATTGTTGCAGTATTTGTCATTAGACTTGCTACCAGAAGGCAATAACATGCCAAGTAGCCATTATGAGGCTAAGAAGATGATGAAGAAGTTGGGCCTAGAGTACAACAACATCCATGCTTGTCCAAGTGGATGTGTGCTATACGAGGCGGAGCATGCAAAGCTGAGCACTTGTCCTAAGTGCACAAAATCACGATGGTTGGAGGGCTCAAATTCCATACCAACGAGAGTAATTCGGCATTTTCCCTTGATTCCAAGGTTGAGACGTATGTTTCGATCTTTAGAGTTGGCCTAGATGTTGACCGGTTGGACAAAGCATGTCAGTGAAGATGGTGTCATGTGTTCAGTGGTGGATAGCCCCGCTTGGAAGCATGTCAATTTAGACCCTGTCTTTGCCAGCTTTGGTGCTGAAGACAGGAATTTACGTCTGGCATTGGCATTGGATGGCGTGAACCCTTTCAAATTGAGCAACACCACTTGGTCTACATGGCCCGTGCTCATTTTGATTTATAACTTTGAGCCATGGTTTGTAACTAAGAAGTTCTTTATTTCATTGAGCATTCTCATTTCAGGGAAACATTCCCCAACTTCAAAGAACTTGGATGTGTTTCTGCGACCAATACTTCAGGAGCTACAAGCACTTTGGCAAGGGGTTGCAACGCAAGATTTCTCTAAACCTGTAGGTTCAAGGCAGTTCATCATGCAGGGGTTGTTGTTGTGGACTATCTCTGATTTTCCAACGTACGGCCTCATCTCCAGTCTTTGTTGCAAGGGTTATAGAGGATGTCCAGATTGTGGACTTGAGAGAGATTCTAGAATGGCACGGACAGGTGATGTCCGCGCAGATTGAAGTGTAAGAGGGTCGAAGATTGTTTATGGTGGCATACGCAGGTATTTACGTCGTAATCATCCATACCGTCGAAATCTTTGGTTCAATGGTCGTACAGAGCATTGTGGTAGACCAGCTCGAATGATCGGAGAAGACGTCGTCCGATATGCTGCATTGCAGCAATCATATCTGGATTTGGGTGGGAAAGAAGATGGACCAGACGACCCGGTTCATTTTACTAGGGTCAAAAGGCTTTGTGCTTTATATGAACTTGATTACTTTTAGGTGAGCATTTTCTAGTTTCTATAACTTAGATTGTACGTTGACGCACTTGTGATGTAAATTCCGATGTTGTAGATGCCGTAGGTGTGCACAGTTGTACTCTATGTCTAACAATGAAGATGTCCACTTCTGCAGCATCTTCTGGAACGGCACATTTTGGACGTCATGCACTATGAGAAGAATTTGTGTGAGAATATAGTGAAGACGCTTCTTGCTATGAACGACAACCCTGGAAGTCAAGTTGATGCACAAGAGTTGGGGATTCGCAAAGAAATTTGGGTACAAGATCCACGTTGTTGACAAGATGATTTTTACATGCCCCATGTGCCTTACATCATGACCCCAGAAGAGCGAACGGAATTCATGGACATTATATGCAAAATTCGCACCCCAACAAACTACATCGAGTCCATTCACAAATGATTCCAAGATGGAAGACTTCAGTACATGAAGACACATGACTACCACGTGCTTATGCAACAAGTGAGCCACACAATCCCATGATAGTTGTTATAAGTGAATGTTGTCTACAGAATCCACCAATGAAAACGTATACAAAATCCACCAGTGGGCTCACCATGAGCATGCTTTGTCCATGATACTGTTGTAGTAGACACTGTGCTGGAAGTGTTGTTGTTTGTTACAACACTCAGCTGGATAGACTGTGCCTGACTACGCTAGTTGAATAGACATAGAGCTTGTCCATTTCAATGAAAACTTTCCTGTTAGATGTCTATGGTTGAAGTGGAAGCCTTCAATTAGGTGATTTAGGTCACATAATAGGCCACATGTCTTTAATGAAGTAATTTATGTTGCATGCAAATTTTACTGGTGGTAGTCCAAAACATCTTGGATGAGAACGTGAGACTGGCTATTATAAAAATTAGTAGAGTCTTCCAACGACTATGTGAAAAAGAAATCAGAGAGGCAGACAAAGATGACGTCATGGATGATGTGATCATGGCAATATGCTTGTTGGAAAAGGAGTTTCCAACAACTTTTTTGAACATCATGACACATCTTCCACTACACCTAGTGCAACAATTATTTGTATGTGGACCAGTGCATTGCAGATGGATGTATCCTATAGAACGGTACATGAAGACACTCAAAGATTATGTCCACACATATGCACGACCAGGAGGCAGCATAGCAGAAGGATATCACAATGAAGACACTCTTGGCTTTTGCACGGAGTACATGAAAGATTTTCGAGGAACGCAGCAGCAGGTATGGGACGTAGAAGAAGACCCCATCATGAATAATGAGGTCATATGGAGCAAGGCACCAAAGAAGCGCCCCATGTCAGATGAATTGCGTTTGTTGGTACATGCATTTGTCATTGACAACGTCGCGTGCTTGGAGTCTTGGTGCAAGTAAGTTGAACAATGTCAATAATGATGTTCTTGTGTCAATTGTGATGTTGTCTCTGTACTATCCGTGTGTTTGACAAGATACTTTGCATTCTCGAGGAACGTCTTATGTCTGAATGATTTTAGGGCATCCTAGATTCCTTTCATCACTGTCTTGCATATTAGTAATTGGAATTTATTACCAATGCTCTTGGATACAGCGTGAAAAACAACTTAGTTTGAATGCGGGTGTTGCTCACTAAACATATGCCAACTCTTTGCACTTCATATTGGAGATCTTTTTAAAATATGTAGAGGGTTGATTCCATGAATAGGGAGTACATTGAGGCAAGGAGTCAAAGATGGGAGCAGCACAAAGAGTTTCATCGGCATTCAAGGCGTTCACATCCTTGGAGAACTATCTAGTATCCTCAAGAATTGAGTGACTTCCCCCCTTTCACGCAATGGTTGACATCTACCATGAAAGAAGCACAACGTTCTGGACGTCATGTTGAGCAAGATGTATTGTAGTACTCGCAACCCCCTCAATGAAATGCAACATCACATCATCAAATGTATTGTCATGGTATGCATCTGCACGTCCGTAGTGTGGAAGGTGGTCTTGTTACACAAGATTCATGTGTTGTCGCATCTTTTCGTCAGCAATGTCGTTGGGGTCTTTTGAATAGGAGGCCTCGTGAAGTTTCATAGGAGTATGTAGGATACATTGAGGAAATATTGGTTTTAGATTACCGAAATCATTGTGTTACCATTTTGCTTTGCAATTGGGTGCGTGGGACTCGAGACGCTCGTTTTCCAAATATTGAACGGGACCGGTACGGCTTTAGTATGGCAAACTTCAATAACATGGACGGGCAGGTCCATGTTGATTCATTTGCCTTTCTACTTCATTGCCAGCAAGTGTTTTTCTTAGATGATCGGCATCAACGAGGGTGGAAAGTAGTGTGCCAAATTGATGTTAGAGGAAGACGTAGAGCAATCCACTTTGATGAAGACACTCCAAACATTCTGTAATTGCGAAACGATGGTGACTTTGCTGGCTTGCAGCTAGTGGCAACTGAATCAGACCCTATTAGACATCCCATGGATGTTGAAGAAGACGTTAGAGACATCCTTGGAAACAATGTTGTGTCCGACGATGAAGCTTGATTGACATTGTCCCTTGTACACGTAGCATAGGGTCGCCTAACACATAGCCGTCTGTGCGGACATCATGAGAATATTGTAGACAATATGTATGTCTTAGTGCATGTTTTAGTGCATGTTTTAGTGCTCCCAAAACATTCATATGACATTGCCAATTTGCATTGAAGGTGCCTCATGTGAACCCTCTACGCAATGCATGTCTTTGTAGTTTTCCACATCATCATACTCCTCCATGCCACTTGTTCTTATAACTTTTATATCAGACTATTAAGAGCACTCATGAACCTTCCCCTATGGACATTTATAGTTGGAAATCATCTTCCATGGTGAACACCCTAAACATCATAGTAAAGTTTCATGCTTTAGACATTGCATAAGCTAAATTCTTGTGAATTCAATGCACGTCATCTCAGACAAACATACCTTATGTTGAAGTGCACATGTGCAAGACAATGAAGATTGCCATGCCCCATTGAATGTCTTAGGGAATGTCCGTATTGCCTTATCCTAATCTCATCATCAGCATCCTCTTGTTTCATGCGCCTCAATGTAAACACCCGAATATTAATAGGAAGATCACCCTCAACGCCAATAGGTCCTCTAAGACATCATTTACAACATTAAACGTCTACGTGGATGTCTTCTGGGACGTCTTGAAGTTGCTCATGGCAATCCAGAGAAGGCCATTAGAATGGTTAAACTAAGAAATTGCTAACGTGGCAGTGTCTACCAAGTCAGCATCTTGTTTGCCACGTCAGCTTTGGACCATGTCATCTACCACGTCATCACTTTTTAACATACCTTGCCCAAAAAATGTTGCCCAACTCTTTTTTTCAAGTGGGCAGCGTTGTTATTTAAAAATATAATAATGTAAATGAAAATTACCCATGGTCAAAGTGGGTCCCCATTGCTGACGTGTCAAATATTGTTTTTTCAGACAACCATTTGAACATGATGATGTCATGCACCATCTCAACGTCAAAGTGGATGCAAATAGCAACACCACCGTGTTTTTTCACGTGAATTTCACTTTTTTCATCTCCAACATCCACTTCAACCCCTAGTAGACGTAGAGATGCACAAGAGGACATGTAGACACCAAGTTGGACATGAAATGTCCAGGCCTTAGGCAAGAGCATGGCAAGGCCCAACATTAAAAAAAACATAATCTCTTCCTGTATTATTAGAAGATTGCAAATTTGGGTTCAAAATTGAAAATTATTTGATTTATTTTGAATAAACTAGACATGTTGGACAATGGAGATTGCAAAGGTTATAAAATCCAAAAAGCCACAATATCATTGATGAATGATGAAGTGAAAGAATATAAGGTTGAAGGGTGAGATTGACTTAAGTATTCTGAATTCTTAAAGTTCCATTGTTTCGTCATTTAGCAAAATGGATTTTAGCCATGTTTTATTGAATTATTGTTTGATAGGATTTGAATAAAGTTCCTTTTCAACCCAAAATGCCCGAAGGACAAACTTCAAGTGTTCCGACAACTTTGAAGTTAAATAAAATCAAACCAAAATACCAAATTGCTACTATTATTAGTTTATATTTTAATTAATTGTGGAAAATTGCTTTGGAGTCTCGTTTTAGGATCAACAAGGTGAACAAGCCAATTTTATTATCTTAAAAATGAATGATTATTTTTTTTCTATTGAAGACTTTGTGCAAGGATGCCCATTGCAATCTTCACTTCCCGTAGTGTTGAGGGCTCTTGGAAATTAGCTTCAAAATACACTCGATCTAAGGTCTTCCAGAAAAAATCACAAGAAAAATTCATTTAAAAAAATCAAAGATGAGATTTTGATTTTTTATATTTTTGAAAAGACATGAGTTCATCAGGTTTGTGCATGCTAACTTGCTAAGCCCTATAATTCTTTTAGTCATTTAGTGACAAACTTTTGAGAATTTACATGCAAATAGAGAAATGAAAAAACTTCATATTTTTTACACCCTCATGACCAAACATACAAATCTTTCATTCTGAAAGTGATATTGTTATGGTTTTTTTTCCTATGTGATCTCTAACATGTCTAGTTTGAATTTGTATCATTACAATTCAAATAAAATTGGTATAATTTATTAAAATGTTGAGTTTGTGTTCAATTTAGAGCAAATTTCAAGAAGCTCCACACAAGCCTTGGGCATTTAGGGGTTAAGATAGAATGATAGATAAACACATCACCTTTCCTAGAAATCTAAAAATCTAAAATGTTATTGTTCTTTCAATCCTTACACGGGAGAGAAAGTTATAACACATTGACCCAACTACACAACACCTGAAGAAGACTTGGTTTTTAACTTTTAGTTTGGCATTCACCAAAAAATCCTCAAAGGACCTTAGATTTAAACCAAAAGATTTCAAAAAAGACATATTTTACATATATAAAATGCTTTAAATCATTCCCTCTTAGATTTGTTCTGTAAAACTTAGAGAGAACCTTAATTTCTAAGTGATTAGAGGATGTTTTGAATTAAATAATTCGTAGAATTCATTAGTTAACCCCTAAAGGACCAAGGCCAATTTTTGGTGAAAAAACACTCAAAACCGTCATTTCTATTGCATTCATGCTAGGGAACTAAAAGAAACTTTTTTTAGAATCTAATGGTAGGATCTCATACTTTACTTGTCTCAAACCAAGTGGTAAAAATTTCAGGGTTTAGGACCGTGTAGATCAAAATATATTAGCATTCAAAGTTATTTTTTCAAGGAGATGCTCATATTGTCCGGAAAACAAGATTGTTCATAACTTTCACATTACCAATGTACATGGAATGAATCAAAGCTTGACATGTAGACAAGAATATAATTTCTAAGAGCAAAAAATTTGAAAAATGTAATTTCAAATTTTTGTGAATTTATTTTTCTACTTGGTGATGTGAAAATTATGTTTAAGATGGCATAACTTTTTCTCCTGGGCACCAATTGAAATAAAAATTATATTCCCACAAAGGCACGAACCTAATCCTTTTTTCTATCTTATAAGAAAGTTTTAAAAAGTTTCAGTAAAAATTGAGGTCCTAGGAAGTAGGAACTTGCTCAAAATCCATTTTGTCCCACAAGAGGACAATGGTCCTTTAGGGGTAAACTCCATTTTAGGATGAATGATTTTTTGTCCTCACCCTCTTGAAAGAGAACACACTCATTGGCATAACAATCTCATAGTTCACATTAGCATCTGTTAATTAGTTAGAATGTCCTAGAATCTTTAACCTATGTGTAGTGAACAAATTTTGTAAGAGTGAAACTTTGAGTGTCTTTGTTGATATATTTAATTCACACTTTGAACTCAATGTTTGATCATGCATTTATGTAGAGTTAGTAATTCTAAGCCCTTCATTAAAAAAATAAAAATTGAAGTGAAAAGGGCTCAAAGTCTAAATAATTAATAAATATAATAGGGAAATATGCAGAAGTGGAAAACCATGTTTTGTTCACTTTACATATCATAATATTGCAATCTACATTGTTGAAGGCTTTAAAGATTCTTCCACACATTGTCATTTTTAGTTTGTCACGGTACTATAATATAAGATGTAAATAGTTAAACATTCCCTCGCCCCTAAATGGAAAAAATAATTCTTTGGTTCTTCACTATTATTATTTATCAATGCTATGTAACTAATATAACTGTCAATTTTGAGTGGTTTCTTAAGAAACAATGGGTTGTGAACTAAAGGGATTATGTGTTGCAAATAGAGTCATACTTCGCTTTTGGTGTTACGGACCTTTATGTTTGTGGAAAAAAATGATTTACAAGGAAGATGCACTTTAGATTTCCAATGAAAAAATTTGAAATGGGATTTGTAAAGTTTAATTTGGATCCATCAAGTCTTTGTTGAATTTGCTTTTTGTCTTTCATTTCGTAGTTTGATTGTTTGAACTTTGAAGATTCACTAACTATGCATTAGGAGAGTGAGCCCCGCCCACCCTCCGCTCGTGTGTCCATTGCCCTGTTTGCCGTCTGCTTGTTCGTCAACCGCCCGTCCTCCAATGGGTGCTCCACCGGGCTAATAGACCTTCCATCCGCTCCAATCGTTCGGACTGTGCAATGTGACAAGTCAAGGCATATTGGCCGCTAGATCTTCCCGTCTGTTGTCTGCTTGTTCGATTCAGACAACGATGTCAACCAAGGTAGATGATATAAAGGGAGGCGCGGACGACACAGTCTGCATAGTTGTTTGCCTTTTGGAGTGGGTTGATCCAGCACCAATTGGTATCTGCATGCCCCTTCCGACTTGGAGTGTGATCAATTGTGAATGAATTAACTTAATTTACTCATAATTTTTTCATCACCTTCTAAATTTATAAATTTATAAATTTCTCATTTGAACTTTGGATTAAGAGACAACAAGACGGGTTACCATGCCTTCTAAAGGAATTCCCAATCCTTTCAAAAAGAGTACAAAGGGGAAATTACAAGACATAGATTGGGATATTGTTCTTGATGAATTCAAGGTAGCCAAAGAGGGTTGGCAATATGAGCCCAAAAAAGTATGGTCTTGCACAACATGCAAGCATTATGTGAAAATGTCACACATTGGAAAACTGTGGCCAACGAATAACATGGGGGCACGCATTAGAGTGACAAGTGAGACATTGGAAAGGCCCCATGACTAACTTGCAAGAGTGTACATTTTGTACAAAGGTACGAGGAGATTTGGGTAGCTCTCAATTTAGGTGCCCTTGAACCAAATATCATAAACTATTCCACTATGGCCATGGTTTGGGCAAAGATTGTACTCCAAAGAGATGTTGATTGGCGTACAGTTATAGGGAAGGACAAAAAGTCCAAAATGACTTGTGATAAGGCAGTGATAGACACCAATTGGGTTGGCCTAAGCAATTGCCTATTGGCCTGGTTTAATCATAGTCAGTTTGGGTTTCCACCGAAACCATTGCCAGATGTAGAGGATGATGATGATGATGAAGAAGACTTGCGACCTCCACCTCCCCATCTAGAGAGGCACAAACATTGAGACGAATGCGAAGACATCGACTTCCACAATCAAATACAAGAGGCAATGAGAAATAGTGCGGTGGATCAAGGTCAACCACGCCAGCAATCGTCACCACCCCGTCATGATTGTGATGCATGTTGCTTGCAATATGGAGGAGGAAGTTCGCGATTCAACAATGACCCCCGCAATGACTTTTGAAATGTAGGAGGCCATGGAAGCACAAGGTACACGGACTACACTAGTAGACAATTTAGTTTTTTTGTTGTTTTGGTCATGTTGATCCGGTCACTTTTTGATAGAAATCTGTTGAAATCAATAGATTTCTATCAAAAAGTGACCGGATCAACATGACCAAAACAACAAAAAAACTAAATTGTCTACTAGTGCTATGGTGGTTCTCAATACAGCGGCTTGCAATACTACCGATGGACAGGGGGGCAAGATTCATATGGGCCTCCTAGAAGCTCATACAATAGTGGTTCAAGTCAACGGGGGACTAGAGGGTCAAAGGAGAATGCACCACCTCCTCCTCCACCATTTGGAGGTCCATACTTGGGAAATTATGGACAAGGAGGAGGGTCAAGTGGATATGGGCCATATGGTGGCTCTGGTTCCACGCCTCACAATCAGAACGATGATAGTAGTTTTGATTCAGAATAAAATAGAGTGTAGTTTGGTTACTTTGGTAGAACAATATAAGATGTTTTTTGATGTAGAGGTAGGTTACAAATTTTCTAATATTGTTGAAGTGTAAACAATGAAAATCATAGGACCATGATGTCACTATCTCATGATGTCATTGTCCGCAAATACAAATCTTGCATGCATATTAGATTTTGAAATGTGCAGTTTTCTCATTAGGAGGTGAATGCTCAAATGGATCTTAGAAATTCATGATAAATGGATTAAATGCAAGTAATTAGATGAACTTTTCAACTTTTTCACTTAACTACATTCCTAGAAGTCCATGAAGAACCACAACTTCGTCAATTTATGAAGTAATTGAATGATGTGATAAGGACATTGAAATTTTGTAGAGTATAATTGTAGAGGCAATACTATAGAAGTTTCCAATTTATTTTCTAAATGATAAGGCTTTAAGCCCTAACTGCCTAATTGACCATATATGGTCGATCTAAAATTTCAAGCCCATTTTTGTGTAGGCAGTGAAATTCCTATGACTGGTTTAAAATTTTTTTTGGGTAGTTTTGAAGGTTAATTATGGAAAACTTTCATTTTTCATTGAGAAAAGTACATATTCAATTATTGAGAGGTCTTTAAAGCCATATGTGTACTAAAAGTGGAGTATAAAGCTTGCTAATTTTACTTCATTTCTCAGCTTTTTGCAAAGCTTGGCAATTTCATTTGATTTGAAATCTAAGAAATTTTACTTATCCATTTTCTTTGAGAATGGTCCCAATGAAAAGTTTAAAGTCTTTTCATGATTTTCACCATTGAAAATTTCAACGTGCAAGTGTTTATTTGAAGCTATTTGCAATTTCTACTTATAAACAAAAATTACATTTCAACAATTGCAAGGTGGATTGTGTTATGAGTTTTATTTTTTTTCATGTGAAATTAAGTTTTCTGGAAGTGCATGTTAGTGTGCTAACACTCTTTGAAGTTGGTCATGTTACCTCCAATCCTAAAAAATATATTTATACAAATTTTTGAAACATAGTGCACAAAGACAATGTACTAAAAATAGGAAATGTATATTTTCCTTTGTATAATCTCACAACTACTAGGAGACTTCGCACTCAAAAATGGTGTGCATACTAATAAACAAGCTCTATTAACATCTATACAGTATTATGGTTAGATTTATGATAAAACATAATTTGCTTCATTGAGGATAATTATGAGCCAATGTTTTTTTTTCATAGTCAAAACACACTTGGAAAGGCTTGGGCATTTAAAGGTTAACTTCTTTAAATACATAAAAGAAAAATGTTTACTTCAAAGTCTACAGAATTCCAAATGAAATGATCATAAGGTGTTGAGGTGATCATTCGATCGGATGGCCCTAATGGGTTGGACGAACTAGCCATCCGATCCGTCCTATCGGACGGACCCAATGAGGCGGACGATCGAACGGGCTTTATTTGCTCGATGATGTGAACGAGAGGAGGCCGTTTGCCCTTTACTTTTGCGATCTCTTACTTGCTTGCAAGTGAGAGAGGAGAGCTTGGTGGCTTGACCTCCATTGGCTCCTCTCTTCGGGAAGGTGAGAGTTTAATTTTTGGGGGTAACTATTATTGTTTTCTTCTAAAAATTGTGACGATAATCACATTATCAATTGTTCATGATGCCAAGGGTCAAAAAGGTTGTGAAGGGAAAACAAGTGGAGCCTTCTAGTGAATACACTAGGGACAATCCCTTGGAGAGTTACAAAGCATTCTTGATGAAATGCATTGTGGTGTTTTACGAGACAGAGACTACAGTTTCCCTTGACACTAAATATGTGCGATATGAAGAGGACTACATTGATAAATTCAAGATGGACATGAAGCAGAGGATGTTGGATGCCTTGAACATGCTGCAATGGCATTATGAAATGGAAAAGAAGAATTTTCTTCAATTCTTGGAGAGAAAAGGCATATGATGCATTATGGAATGCTAAAGTTATGATGGAGAAGTGGAGAAGGAGCACCTTGCAAATGATGAAGCTTTTGAGCATGTCATTAGAAAAGTGGACATGTTTACAAAGAGGTGCAAACCATTTGGTAGAAGATGGAATAGAATAGGGTCAATGAGTTGGAGGAACAGCAGGGATGGAATTGTGCAAGTGCAAAATACATGTCGCCTTCTAGTAGCACTTCCGGAAACAACCATGGTCAATGTCCAAGGTAACATAGTCATGCGAGGTGGCTATGCAACAATTCGAAGGGTCGAAATTGAAGGATGTGCTCAAATCCATCCATCATGTGAGTTTGCAGCAAAAACATCTCTCCAAGAAGGTCGACGTCCGGAACTTGCCAAGTTAGAACACAATATTGAGTCCATGGCTGGGAGGATTTTGCACGATGGAGTAATATGCTTCTTTGCAATCCACACAAGAAAAAATGAAAGGTACTCATTTCGGTAGAACGGCGGTACTTTGTGTGAAATGTTGAGAATGGGTAACGATTATCTATACAACAGATCCATTCGACTTTTATATAACCCCCATATAACAAAAAAAGAAATCCTTGCTGTTGGACGTCTCAAGCGACGGAGAGACAAACGCATGGAGCATGCTTGGGCATTGTTGAATATCATGAGTGCGGTGCATGCTGCTAGACATCTACACAATGACATTTCTCTAGACAACATTATGTTTCATTTTCCCGAAGATGAGTCACGAGTTTACTTAGGAGTTTGTGATTAGGAGATGACTACTGTTATTACTGACCTGAAGAAGTCGTTGTATACATTCACTTCAATAGATGAGTGGGATGAAGCTTCCCGGAGGAGGTGGTGGGTGGATCCCAACATTACATGTGTGCATAGGAGAGATGCAAATGTAGAGAATATACCAAGCCTTTCCAAGAAATCCGAAGAGTTTTTTGTTGGTCAACTAGCACAGAAGATCAACAAGGAATGCATGTCTAAGGCGTACTACAAGTTGCAACTCGAATCCAACTCTTCACATGTGAAGTACGCCTATAAAGATTTTGCACTTGTGTTTCAGAGGTACTTAGAGTGAATTTTGATGGCTAAGAGTATTTTGGCGCAAATCATCTTCAAATTTATTTCTTCATTCAATTGGCCAATACCGGGCGAACACTTCCACAATTCATATTGAACTTCAACCATGTGTCCATGTCATATATAACTCATGTTTTTGTATTTTTTGTAGAGGCAAAGTAGTACGTATGCGGATTATATAGTTACATAGTATGTATGCACCACTTTCATCATGAATGAATGCCCATGTTATTTGAATTGGACATGTGCTTGTAATTGATGAGCATGTTGTAAACTTCAAATTGGTATTGATTTTAGAATTGTTAGAATCCTCCACATTGTCTGGCAGTATTGGCTTTCATGAAAAGTACTAAATCATGACATTATGAGAATTGCAATTCTTTGAGTTGATGGTTGTTGGATTGACAAGTTTTTGTTTTAAATTGTATGGTTTGTCAATCGATCATGTATGGTTGAAGATATTGAAGAAGGCAATGTAAATGGAACCCTGAAACTTTTCTAGGTTTATCACTTCATTAGTTGAATTCAAATTAGCCTTTGAAGAACTATGGTCCCCTTAGTGTTAAAATGAGCTTTGGTAAATTGGGGTGGTTTCTATGACCTCAATTAAGTCCATTTTTTGTTACAATTTATGGAAGTTGTGCTTCAAATGGAATTATGAAATTTTAGGTAGGCATGTAGCCACATACTAGATGAATTTTCACTTTTCATTTTTTACAGTAAATTTCTAATAACTTTGTAAAGATAGAAAATTTCATAAGCTTTGTAGGAATATAATTTTTTCTGCTAATTCACTATCAATGCCTTGAACCCAAAGTTATGACTAAAGTAGCCAAGAAGCTCCAAATAGGGGACAGAAGTAGGAAAAACCTCTTTGAAAATCTTTGAAGTGGATAAATACAATCTTTTTTTGCAGAGAATATAATTTTGTCGATTTAAAAAGCTTTCATTCATTTAATTTAGACTCCTTATGAGGAAGTTATAGGCATTGTAAGGCACTGGTAGAAAATTGCATTGCGGTCAACAAACACTAGTTGACATTTTATGTCAAGTGCGTTCATTGCAACGCAATTTTCTAAAAACTATGTTGTAGTGAATGCAATTGACAAAAAATGTTAGCTAGCATTTGTTGACTACAACATAGTTTTCTTCTAGTGAGGATTTATAGCATCTTCATGAAAGATTATTTTTTTTTTTTTTTTGTAGACCCTCAAGTCAAATAGTCAATTCTCGTCTTTTAACCCCTAAATGCCCAAGGGACTAGATTATGGTGTTTCAAAAACTTTGAAGTTCAATAAAACATTAATACCCATTAATGCAACCAAATTGCTATTATTCTTAGTTTATATTTTTGGAGAACTCTTTTTGAAGTCTAGTTTTAGGATCAAAAGGTTGATCTTAAAAATCAAGGATTATGATTTTTCTATTGTAGATTTTGTGCAAGGATGCCCATTGCAATCTTTACTTCTTGTAGTGTTGAAGGCTCTTGGAAATGAGCGTCAAATACACTTGATCTTAGAGGCAAAAACAATGGATCACTTTAGAAATTCATTTAAAAAAATTGTAGAATAGATTTTGAAAAACTATAAATTGATTGGGGTTGTGCATGCTAGGCCCTATAATCTCATATTTTTTTAGTGACCAACTTTTTAGAGTTCACATGCAAAAAGTGAATTGAAAAATTTTCATAGTTTTTACACCTTGATGATCAAACATTATAATCTTTCAATCTATAAGTGATATTATTATGTTTTCTTTTCCTATGTGATCTCTAATAAGTCTAGTTAGAATTTGTAAGGTTACAATTCAACCGAAATTGGTACAACTCATGAAAATGTTGACTTCTTGAGTTCTTGTTCAATTTAGATGGAATTTTGGCCCGTCCTACTTGTCCACCCGTCCGCCCATCGGCCCATCTAGTGGATGGGGTGCAACTTTGAGGTTCTTTGTCCCCGGATGTCTAGGAAGCAGCAGACATAGACATTGAACGTCCATCCGAGCGTCTGTGCAACCTTGCTACAAAAAGCACCACAAAAATTACGCCATTATTTTGGCGTTTTAGGATACAAGCTTTCTATGACCTTCTTCATGTTCGATATAGTTTTAAGAGTGGAAGGATATATTCCATGACGTTTTACATGATCAAAAATGATCAAACAACCAGCTCCTTGGTCCAAAGTCCCTACAATATTCTTGTCAAGGATCATTTGCGAGAGCTACTTCTCAACATTTTACTTTGGAGGCCAATAAGGTCGGAGATGTGTGAGATCTCCCCTCAGGAAAAGCAACAAATCAAACAATAGAGACTCTGCTCGAATAAGGTGTTGTATAACGATGATAGATGGCGATGTAGAATTGGAACTTCTTCTAATTGCTCTTTGTACATGTTTAAGGCTTCTTAGACATTCTTGAAGGACTCATAATAGGGTATGAGGGTTCCCAAAAACTTCCAATTTCACTCCTACAAATGAGTGTTTGCCACGACTTCTAGATGACTTCCCTATGACTAATTGACTACTGAAGTCATTTTGAAGTCATCTAGAAGTTATGGCGGACACGTTGAATTAAATAGTGAGATCTCCACCGGAATTATACCATTCCTATGGTGGACTTCAAGTACAGGCTTCTTATCACCTTACTAATGTTCAATATAGTTTCAAGAGTAGAAGGATACATTCCATCATGCTTCACATCATCAAAAATGATCAAACAGCTAGCTCCACAACAAAGTCCCCACAAATTTCTAGTCAAGGATCATTTGTGAGAGCTTCTTCTCAATATTTTCATTGGGAGGCCAATAAGGTCAGAGATGAGAGAGCCTTGAATCACCTACACTCAACTAAGGTGTCGTATGATGATAATAGATGGTGATGCAAAATTGGATCTTCTTCTAATTGCTCTTTGTATACATTCAAGGTTTCTTCGAAATTCTGTGTGCTCAAGAGTACGGGTACTGCACTAATCACCAATACCCTAAACCACAAGTATGGTAGCATGTATGAATGCTTCATGTATTGGAATGACACTAATATGCTGCCCGTGCTAACAAGTTGTCTTCCTCCGACAATTCTATGGCCCTAATTAAATTTACCATTTGGATTGGAATGGTCAGGTTACGGGGAGCTTTTAGCCTTGCACTCTCCACTGTTGTGTTCATTAATGCATCAGCTGTGTCAACGACCTCTCGTCGAGCTCGTGCCTCTTTACATAGCACAACTTTCCAACCTGGTCTTCCTGGAACATTTGAAAAGAAAACTTGAGTAGGTTGGCTCAAGAAAATGAACAGTTCTGCCAAGCGAGGCAATTTGTGTTGGAAGTTCACTGCAAGGAATCCAACCTCATCCTTTGTATACATAGGATTACCTCAATTGTCTCCGGTTTTCACCCACTCACAACGCAGTAGAATTATCTTTGTAGTCAATGCACCATAATCTAGCTTAAGTACATCTTCAAGTACTCCCATGTAGTTCACTAAGGATTCCTCAACATTTCCATCAGTCTTGTGGAACACGGACGCTATCCTGCTGTTGTAACTCAACAAGTATGTTGTACTATCATCCTCCACTCAAAAGTGGTTGCCAAATGCTGTGACTCATGAATACCTAGTAGCTCTTTGGGACGGCTTTTTGCTGAGGAGGGAGCGGTCCATATGTTTTGGGTTACGCAAATCCAAGTCCAAGTCTCCCACTATGTGTTGCATCCAATCAACTAAGGATGGGGTTTTTGGGTTCTCTTGCAATTCAGTCCTCCAAATCCTAGCCAAGCCACGGAAATACAATTAAGCCTACAAGTAGACAATCCTCACTCCAAAAAAGACCCAATAGAATGCACTGTCTAGACTTGAGGATTATTTTTCATCATGCAGAGGAGGGTCTATGACTTCTCTGTGACATGCAGTAGTCACGTCTATGTCGACTATGAATCATTCTCTGTTTGCAAGACTTGAAAATGACTCCATTACAACTAATGCAGAACTATACAGGATTCCAACTCAAACTATCCCTACTATATGCAAAAAACTTCACAGTTGAGTCATTGTATGAATGACAGTATCGTATGGAAGAGTGACCTCTTTAACTTACATGAATGAATCTTGCATCGTCACAACATTGGAGAACATATCACAGGAAGAAATTATGTTTTTTTTAATGTTGGGCCTTGCCATGCTCTTGCCTAAGGCCTGGACATTTCATGTCCAACTTGGTGTCTACATGTCCTCTTGTGCATCTCTACGTCTACTAGGGGTTGAAGTGGATGTTGGAGATGAAAAAAGTGAAATTCACGTGAAAAAACACGGTGGTGTTGCTATTTGCATCCACTTTGACGTTGAGATGGTACATGACATCATCATGTTCAAATGGTTGTCTGAAAAAACAATATTTGACACGTCAGCAATGGGGACCCACTTTGACCATAGGTAATTTTCATTTACATTATTATATTTTTAAATAACAACGCTGCCCACTTGAAAAAAAGAGTTGGGCAACATTTTTTGGGCAAGGTATGTTAAAAAGTGATGACATGGTAGATGACATGGTCCAAAGCTGACGTGGCAAACAAGATGCTGACTTGGTAGACACTGCCACGTTAGCAATTTCTTAGTTTAACCATTCTAATGGCCTTCTCTGGATTGCCATGAGCAACTTCAAGACGTCCCAGAAGACATCCACGTAGACGTTTAATGTTGTAAATGATGTCTTAGAGGACCTATTGGCGTTGAGGGTGATCTTCCTATTAATATTCGGGTGTTTACATTGAGGCGCATGAAACAAGAGGATGCTGATGATGAGATTAGGACAAGGCAATACGGACATTCCCTAAGACATTCAATGGGGCATGGCAATCTTCATTGTCTTGCACATGTGCACTTCAACATAAGGTATGTTTGTCTGAGATGACGTGCATTGAATTCACAAGAATTTAGCTTATGCAATGTCTAAAGCATGAAACTTTACTATGATGTTTAGGGTGTTCACCATGGAAGATGATTTCCAACTATAAATGTCCATAGGGGAAGGTTCATGAGTGCTCTTAATAGTCTGATATAAAAGTTATAAGAACAAGTGGCATGGAGGAGTATGATGATGTGGAAAACTACAAAGACATGCATTGCGTAGAGGGTTCACATGAGGCACCTTCAATGCAAATTGGCAATGTCATATGAATGTTTTGGGAGCACTAAAACATGCACTAAAACATGCACTAAGACATACATATTGTCTACAATATTCTCATGATGTCCGCACAGACGGCTATGTGTTAGGCGACCCTATGCTACGTGTACAAGGGACAATGTCAATCAAGCTTCATCGTCGGACACAACATTGTTTCCAAGGATGTCTCTAACGTCTTCTTCAACATCCATGGGATGTCTAATAGGGTCTGATTCAGTTGCCACTAGCTGCAAGCCAGCAAAGTCACCATCGTTTCGCAATTACAGAATGTTTGGAGTGTCTTCATCAAAGTGGATTGCTCTACGTCTTCCTCTAACATCAATTTGGCACACTACTTTCCACCCTCGTTGATGCCGATCATCTAAGAAAAACACTTGCTGGCAATGAAGTAGAAAGGCAAATGAATCAACATGGACCTGCCCGTCCATGTTATTGAAGTTTGCCATACTAAAGCCGTACCGGTCCCGTTCAATATTTGGAAAACGAGCGTCTCGAGTCCCACGCACCCAATTGCAAAGCAAAATGGTAACACAATGATTTCGGTAATCTAAAACCAATATTTCCTCAATGTATCCTACATACTCCTATGAAACTTCACGAGGCCTCCTATTCAAAAGACCCCAACGACATTGCTGACGAAAAGATGCGACAACACATGAATCTTGTGTAACAAGACCACCTTCCACACTACGGACGTGCAGATGCATACCATGACAATACATTTGATGATGTGATGTTGCATTTCATTGAGGGGGTTGCGAGTACTACAATACATCTTGCTCAACATGACGTCCAGAACGTTGTGCTTCTTTCATGGTAGATGTCAACCATTGCGTGAAAGGGGGGA
The DNA here is from genome assembly GCA_963920665.1 of Straminergon stramineum. Taxonomy (NCBI): domain Eukaryota; kingdom Viridiplantae; phylum Streptophyta; class Bryopsida; order Hypnales; family Calliergonaceae; genus Straminergon; species Straminergon stramineum. The sequence goes on from OY987273.1 coordinate 12,957,953, forward strand.
AGTCACTCAATTCTTGAGGATACTAGATAGTTCTCCAAGGATGTGAACGCCTTGAATGCCGATGAAACTCTTTGTGCTGCTCCCATCTTTGACTCCTTGCCTCAATGTACTCCCTATTCATGGAATCAACCCTCTACATATTTTAAAAAGATCTCCAATATGAAGTGCAAAGAGTTGGCATATGTTTAGTGAGCAACACCCGCATTCAAACTAAGTTGTTTTTCACGCTGTATCCAAGAGCATTGGTAATAAATTCCAATTACTAATATGCAAGACAGTGATGAAAGGAATCTAGGATGCCCTAAAATCATTCAGACATAAGACGTTCCTCGAGAATGCAAAGTATCTTGTCAAACACACGGATAGTACAGAGACAACATCACAATTGACACAAGAACATCATTATTGACATTGTTCAACTTACTTGCACCAAGACTCCAAGCACGCGACGTTGTCAATGACAAATGCATGTACCAACAAACGCAATTCATCTGACATGGGGCGCTTCTTTGGTGCCTTGCTCCATATGACCTCATTATTCATGATGGGGTCTTCTTCTACGTCCCATACCTGCTGCTGCGTTCCTCGAAAATCTTTCATGTACTCCGTGCAAAAGCCAAGAGTGTCTTCATTGTGATATCCTTCTGCTATGCTGCCTCCTGGTCGTGCATATGTGTGGACATAATCTTTGAGTGTCTTCATGTACCGTTCTATAGGATACATCCATCTGCAATGCACTGGTCCACATACAAATAATTGTTGCACTAGGTGTAGTGGAAGATGTGTCATGATGTTCAAAAAAGTTGTTGGAAACTCCTTTTCCAACAAGCATATTGCCATGATCACATCATCCATGACGTCATCTTTGTCTGCCTCTCTGATTTCTTTTTCACATAGTCGTTGGAAGACTCTACTAATTTTTATAATAGCCAGTCTCACGTTCTCATCCAAGATGTTTTGGACTACCACCAGTAAAATTTGCATGCAACATAAATTACTTCATTAAAGACATGTGGCCTATTATGTGACCTAAATCACCTAATTGAAGGCTTCCACTTCAACCATAGACATCTAACAGGAAAGTTTTCATTGAAATGGACAAGCTCTATGTCTATTCAACTAGCGTAGTCAGGCACAGTCTATCCAGCTGAGTGTTGTAACAAACAACAACACTTCCAGCACAGTGTCTACTACAACAGTATCATGGACAAAGCATGCTCATGGTGAGCCCACTGGTGGATTTTGTATACGTTTTCATTGGTGGATTCTGTAGACAACATTCACTTATAACAACTATCATGGGATTGTGTGGCTCACTTGTTGCATAAGCACGTGGTAGTCATGTGTCTTCATGTACTGAAGTCTTCCATCTTGGAATCATTTGTGAATGGACTCGATGTAGTTTGTTGGGGTGCGAATTTTGCATATAATGTCCATGAATTCCGTTCGCTCTTCTGGGGTCATGATGTAAGGCACATGGGGCATGTAAAAATCATCTTGTCAACAACGTGGATCTTGTACCCAAATTTCTTTGCGAATCCCCAACTCTTGTGCATCAACTTGACTTCCAGGGTTGTCGTTCATAGCAAGAAGCGTCTTCACTATATTCTCACACAAATTCTTCTCATAGTGCATGACGTCCAAAATGTGCCGTTCCAGAAGATGCTGCAGAAGTGGACATCTTCATTGTTAGACATAGAGTACAACTGTGCACACCTACGGCATCTACAACATCGGAATTTACATCACAAGTGCGTCAACGTACAATCTAAGTTATAGAAACTAGAAAATGCTCACCTAAAAGTAATCAAGTTCATATAAAGCACAAAGCCTTTTGACCCTAGTAAAATGAACCGGGTCGTCTGGTCCATCTTCTTTCCCACCCAAATCCAGATATGATTGCTGCAATGCAGCATATCGGACGACGTCTTCTCCGATCATTCGAGCTGGTCTACCACAATGCTCTGTACGACCATTGAACCAAAGATTTCGACGGTATGGATGATTACGACGTAAATACCTGCGTATGCCACCATAAACAATCTTCGACCCTCTTACACTTCAATCTGCGCGGACATCACCTGTCCGTGCCATTCTAGAATCTCTCTCAAGTCCACAATCTGGACATCCTCTATAACCCTTGCAACAAAGACTGGAGATGAGGCCGTACGTTGGAAAATCAGAGATAGTCCACAACAACAACCCCTGCATGATGAACTGCCTTGAACCTACAGGTTTAGAGAAATCTTGCGTTGCAACCCCTTGCCAAAGTGCTTGTAGCTCCTGAAGTATTGGTCGCAGAAACACATCCAAGTTCTTTGAAGTTGGGGAATGTTTCCCTGAAATGAGAATGCTCAATGAAATAAAGAACTTCTTAGTTACAAACCATGGCTCAAAGTTATAAATCAAAATGAGCACGGGCCATGTAGACCAAGTGGTGTTGCTCAATTTGAAAGGGTTCACGCCATCCAATGCCAATGCCAGACGTAAATTCCTGTCTTCAGCACCAAAGCTGGCAAAGACAGGGTCTAAATTGACATGCTTCCAAGCGGGGCTATCCACCACTGAACACATGACACCATCTTCACTGACATGCTTTGTCCAACCGGTCAACATCTAGGCCAACTCTAAAGATCGAAACATACGTCTCAACCTTGGAATCAAGGGAAAATGCCGAATTACTCTCGTTGGTATGGAATTTGAGCCCTCCAACCATCGTGATTTTGTGCACTTAGGACAAGTGCTCAGCTTTGCATGCTCCGCCTCGTATAGCACACATCCACTTGGACAAGCATGGATGTTGTTGTACTCTAGGCCCAACTTCTTCATCATCTTCTTAGCCTCATAATGGCTACTTGGCATGTTATTGCCTTCTGGTAGCAAGTCTAATGACAAATACTGCAACAATTCATCCGCAAACTTGTTACTCACACGAAGGACTGCACACATATTCATGATGATGATGGTGGCTGAGAGAATGCTACAAGTTACATCTAGGTACACTAGGGTGGTGGCATGCTCGTATAGACGTTCCATATTATCCACTCTATCATCTTCTTCATCCGCCTCTACGGACTCAAGGATGGGCTCAAATGCCATGGTAGCTGCATGCAATGTGTCGCCATGATCAAAAGCCTCTAAGACTTGCCATTCGACATCATGTCCAACATCCATTGCATTGTCTTCGTCATGTGGTACAAAGTCAACATTGTCATCCTCCATTTCACTGTCTTGGATATTGTCTGCAACGCCAATGTTGTTGCCTTCAATATTTGCGTCATTGTCAATGACATTGTCACTATAAGCTTGGTCTTCTACCCAAATGCCATTATGAGGATAACCATCTGGAGGGTCCCCTCCAACCATCAACTTCATAAGGAAGTCATCTCGACCCCTCTCACGAAGATGTTTTCTAATAGTATCTATGGCACGGTGTGACCCTCCATGACAGGTCCGGCAAGGGCAACGGTAATTCCGCAAATCCATCTCCGTTGCCACCCTCAACTCTGTTTGAAAGATGAGGTCTGACACGGGAATGTGGCGAAGAACTCGACCATCGTGATTGATTCTAATTCGTGCCCCTCGTAGTGGTGCTTCACGCACCATGGTTGTATATGCTTCTTTAGCTTCACATTATGCTAAGAGCCTTGGAAGAAAGTTGAAGAAGCCCTCCTATTGCCACAAGATGCAATGAGACACATGCAACACGTTAGGACTTTGGTTTTGCACAAAACCATCACAAAAGTGAACATTGGAAGTGGCAAACTGCCATACACATAGCTTCTAGAAGCCTGCCATAGTTGACTTCACAATGCTATCATGGACACTATAAAAGACGTACTATGTCCAGCAACAAGGAAAAAACATCTTCATAGACATGAAGGACAAATGGGATGTGGTCTACCAAAGCAATTTTCTATACTCTAGAAAGTCAAAGTAGACTTCTTTTTGGACACATAATCCTTGTTCTAAACATGCCAGCATGTGCATCCATGATACTACTACTTTCCAAATAAAGACCCTAAACAAGCACATTCATTTCACTCATTATATTGTAAGCCAAACACAAAGACTACCTCCTCTAACACTGTACTAGGTGTACATCATATTTGAAATTGCACACATACATGTCATGAATTGTACAATACGAAATACAAAATATCCGGGATAAATGCCATATCATATTACTTTAAAAACATAGTGTCCAAATGGACAAGTCTAATTCTATTAACCATCATGAAATTGATACAGTTTGTCCAAATGGACAAGGAATTATCTGAAAAAAGTCAATTTTGACATTAAAAACTATCATCAACGTCAGACTAGACATTACTCTATGTAATGATGACTTGCACCTATCAAACCTGGAGCTTCAATTCATGCTGACTATGTGGTTCTCTTCCCATTCCTTGAGATATTGATTGCCAACTTTTGTTGCTATTACTAGTCTAGGGAAGACAAGGATCTCTTCTTCACTAGAGGCAACTAAAAAATCCCATGATGTATGTCATTTAGCAGACCAATCAAGCATTATAGAATAGACGGAGTTTGCAGGACTATTTTCCATTTCTCTACAGGACGAAAAACATAGCTGTTAACATATTTGTGGGTACAAGATATATAGATCCCCTAGCACTTTTGGATGTCCACTACTTTTATGTACTTAAGGTCATTCAATTCTAAAAGCACAAGCAAATTAACATAGACCCACTTCTCTTGATGGAAATTGATGATGTGATGGAAGAAATAGGGGTGATCTTAAGAGCCTTCATTCTAGTCAAGAATGAAAAAACAAAATAGAACCAACATCTTTAATTCCCCTAAGGAAAAAAAATAGCAATGACCAATGTCCACATTGCTAGGACACAATTTAGTAATGAGGGTTGCATTGACGGGAACATGTCTAAAATGACCCTAAACTGACCCAAAAGGTTGTACGTAACATGTCTTAATTGACAGATAGTGTCTAAATTGATCATGTTCATTTCAATAGAAAATATGGAAGCATCTTTGGCGCTCTAAATGCTTTCAATTTTCTAATGCCCTTCTAGGAAAAAATTTGTAGGCCCTTAAAGCCCACTTAGGAAAAAAATGGAGACATGTTCTGCACCCAAATAAAAAAAATATGAAAACATGTGTAGGCCTCATAACTTCAATAACCCCAAAAGGAGGAACATCCATCCCACTAAAGAAAACAAACATGAGCACATTTGTAGTATCCCAAATCCGTCTTAGAAAATAACAAAAGAAGATAAAAGGGTCCAAATTCACAGGTCCACATACACTAATTATGTCCACATTCAAAAACAAATGTCTAAAATGACAAAGAATGGACCAAAAATGTCCGACCTAACACATCTTAATTGATTGAAAGTGTCCAAATTGACAATGTTCATTTGAACTAAAAATATGGAAACTGAAATCTCTCTACTATTTTCAAGTAATCTCATGAAAGAACTTTGCAAGCCTCCAAGCCTCCTATTAAAAACTAAAATATGCAAACATGTGTAGGCCTCCAAGCATCCTCATAAAATTAAAATAAAATGTGCAAACATGGGTAGGCCTCAAGGCATCTTCATAAAATTAAAAAAAATGTGCAAACATGGGTAGGCCTCCAAGCCTCCTATTTGAAATTAAAATATGCAAACATGTATAGGCCTCCAAGCCTCCTATTTGAAATTAAAATATGCAAACATGTGTAGGCCTCCAAGCCTCCTATTTAAAACTAAAATATGCAAACATGTGTAGGCCTCCAAGCATCCTCATAAAATAAAATAAAATATGGAAAGATGGGCAGGCCTCCAAGATTTTGAAATTATATTATACTACTGTTGTTGTCATCTATTTTGACAGAAATGGTTTAAAAAGGCGTGCCACTTGGGACTCTTAGATGTCTTAGAAGACATTGGAATGGACGTTATGATGTTCTGTAGAACATCGTGATGTTTTAGATCTTCATTCTAGTGATAGTCAACAATCGTGACTACGGAACCCTAAAAAAGTGGACGCCTACTTTTGCTTGTCACGTGGAACCCTAAGGCATCTTCATGCAGACTGTTCAAAAATTTAGCTTTGGAATTGAGAGCAATCTTTTGTGTGCAACATGACACTTCACTTAGGTGTGCATAGTTGTCTTCTGTTTCCAAGTGGAGAAGGAGCTTTAACAGAAGGAGATCATGATCTTGACAAGGATAGTGCAAGTCTCAACATTTTCAAGAACTTTTTGGAGGGGGTTGTGGCCACATCACTCACCTCAACAATGGAGGCAGCCGAGGTGCCCACTGCATCCACCCCAAACCTCTGTAGAAGTAGCCGCCTACACAATCCAAGTGAGTTGGTCAATGAAATTGCAACACCCCTGCAAGAAATTCCAAAGAAGAAGAAGGTAACAAACTCTCTTTACCACACACCTTCATTGTTTGGACAGTATGTTTGGGTAATCTTGTGTTGTTCTTTTCGACAAAGATTGATTTTGCTTGCCTAAGGTCGGAAGGAGAGAGTGCACAGGGGTGTTGGAACCTCTAGAGAGAGGGACCAGGGTGCATTAGCTTGTAGTGGAGGGAGCGCCTGCGCCTCATCCCTCACCTGTGCCTCGTCCCTCAACTATCGGTGACGCGGCCGTTGTAGGCCCTCGCACCTGCACCTCGGCGTTGAGCCTGTCGATGATGTGGCCGTTGTAGGCTGCTTCACTACGCTTGCTTCCTCCTTGCTTCCTCCCCGGGTTCCGTAAATTTGAATTTGACACTTGATGGGCATCAATCACGGTGGGTGTGCGGACCTCGACTAGTAATTATGGTGTTCATCTCCTTTGGCGGCTTGGCATTCATCCATCCCCATCCATTAGCGTTCCACAATACTCATTTTAGATATCTTCAACAACACCGTAGTGTTTTCTCTCTCTTCGCAGTCCATTTTATGAGGTTCGGCAACACCGTGGTGTTTTCTCTCTCTTCGTAGTCCATTTTATGAGGTTCGACAACACCGTGGTATTTTCTCTTTCTTCGTAGTCCATTTTCTAAGGTCGTATCTGCTTGCTTGTTGCTTCTATGCTCTTGAATTTTGTCTAGCTTTGCACATTGAAGGAGCCTTGGGTGATGGGCGAGGTAGCGTAGTTTTTAGATTTCGGTGGAGTGATTGAGGACTTCGAATCCGAATTTTGGTTGCAAGATGTGTGCAAGTGTAGCCTGGGTCGCGGCAAGGGTGTGGACGTCGGTGGTCGGAGCGTTGGAGAGGGTACCTCTGTGGATTTTGGGTGTGCTTTCATTGAGATTGAACCCCGATTTCGGTAATTATCCCAATCGCGCACTGTCATGCTCTTGCTTCCTTCATGATGAGTGATTTTTGTTTGGCCGCGTCTGAGGATCAAAGTTGGGGGGGTAAGTAATCTCGGTGAACTCTTGTCTTATTCTTGTGGCCTTTGATTAGATCAGAGCCTCTCCCTTTCCTCAGATCAGTGTAGTTAGTTTTAGTTGGAGGACGCCTAGGTGATGCCACAAATCCCAACTTCCGTGCTTCAGTGAAGCTTCGATGTTGGGCACGACATCTGAGTGTTGATGCGGACATTTGAACATTGTCTAAGATGTTGTTTTGGACATTGATCAGAAGGCTGATCCTATTGCCTTGTCTTGAGATCGAGAGCCTCTCTTGAGCTCAGATTAGTGTAGTTAGGTTGAGAGTGAGGACGCTTGGCTTTGCTAGGGATTAGGATCAAATTTGGGAGGGGGGGTAAGTAATCTTGGTGAACTTGTTGTCTTGTTTTTGTTGCCTTGTCTTTAGGGAGTCTCTCTCTAGTTCAAATCAGTGTAGTTAGTTTTTTGGTGAAGACACCTGGGTGATGCCACAAATCCGGTCATTAGATGCTTAGTACGAGGTCTCAGTGTTGGATTGGATGTCTCAACGCTGTCTTAGACACTGTTTTGGACATTGAGTCAAGGTTGTTCAATTCCATTACAATGTTTTGCTATTTGTATGTCGGGGCTTAAGGGGGAGATGTACCATCATTTTTTAGATTTCTTAGGTAATTAGTTAGGATTGAAGGGGGGGGGGGATAATCTCAGTGAACTTGTTGCCTTGATCGTGTTGCCTTGATCCTCAACCCTTGTCCTCAAGGAGCCTCTGTCGAGCTTTAATCAAGGCTGTCGTTAGTTTTAGGGTGAGAACGCTTGCGTGATGCCACAAATCCGGTCATTTGATGCTTGGTACGAGGTCTCAATCTTGGTGCGGACATGTCAATGTGGATGTAGACACTGTTTTGGACATTGAAGTAAGCAATCCGATTCCAGTTGTTAACTACAAATTCTCGCCCCTCTGTGGGTTTAGGGTTTTAATAGGTCAAGAAACGTAGTTTATGTTCATGAACATTGAGGCCCCCATTGGAAGCCCCCCTCATGTTTTAAATTCTTTGTGTTGACATGGATTGGCTATGCCCCCCAAGGTGCTTGTACTTGGGCTTATATTTTTATTGATTATTTTGGTGAGACTACATGTCGTTGTTGATGTAAATCCGTCGTTGTGGACGTCTAAGATGTCTAAACACCATGGTGAAATTCCAGGACCATGGGACCCTACTCTTGCAATCATATGGTGTTCAAATCGGTAATTGTGAGACTTGTGTTGTCATGATCAGTGATCAAGGCCTTGTGCGTGTTGAATCTCAGTTTCTGCCTACAGCAATAGCTATGTTGCTTGAGTCACATCCTTTTGGAAATCCTTGTACTTAGACGCCCTTTTTGATATCTTGAAATATATGAAGGTCACGTGAGTGAACCCTAGAACAATGTCTAGATGTTGAGACTGATGTTGTAATAGACATTTGAGTCATGTGAAGTGCTGCAAATTTAGCTTTGAGCGCCATAGGTGATGTTTAGGAAGTGTCACAATGATCCCGTTTGGTGTTTTTCCTTGCATGTTTGTTCCAGGTAGCAAGTGAAGATTTTGTGAAGTGGCCTTTATCACAACCAAGAATGGCACCAAATCGTTCAAAATTGCCAATGAAGCATGCACTAGAGCCATGACATGGCCGGGGAACTTCATCAGATGCTACGCCGCATCAAGTGGTCCACATTCGTTCATCTTAGGAGCAACGCTCCAAGCATGCCAACGACAATTGGCAAGTGGCAAGCCACCAACAAGAGAAGGGGAAGGGAAGGCTGCTGCGAGGAGTCCATCATTGAAGAAGCACCGAGTGCGCATGGCACAAGAGGAGGTGGAGGAGTCCAACCCGGAAGATGAAGTGGAGTATGAGGGTTCCAGCGATGACTCCAATGATCCCTCAAAATCCAAGTTTGTGCTTTCATTTTGTCCCTTTGTTTCCAATTTCAGGTTTTCTTAGAGAATGCTTGCCTGTAGTTGCATCTCGTAGGAGTCCATGTGAAGGCCATTCAGTTGATTGAGGTGTTGTCAAGTGAGTCTCACGTCAACGTAATTTTACTAGTAGACATTGATTCCAACACCGGCTTTGTCATGAGACGTTGATGTAGACATTGTTCTAGACATCGATGAAGACGTCGTATGTCTTTATGTAGCAGAGATGTTCTTGGTTTGACTTTGTGGTCTTCATGGCACAAGCAAATGTCCGAGTACGGGGACTCGTCGTCCTCAGACGATGATCCCGACACACTGATGTTGGAAAAGGAGCCAACTCCACCTCCAAATCCACCTTCGAATTGTGTGAAACAGATCCTCACCATCAAGAAGGAGGACACTGCAAAGGAGGATAAGCAAGTAGTGAAGGTGGATAGATGTGGCAATCCTTACGAAAAAGCCGTTGAATATCTTGCAAATGACGTGAAGTCATTTGCAAAGGATCTCCACTCGGCATATGGGTGGGGCAACCAGCCAATGAAGGACAAGATGTGGTTCTTTGAACGCGTGGCAGCAGATATTAATTAGCATTGGAGTTGTTGTAATGGTTTGCGTTTTGGTGTTGGTGCAATAGACGTCCACATGCTGTCTCGAACGTTTCAGTGTTAAGCAAGATGTCAATTTATCAGATGACTCACTACTTTGGACTCTAAGTTCACTTGATTTTGTTGCCTTTGTAGACTAGATTGTTAAAGGTGGTCTTGAGATCAACCCAGGTTGGTATGCTCAGTTTGTGACGAAGACTTTGATCAATGTATGCCACAGCTTCATGAGGCTCATTGACCTTGATTTACTTATGTCCATCGGCTTGGACCCCGAGGTTTGGGAAACCCTCAAAGCGAAGCGTAAATCAGCAAAGGCTCAAGAGAAGTCAATGCAAATGCGTGCAATTTCAAAGTCTAAGAGCAACAACGAAACCCAGATGAGGTCCATAGAGAAGCGTATGATGGGGGAGTTGGTAACATGTGCTTCACTCTAAGTGGTGTTTCAATGTTTCTATGCTAAATTTGTTGTCCTTACCAACATTAGTTAATGTTGTTATCATGCATGTGTAAGCATGGGTGTTGACAAGTGGCCTCTTATTTATTTCCTCACCAATGTCTAGATGCAAATCTTTTGTTTTCTTTATTGTTTCTTTAGACTAACAGTGAGCTTGTAATGTATAATTGGTAGACTCTCAAACTGGGACACATACCCCAAGATGATGAGCTTCAGCGTGCTAGCGAAGAAGAGTTTGCCCGGCGTGAAGAAGAGCTCTGCAATGCAAACATCCGATATGCATCCCCCCAGGACATCGAGGGAGTGCGTGCAAGAACATCAAAGATTAGAGGTCGTCTTGCTGAGATGAATAACTTGATCCGTTTGCTTGTGCAATCCTTTGGTCCTGACAATGTACAACATCAGATTCTTGCATCAATGCCCATAGGCTTGGCACTCTTGCAAGGCAACGTCTACACCGATATTCCCCAAGTCTTTCACAATCACAACATTGCTATAGGTGACGTTGATGGAGATGGAACCAATGCTGTGCAGGCTAGTGAAGTTGGTGCAGACGTTGGCGTGGATGCAGATGAGGATGCGGAGCCTGAGGTTGACTACTTGATGGACCATCCCTCGGACAACGGAGGAGACATTGATCCCGAACAGATTCAGGTTGATGTTGTTGAGGGTACCACGCTCGGCATTGACGGAGTGGCCCTTAACCCCCTACAACACTTGTTGATAATGCGGTGAGTGCTTCCGTGGACGTCCCTGCAGATCCATATTCCATAGTGGCTCAGCCTACATTCGTCAAGGGAGGAGGTACTCCTATTGCCTTGGCAAGGCAATCCAACCCTCGAGAGGTATTTCTCATGTTGGACGGGACAAGAACATAGATGGGAGCAAGACATTGGTGTGTTGTTTTAGACATTGTATTGGACATTTTGTATCTCTCTCTTATTATAGTGTTTTATCATTTAGTTCTAATAGTATGTACGGTGGTATTATGTGCAATCAGGTTGCAAATCTTCCATCTACGGGATCGTTGTCTCGCATCAATCGAGTGACAAGGACCTTGAAGCCAACACCAAAGCCAACACAAGTGGTCACCACTGTGAAGGCTACAAAGGGAACCATGCAGCAAGTGCCCAAACCCAATCCCCCTACAGGAGGGGGGCAGCCCCCAAAAGGAGAAGCATCACGGAATAAATGACCATTGAGGTGTGTTTTGATTCTCTCAAAAGCATGGATATGTGGCTGGTAGGCCTTCAGTTGTTTGTTTGTCCATTGTCACTAACGTCCAGCGTTTGTTTGTAGGACTCCTTCTATCCATGGAGACCTTGCCTTCAACGCTCAGATGTTTGCTTAGACATAGAGGACGCTTCACACAACATTGTGAGAACTTCTTGGTGGCACTATTTCATGATTATCTAAACGGGTTTAGAATCTATCACATTTTTTGTAGAGCATGTTGTGCTATATTGCCTTTTACAGAAGCTTTGTTCTCCTCATGAAGATTTGTTTTCCTTGCAACACTTTACCGGTATATGAATATGATATTTTTTGTTTGCCTAAAGGTTCCTCCATTCAGTGGTGCATGTATTTCAAGTATTGTGATTGTGCGAAGCTCTCTTGCTATGCAATGTCATTCATTGATATAGTGTAAAACCAACTTTGGTAAATACGTGCCATGCCAGAGCGTTGTTTAGGTCTCTTCAAATGTGGGCACAATGTCTAATGTTCAACGTCCTCAGGATCATTGCAATGTTGCACTACATTGTTTTCATGTCTCAACGTCTGTCTACAAGCGCACATAGGAATGCACCATGTGGTTAGGTAGGACTTAATCCTAGACCCCTTCAATTCAGTGTCAATGTCTGTGAAGTCTACAACATGTCTTCATTCACGTCTCACAGTGCACATTGCTATCACATCTAAGCTTGCCCTAAATGTGGAAACATCAAAAGATATGCATGCATGTCATTAAACATAGCCCTATACACGTCTTGAACATTGTCTATATAGACTTGTGCTTCTCAATTGTCTAACTAGTTAGTGTCATTTCAAACATCCCATGCTCAAACCCAATCTTCAAGCACGTTGGTATGAAGCATGCACATGTTGTCTAAAATGATTTGTTACTTGTAAAAATGTTGTACATGTGAATGTTGACATCCAACACGCCACACGTCTAGTAGAAAATTGCATGAACATGTCCTTAACCATGTCAAATGCCCCACTGTCAAAGCCTTAGACGACACAAATGGCATTAGAATCGTAGTGCTTACCAACAGTGCATGTTCCGCATAAACATTGTCTTCAACATAGTTGTATCTAGGACAACATCGTATTAGACTTTGTGATGTCTGAAAAGACATCTTTCATGCGTATGTAGAAAGCTCTAGAAGAGGCTTCTCCACGCACCAAAATTGTCCACGTCAGCATTTGAAGATGCCACGTCACCTAATGTTGACTCACCAGTCAATGTACACATCAGATGCCACATCACCAAAATTGGATGGATGAGAAAATTGCCAACTTGGCTGCTTGTGCTCACGTGGCACTAAATTTGTAGCCACATGGCAGAGTTCTAGCACCGATTGACCAGTGTCTTTTTGGATGTCTAGTGCTTAGCATGCCGTTGTCTAGGCTTATTTTTGGATGTCTGACCCCTATCTTGGGCAACGCGATGTGATTAGACACCTTTGTCAACATGCGTAATGTCGGATCTGACGTCTAAGTGTCCTAATTTCACAGTCGGGCAACTACGTGTTTTCTTCTAGTGACACTCTCATTTGGGCATCATTGCGACGTTGGATGTGCTACTATTGCTTTACACGCTAGTTGCTCCTACGTGGTGGAGAGTGGGGGTCAATATCTTTCATTACACATTGGATTTACTATCTTGATTACATATGGACACGCAAATACAATGTTCATTTTTTATTTCTGAAGAACTGGTGAAGGGGTGTGAAGTTGGAAAATAGAAACTTCAAGTTCAGAGGGGACGTTTAATGATCAAGTAGTCATGACTGGTGTAGATGGTGTTGTAGTTGAAAGTAGCAAAAGATCTAAACTAAAGGGGGTGGGACAATAGTTGTGTTTTGACATTTTGGATGACATCAACATCAAGGCGGAGACCGATTTGGAGATGGAGGAAGTAGAGTACTAGACCTTCAAACTATGCAAAAAATATGTGAAAATGTATCACATAGAGAAGTTGTGGCCTCGAGATTGTTACCCTCTTCACACTCATGAATATTGTTTTAAACTGGAAAATTGTCTCAGTGATCATTTTGTCCATTGCTCCATGGAGGTGTGGCAAACCCTTTTTCCAAACAAGGCTATGAGCAAGTTCAAAATTAACTATAGCTTTACAAGCATGGTTTATGTTGAATAGATTTTGGCTTGCAAGGTGGATTGGAGTACATACCCTACGTTAGTGTCGGTTCCACTTGCAATTGTTGAACATCAAAAAGATATTGTTGATACATTTGATCCGAAGGCACAATTCCCTAGAGCATATGAAGCAAATGTCGTGTCAAAGAATGTTACGGACCACATCCACATCCCTCTTCAATCCAAAGTGCATAGTGCGAAAGTTGTGCATGGAAAAAAGAAGGTGGTAGAGTCACATGCTACATATAACACTAAAGTAGGGAATACTTCTTCTTCATAAGGTGTGGAGGGAGAGGGGTTTAGGACTCCATCAAAAGATTTGAATCCTACACCAAATGTGACAAAAGGGGTGTGCGTGGTAAACACTCCATAAAAGCCACCTCATTCCACGAAACATGGGTCAAAGTTGAAGCCACAAAAGCTAAAGGAAGAGGTTTTTGGAGAAGAAATTGCTACAACACATGTTTGTATTGATAAGTTTTTGGATAGTAGTGCCAAAGACATCATGTTCAATGTCCCTTCATCCATTCACTCGACGAGAAGACCAAGCCTAATTCAAAGCTCAGCAAATGAAGTGCCAACGTTACCAAACAAAAATGAAGAGCACCCTAGTGAACTAAAAAGTGTAGGGATGGACTCGAAGAACAAGATTGTTGTCAACAACAACGAAGAGAGGCTAAATTTGGAAGACCATCCACTACTAGTGTTGTTGGGTCTGAACGATTTAGAGTCATTTCAGAAGATGCCTCCATTGGAAGAGTTGGAGAACTTGTTGCAATGTACCCTCCAATGGAACCAATTTGAAATTGAGCGAGGTACAACTAACAATGGAAATGAAGGTGGCACGAGTAATGAAGGATATATACTTATATTTATATATATTTCTATATTGTTAATTTCAAAACAAATCAAAAATTATCATGAGTACAATGAATTACTAATACTCTGTACTCAACCCTTATAAGTTATAACATCCAAACAACATTCTATATACTTCTATACCAATAGACATAATAGATAAAGGAAAGCCTCTCTTACATTTAACTACTGCTACCCTCTCCTACATCATGAGATGGCCCCTCCTTAGCCATAAGTCTTGCACTCATTTGTCAAACATTTCGCCTAGAACTATGGACAACACCTCCTTCAGCTCTAGCCTCCATGTCAATGGCTAAAAATAGCCATTTGGTTTCTGGAGAGTAGCAATCGTCATCCTCATCCTCCCTCGTCCATTTCAAGGTTCACTTGGGAGACAAATCTACTTCCTTTGCCTTCAAGGTTCTCAATGTAGCATCCACTTGATCTACCACCACATTGACCAATTTGTCATTAGCTTCAATGGAAAATAAGCTTGGTCAAAACCTATTGTCACAGCATAGGTGTCACGACATTGGAGGTGACTCCCCAAGCCTTGCAAGAGATGAGGTGAGGGGGACTAGGAGTCCCGAGCAATTAGAGCGTGTTAGCGCTCTAATCTGGACGAATTTGGGGGTGTGTGATACATGCTTGAAAAGGTCTTAAGGAGACGCTTCTAGCCGTCTAAAGAACGCATGATTTGGACTTGTGAGTCAAAAGTTATGGGCGTTCAAAGGTGGGGTGTCCCGGTGGCGCCGGGACACTTAAGGGCTAGGAGGGAGGGGTTCATGAGGAATCCCTCTATGAAATATGTCATATAGCATATCCTTGGAAAGCTAAGAACACAAGGATGCTAGATTGACAAGCATTACGAGGTTCTAAGGTAGGAGCGTGAAGTTATGGCCAAGAGAAGTGCCGTGGTGAAGGCGTGACGCCTCTACCGGTGGACCCGAATCTTTGGAGGGCGATAACTTTGTGAGGACTTGTCCAAATGGGGCAAGTGAGTAGTGCATCGGCATTTACTTGTCGAGTAGATGTCGAAAATGGGCTTGCATGTGAGATTTGGAGCCCGGACCGCAAAGTTTTGTCGGGTGGAAGTTCGAGAGTCCCAAACTAGGGCGAATCGGAAGAAATGGGGTGGTCTTCCAAAACCAAAGTGGTTTTGGGAGTTCCCCTTGACATACAAGGGGGGGGTCTGCTGAATCTCACAGAGAGTATTGTAGGAGGGATTGGTCTCACTCCTCACTCCTTCTTGAAGCCTTGGTGAGTCCCGGTGACTCAAGGTTGGTGGTGTGGGGTCACCACCACTCAAAGGCACCGTGGGACACTTGTAGGTGTCCCGTGGCACCAGTTGGGTGGAGTCCCACTCCTTGCTAGGCTATGGTGAGGTGTCCCAAATGGTGAGTCCCGGTTAGTGACAAAGTGGAAAGTAGCAAATACACAAGGAGCCTAATATGGAATTGGGATGACATTCAAGGGCGGTTAGGACCATGGTGAGTAGTGCCACCATGGGTCCTTACACAATAAGATGGAAGTTCCGCCACATGTTATTAAGTAACATGCCCTAGTGTCATGATGTGTGTGTGTGTGCTAGTAGTCCCGATGACTGAGACTTAGTACAAAGAGTTGGAATGGGAGACTAACATTGGATGTGTGTGGCATGTGCAGTGTTAGGAGAGCGTGACCCTTGATGTCACTAAAGTGTTAAGTGCTTGGAAAGCATTGGGAGGTGGACTAAGGTGGTAAGTGTCACTGAGGGGCGCGACAACAGGGCAAGTGAATTCCCCATTACACACACTAAAATCACTCTAGAGCATAACTAAGTGACTCTAAAGTTCAAACCCATAAGATCCTGTGAAGTATTTAGCTTTATTAAGCGAGTAAGTCTTACTAACCTCCAAACCTTCCTTCCCGGTCCTAGATCTAAAACCGGAATCAAACAACCACCAGACAGTCTTGGACCAGATTCCTCCCCTTCCGGTTCCCTAAATATTCAATTGATCCAATTTAATCCAATCCTAGGACCGCACTACTTTCGGTCCTGATACTCCTCTAGACCAATCCATTCCGGATTGTCCATATGTCTCCTCACTCCTCTTTCGGTTTAGTTTTGCCTCTATTGGACCATCAAAGGGGTCGCCGCTTGATTTTGTGAGTGGTAGGCCTACTACTCCTTCCGTGAATTATAGTGATTGAAGACCCACTGTCCTATCTCTTCTTCTTCCAAACTAACTCAAATCTGGTTTGATCCCTCACAACAACCCGGACAGCAATTCGATTTGCAGGTCACATAGAGACCCCCCATACGATACTCCCATACTACAACAACCTTGATGCCAATTCCCACCCATGCGAAGCTAGGTGGTCACAAGTATACTTGTCCATTCCAGCACTTACCAAAGCTATTCCGTTTACCAATTAAGGTGGTGAGACCTCATAGGAGATCAGACACTCAACCGGATTTCCCACCCAAAAGTTCTAGCGCAACTAAGGATACCCTCCCTATCCGCCTAGCCCAACAACGGCTTTCTCACTCGGAACTCAAAACTCTAGATCTGCTGAGGCACTAAAGTCCACTCCCAACACTTCCACAACCCGCTCACATACACTAAGGATCGGAAACGCACACACAAAGAGGAGAAATCTATTCACAAATCAGTCCTACTATTGTGACATTAAATTTTAGTTTTTTAAGGGTTGCCTAGGAAAACTAACCAAAAATCCAAAAGTCGGTATTTGGATCTAGTTAAGGAACTATTGGAAGCTAAAATAGAAAAGGAAAATAAGATAGTGGATGGATCAGCTCGATTCCGATCCCTATAGGAGAATGGATGAGAATATAAGTCTGATCGGATCGGGGATGAATTGGATATTAGGAGGACCGGATCCGGAATAGATCATGATGGGGTGATAGGGGTCCAACGATTATATAAAGGCTGGCCTGCCTAGTTGAATCTCTTTTGCACTTTCGCCTATCTCAGTGCTCTCCAACACCTTGAGCTCTTTGCTCTCGTCTGTGACTAAGCCGTCCGTGTAAGATTTGTGTGAGAGTGTCTTTTTCGAGGGTTAAGTGTTACTGTCATAATTTTGGATTCCAGTTGAGATCGGAGAGAGAAAGTAAGGAACGAGACTTGTAGCTAGGAGAGGGTGAGGTAGAATTGAAAAGGGGTTCCGAGCTTGCGTCCATGTCCATGCCACAGCTCCGAAGAAGTAGAGGCGGACAGGCTAGTACGTCCTCGGTGGAGGTGAAGCTCTGGAAGGTGATTCCGATCATTCCCACTACCGAACCAACAAAGTCCCAACTCATGGAAGATTTGAATTCCATGGGTTGCCTGGGGTTTGCAAAAAAAACCTGGGGCTCTAAGGAAGAGTTGATGGTGAGGGAACTCCTAGGCAAGCTATCCAACGAGTTTGACAACACCATGAGCACTATAAGAAAACGAAGTTTTTTTAAATGTTAGAAAAAACATTTTCGGTTGTTTTGTTTGACATAGTAGTTATCCCGAAGGATGTCACCTAAAATTCATTATAATGGACGGGCAAAAAGCGTCCAACAATTTGAAAAAACGCGTAGAGTTTTAGCTTGTTTTTTCCTACCATCAAAGACAACGGGCTCTTGCAAGGTCCCCACATTGCGGCATGTGGAGGATAGGTAAGCTCCATGTTAGTGCTTCATGGTCAGGTAGGGCCACGTGGGCCACTTTTTCATTCAACCCCTTGGTGACGTGGTTTGTGGCTTGGACCCGGAAACAAAATGATGTAGACTACTGTGTTTTTGATGTGGCATTCAGAGTTGCTGATGTGGACTATGCATTTCATTGTTTTGCAGTATAAAGTGTTGTTTTTTCGGATGTCATGTATGACACGAGGATGTTTTGCGCGACATCAAATTGGATAGGAACTTGTTTGAAAGAACATAGTAGTAGACAAAGCACCATGTTGTTAGAAATGTGTTGGTAGAGAACATGCTATCAACATTAATGTCTGTACCAACATTATGAGTGTAGTTAGGGATGTCTACTTGCATGTTTTGCATGATACTACTGACGTTTTACTGGATAGCCATTACAACGTCTACTTGTGAATTAGGTATTCTCTTCAATGTCTAGACAAAGAGAATTGGAAATTATGCATTCCCAATGAACATAAGCACAGACATAGAGAGTAACAGATGGCTATTCTTCGGAGAGAGTGAAAAAGAGACATATGTCATTACAGAGTGCATCGTCTTTTTCTCTACAACATGTTGCTTAAAAAAAGGCCCATCTGTATAAAAGACATTGATATTCCTACTTCAACAATGTAGTACTTTGTGAAAACATAATGTATTTCAAGATTTCTATAGTACTCCCAGAACTAAGGAAACAAAAAATGCTCGTAATGACATAGTCAACAACGTTAGGCGCTACCCTAGACATCATACTAGACAATGCTTGACCAACACGACATCACGTATGACATGGCTGTTGATGTATCACTTCTTCCAAGGTGACTTCGATTTCTTACTACTTCCCGCCTACCACATTCCATCACCATTCACAAAACACCATAACTGTTCGTGAGAATTTTCCACTCCACACACTTCTCGTACATGTGTAGTGCACAATTCTACTTACAAGGATGGTTTACTATGTCAAAAGAAGAAAAGTTCTTTGACATATGACCACAATATTCCTCAACTTTGCAATAGCTTGGGGAGGTTTGAGGAGAGCAACTGAGCAACCACCTTCGCTAGCTTTGCCGTTGACTTTGTTGCCTTTGACACTTGTGTGCTTTTCCCAAATCGTCGAGGTTGGCCTGACGACTCTTCAGGGACTTGTTCCTCCTCTTCCTGAAACATGTGCCACTCTTGCTTTACAATGTGCATTAATTTGTATGATTTCATCACCTATTGGGCATTTTCTTACAATATGTACAATGCATTGAAGACTAGAAATACCTTGTTTCTGCCTAACCTACTAATATTGCCTCCTCTCATGACAATTTAATGAAGGGAAAAATATTTTATGTGACATCATTCAACATCTCCATAGACGTCTTATGAGGTGTCGGAGTTGACACATACATGTCTTATAGACCATAGTGCGCCAACAAACTACATGATCCTCCAATAATGTTCGGACATAAAAATTGGAAAATAAGACCACAACTTATGAGATGATCATGTGTCTCAAGCTTCATCTGCAGATCGAATTCCATTAATGGATGCTATTGTGTGATACTTGCTCCACCAACATGTTGTCAAGCATGGTTTCAATGTCATTTGTTGTAGGATCCCCTCTAGTGCTATCCACCATGGCATATACATCCACCTCCTCTTCTTCGGCCTCCACAAGATTAGCATTCACTTCAGCATCGACTAATTTATTCTCTTCCTCCTCATGTACTGGAACAACGTCGACAACGACAACAACATTGACGACGTCCTTGTCCTTTATGGCGTCAACAATGACGCAATTGATGCTATCGCTGGCAACAGTGTCGGAGGAAGGCAATGGCACTTTTGGTGCGGTCACGGGGTTTAGCTATGGGAGAAGGAAATCTTCTTGCACCAATGTGCACACCTCTGTTGTCATTGACGTCAATGCTAATGTATCCACTATCTTAGTGGACGACCATGGCTCTATCATGTCCCTAGGTGCATTGTTGTGCTTTTGGCCATCATTGTGAAGAAGTTTCCACATCATTTCCTCCAAGTGCTTGTGGGACGTTGTCATGCTCTCCCCCAGACATGTCACACTACCTTCAAAGTCTGCAACATGACAACGCACCACCTCTATCTCTCTACCATGATCAGGCTGTACTCTAGGCTTCTCCTCTTGAAGGTGTTGGTATTCCTTTGCCACTTCAACATCAACTTTTGGATCATATGGTGGCCGGTTCTTCAACATAGTCTGCAAAAAACAACAAACACGTTTGGAAGTAGGTAGGATGTCACCCACTTGAATGTCACTACTGTTTGGTGACATTACCTTACGAAGCCATTCAGATCTCTACTATGTGCTCTACCACAACAATAGTGTTCCTCTCAACCATGCATCTACAAACGCTATTATAGACGCTATCATAGATAGAAGTCGTCATGATAGATGTCGTACTTGACATGTGTCGTAACAAACATATGAGAAAGATGGCAACTACATCATGTATGTGAGCTTAGGCTTGTCGAAATCTCACCAATCATGAAACAACCTCTCTTTCAATTGCCTTCATCTGTGCTGTTGTTGATCCCTTCCCTTTTGAAATAGACCGCATGTGTTTAGATTTAGCCTGTGTAGCCTCAGTGGCGTGCATAGCCACCAACTTCTCCTAGTGCTATGGATCAACGTCATTGGGTCTTAGTAACTTGGCGTCAATGAGTTGATTGATTCTCCAGCGAGTGTTGATGAGGACCTTTGTTATGATCGGTTGCATCCACTTCTCATACACTCTATCAGAGTCTCTACATATCTGCCAGTCTACAAGCCAAACACAATCATTACTTCTCTCAAACTTGTGAGGCCACTCATTTCCTCCCTAGATTCGCACCTTCATAGCAAGGGATATGAACTCCGTGACATTTTCTCGAGGTGACATCCTTCGTGAAATTGCCCTAGTAAGGACCATGCATGGAAAACCATTAGAAGCATATTGCCATCACAGTAGATGTCATAGTAGGCATCAGAACGTCCTACAAGATGTCTGAGATGACATTATCTAGAGCTTGAACCTTTCGGAAAAACACTGAAATCATAGAAATCGTATAGGAAGTGCACAAAAATTATGGAATGAAGTGCGTACCTGTATACAAATGTCTAAATAGTCTTCTTCTATGATGACGTGGCTGGCCTTCCCATCTTGTAGTGGGGTCCAAGTCCTTCGCATACTTCTAAACATCACTTGACAAAACAACCTTCATTACGCCAAAAGGTTGCCCTTGCCCATCCAACTCAACAGGTTTCTTCATGGTAGTGCTTGCCCCTACTTTTCTTTTCTGCAAGGGCTGCAAGGCTTCAATTTCGTCATCGATATTGGCACTTAAGTCCTCTTCAGCTGACTCTGGCTCGTATCCGCGGCTGCATAAGATGCACTACATTTCAAGATACACTCTCCTAATTCGACATGAAGAAAAATCACTCTAGTATGAGCCACCCCATGTCAAAGATACGCCTAGCATAGTATGGTTGAAGTACAGTACAAACACCTGAGGAAGGTAGCGTTGTTGATTTTTTCCTATGCGTTATGTGGGATGTCAAAACGAATAGAATAGATGTTTCTTGGGACATCTGTAACAAAACCTATGGCATGAAATGCATATTGCCATGTGCCACTACATCATAACTACGCCTTGTATACAATTAACGCACACCTTCAGTCACAGAGTGAACGGTTGAGGCATTTTTCCAAGTTCGCCAGAGCTAATTATCATAAGCTCACATATCTTCCTAGACGTCTAATTAGACATGAACATGTTTTATAAGATGTCATTGGGGACACAAGTCATTTTTGACTTGTCTGCATAGACGTCACAACAGATGTCTCTACATTACTGAAGACGTCTCTGAAAATGCAACGCCGTCATGCAGGAGTCAAATTGACAACCTAAAAGTTCTTTGAAGATGACGAAAGACTTTACCTCCATGACAGCTCCTTCTCCGTCATACCTACACTTTGTTCACCTTTTGCTGCTTCCTCCTCTGAGGACTCCGATGCCTCAGTAATCACCTTCTTTTTCTTTGCTAGAGGAGAGTCTGGTCGAACATGGTTTTTTCCTTTTGACATTGTTGCACACCGTGGGTCCTCACGTGACTTGGACCTCCGCTCTCCAATAGGCCGCATATGCCTCTATAGTGATAAGGGAGTCCCTTCATCTTGTGGCGAACTCCCTACGATGGCGCTTCCTTCTGCTTTCCAGGGTTCTATCCAGGCCGCGGCATCTTCTGCGTTTCACCTCTCCACTTCACAAAAAACTCATCGTCCTGCCACAATACAAAATAGCCACATGCATAGGTTAGCATCGTGCTTGGGGGAAGCACTTTCTCCACCGATGAATGTGAGTCCAGTAGTCACCAATTGAAGTCATATCTAGAATTCTAGGAGGCCTACCCAATTTTGATGCCCCAAATTAACCTCTTGGGAGATCGCAACTACATCCGATGCTATGCACAAAGGCAAGCGGCACGCAGACAAAAAGGAACCAAAATGCAGAAGCGAGAGCAGAAAAGGTGTGTTTGAGAAAACACGACATTGAAGAACGGCGGCAATGAATGTCCTGAATAATGAAGGCACAGTGGTCGGCCTATACCCGAGCCCTATCCTATAATCGCCATAGAGTCCTATGACCGTGGAAGCCCTCGCCTCGCGGCCCCTACCGATGCCCCACATGCTACGAGTTTCACTTCTCCTATGAACTATCGAATTGCGAATTCGCTAATAGGTATTGCCTGGAATATGAATTAGAGTCATGCGACAAGAAATTTTCCTGTTTCATAGGTAGGTGTTGTCTATGGCCATCCGATTGTGTTGGTGGCATCAATGTTTGTATATCCTCCGGTCGTTGTAGGTGTGAGCTCCGCCGACGGACGCCTTTAGATGCTACACTCTACTTCATTGACGTCTTATTTAGATTATTGTCCATGCACTATGACACTAAATTACTAAGAACTGCAGCCACCTCTGAATCATGCACATCCACCCTATGCACCTTGCTTGATGTTTCGGCGAAGTGTACAACCCTAGCACGCTTCTACAACCCTGAGAACATTGCCATATCAGTAAGTAGATCATGTGAACTCTCCAATTCGACGTTCAGCACAGGATAGGGTTTGGAGGACCTCCAGCATAGTATGTCCAGTTCTAGTTTACCGTCAAGCACCTTAGATACTCTGGGGACATGTGGGAAATGGTTTTATAGAGGGTGCTTTTTCTTACATAGTATGAAACAATATTTGCCAAGATGTCCCATTTGACATCAACATTGATGTCTGAAGGTTTAAGGCGATGTCCAATAGTGACGTAGCCTATTACAGTCATCGTCCTTTGCTGACACATATAGCTAAGTTGTATTGCTATGGCATCATTTTAAGAAATGATTACTAAACATGCACATTGAAATTCGTCATTTCTAAGTACTCTTATATTGACTTCAAAAGTAATGCAGTTGAATTGAAGAGTCTTCAATGTTGCAAGAAGATGAACTTTATTTCCTACAATGTCCTAAGTTTTTCAATAGTACCTTGCAAGTTCTGTGTGAGTTTGGCCGAACGTCGAAATTCCATCGACTGTCATGTAGACGTCTTTGAGGACGTCTGCTTTGACATACATGGCCCACGAGGATGTAGACGTCCTCAATGACGCTAATCCAAATGCTTTCCTTATCAGATCCTTCTTGATGACGACATATAGGTACTGCCACTTCTCTCTTAAGCGCTTAGTGTAACACGTAAAGAAGGAGGTGTAAGTGTAGACTACCAAGTGAATGGTAGCTACTTCATAGGATCAGCCATGACAACACACATATTTGAAGGCTCTCTTAATATGTGTCCAAATTGCACTATCTAGAATGAAATGACGTATAGTTTTCATGCAGGGTTTTCGATGGAGGTGAGGTGAGATTGTGACTGGAGTTTATAACTCATATTGTAAGTGAGCATGGCTAGTTGCAATAATGCAGGTTTACAACGCCGTGGTGCGACCATTCATGTCATAGAGGATGGACGCACGCCTTGACATATACCTCTTGGTGACATAATTCTCCACACTAAGTTGCAAGTGGTGACCGAGAAGAATGAGCAGTCATTCAGGTGTCCTTGCAGAGACTACAAGGGTGGTTGTTGAAAAAGCATCCAAGTAATATGATAACACCATGCAGCGGTGGGCAGAGATCCATTTTTGAAGAAGTCACTACTAGGCGGAGACCCCCTTGAGGGCTATCCACCTCGTGGAATGTGGATTGAAGACGTCGCTTGTGATGACGACGTTGTTGACGATATTTAATTAGACATAGGAGCCTACATTGAGGGCATTCCTTTTGAAGATACAAATGGAGAAGAGGCTAAAAAACAACCTCCCCATACTTTGGATGAGTACCATGAAGTCCAACATCAAGTGCTTGAGGCATTAGGCAGAGGAGATGAATTGCATGAAGAGGTTGAGACTGCAGGCGAGTTTGCCGACTAAGATGACAGCGGTCCTAATATTGTAGATGGATTGGAGAATTTGTACACAAAAGCCACTACACCAATGTATCTGGGTTCCAAAACCAGTGTCGTATCAGCCACAATCATCATCATAAACATGTGTATAGTGTTTCATGTGAGCAATACATTCATTGATGAGTTGTTTCGTTTCTTGTTTGGGGACTTATTACTGGTGCCTAACAAGTTGCCTACAACTCATTATGCAGCACGCAAGAGCATCCGATGATTGGGCTTATAGTACAACAACATCCATGCTTGTCCCAATGGATGTATTCCTTATGAAGATGAATATTTAGCACTTGATACTTATCCTTAGTGTAATAGGGCATGATGGGTGAATAGCACAAATAGTATTCCATCCAAAGTCATCCGACACTTCCCCCTCATTCCTAGGTTGAAACGGATGTGGAGGTCATCTAAGATATCACGCATGTTGACAAGGTACACCAAACATGCCAGCAATGACGGCATCATGCGTTCCATGGTGGACAGCCCAACATGGAAACACATCGACGAGGACATCACGTTTGGCAACTTTGGATCAGAGGTCAGGAACATGTAGCTTGTACTAGCTCTAGATGGGGTGAATCCTTTCAAGCTAAGCAACACTAATTGGTCAACATGGCTAGTGTTGATCTTGATCTACAATTTTGAGCCATGGTTTGTCATCAAGAAGTTCTTCATTTCGTTGTGCATTTTGATTTTAGGCAAAAAGTCTCCAACTTCAGCAAACATTGATGTCTTCATATGTTCACTATTGAAGGAACTTCATGAATTGTGGCATGGTGTTCTAGCCCTTGATTTCTCCCAACCGGAAGGAAGTCGTGCTTTCACATTGCGTGCCTTACTTATGTGGACCATTTTAGACTTCCCAACATATTGCCTCATTTCTAGTCTTTGTTGTAAGGGGTATAAGGGTTGTCTTTGTTGTGAACCAGATACTGATGCGAGGATGGCAAAAACCGGTGACATTCTTTTCAATAGGAGGATGAGGGGCTCAAACATTGTGTACGGTAGCATTTGCCGTTGCTTACCTTAGCACCACCTTTATCACCTCAATAGGAGATTCAATGGATTAGTAGAGCATCATGTTAGGCCAGGAGTATTGATAGGGCAATATATCATTCAATATGCAGCATGGCGGCAATCATGCCTAGAATTAGGTGGGAAGGAGAATGGGCCTGATGACCCTATGCATGGCACAGGTGTGAAACGCTTGAGTGCTCTATACGAGCTTGAATATTGGCAGGTGAGGAGGGAATGACCATGTATGTTAGATGTTCACGTACATTCCTTGCATCACAATAGACATAGCATGTACCACGTTCGTTCTTTGTAGATGTTTGTTTGATCCACATTGACATCTTCTTTCATGTCGAAAGAGACATCCTTCATGACAGACTGACATTATCGTAGATGGCTTTCACCGCTTGGATGCAATGCAAAAAGGAACGTGTGCATTGAATTCCAAAGTAGGACAATCCTGCAAGAAGAGTTCATGTCATGTACAAGCATTTTTTTTTTTGTGAAAAATGAACACTCAAAACTATGATTTAGCTGTCTAAAAGATTTTGTGCATATGTTTTGCAGCATTTGCTAGATCGACACATCTTAGATGCTATGCATTGTGAGAAAAATTTGTGCAAAAATATGGTGAAGACCCTTATGGGAATTCATGATAGTCCCGGAAGTCGGGTTGATGTGGATGACTTGGGCATTCATGAAGAGATATGGCTGCAACCTCCACGAAGGCAACATGATGAGTACTATATGCCACACGCCCCTTATGTATTGAAGCCAAATGAACGCAAAGAGTTTGTAGAAATTGTTTCTAATATTTGAACCCCAATGAACTATGTGGGGAGCATTTACAAGCGCTTAGTGGATGGAAAACTCCAGTACATGAAAACACATGATTATCAAGTTCTCATGCAATAGGTTAGTAGAGCTCTTATAGTGCTCATGTGTCTTATATAAGTGGTTTTATATAGGCAAGTTCTAGAAGAGGGTACTGTAACCATTAAACCCTAGAACATGATTGACTATTGCCGCATGTGACATTCATAGTGAGGACAGGGTATGCCAAAAACAATGTTTTGTATAACACATATTTGGACATGCTTGTCCAGCCTTGGTCCTTGTTGATGTCTTCAACACTGCTTACTGAGGGGATTAGCCTAGGCATTTGCCCAATAAAGGACTTGGTTGAAGTTTGAGATGATCAAAACTAATCTTTGTGTTGTGATGACACATGCTTTGTAGATTCTTCTTGTGGCGGTTCGTGACATACTCGATGAAAGTGTGAGCTTAGCTATAATTAAAATGAGTAGAGTATTCCAAAGACTTTGTGCGAAAGAGGTACGACTGGCAGACGAATAGGACATGATGCATGATGTGGTCATGGCAATGTGCGTGCTAGAGAAGGAATTTCCCTTGACATTTCTTAATGTCATGACGCATTTGCTTGTACCTCTAGTCAAGCAATTGTTCAGATGCGGTCCAGTGCATTGCTGGTGGGTGTATCCAATAGAGCGATACATGAAGACATTAAAGGACTACATCAAAACATTTGCACATCCAAAGGATAGCATCGCTGAAGGCTATTGAATGGATGACATGCTTGGATTTTGCACAAAGTACATGCATTAGTATAGAGGAACAATGCATCATGTGTAGGATGTGGAAGAAGATACCACCATGAACGATGAGATTCTTCGTTGCAACTCCCAACAAAAGCAGAAGATGTCCGATGAATTTCGGAACTATGCACATGCCTTTGTTTTGGACAATGCAGTGTGCTTGGAGCAATGGCGACAGTGAGTGCAAGAAAACAGTCATTGATGTCTTCTGTAATTGTTGTCATCAATCACCCTGGCTATGTGTTTCTGAATGTTTTTGTGTTCCTTACCATGCATTTGGCAACATCAACTTTCATGTGCTATGTCTTATGCAACATGGCCAGTACAAAGAGTCCTAAGATACTATTTGTCGTAGTGTCCTCTATGACATCCTATGTGATGCAAGTTTATTCAAGGACATGTTAGAGAAGACATTTCCATTGTTTCATAAGTCATCGCTATTACATGTGAGGTCCATGTAGTCTTATAGACCATGCTTGAAATGTGCTATAGGGAATATATGGAGGATAGAGGTCAATGTTGGGAAGAGAGGGAGGCATTTCGAAGACAATTCCTTCATGGCCATGCTTCAATGGCTGTGTGATATCCAATAGAACTTTATGATTTGCCATCTTTTGCATCGTGGTTCAGTGCGCAAGTGCGAAGTCTACAAGATGCAAGTGAGCATGTGGATGATGATGTTGTACAGTATGGGCAGCTTCCTTAGCGATATGCTATCTCACATCGCCAAATGTATGCCTTTGGCACCCACTTTCGTGTTTGTAGTGCTGAAGGTGGCCTCGTCACATGTGACTCGTGTGTTGTGGCATCTTTCACTCGACAAGTACGATGGGGGCTTCGCAATGGGCAACCCAAAGAGAGAACCAATGACTATGTGGGGTACATCGAAGAGATTCTTGAGTTGGACTATAGGAATCATTGCACCACTGTGTTGGTATGTGATTGGGTAAAGGCAACCCGGGATCCTTGATTTCCAAACATTCAGCGAGATAGATATGGCTTCACTATGGCAAACTTCAACCGCATGGATGGCAAGGTTCACTCCGACTCTTTTGCATTACCATTGCATTGTCAGCAGGTGTTCTTTTCGGATGATCCACACCGACAAGGTTGGAAGGTTGTGTGCCGGACAAACATGAGGGGTAGGCATGGACAAATAGAAATCAACCAATCCATCCCTCGCGTCATTGATGTGGGAAATGATGAGGACTTCATAGGTTTGCACCACAAATGCTAGACTTAGAGCCTATCAGAGAAGCTGCAACAGTCAGTGGTATATACATCCCACCATCAACGGAGGATCCCAAGCAAGAAGAAGCTGAAGCAACGTAGTAGGACTAGCCATGGTCTTATACAATAGCACTGATGCTGTAGAGGTCTTAGCCAAAATTACAGTTGATGATGTCAAAGCAAACGTTATGTTGGATACACTAAGCTTGTTGTCGCAGATGTCAAAGTATGCATCAACAAAGACATCTTAAGTGTGAAGAAAAATGAAATGAGCTTAATGAAGATGATACATTCAGAGCATGTTCTCTTTTGGGATTACTTGTTCATTTTCATATTCCATGTGACCATGACATATCTGGTTGATTTTGGAATTTTATTTTTAAACTATTTTGTAGATTTACATTTGTTGTGAATTGTCTCATGCATTTCCCACCCTAGACTTTGGTAAGTGACGGCCTTCTTCATGCTACTGATGTTCTTTGAAGTTTCTTTCAATTGAAAGAGTGTTTTTCATATTCAGTAATTTGCATGACAAAGAAGCCATCAATTTCTCTTTGGAATTATGACTTCCTTAGGTCCTTATTTAATCTTCTAATTTTTTTTCAAAGACCATTCTGGGTATGAAGAAGGATCTGACCTATACATTAGGGGAGATTTGAGGGCTTTACAAGCTTGTGAGTTCCCCGCAATGGGGAACTCGGTGAATTGCGCCACTTCAGCGTGTTGATGTGGTCGAGAGGCTACCACGTCAGATTTTTATTTTTATTTTTATTTTAAAAAAAAAAATTTTTGCTCGACTTCTTTTGCAATTTCAGGGCACAAAAAAAAATAAAAATAAAAATTTTTTTTTTTTTGGTCTTTATGACGGCTGACAGTAGTCAACTGTTCCCTCACTATTGTGGGAACAACTTGGGGGACAGGCCTAAAACGGGCATCCCAAGCTCCTGAAAAACATCTAATGTATGTAGTTATGCACTCATATGGTGAGTAGCATCTTCAAGAATTTCTGAAATTGTTCTTCAAAATTGCCATTTTCTAGAAGGTAGTCTTTTTCCCATCAATGAAATGCTACACCATACTTGAGAGGGAGGAAATTGGATAGGTATAAGGATATCCATTTCTATCCATATTTCACAACTTTACAGTTTGTAATTTCTCTCATAATTAAGAACTACAACTATTTCCATTCCTTCATCCATCCTACTTTTTTACTTTACCCATTCTTTGACAAAATTATTTTTTTATGAAGATATATCCCACCATAATTTTTAAAACAACAAGTGTGTTTGATTTTGAGACAAGGAAAGGACCATAGTGAAGGCCAAGAAAGTGGCAATTGAAAAAAATGGATAATGGAAAAAAGGATTAGGGTTATTATTTAAAAAAGCAAGCGACCTTGTCAATGTTTGTATATTCTTAGTGAATGAAAGTTTTCATGAGAATAAGGAGACGAATTTTTTTTGTATGAAGACCAATTGCCAACCATTACTACAATTGAGTATTCCTATTTTCCAAAGAACATCCTTCTTTTTGATTTAGTACCTATTTTCTGGAATCGTATAGTTGTAGTACTTTTGTAAAAGAAGTCATGCTTTCTATCTTGGCTTCATCCTCTATTAAAAAATGAAGTTATATTTTGTTATTGAGTGTCGCTATTAATTTTATGAAACTCATTAAGAGTATCCATTACTAGCTTCCTTAATTACAGCAAGCTACTTGTACAAGAGTGGAACTACCAATTTTTCCCTATGAACAATTTCTTGCCGTTTCTAGGGGAAGAAGACCACCCTTTCTTTTCCATTCATCAGTTGTGGCATTAACAAGGTTTCCGATTTTTTTTTAGAGTAAGCATGACCTTTTTTTCCATTACCCATTTTTTAGGATAGACACCTTTTAGGCCATCCATAAAGTGCAAGATCTATGTAATAAAAGAAGCCACATTTGTTGTTTCCATAAATATGGCGGGGAATATCAACATGCCCATGGATGTTTGTTATTTCTTTTTCCAATTTTTTTTCCAATTTTTTTTCTACTTTTCAAGTTGATGGCCATTTTACCATTTATTTCCTCAAATTCAAGTGGCTGAATCTTCTATGCCTACGCTCCAACGAAATTTGTTCATGTAGCACATGTCATTAGCCCCTTAAAAGGCCACAAATTTTGACTACAAATCACCCCTACAGCCACTACTACAACATCCATCCAAGAAATTTTATTGGGGGGCCACCAAAGCACATGCCCATCCTTGCATTTTTTCCTTTTGGTCAGTGTTTTACCTCAGCCAACAGTGACTTCTCGAAATTTACCCATAGTGAAAACAAACACAGTGGTTGACGTGGCCTTCTCTTATTTTTGTGACGTCAAAATAAAACACAATATGTTCTCTTTCACATTGTCAGAAACAAGTCCATCTCAAGTGATGTTCATGCATTTTCCCACCAACATGACTATGTTTTTCACAACATCCAATAAAATTCACAATACCCCGGTTAGAAACCGGCTAATACGGTGATGTCTTGAAAAACACAACGCGTTTTTGGCTAACGACACCAAAAATGCGCTTTTCTTATAGTAGAGAGCAGTTCCGCATCTTTGGATGGAGGAGGTCTGGAGAGTAGTGTACAATTTCCGGTCAAGAGGATCAAGAATGGCGAACCGGAAGGACAAGTTTGTCTTGGGCAAATTCCAGGGTGCTATCAACCCAAAGGATGGCTATGCCATAGAGGATTGCATCGACGATCGCCACCACCAGCTTTTGTAGTTCTTAGTTCCAATCCTACATCCGGAATAGCCAACGAGGGTGACGATTTTCCTCACGAATACAATATTCAACGCCCTGAGCAAGGAATGGAAAGTCGACTAGGCCAAGATCATTTCTAATCTAGTCGTCTAGCTTGTAGGTAGAGTTGGAAAGAGTAGGGCCACTCCCGTGTGTCCCTACCTCATCCATCTCTACCATTCCCATCAACTCCTAAGCGCTACGGAGGAGAAGGTGTGGAGGGCTGAGGAAGTCGTCCTGAAGTATGGAGAATCGAAAATGGATGATGAAGCTGATTCTAATTCTGACTTGGGAGAAGAAACTGAGTCAGAAGATGAGGAACCGTTGATGCTGCCGATCAAGCGGCAAAAGACGACACCTCCTCACAAACGAGGGATGCCACCCAATCGCGATACATTGAACCCAGAAGAAAGACTGGAAGTCGAGAAGACCGTCTCAAAGGAATCGGATCCTGATGATCCGTTCAATCCTCTCATCAAAATCCTATGCGACTTGAGAGCGGATTGGGAATTGAAGAGAAGGATCTTGGGTGCGATTGGAAAGTTGGTGGGAGCGTTGCTAGGTAGAGAGCTACCGGAGAAGGTGGTGAGCTGCATCTCCGATCCGGTCAAAACTCGGAAACAGGAAGTATAGATCCGCAGCCTACATGAGGAGGTGGATCAAGTAAAGGCAGAACTCCTTGTACTCAAGGAGAACTCTGCAGCTGCTCGTACGATGGTAGAGGAAGCTCAGAAAATGGTTGAGCAGGTGAAGGCCACCTTTGGGGAGACCAAAATGGCTACCACCAAGGCCAAACTGTTTGATGAGAAGGTGTACGACGAGAGGAAGCCATCCGGTTCCCGGATGGT
Organism: Straminergon stramineum; assembly: GCA_963920665.1. Lineage (NCBI taxonomy): Eukaryota > Viridiplantae > Streptophyta > Bryopsida > Hypnales > Calliergonaceae > Straminergon > Straminergon stramineum. The sequence continues at coordinate 12,990,225 of OY987273.1, forward strand.
TCGAATTCTCACGAACTTTGCTGAATAGGTGGACGCGGCAATGAATGAGGCGTAGAAAGCAACTGATCGGATGGAGGAGAGTAGCCGGTTACAATTGGGAGCTACTTGCTCTCAAGGGATTCAACTCTCGGATCTCTCACTATCGGATTCGTTTCTGGATGCGGCAGCAGGGGAGGGGAAGGACGTCAACTCCAAGTCTAAGAGATCGGAGCGGAAGGCAACTCCGGCCGGCACACCTGGAACCACCATAGATTTGGATTCGACCCCCGAATCAGTAGAAGGTGACCTAGTTCCTTACCCTCAAGAGGGGGATTGGAACCGAAACTTGAACAAGATCTTCGAGCAGATAGAGCTAGAAACCTAGAGTGTCACCATTGGATCTTGGGCGAGTACATAGGAGTGTAAATATTAGAAAAGGTAGGAATGTATCCGGATCTTGTTCCAATCCGTTAGTAGTAGGTAGGACCGAAAGTCCGGCTTGAGTTGCGGCGAAATTTTCGCAAACTTTTATGCGTGTTGGTACTTTTAGGTTGTATATAAGTTAGTCACTGCAAAGGGTACTGCGAGTCTTCTTTTGGCAAACTTCTTGTACCTTTGTATGCACTCTTATGTTGTGTGTGTCTCTCCCAAACGTAGTAGGGTTGCATGGTGTGGAGTTAGGAAGGTGTAGGACGGATTGGTGAATAGATTTCTTCCCTTGGTGTGTGCATTTCTGATCCTTAGTGCATGAGAGCGGGTTGTAGAAGTGTTGGGAGTGGACTTCAGTGCCTTCGTAGATCTAGATTTTTGAGTTCCGGGTGAAAAAGCCGTTGTTAGGCTAGGCGAATAGAGAGGGTATCTTTAGTCGTGCTAGAACTCCTGGGTGGGAAATCTAGTTGAGTGTCCAATCTCCTATGAGGTCTGACCACCTTAATTGATAAACGGAATAGCTCTGGTAAGTGCTAGAACGGACAAGTATACTTGTGACCACCTAGCTTCGCACGGGTAGGAACTGGCATCAAGGTCGTTGTAGTACAAAAGGATCGTACGAGGGATCTCTATGTGACCTGCAAACCAGATTGCTATCCGGGTTGTTGTGAGGGATCAAACCGGATTCGAGTTAGTTTAGGAGAAGAGGAGATAAGATAGTGGGCCTTTAGCCACTATAATCTACGGAAGGAGTGGTAGGCCTACCACTCACAAAATCAAGTGGCGACCCCTCTAATGATCCAATAGAGGCAAAACTAAACTGGAAGAAGAGTAAGGAGACGTATGGGCAATCCGGAACAGATTAGTCCAGAGGAGTACCAAGACCAATAGAGATGTGGGTCATGGGATTGGGTTAAATTGCATCAACCGGATATTTAGGGAACCAAAAGGGAGGAATTCAGTCCTAGATTATTTGGCGATTGTTTGGTTTTCGGTTTTAGATCTAGGACTAGAAGAAAAGTTTAGAGGTTAGTAAGGCTTATTCACATAATAAAGCTAAATACTTCACAGGATCTCGTGGCTTTGATCTTTAGAGTCACTTAGTTATGCTCTAGAGTGATTTTTGTGAGTATAACAAGGAATTTACTTGTTGTGTGTTGCAATACCTACACCTTCCTAACTCCACACCATACAACCCTACCAAGCTTGGGAGAAACACCCACAACACAAGAGCGCATACAAAGGTACAAGAAGTTTGCCAAAAGAAGACTCGTAGTACCCTTTGCAGGGACTAACTTATATACAACCCTAAAGTATAAACAGGCAAAAAAAGCCCGCGAAAGGCCTGCTGCCCCTCACGCCGGACTTCCAATCCTACCTAACCTAACCAGATCGGAACAAGATCTGGATCCGTTCCTACCCTTTCTAATATTTACACACTTATTTACACACTCGAGATTCAATGGTGGCTTTCTCGATTCCTGGCTCCATCTACTCGAAGATTTTGTGTAAGTTCCGATTTCGTTCCCCCTCCTAAGGGTTAGGAACCGGGTCGCCTGTTGCGAATCCGGAGGTCAAATCTAAATCAATGGCGGGTCCAGGCATGTTAGCCTAAACCGCCTTCCGCTCCAATCTCCTGGACTTGGGGGTGACATCTTTCTCCTTCCCTACTGCCACATCCAGGAACAAATCCGGTAGTGAGATGTCTGAGAGTTGAATCCCTCTAGAGTAGGTAGCTCCCAACAATATCTGGCTACTCTCTTCCATCCAGTCCGCCGCTTTTTGCCCCTCCTTCATTGCCACTTTGACTTGTTTGGTAATGTCCATGAGAATTTGGACCATTCGGAAACCAGATGGCTTCTTCTCATCGTGCACCTTCTCGTCAAACTGTTTGGCCTTGGCGGCAGCCATTCCGGTCTCCCCAAAGGTGGCCTTCACCTGCTCAACCATTTTGCGAGCCTCCTTCGCCATCGCACGAGTAGCGGACGAGTTCTCCTTGAGCACAAAGAGTTTTGCCTTCAATCGATCCACCTCCTCTTGTAACCTACGAATCTCTGCTTCTTGTTTCCAGGTCTCGACTGGATCGAAGATGCAACTCACCACCTTCTCCGATAGTTCGTTGTTTGGCGGCGCTCCCACCAACTTTTCGATCGCACCCAGGATCCTTCTCTTCAGTTTCCAATCTACTTTCACATTGCACAGGATGGTGATGAGAGGATTGAACTGATCCTCGGGATCCGATTCCTCCGATATAGTTTGCTCGACTTCCAATCTTCTTTCCGGGGCCGATGTATCGCGACCACGTGGCGTCCCTCATTTGTAAGGAGGTGTCGTCTTTTGCCACTTGATCGACGGCATCAATGGCTCTTCATCTTCTGACTCAGTTTCCTCTCCCAAGTCGGAACCAGAATCGACTTCATCATCCATTTCTGATTCTCCATACTTTAGGAGGACTTCGTAAGTCCTCCAGACCTTCTCCTCTACAATGGTCAGGAGTTGATGGGAATGGTAGAGATGGATGAGGTAGGGACACATGGGAGTGGCCCTACTCTTTCCAACTCTACTTACAAGTAGGATGACCAGATCAAAAATGATCTGGGCCTAGTCAACTTTCCGTTTCCCTCTCAAGGTGCTGAAAATTGTATTCGCGAGGGAAATTGTCAACCTCGTTGGCTTTTTTAGATGCAGGATTGGAATGAGTAACTAAAGAAGCCGGTGGTGGCAACCATTGATGCAATCCTCTATGGCATATCTGTCTTTTGGGTTGACGGTACCTTGGAACTTGCCCTGGATGAACTCGTCCTTCCGATTTGCCATTCCCAAAACTCCTATCCGAAAACTATAAACCGCTTTTAAGACATCCTCCTTCCGGAGGTGGGGAACTGCTCTCAAGGTGTTGTCGAACTCGTTGGATAGTTTGCCCTAGAGTTCCCTCACCATCAACTCTTCCCTAAAGCCCCAAGGTTTCTCTACAAACCCTAGGCATCTCATAGAGGTCAAATCTTCCATGAGTTGGGACTTTTCTAGTTCGATAGAAGGGATGACCAGAATCACCTTTCAGAGCTTCACCTCTACCGAGGACGTGATAGCCTGTCCGACTCTACTTCTCTGGAGCTGCGGCGTAGGCGCGAATGCGAGCACAGAACCCCTTTCCAGTTCTACCTCACCCTCTCCTAGCCGCACATCCCTTTCCTCACTTTCTTTCTCCAATCTCAACTGGAAACCAAAACTATGGCAATAACAACTCAAACCTTGAAGAAGACACTCTCACACAAGTCCTACACAAAAGGCTAAGTCATAGATGGAAACAAAAAGCTTAGAGCATAGAGAGCGCTGAGTTAGGCGAAAGCGCAAAAGAGGTTCAACTAGGTAGGCCAATCCTTATATAGTTATCGGACCCCTATCATCCCATCATGACCTTTTCCGGTCCAATCCTCCTAGAATCTGGTTCATCCCTGATCCAGTTCGACTTCCATTCTCATCCGTTCTCCTGTAGGGACCGAATTGGAGCTGGTCCATCCACTACCTCATTTTCCTTCTCTATTTTAGCTTCTAACGGTTCCTTAGCTAGGTACCTACTTTTGGATTTCCGTTTAGTCTTCCTAGATAAACCACAAAAACTCAAATTTCACGTCGCGACAATTGCCCAGTAGGAACCCCCTCTCATGAGTTATGATTTCACCTATCCTCCTATCAAATGCTAATGCCACCTTTACAAATGAATGCCTCGTACTTTTTTTTCCATCTATTTTGACAATAGCATGAACTTGGGTAGCTTCTTCCAACTTTGACAAGAGAAGGGCCTTGCCAATTAAAGTGTGATTGTAGGCCCCATATTACTCATTGAACTCTTGAGCACGCTCTTCCTCTACCCAAATGTTGTTTGGCCCTTTCTACACTTCTTCTTCGCGAAACTGAAAAAACTTCTTGTGTTGCACACTCGAATGCCCTCCGTGTTGTGAACAAACAATTCGTGAGCTTTGCCATCTTTGATACCTCGGGTCCACAACTCTACCTCTCTATTGAGGGTCATCCACATGAAGGGATCCACAGGCTCCTCAAACTCCTCATACAATCCATGTATGTGTTCAATTGAATCCCATGTGAGAGGTTGCCCCCAATGTGATAAATTTTGGAAGTGGTATGGCCCTTGGTCAAGTGGAAGGGTCCATTGATTGTATTCATGGCCGGGGGGCATATCTTCCAAAATGCCAAGCATTTCGTATAACCGAGGGCTCAAAAGAGAACAACACTCCGCACAAACCGAACGAATGAGTGATGCTTTCACAATGCATGTGACGTAAAAAGTGTTGCAAAATTGGCCCATGGTTAGGGCTATTTCAAGGCCAAAAGGACCTTGGCAAAGGCTACAATGACCATTCAAGATTCCCAAGGTTGAATTGCAAGCATGCACTATTGCCTTCTCTTTCTCCTTGATGAGTGCTGAAAGCGTGTTGTAAGGGACCCACCCTTCCTTTGCTTCCAAGGCCCAATTGATGTGTGGAACATCCTCCTTCTTTATATGGTTCAACTGCTCAAATCTGTCATCTATGTCTCCCCAATACGTAATTTCAGTGGAACCCCGTGGATGTTCATCAAACACCTTTTTGAATCGACCTAAAGAGGTCTTCACGACATTGCATTCTTCATCCGAATTCATTGCAAATTTCATAAGACCCTTTCATTGTTCGAGATACTACAAAGGGTTTGTCTTGGAGTTTTTGTACCCATGCCAACCATTGAGACTCCAATCCACTCTTCGGCATGCTTTCCTCAAAGCCCATGATTTTTTTAAATTGGTCCAACATGGATAGAGCATGGATTTTCTCTTGCATTGCATCATCCAATTTCAACTTTAGCTCTTCCAACTCACCACCTCCCGTTTGCATGGAAGCATCCTACAATGTGGGAGAAACATTACGAATGATGGTTCGTATTGCTTCTTCACATTTTTTATCGTCCCCAACCTTGTCCACATTCAAGATGATGGATGTCTCCACCACTTTCACCTTCTCCAAAAGAAGAGAGAGTTTATCACTCTCTTGACTTTCTTCCACATATGAAACGTTGTCAAAGCCCATGGTAGGCATGCTACTCTTCAACTCTTCTATGTGGTCCCTCGATTGTTTGATGACCTTCCTTTAGAAGATTGTGCTCGAACGTTTATACTCCATCACTTTCTGCGACATCACCAGCTTCAACTCCAAATCCTCCCACTTTAACTTCAGCTAATGAATGTTTGCATCTAAGGCAATCAAACTTTTCAAGTTGTTCACACTATTGTCAAGAATTGATGAGATGTGTGTAAATAAGTGAATGTGTAAATAGGCAATAGTAACAAAAGGTCAAGGACCCCTACTCTCTACCCTATACGAGCAATTGGCACTTGAAGCAACAATAGCACATCCAACCTAGCACCAAAGGAAAGTAGAAGTGAGAGAAAATGAGCCACTTGTCCACCAATATACCTATCTACAACCAAACCGACCCCGAATTGACCACCCATTGGCACGGACCACAACTGACCGCTTGGTTGGCAGACAGGCAACTAGCAATCCATGCCAAACCACCATTGGCTCAACCGTCCACCAACCCAACTGTCAACAGACTTGCCTATCCGCCCTGACCATCCACCGTAGCCCGACAACCCCAACCACCCTGACCGTCGTGACCATCCGCCGTCACTAACCACTGAGACCGTCTGCTCAAGTCGACTGCCTTGAGCATCCGAACCCAAGATCCGTCGTCCACCTCGATGTCCACCAAATGCCAAAACCCAACCTCTCTCCAAGCAAAAGTCCTATAGCATTAAATTCTAAAAATTGCAAATTCATTTTCAAAAAAGAACTCTTCAATGCGACAAGTATCCAATGCAGAGTTAATGTAAGAAAGGGTAATTTTAGATTTTCCTCCCCACATTTAAATGCGCTCTCCAATCCCTAAACCCCAACCCTAAACCCAACAAAAAGAAACTGAAGTATAAAACCCTCAATTGTACATAAAGAACTCATAACATTTCATGAGTTCTCCAACCTAGTGCTGTGGTGTGAATATGTTTTACCTTTGTAGGTCATACTCCAATGATCACAAGTATGTTTCATCACAACTAATTTTATAAGAAGGTTTGTTAAATCATATCTTGTAGATTATAAATTTACAATATTGATTGAATTGCTTATTTAGTTGTGTTACTTCACTTACTTGTGTTAGTTGTTTAGGCCTAGGGTTTTTTTAAATCTTGAAGCATAGGAATTTGTACTAGACTAGTATAAAAATGTGTGGGAGTAATCTTGTCATCTTGAAAACTTTGAGTGCATACATTGCATGATGTTTGCATTTAGACTAAGGAAAGAAATGTTTCCTTCCATCTTGCTATATCAGATTCTTGGGCTTCTAAACCTTGGGCTTTAAATTTTGGCACTAATGATTTTAATTTTATAATATCTTATGTTGAAGAATATAGCTAAGAAGCAAAGAATCTTGAACAAAAAATTCTGAAAATAAATCATTTAATTGAAATCACATATGAAAAGAGTCCCCTATAAGGATGTAGGGCCTTAGGGACTTTAGGGATTAATTACTTTCCTTTGAAGGCATACAAATCATTTCAAAATTGAAACCAATTAAATTGTTACAATGTTGACATTAAATTTGTTTTACTATTAGCCAAATTTCCAAAAGTATTGTTGATATGGCTAACTTGAAAAAAAGGACCAATGTAAAATTAAATTTCCTTACACACCCATTTGAATTCTTTGTTTACAAATCAAATGATTTTCCAAACAATAGGCTATATAGTGCCACTTTTCATAATTGTATCGATTTAGTGCCTCATGATATAACATATTAAAGATATAATTTCTATAGCTTTTTTGATTCAGTATGCAATGCATGCATCCGGCCACCTCCACAAAGTAAAAAACACCTCTTCCTCATGCCCTCTTCCTCGTCCACCAGTTCGCCATCCGCACCTCCACACACCTCGACCAAACTGAAAAATTAAAAACAGCTCTTCCTTGCCCTCCTCTCCCTCCGCCTTCCTCCGTGTCTGCTCATCAACCGTCCGCACCTCCACGCACCTCGACCAAACTGAAAAATGAGGAATTGAAAACAACTTTCCCCTGCCTTCTTCTCCCACCCGCCTTCCTCCCCGTCCACCCGTTAACTGTCTGCACCTCCGCACACCTCGCCCAAACTGAAAAATGAGAAATTGAACAGAGCTCTCCCCCACCCACCACTCCTTCCGACCCTCCTCTCCCTCCTCCCTATTCTCTCGTCCACATTGTCCGTCCGCTCATTCGCATTTGCCGTCTACACCTTTGGATTCAACATTTGCACACTCATCCACTACCCCATCCGCGAGTCATTTCGTCGGCTTATCCATTCGCTCCGCCGTCTGCGGGTGCAATGGGGCATTCGTTGGCCCGTTCCCCCCATCAACTATGTCAGATCCCCATCCCCCTTCTCCATTTGGATTCTCCATCCACATGTCAATGTCCCGTTTGTTTTTTGTCTAAAGCCGTGCGATCAAGCGGATGACGATTTTGGATTGCACAATCTTCTCATCCGCCTTCATGCCGTCCGATGCGGACGGTGTGTCTACCTACCCTAAACCACTGCCCGCATAAATGGTGGCGCGGACAGCTCATTTCTTCACAGTCGTTTCCCTTCCTGAGTCAGTGATCCAATGCCTTTGGGAATCTACGCGCCCCTTCTGACTTGGTACGTGAACAATTGTGTTTTCATATTAAATAACTTTTATCAGTGTTTTGGGGGCTGTCCCAAATTACGAGTGTTTCATTTTGTGTGAATTCATTTGGTTGCTTTAAAGTACTTCTTCATTGTTTGAGTTTACTGCCTTGTCAAGAACTCCAAGTGTTTAGTTTTACGGTTGACTTGGTTGTGAATAACACCAAGCAGAATTTTTTTCATTCCAATTTTTCATTCACCCTTTTCATCATCTGGCAAGAGCAATCCCAAATTGGATTTGAACTCTAAAACCTTTTTTTTTCTTTATTAATTGAGGTTTGGAGGTTATCATGTCGCGTCGAAGTGGTGGAGAAGTATGAAGAGGAAATCCCAATAAATGAATTGGAAAAGTTGGGTAGACATGACATGTGTAGGGGAGCCTAGGTGGAAGGAGGAGCCCAAGAAAATGTGGGACTGTACAACATACAAAAAGTACGTTAAAATGGCACACCTCTCCAAACTATGGTCCTATGATCGCCCAGAGGTGCAGGTTCGTCACTAGGAAGGACAAATGTCTACATGTAGGAGCAAACATTTTGTTCGCCGATACAAAGAAATAGCCTCCACTTCAAGTTTATTTAGCTCCAAAATAAACATCATGAACTATTCCAACATGGCGATGATTTGGGCAAAGATAGTACTCCACAAAGAAGTAGATTGGCACATAGTTGCAAGGCGCAATGTGAGGAATTTGACTCGTGACGAAGCCATAATTGCTACTGATTGGGTGGAACCAAGCGATTGCATGCCGGAGTGGTCCAACCAAGGCTATGGAGGACTTCCTATGGTTGTGTTACTGGATGTTGAGGATGACTGGTTGGATGAAGATGATGAACCAACACCTATGACATTTGGTGAGAGGCACGAACATTGAGAGGATTGGGAGGACATTGAGTACCAACGGTAGATGGATGAGGCTATGTACTGAAGCATAGACGATTGGGGTTGACAACATGATAGGTCACAAGATGGGCAAGGTGGTTTAAACTATCGTGGTTCTAGTCAAGGAGGCTCGCAATACTACTTTGGATCCGTTGCACATGATTCATATAGGCATCAAGGAGGCTCTTATTATAGCAGATCAAGTTAAGGAGGCTCTCAATATTACTCTAGTTCCACTACACATGGTTCATCTGGACAGTAGGGAGGCCCTTATTATGGTGGATCAACTCAAGGTGGATTCTCAAAGAGTACTCCAATTTCTCCTCCAACTTTTGGTGGTCCTTACTACGGAAATCAATATGGACAAGGAGGTGCATCAAGTAGATATGGATACAACTACAAGGGTGGACCATACATTGGGTCACGTACGACAGGTGCAAATAAGAGTGATGACTCCAATTCTAAGTTAGAATAAAGTAGAATAAGCTATTCTAGTCATCTAGTGTTTGACTTACAATACAGTTCACATATTGTAATGTGCATGGACGGTAGAGTGTGGCAAATATAGAATAATGCTCTTGACAAGCTGCAATCCCCTCTTTTGCAAATTTGACCCTAAACCTATAGTATTTTTATATATTTGAATAGAGTGATATTTATTTCATGTAATTTGTATTATTTCATGTTATTGATGTATAGTTGTCTCACATCCCTTAGTGACACTTACCACCTTAAGTTCACCTTCTAGTGCTTTCCAAGCACTTAATACTTTAGTGATACCAAGGGTCACCCTCTCCTAACACTACACATGCCACGCATCCACAATGTTAAGTTCCAACTCAAGTCACTGGGTTCCCCATTCCTCTGTAACTCCCAACACTTCCAATCCAACTCTTAACTCCCACAAGACACCGTGCATGTCATTTGATGACATGGAGCAAAATTTCCATTGATGTCTAAGCACTTGGTAGAGGCACTACTCCCCACTAGTGCTAACCGCCCTTGAATAGGAACTAACTCTCCACTAGGCCCAACCAAACTCATTTCAAGACTCACTAATCGGGACTCGCCAAACAGAACACACACCATGGCCTAGTGTGGAGTGGGACACCACCCAACCGGTATCAAGAAGTGCAGAAGCACTCCACGGTAACACACAAGTGGTGGTGAGGCTCCAACACTAACTTCACCACCCGGGGCCACTTTGCCTCACCATAGCACCATCCGGGAGTGAAGAGGGAGACCACCCCTCCTCATAGTACTCTTTGCAGGATTCAACAGCCACCCCCCCCCCATACTAGAGGTCATCAGGACCCTCTAAGGTGCTCTCCATCTTGGAAGACCACCTAATTCCAAGTGGTATCCCCCGAACCGGATCCCCAAAAGACTGCTGATCTTTCCATCAAGATAAATTTTAGCTCAGAGCTCCAAATCCCAATTGCAAGTCCATTTTCGTGATCTACATTTTCCTTAAATCTCCGTGGACTATTCACTTTCTCCAATACAACAAGTATTGAGGAAGTTATGGCCCTCCAAAGATACGAATCCCCCAAGAGGTATAGTTCTCCAGGACTCCACCCTCTTTGGATGCCCATAACTTTTAGCTCACAACTCATCTCCTCATGAGCCTTACTATTCTAGAAATTTTGTTTCCTTATCTTTCCAATGATATGCGGCATGCCCTATTTGGCTCAAAAGAACCTCCCAAACCTTGTTTCCCACGTCCCCATGCCTCGGAATGCGACCAGGACACACCCAACTTTGAGGAGCTATAACTTTAGACTCCCAACTCGGATCCTCACGTTCTTTGAACCCATGAACGCGACTTCTCACAAGCTTTCCAAGCTTGTGCAATATGCCCCCTAATTTGTCCGGATCAAAGTACTACAACACTCTAACCACTTAGGACTCTTAGTCCCCCTCACCCCATCTCTTGCAAGGCTTAGGGAGTCACCTCCAATGTCCCCCTTGCTCACCAAGGTGGTACGGGCATGTCTTGTGATGAGGGTTGTGACAAGTTGTGTGTGTTTGTGAATACAAAAAATACATTATAATTCAAAAATCTAATTTTGCCATTTGAATCATTCAATGTGAATAGGTTTCGCGGGACGGAAACTTGGAATGCATTGAGTTAATATAAAATAGAACTATTCTAGTGTTGGATTTTTCATTTTCTTAGTTAGGCAAACGGAAGTAGAATCTACTTAGCTTAATTATTGTAGTTAGGTTGAAGAGACAAACTAGGTAGTCTGTAATCGAACCATAGTCGAAACTAGAATTGATCCGGAATTGACCTGGACTCTAGAATGGAATCTGGATTTGACTCGAGTAGCACTGACAACGATCCACGCCACAAATGAGGCGCAAGATTCAGACCTGGTCAAAGGTCAAGACGACTTCGGTGAAGACCCCAACAAGTCAAGGCAACAGTAGTCAAAAGAAGGTACAGAAGGCAAACTAGTTATGGTTTTCAGTTAATTGGGATTTGAATTTCAGATCTGGAATAGGTTTCCAAATGTGGGCCTAGGTTCTAGATTTTTAAGATTTGACTTTTTGGGTTTCTTGAGAGGTCAGTGGTTGGTCGCCTAGATTTGCAGGTGGCTTTTTGCCTTTAGGTTTTTGGATTTTTAAAGGGAGGGCAAATCTATTGCCCTCTCATTCCATCCTAGCACTTATAGTTGGTATTTTGTTATCCTTTCTTTAATCTGAGCCACCAAGTGGACATTTAGGACTTGATTTGTTGTATATCTAGCTTTTCCGTGTTTGCTTGTAAGAGTGTGGAAGTGTAAGAGGGAGAGAGGAAAGGAGGAATCTGAATCTGAGGTGACTAGATATGATTGGAAAGGAACGTTTGTAACGTAGTTTAGGCTTGTGAACTCGGTCTTGTGCATGGTGCCTTTAAAATACTTGAACGGAAATTCGACAAGGAGTTGTGTAGGTGCGAGTCTGGAATACTAGGGAAGGTTTTGAGTAGAGAAAAGTAACTGCCAACTCTACGATCAGTCTACTCCATCCTACTCTTTGGAAGGTTTGCCAAACTCTACGATCAGTCTAGTGAACGACTACCAATCCCCCATTGGTTCAGGTTGTTGTTGATCTGTCATTGTAGTGGAAAAGGTTGGATACTACCCTGAATGACCTTCCTTCCGAATTGACCATCCGGGAAGTTGTAAGGACATTTCCTTGTCTGCTCTATTACAACTTACTATCAGGTGTGTTTTGTGTAGTTAAAGAGAGAAGAGAGTGTGAGGAATATGAGTGGTGAGTCTCTACCCCTCTAACAAGATCAAAGGCGAATCCTCCGAGAGTAAAACATAGGTATAGGAAACCAGAGTGTGAGAAAAAGAAGAATCCACATTTTGGAAAGAAGTGGATCTGGATTGGATTCCAGAAAGATAGAGATCCAAAAGAGAGAAAGAAAGTGAAGTAAGTGGTTAAGTCAATAATACGGATAATCTCAGCTTGCAACAACAGTCTAGAATCCCCTGGAACAATATTTCAGGTCATTTTCTAACGTTTTGGTATTGTAAGGATACTTATGCCTCTACACGCATACGACAATAGGTGAATTACAAATGGAAAGGATGTCCTAAATATGCAATATAGGTTTGTGAAATTGTCATATTAGTTCCATTTGCCACCAGAAATTGAACCCTAAACCCCTCAAGTCCCAAGGCATTTTTTCATGAAAGACCATTCAAAACTACCATTTTAATTGCAAAGAGCCCAAAAATGTAAAAGTAATTTCTTGGGCATGTCTAAAACTCTAAATGTCTAATGCCTTACTATAGGATCTTGTACTTTACCTATATGAGAATGTGAGAAGGTGTGGAAGAAATTTCAAAGATTTTGAGTTGATAGATTGTAAGACATTTGTATTTAAAGCGAAGATAACAATTTTCTTACACCTTGCTAGACTAGATTTTTGGCTTCTAATTTACAGATGAATAAATTTTTGCACTCATGATTTTGATTTTACAATTTTACATGTTCAAGAATTTAGTTGAGAATGTAAGAGGCAAAATTCAGCAAAAAAACATTTAAATTTTACTTGTAAAAAAATTGTGAAGTTGAAGTAACTTCAACATTAAAAGAAAAACTAAAGCGCTAATAACTGTAAGATTGAATTGAAACATCTAAAATCACTAATTCCAATTGTGAGATTTCTCTAGCAAACTAACTTAATCCAAAGTAACAATTTTTTTTCAAAAAGAGTCCAAATTGCATTAAAAAATGAATTCTAGAAATAATTTTTTCACTAAGATGCTTACATTGCACTCCAAGAAAATATAGTTCATAAATCATAACTTATTGAATTTTATTCGACATTGTCCTAGCCGTTCGATCCTGTGGTCGGAAGACCATCCCCTTGATTGGACAGGCTTGATAAGGGTCACATCATCGCGACCATCCAATTAGTCGGATGACCGACGTCCACCAAATCCGACAATCGGGATGACACGGATGCGGTCATGCCCGTCCAATCAAGCAGAGGGCAGACCATCTGCCTGATTAGAAGGCAATGATGGTGTGGACAGTGGATCGTATGCCGCATCGTGGTCGTCCAATCAAGTAGATGGCAAACACATTAGAAATTCATTTAAGAAAATCATAGAATAGATTTTGAAAAACCAAAAATTGGTTGAGGTTGTGGATGCTAGGCCCTATAACCTCATTTTTTTTAGTGACCAAATTTTTAAAGACTTAAAGTTGACATGCAAAAAGAGAATTGAAAAATTTTCATACTTTTAACACATGAATTATCAAACATTATAATCTTTCAATCTCTAAGTGATATTGTAATTTTTTTTTGTATGTGATGTTTAACATGTCTAGTTTGAATTTGTATGGTTACAATTCAAAATAAATTGGTATAACCTATGAAAATGTTGACTTTTTGTTCAATTTAGAACAAATTTCAAGAAAGTCCAAACATGCCTTGGGCATTTACGGGTTAAAAAATAAAATTCTACCGTTATTCATGAAGTGCATGGCCTCGCGGACAACCTCGTAGATGGCCAAGCAAACGAGTAGGCGAACGGCCGCGCGGATAGACAATGATACCCGCAAATGGTTTGGCGAATGGCCAGACTAATTTGCGGACGCACTCCCAAAGTTGCGGATGGCATTGCAGATGGACACGACGGTTCGACGGTTGGACAATTGGGCGGACAGGCAAGTGAGAGGCCGGTTGGTTAGATTCGCAAACGGGGAGGCGGATAGACTAATCGATTGCTAGACACTCTTCGAGATCCGCGGATGGATTACACAAATGGCGGATGGGCGGGCGGATGGCAATGTGGATGGGGTAAAAGAATTACCCCCTTGGTAAAGACCCAAAAACTTAATGTCACAAGAAGTCTCGGAGGGTTGCGTCCATGGACGTTGGATGTCCGGACACTTGCAGCTGCATCCGGACATCCTGTCAACAATGAATCTATTGCTCCACTATCAAAAACCGCCCATTTTCAAGATTTGGATTGGACTTGGCCTAATCTACTACCTTTGCTAGCTATTGCAACATCACCAAATGTTAATCACCTACCAACAATTGTTTCTCTTTGTGAATGAGAGACATTACAACCTATCGTAGGTTGCTTCTCAATGCTTTGCAATGTGTATTAATTCAATGTTTGCCAAATTAGTCTGAGCCTTTGTGCCCTTGATCTAGTTGTAGTTTGTTGCCATGGAATGTAGCCCAATTTGTCAAATTCTTCGTTTAGCAATTCCATTCGGGATCCCTCCAAGAATGTGACAAGGTTGTCAATCTCAAACTTTTGTAGTATGCGTTCACATCAATAACTATTGAGTGACAATGGTCCTTCTCTTTTCCATTGTTATCTACTTCCCAAAGAACAAGAACGATGTAGTTCTTGTGATGATCTTCAATAATATTCACCTTCTCCTTCATATTCCATTGAAGATAATTTGTCTTTCCCTAAACTTGATGATAGAGGTAGACATAATCTTTCTAGCAATTGACACCAAGATCCAAGTTGCAATGTGTGGTTTGAATTGCCAGAGTTGGCCTTATGTGTTTGGCATTTCTAATATGAAGAGTTCATCCATCAAAGGATTTGAAAAGGATTCTCGATGGTGCATCCTGATGCTATAGTCATAGTCATCACTTGTATCCATTTTTTGAGTCCTACAATCATGGACAATGGACCCATTAGCCTTCTACATCGTCGACTCCATGATAAAAGAAAGCGGAAGTGGAGTGAATTATGATATTGAAAAATATTTTTCATTTTGTCTTCAGATGTCATGGACTTTGTATTTTGATACGTGGTATTTTGGAATCTGGAAGAAGGTTGTTCAAGTTTTGGGGGGATCTAAACGAAATAGTTTTGATGTTGTAGGGTAATGGGAATTAGGTTACGTACCTCAATATTTAATTTTTATTATGTCTTTCTATATATTTATTTTTTTCTTATTACTGACTCGAGGATACCAGAAGCTACTTTTATTCCAATATTCACATAGAGACCTCTTGTGTCCAAATCGTCGACTCGAGGACAGACTTTATTACTTTTTCTTTCATGTGTATCCTCAAGACAAGGATAACTTTTCCAAGAAAGGATATTTATCTGGTTAGGTTTTGAAAACATCCTAGTCATGAATCATGTGGGTTCAAAATGATTTTCGTTGACCAATTTTTCTTGATGGGATACAAAACTATAAATTTTGTGTCTTTATATTGTCAACTTGAGGATAAGTAGGATCATTGTGTTTGAATTTCTATATGTTATTGATTTATCCTAAATCCTAAATCAGAGAACTTGATTCTTGAGTACTATACATAGAATTTAAATAGAAAATATTGAACCCAAAGACTACAAATGGAAGCAAAAGTGAGCCCTACAATAGTGCATACCTAAATCCTTTACAATACCAATTCCAAAATACAATCCCAAAGTATGTCACTTTGAAGAAAAGAAGTGGAAACTTACAATAAACTATAGAGCAAAATTTTTAAGCAAGCTACTGCTATTGTCAAGTGTGCAAACAAACCCTTAAAAAAAAAGGTGAAAGTGATTTAAAAAACAAGTCCATGCAATTCAAACACCAACAAATCTTAGAAGTGTAAACAACTTCAAGCACTCCAAGCTTAGTAAGAGGAGTCACTCATGTGTGCGGTGTGGCATATGGTCTGCAGACTTCTCAAGCATGCACTTCAATGTTGCAGTGGCTTGCAATGTATGCTTTTAAGGCCTTTGCATGCCTACATTATTGTGTAGCTAAGCTTCTTCACCTCTAGCATCATACCCTTGGAAACAATGGAATGTGGATTCAAAGAATCTTGAAATTTGCCTCCATGCCGCCATGCAAACATCAATGCCATCTACATTGACCACCCTCTTGCCTTGAGCATCACGATGAACTTGCCGATGTACATCCAACTTCATGTGGTACTCGAATTCAAACATTGTTTTGTGGTACATACGTTCACAAAAAGCTCAAATCTTCTTCCTTAAAAAAGGTTGAACACAATTATTTGAGCAACAAACTTTGCGAGAAACGGAATTGATAGAATCTTGAGTGAGTAATTCTTTGGCCTTTACAGAAGTTTGAGTACCAGGATTTCTAATCAAGCTTGTATATGGTCTCGTCGTTCAAAATGCCGAAGGCTATGAAAGGTTGGCTTGTCGATAATTATACTCGTATCGAACCTTATAATCTTGGAGACTTGCCCCATTCAAGTACACCTGCTCGATTGGGCCATGCACAAAGAAAGTACCTCCATTCTTCTAGAACATCTGCAATATTCAGAGACTTCGAGATGTGGAGTGCAACACTCAAATCCCCAATGGATCCATTACAGCCATGGACAATATTCAAATTTATGTTGTTACAAATTCCCTCTACTACTTGCAAACCAGTCACATTGTTTACGATGACAACCTTTGTGAACCAAAGGTGTCTAGGAATGCCTTAGCAGTCAGGAATATCCACATAAACTTCTAGAACATTCTCAACCTCTCCTTCATTGAATGAGTACTCTTCTATAGTTAGCCTTGCTAACTCCATGGTTTCTACAAAAATGTTGGAGTTATTTGAATGACCGCAACAAGAATGGCACAAAATGCATACAGAAACTCAAATGCATTAATAGAAATGGGACTAGGCAAGTGCTTTGCACATGCAAGGAAAAAGATTTGGAAAGGAGTCCACATCTTCACTTCCACTGACATTAATAGAAACGGGACTAGGAAAGTGCTTTGCTCATGCAAGGAAAAAAAATTTGGAAAGAAGTCTATGTCTTCACTTCCACTCACATTAATAGAAATGAGACTGGGCAAGTGCTTTGCATATGCAATGAAACAAAATCAGGAGGAAAGTCTACATTTTCCCTTCCATCCACATTAATTGATATGGGAGTGGATAAGGGTTGAAGTGGTTCTTTCCATTTTGTGACTAAAGATAGAGTTGGGGGATGCCTATGAACAAACAGTCAAGATTTAGGGTACATGTCTATCACTTGAATATCTTTTTCTTCTTCTTGGTTAAGAAAAAAGTTCACAAACACCTTGTAATTATTATGTCTTTCTATATTTTCTACTCTAAAATAAATTGCACGGATGTTAGCAAGCATACTTTTCCTTGATGGATAATAATGTATAGTGCAATGAAGAATGTTACGTATGTGCGGCAAATCATTGGGTGTTTTCTATTTTTGAAATATGTATTTAATTTTTGCTTCATTTCTTTCTTTGGACTATATACTTTGTGGAATACTTTATTTGTTGACCACTCCACATAATTCATAATTACAAAGGGGGTTTAGTACTTCATTAGATGAAATTTGGCCATTTAGAAGACTGGGAGTTCCCCGCAATGGGGAACTTGGCGAACTACGCCACTTCAATGTGCTGATGTGGTCAAGAAGCAACCACATCAAATTTTTATTTTTATTTTTTTTGAAAAAAAAAATTTTTGACTTCTTTTTCAATTTCAAGGCACAAAAAAATTATTTTTTTTACTCTTTATGATGGTTGATAGTAGTCAACCGTTCCCTCACTACTGCAGGAACAGCGTGGGGGACATGCCTGAAATGGCCCTCTAAAGCTCTTGAAAAACATCTAATGCATAGAGTACAAAATTGCCTACATTATTTTCTTGGATTTTTTTGGAAGTTGCACAATATTAAAGTCCGTTGATTATTCCATAGAGCTTTTATTGATTTTTTGGATTCACTGTGACAAAGGATTGAAGTTTTGTATATTTAAATATAGACAACATTTCATTTTTCATTCTTTCATTTCAATACCAATTATGTTTTAAACTCAAAGAGGATTTCAGAATATCTGGGAGAAAAACTACTAGTTAGTAGTTAGTTGCAAATATTTTAAACATTTGTGATTACAAAAAAGTGAACTACGGACTATAAACCTACTATTTATTAGGTAAGTTTATCCTTAAACCTAAACAATTGTTGCTCTTTTAATCACTCAATTTAAAAAAGACCTACACTATATATTTGAAAAGTAAAATACGTTTTTAAAAATATGAAGAACAAATAAGTTGTACTTCACTTTTAGTATGTACAATTCATGGGAACATGGGACTTGCACACCCTATTTTTTTCATAATTAAGAATGTGAATACAACATGAAATGAACCCATGAGTTTGTTACACTCTAATTATTCATTCAATTTATGGAAGACATTGAATAACAATCGAAACGCATGAACTTAAACCAATCAAGAAGTATTGGAAGCATTAAAGGGTTTATTTATAGGAACCTTTCCAATGAACTAGTATTAGACATTTGGAAGTAAAAGAACTATTTGAGTACAATAGCCATTAGTACTAAAGCTAAAAGATATTGCAAAGAACTAATGCAAACCATGTGGAATATGGTATTCACTTACTAAACACTATAGGGAAATTAGAGCAACAAGAAGCCAACCTTTGCATTGTGCTTGATGGTAATTATCACGTACAAGAGGGATTGATAATGGGACCAAATATTTAAAGTGTGCCACCATAGAATGATTATAGCAACATCATACAAGATGATTATGGCACCTAGCAATCATTATAGCACCATGGTGGGGGGTGAAGGTGGCACCTAGCAATCATTATGGCACCCTAGTGTTGAGTGTTAGTATGCAATGATTATGGTTCCATAGTGTAGACATTTTGGTGGGTCCATTTCCCCATCTCTTTCCCTTTCTTCTCTTCTCTTCACATTATTTTCCTTTTCTCTCCATTTCTTTTCATGTTTTTTCTTTTTCGTTTTTTTTTTTAATTGAAGGGAAAAAATTTCTTCTAGGTTTTCTTTTTTAATCATAAATTAAACTACATTTTCATCCGTATATTACTACATGAAAAAAAAATGGATTGCTTGATAAATATCCAAACAATTATATTGACATACATAATATTTTTCATCCTTCATTACAAAATTCTTCCATCATTAAGTTCTTCTAGATTTGCTACAAATCCTAAGGCTTTTACAAAGTAGGTTGCACAATTAAACTCCATGGATGGTGAATTATTTTTCTTTACTTACTTTGGAAATTCCGTTACACTTACAATACACTTGTGAGAATCTAATTCACAAATGTCACTACACTACAATAAAATTCACCTAACTTTATTCTAGAAAAAACAACCAGAAGCTTCCAAATATTTTACATTATTATGTGTCATGAGAAATTCAACTCTTTCTTTTTAATTTGCAAAATCAATGACAAATATATTTTCTGTTTTTTGTAGCTTGAATAAACCAATTTGTAATACACCAAAAATTCTTTAACAAATCTATGAAACAAAATGATCCAAGAAGTGCTAAATATCTATAATTTCTATAATTTATGAAACATAGAACTTGTGCCATTTATTCCCAAGAAATTACAATGTCAATAACAAACATGATTCATAAATTCTTTTAGCTTCCTAAATGCAATTTACAAATGGTACAAAATTCTTATGAATCTGTATGAAAATGAATGAATTCAGTTGTATAAGTAATATAATATCGTAAAAATATGAAACTTGGACTAATTTTTTTAGAATTGCTAGCATGATTACAAAATGAAATTAAAAATTTGTTAAAATAAACTAATGAACCCTTTACAAAATGTAATTTGTTCTTGTAATTACAAAGAAAAGTAACTTTCACTTGTTGTCATTCAAAGGAATACATGAATAAATTGCAATTATGAACATTATAAATGAAGCATCCTAAATTTTGGATACTTTAACACAAAAAAAAGAAAATGAGGCTACAAGAAGCCATATCCTTCAAAGTATATGTTATAAACATTGTCACTCAAAAGTGACATTTACAATGAAGAGACAAAGTGTTTCAAGTGTACTACCTTGCTTTCATTTTGGCATCATTTTGCCATAATCTGGCATGCAATCATTCATTTCTAGTGCCACATTGGTCCCACTTTGAAGCAATTATTCTTGCTACTATGCTTGATAACTTATGTACGAAATTCACAACTATGACCACAAAGTTGGCTCTTGAAACTATACCAAAGTAAAATTCTTTTGCTTGCGCATTGAAAATGTTGGTGAAAACTTCGTGAAGCCAACTACTACTTAAATTTGAAAAAGATGTGAAACTTGGGATTTCCACAAATTATCTTCATGCTTATGAAACTCAAAACCTTAAACCCTACAAACCTAAATCCTAAACCCTAAAGCCTAAATCCCAAATTAGATTTGGAGAAATTGTAGTTTCTTGAATATTCCTTTCTTTGGAGGTTGGTAGGATGGTCGGAAAGTTTGAAATATAGATTTTCTATTCACTTCAAAATAAAAAGCGAATTCCTACTCCATGAAGACTAGGAAGTCATTGCAAGAAAAGTGGATTATTTTCTAAATAAACTGTATTACATACCTTGTGCCCATTATGAAGGAAATATGTAGAATGTTTATTATTCCACAATTTTCATGGAGCCATTCACTAACACCAACATTCTATGCCATTTTTCAAGTGTACAACTCTAAAGTACATTGGGATTCCGAGGATGGATAAAATGTAAAGCTAAGTGGCAAAAATTGTCAAATGAGTTGGCACCATTCCATTCTTGCCAAGGAGTTGGGTGAACCTCGTCATGCCCACTCTCAAACTCCTCTTTTCACCTTTCTCCCCAATTGTGTTGACTTCCATGTGCATTTGTTTCGTCTTCTTTGTCTTTGAATTTTGTTGCTCAAGTTCTTTGAGAATTGTCTTCGCCATCATCATTGTTTCTTTATTGCCTGTCGCATTCTACAAGGAGGCACTTTATTGCAAAGCGATTCTTCACTTTCATGTATGTTATACCGCCTTCTTTGCTCACCTATATGTTCCTAATTGCATTTTCTGTGTATATTGTAGATTACCAAGAATTATTTGGTTAACAATGACAATGCATACACGTGTAGTTATGTTCTTGGTATTCTATATTATTGAGCATTGTACCATTCACTTTGCATTGAAATAATCATTTTGTCATATTGTTCCAGAATTGCATTCTAACAATGTGAGAGTGCATCCCAATTAGCCGCCTTGAATTAAGGGATTCTATTAATAAATAAAATGTAGAAAAGATTAAAAGTTCTTTATAATTCCAACATTTATGGAACACTTGAAATCAAATTGAGCTAAATGATAATATGCACTATTGCTTCCCATTTAGCTTGAGTCAAGCTAAAATGTCAATATATTTGTTAATGAAACTAGTAATTCAAAAGGAAGGCAAGTATAGTTCAGCTTGATTCAATCTGAAGTGTCGTACAATACTCATGATGTTTATGTGTTCTAGAGTAACAAAACAAATTATGTAGTTTAGCTCTATTTGATCTAAAGTGTTGCATAGTATTCATGATGTTTATGTATTCTAGAATAATTAAACAAATTATATAGTTCAATTCTATTCGATCTAAAGTGTTGTACAATATTCATGATGTTTATGTGTTCCAGAATATTGAAACATATTATGCAATTTAGCTCTATTCAATCTAAATTGCAATCATGAGATGCAGAATTAACTTTTGTTGATTGATTAAATAGTTAGTTTATCTAGACTTGTTATAATATGATACAACTATCATGATTTTTCTCAAATTGCATTATTGTAGGGTTGAATGAAGATATAAAGATTAGAATGAACTATAAATCTTCTTACCATATATGCAAATGATTAACTAATATACTAATTGCAAAACATATATACACTCATAATGAGATGAAATATATCCATGGTTGTTCGGCCGAACAACTCGACAACACGACGAACATGACGTCCAACACGTCTAGTAGACCCCCTTATCCGTCTAATAAAGTCAACTTTAAGGTTGACTTTCAAATAAAACACTTTCTATTTCCAATCTTGACATATTTGAGTTTCATTTTATTGAAGTGTCTCAATTTAATAATCACTTATTCCATTCTTAATTATGGATCATAAATAAAATGAGATTTCAAATTATCTCTGCTGTTAGGATAAGGCTTTATTCGTCAAAATTGTCATGTATACACAACACTCGTCTTGTACGACACGCGACATCAGACGAACAACTCGACACCCAACCCCAAAATGTGTTCGACAGAACAACTATGAATATATCTCTATTCAAATGTCAAATTTTATACTTCACATTAGCTTGATTTGAGTTAATATGTTCTCTCAATGTTTTTATTTTATTTGAATAACATGGAGTCATTTCCAAGTTTCCTTTACTAAGGGAGCAATGAATGAAAACACTTCTAGAAACAAATAGTTTTAGAAAAGGGCTTTTATACATTGCACTCATCGCTTAATGTTCCCCTACTTTCTAAGAACATGTTGTCACAATATTGACACGAATTGTAGCATAGGTAAATTTGTTTGAGATGTATTATAGGATTCACTTTTCAAATTGAGTCGAGTTGAAACGGATTTGTTTGATTCTTCGCTTCAGAGGTTTATGTCAGTTGAGGAAGTTGTGTTTCCTAACTAATTCATTGTGATTCGCAGACAATATGAATTCTACTACCAACCAAGTTGACAATATGGACTCTTCAGGCAATGAATTTCTAATTCTGGAAGGAATGAATGTTGGCATTCCGGAGTGCGAAGGACTTCCATGTCTTCTCTAGAATACAAAGTGTATTACTCTATACAACAATGAAGGTGTACTTGTCAGAGTTAAAGAGTATTGGCCATAGTGCGAATTCAGACCTTGTGCTTGGTGCCAACAGTCCTCTAGGTGACATTCATGTTGCAGTGTACATTTCAAAGATACATTCCGAAGTTAACATCCTTGTAGAGCAAGTGTATTCTTTGCTAGCTTGGCCAATTAAACTTGTCCATTACTATGATGCCAGCTTGGATGACCATAAGGCTTGAAATAATTTCAATTGTCTCTAGGCAAGTCTGTTGGATCCATCATCCTTGACAACTACTCAGTTGTATATGAGTACCATGAGAAATCCATTTCCTGAGATTTCTTTGAAATCTAAGGATCTCTTCATTCAAGACTCCATCAATACAGTGTCTAGCAAAGTTTGTTGTAGCCAAAATTGCGTGTAGTCGTTTCCAAGGGAGAAGATTCATATCTTCTGTGAATGGATCACTACAAGGAAATGCAATCCAAGATGACTTGTTTTTTATAGAGAATTGTCCGAAATGACAATAGCCATATTATTGCTACCTCATCTTATCAATTTGTGAGAATTTGTCAAATTGTTGTCGAATTTGTAGTTGATGTTTGATTCTCTTCTCTCTATTTGCCAAAAATCCAAATATTCCATTAGATTTTTTTATACATTTATCTTTTCATCAATTGCCATAGATATCTTAGCTTGAGATATGTGTAGAAGTCAAGCTCTCTATATATAGATGGAGTGGTAGGAGGTAGAACAACCCATATGGGATATGTCATTTAGAAGTTGCAAGAGCTCAACCGCTCATAGTTAAGTTTAAAATAGGATTTGCATTAAAACTAGAATTCCAAACCTCATTTAGGCATAGTAGAATAACTTTTCAAAAAAAATTATGAACTGTGAACTAAAAAAAGTTGAGAAATCAATTCAAGTTTCATGTTCAAAATTTTGTTTGATATTTTGATCTTCTAATCAAAAGTTATGGACAAATTTCAGAGAGGATGTTTGAAAAGGTAAAAGAAAAATTCCCTTCCACTGCCTTTGTGAAAGTTGTTCATAACTTTTGATTAGAAGATCAAAATATCTAATAGATTTTTGAACATGATAATTGAATTGATTTCCCAACTTTTTTTAGTTCACAGTTCATAGTTTTTTTTTGAAAAGTTATTCTACTATGCCTAAATGAGGTTTGGAATTCTAGTTTTAATACAAATCCTATTTCAAACTTAATTATGAGTAGTTGAGCTCTTGCAACTTTTAAATGACATATCCCATATGGATTGTTCTACCTCCTACCACTCCATCTATATACAGAAAGCTTTCTTCTCTTTTCAAATCCACAAAACATAAGTGATTCATGAAGTGCAATGAAATAATGGCAATTGACTATGTGTACTTGCATTTTTGTTTAATTTATGAAGGTTTAAATTTAAAGCAATTTCAATTTTGATATTCTGTCTTTTGCAAAAAATGTGGACACTTGTAACCATAGATTAGGTTATCATGCCAACATGGTAATGGAACAACTAACAAGGGAGGCTATTAGGGAATAGAAGTTAACCAAAATTCTTGCAAAATGACAAAATAGTTGACAAAATTTTGTCAAATTATTGGCTGAATCTACAAGTTTCCACTGACAAAGCAATTGAGAAACTTGGGTCAATTTTCTATCAAATAGTACACAATTCCCTTTGTAGTGAATGTACCATAAATTGACACTCAAGCACAAAGCATTCATGAAGATTAATGTGCATAGATAGATTCACTGTGACTCACGTGGGCGAAAGATGGTCATGGTTGAAGGAATTAGTGTATGTATGAGAGCATGGATGCATATTTTCGGGGTCCTAGAGGCCACATTCTACCACTATCAAACATACATGAAGGATAGACGAGAAGCAATGGACCATAGTAATTCAAGATTGGTGAAGCCATGGAAACACACTCAAAAAGCTACCACTACATTGAATTGCATCCTAGGCAAGGAAGCAGATCACATGCCACATCATACCCGGACTCTAAAGTTAGGGGACAAGGTTGTCTCCATGATTCTTCTGCCTACCTTTCAAGGGAAAGATCAAATTGAACAAATCAACAAAGCCAATGCTGCTTTTGGATTGAAGGTGGTCTCAACTTCAAGCTTGAGCAAGATTAGATCAACTAGGTTCCCTAAGTACGATGTGAAGAAGCCATGAGATAATTTTGCCCAGTGCTCTATATGTGACCAATTGCAAGAACTCAAGAAGAGTACTTTTCATGGGTCTCACACTGCTTTGAGTGGTCGTGAAGGTTGGACAAACATCTTGTTGTTGTTTGTGCTCACCTGGAGTTGTACTCTGCAAACCGTTATTGATTGTACAATTTCCCGCATGTGTGTCTCACAATCATGCACGACAAAATGGACCATGCTAAAACCGCTTCTCCAATCTTCTTCTACAAAGGTAAAGAGCTTGACGGACTAGTGAAGTTGCCTTTGTCCGTCATTGGCATGATTGCGCATGGTCACGTAGATGTGCGCTATGTGCATTATGGCTTGGACTTGTTTCTCCGTGATTTGAACTATACTATTGGTTCCATGGCTAAGTTGTTGTGAGATCTAGAAGAGCCACCAAAGTCTTCTTCTTGGCAATTGTGTGTGCAATCAGTTTCGACAAATTTGTTTTGTATAGTGCTAAAGGGTGTAGAGATATGTGAAGTGTCACTACCTCCACCTCCGAACACCTGAATTCCAGCAACGTTGTTGCCTCCTATTCTCAATGTACAATGCCACCAGGGACAATCAAAACAAATTTGTTTTTTTTATCTTTAGTCTCTACTTGTTGTAAACAAGATCTTCCATGAAGTGTATGTAAACTTCATGATTGTGGGTCATATGCATAATGACATTGATGCACTATTTGGAAGATGGAGCATGCTAATCAAGAAGGAAAACTTCCCTACAGTTCTTGCATTCATGAAGTCTTTCATGGATGTGGAATCCATTTTCACTATCCCTCACCTTGTAGAAGAGGTGCCTAATTTTAAGGGGTTTATTGCAGGTGCATTTGTCGATGGGGATGAGATTCTTGTTGGACATACAAAGCCACAAGTGAATTTCTACCTAGATTCAATAGGGTGTTCTATCATGAAGTACAAATTGTTGTGCACCGATGTAGATTGGTCAAGGGAGGATGGCAGAGGCATCAAGTTGTAGAAAGAAAATTTAGAGGGGTGAAGTTTGTAGCCCTGGGGAGAACCACTACTTGTTTCACAATATCCAATGAGAGGCATAGAAGACATTTTGAAAGGTCTAGCTAGATTTGTGAATTATTGGGAGAAGTTGTGCAATGCAAATGTCGATGGAGAATACCGAAGAAGCTATGAGCATTTGGTTCACTATTGGCATGATGTGAAGGTGGCGTTGCTAGAACCAGTACCTCCTTTTGTGGTATTGAAGGATGGTTTCTGGCCAACTACTTGTGTTCAAGCAGCTTGATTGGATGAAGTAGGAGAAGACGGCAAGGATCGTGAAGAGTTTAGGGAGGATGACTCCTATGTCGGGCCTTTGTGGGGTTGCTTGCAACCATCCTTCAGGGTAGGTGAAGATCTCTTCGAAGATTACTTTGTAGCAATTCAATCTGTAGATGGTGACATGCGACTAGTTTGGATAGCAAAGATGTTGTCAAATCCAAATTCTAACCCTGAGAAACCAAATTGTGTGCTCATTCAATATTTCCATCCAACTTCAAGAAATCAAGATGTTCAAAACTATTATACTAGGTGAGACAACGAAAGAGGTCTATGTTGGAAGGTGGATGGAATCGAGCCACCGCTTGGGAAGGAGACAAACACTCTGATGACAATATGGAAGTCTTTGATTAGAAAAGATATTGTGCAATGCATGATCAAGATCCTGGATGCTCTAATTGAAATCATCAAGCAAAGTTTGGTTTCATATACTTCGTCTTAAGCACATCGATAGTTGGAGGGATTCAATCTAATATATTGTTATCTATACATGATAGAGAGCAATTTGTTTTTTGTATATCTCCATTATACTTTCTTATAATTGTAAAGGATAATATGTTGTTTTCTCATGAATGTGGGGTTGAAAATTTAGATTTATGAATGTTCAAATATTTATTAGCATATGTAGAATTGAGAGTTATAGAGTTTTGGTGGATAGTACATGATTTGATTCTACATATATGATATTCATATCTCAAGTGCAATATGTATTATGTATTAACATATTTACTATAATATTTTATATATATTTTTTTGTAAAAGAAGTGCATTTTTTGACCTACAACAATATAATGTTTATTTCAAGACATTTATTGATTGCATGACTCTCATTTGAATGGAAATTGAAACTTTGAACAAATTTATTAAGCGATTATCAAGCTAACTCATGGCCCATTGAATTTGCTCAATCTATCTTCAAATGACTAATACTATTTTGAGAGGGCCCGTCTCTCCCATTTTAATGAATATGATGTTCTACGAGATGAGTTGTAGAAGCACTAGGAAGGTTTCTTAATGAAACACACCACAAGTAAGTTGTTTGATCCAGTTTTGTTGGCATAGTTCAAGGATATGAAGGGTTTTAAGATAAATGCAATGTCACTGAAAAGAAAAATTTTCAAACATTGTGGCCATTTTATAGATAGAAATTTTAGGGTCTTAGCTTGGCACTTATTAGGAGAAACTCCTAGATGGCAAGCTCTTTACCCAAAAGTCTTTGTCTCTAAGACAAAGATACTTGTTCTAGGCAACCTTTCAAATGGCAATTGGGTGGAGAGGAGGAAGCAGAAGAAAATCGTGCTTCAAGATCTAATGGCTATTAAGCCCACTCTAAAGCTTACAAACAATGGTGGAGACGTTGTCAACAAGACATGGAAGCCTTGGAAAACGAGACATAGGTTTATTTCAACAACATGGGATTTTCTTATCTCGCACTCAAAGATTGAATACTTCAAAAGACGTCTCATGAATGATGCATGGTTGAAGTGCGCGAAGGATCTTCAAAAAAACTTTTTGGAGGTTCTTCACATATTTACAAGATTCATAAAGTTGAAGTATCAACTTCTAGATCATGTTGGCGGAGTCCAAATTAGAAGAATTGACATGTCTACAAAGGCTCTCATGATAAGCACCAATTATCAATACCTTAGTCAAGAGGCGAACCTTGCAATCTTGGATGCTCAGGAGGTTCAAAGAACAAACTCCATTGAAAATATCAACGCCATTGACCTTGTCCTCAATTTTCCCCTTCAGAAATTGAATCCAAAAATGATTGAGCCAAATGTTTGGCTCTTCATTCTAGAAGACAAGAAAGACGGCAAAGTTGCAATTAAGTTTGCAACTTCCAAACTTGAGTAATATGAGTATGTGTTGTCTATGTATGTACCAAATAGGGTAGAGATGCTCAATAACTTCACTAATCGAGGAACTATTGTTGACGTGCCTCTCTTCTTTCTTTTTAAAAGAGGTAATACTTTAGTGAGCATCATGTGTGGATTAAACATCATATTCTTTAAAATGGGAGTTTTGAAAGGAAATGAGAGTTCTTATAAGGACTACAAACCATAAATTGAAAAGAATTTGTAAACTATAAATACAAAATGAGCAATGCAATGACAAACACAATACATGTGCAATTGCAATATATCCAAATACCATGCATAGAAATACCTAAACTTTATGCAAAACTTTTGAAGTACAATGCAATTTATAGAAATTAATCATTGAATGATGTATACATATTGACATTTTGAATGTGCACTAGTAGCCAAGAGTGTATAGAAGTACTTGAAGCCATAGATTGTTGCAATTATGCTAGCAAAATAAATGTTGTTTGGAGATTGCATTGAAAACATCACCACCATTGCAAGTGGATTGCTTGGGAAGAAAAAACTACAATATGTGAAGGATGAAAATGATGACAAGCTTAAATATAGCCCAAGTCAACCATGGATACAAATTCAAGAAAAGAACTAAGTAGGGAAATTTTAGAAACAAAGTCTAGAATCCTACTTCAGAAGAACTCTCATATACCACACTATTATAAATGTAGTCTATGAGAGTTCTCCTGGAGGAGGATTCTAGAATTTATTTCTAAAATTTATGTGCTCAGCTCTTTTTTTGGATTTATATCACCGTTGACTAGGCAATACCTTCGACTTGCCATCTAAGTACTGCCTAAATCATCAACACACACAAATTCAAAGAAGGCACTAAGTATGGAAATTTTAGAAACAAACTAGAGAATCCCCCTTGAGAAGTACTCTCACACTATGCAAAGTGCAACCTATGAATGTACATCTCAAGGAGGATTCTAGAATTTGTTTCTAAATTTTCCATATTCAATTTCTTCTATAAATTTATGTGTATTGATGACTGGAATGATACCTACCACTTTCCACCAATTTCATCCTTTACAAATCTTGGTGTATTCTTTTCCAAATCCTAGTTATAAAGGTCTTGGGGGAGAGACCATTGATCCAATAGAACAATACATGAGATAAAAAGTAGGGTCAAATTAATTTATTGAAGATAAAATTTAGAAATTTTTTATATTTATCATAGCGTAGGAAATATGTTACTTATACAATTATATATGAAATAGGATTCTTTTAAATCCTTCATTTTAGGAAAAAATAGGAAAAAAATAAGATTAGGTAATTCAACTAAAAGTATTCGATAGTAAGCAACTCAAATTGGAATACTTCTAGGGGTAATTTTGCTTGGTACATAATGGTTGTTGCTTACAAAGTTGCTTTTCAATGCCATAGTGTTCTAATCAATACTCGATAGTTCTATAGTGTATAAAAAAAATAGGGTACCAAAAATTAGTCTCTCTAATCATTTAAAAAAATAGGGTGTTGAAAAATAACTCCTAGTAGCTTTTTTTGTACAAATAGGGAGGAAAAAAATACTTGGAAGCTCTAAAATATCCCATTATTGCATGGGGTTACCAAACGTAGAGGTAGGTGGACACTTTAGACAAAGGTTTATATGTTTCTAGCACACTATCCAAACAACATTTACTTTGCTAGTAGGATTGAAACAATTCAAGGTTCTATCATCATCACTTTCTAAAGATGAATGACCACTACCAAATAACAATCGCTTGTAATAGCCAAACATATTTAAGTAAAACTAATTATGTATTCTCCATCTCTATTTCTATAGAAAGAGATATCCTAGTATCCTAAATAAAAGTACTACAAATACAATCTACTTTTCAACTTTTCTATTGTCTTCAATATCTCTTGTCCTCGACTATATCCTCTATTACAAGTAGAATTTTGCCCAACAATGTCTTGCACTTGCTTCTTCAAGGACCTTTGCTCCCAAGCATCCTATGGACCGCAACTCAAATGAGGCCATGGTTATTCGTCATGGATTTTGCATTGGCGCCTTACAACCCCCAATGAATAATATCAAGGTAGAGGAGGTTGAATGACCAAAGATGTTGTGGCTTGTGCTTCATCATTGGAATTCGAAGGTAGAGTCCTCCATTAATGGTTGGGGCTAATAACAATGGCCTTTGTGAGTATGTCAATGTTCTACAAAAAGAAATGAGATTAGAGATTCACCTTATAAAATATTAGAAAGACCAACCGAGAAAACATATCACATTTATAAATGTAAGAATGAAACTCCATACCTCTAAAGCAACCACCACACCTATTTCCTTGTTATATAGTTTTCTTTGCATCAAGGTAGTCAACCTAAGGGGAGGTCAATTGAGTACAACTCTTAAGTGGAGTAGGAGAGCTCACAAGGTGAGAGTGCTTTCCTCTATTCGAAGGATTGTCGACAATCCCATCATTGACTGGCAACGTAGGAAAATCCATAGTTGATTGTGGTGTGGCTGTGGAATACATGATGTGCCCTAATCCGCTTTGCGAGATGGCAAACTGTTCGTAGTTAGAGAAGGAATTAGAAGAGGCAGCACACTTGTTGTCACATTCTATTTCAATGATTGAAGTAGCACGCAAGACCTAAGGACAAACATAGAATGCTTGTCAAAACAATGCTATGGTGGGTTCAACAATTACACACATGCAATAGTGCTAGGTAGCCATACATTCTTCCATTCTTTCCATAACATGTAAAATATCATGAACATAAAAAAACTTGCAATTCAGTATAAACAATATCTAAAATTTCCAATCATTTTGAACCAGACATATTACTGAAAAGTATAGGGAACTCTTCCACTCTCAATTCCCTATGCTAGGGCTTAACAGAATTCTCAAAATGCATTATGGTCTTTGGATTTTTCTCTCCCCAGTCAATGAAAATGCTATTGGACTCCTTGATTTCTATGTCTAGCTCTATGAACTTGATTAAGTCCGATTCCTAAGCAAGGTGAAAGCGCCCCATCATATCATCTCTCTAGAATGGGTGCAATTGGCAAGGCCTTGCTTCATGCAAGTGCCGAATATAAGGTAAGAGATGATCGATGAGGATCCCATCCCTAGCACCATGTCCCTCTTATGACCATGTATGAAATATAATCACATTTTCTGGGTAATTTGTGACTTGTTTTGTGTGACTATCGTCAACTATGATGGTATTCTCTCTCAAGAAAATGGAATCCTTCATGTGGAACAACCTCTCCAACGATTTGAAGAACAAGTCTTTGCTTGTTCCCTTCACCTTGTAGTTCCCTATCCATCCACTCTTGTTTTGCACTTGAGTACAATACAATATTCTTGCCGAAGACATGCAACATGTAGTCTATGCCTTTGAATAGGATATTGCACACTTTAACCACTGTGACCCTTTTCATGAAGCTTTAGACTCAAACATTTACAATTGATATTAACTCGCAAAGAAACGTGAGATAGTAGGGCTGAATTCTCATAAATTTTACACCAATTGTGAGGCATTCTAAGTCTGGATCAAAATCATCAATTTTGATGTACTTCTTTTCCCTTCTATAGTATCTCTTATCCTCATAGATGTAAAGTATCCCATTTAGATCCAAGATGACATTGAGCCACTTCTCTATCATTCTAGATGAGAATGGATGGAGGACTCGGTCCTCCTCCTCACCAAATGGAACACTTGCCTACCACTACCTTATTAAGGATTTAAAGCTAAAATGTGGAGATAGTTAAATTGATGCAGTGCCCGTCATACTTTAAATACTAAAATGGATGAAGCACAACGAGTAAAAGAAAAAAAATGTCAAGGAGGGAGGCACTATGAACAACAAAAACACTTAGTGCTATGAAAAATTACTCACCACATCTGCCGATTGATGAAGTGGTGAAGAAACTATTGCTTCGACCAACGTTTTTGAAAGAGGAATGTCCAACTCAAAAAGTGTATGGTTAGAAGCACTATCTTTGAACTCCTCCTTGACAGCCTTAGAAATCTTGACCTCCCATTTAGGCAATGTCGGGTGCACTACATCTATGTCTAAGAAGGCATCACCATATTGAGAAAGTGACTTTGTATAGACACGTTGAGGATTGCACTCAAGTGTAGACTTGATATCAACAAATGAAACACGGGGTAGAATAACATTGACAATCATGGAGCCTATGGCTACGGAAATTATACATTGGAATTGCCTTGTAAGAAAAAAAAATTATTATAGTGTCTCAGAATGAGAAATCATATCACAAATATATACATTGAAAGACTTCATCTACCTAACTACGTCTTTCTGCCTAATGCATTCAACAAACAAACGGAAAACTTGAAGGCAAGTTCAACTCAAGTCAAGTTGAATAAGGGGCAATGAGGTCACTGGTAACAACTTGGTTGGTTATCAGCCATAGGATCTAAAGATTGTTCTACTGCAAAAGCAAACTCTTTGTCAATCACTTTCATCGAATCATTTATGTCCTATGCAGCTAAGTTAGGCGTTTGTGCAACAAGCATTTGGTTAGACGTCATTGCAGGATTTGCAGAACCCTGTTGTGCTTGCCTCTCACTATTAGCTGAGGCATGAGATTGTTCACCAATTATTCATGATTTTTATCGAGACTTTTGCTATCAAGAATGAAAGACTTTCATCACAATCCACATATGAAGCAAAAATCAAAGAATCTTATCATTCATTGTTTGGGTTTACTCTAGAAAACTTGCAAGAACAAAAAGAATTTCAAAAGACACAAACACTTAAAATTTGATGCTCACATTGTTCAAATGTACATGTTGCTCTTTCCTTGATTGACTTTGTTTGTTGTTGTCATCAGACTCTTTTTGCATGGTGTTGCATTGTATAAGTGTTCATTATGTAAAAATATATAATTGTTTGTTAAATTGGAGGGTTTTTTTCTAGAGTCTTAAGAAACAAATGGGATCATACTCCACTTGAACTCTTTTTTTTTTACCTCTATTTGACAAACATTTGAATTTTGTTCTTTGATTTTTATACTTGAAGTTGTTTAATATTTTAGTTTGTATGTTAGAAGTTGTAAAAACAAAAGGTAAAGCTTGTTTTACCTTTCTTTGGTTGTTTTTAATGGATTAAAAATCTGCGTAGATCATGTAGATAGACTTATGGAGGATAGGAGGTGGCCCATGGGTGTTTTCTAGCCCATGTGGCATTTTAGTGGCCAAAATCCACTAGTTTAGGTGGATGGCATGGAGGTTGAGGTGGCGGGTGAGGTAGAGGGTTATCTTCTTCCTCCTTCTTGTTTGCTTAGGAGAGTCGTCACTTTGGGAAGCTATTACACATTGTACATGAAGTTTTTGTAATGAAATATTGAGAGCTTGTGTATCTTATTTTTGTAATTCCAAAAAGCTATCACTTACTAAGTTTGGAGTTAGTATATATAAGTTATGAGTTTGGGAAAGAAATGTTGTAGAGTTGCCTCGGGTTTTCAAAAGAGTGAACTTTGGAGAGCTATGAAAGTGGAACAATAATTTAGATTTGAGTGTAACTTAGAGAAGTTGTAGATATTCATGTTAGCTTTCTAAAATGATATTTTTTTTTTCTTAGTTTGGAGTTAGTATGTGAAAGTTATGAGCTTGGGGGTGAAGTATAGGTGAGCTACTTCTGAATTGAAAAGGGTAAACTTTGATCAACTATAAAAGTCGAACAATACTTTATTTTTGAGTGAATTTTGAAGAGGTTGTAAAACTGTTTTTTAGCTTTTCAAGGACATATCACACACTTAGTTTGAAGTTGTAGAGCAGTTGTAACACTCATTCTTCTATCAGACACTTTTTTAAAGGGAGTATATGGAGGGTATGAGTTTTTTACTATCTTTAACAAATATATGATGTATATTGAGACTCCATGACATCTTGTGAGGGGTATATGGAAATGTAATATTATATTGATTCATATGACATCATTTAGGGGTTTATTATTATGTTTGTGACTTTATATGACCTTGAGATCTTTCATTTGGGGGGCCACATCTAGTTGTAGCTAGAAGCCCTTCGTTTTCCCAAGGCAAGGTCTCTCTACTCAACAACGACTTTAAATTTGTGCACTCCAACTACTTCTTGTGCAATACTACCCTCTTCTTCACACCTAAAGACTTTATGAGAATTGGTTGATAGTGATTGACCTCTCTTGGCTATAACCTTCTTTGCATGCGTCATTTGGGACCACCTAAGAACTTTAGAACTTAAAAACAAAAGTGAACTACGCTTTTTCTACTTCTTCGCTTCATTCAAAACTATAAGGTCTAGGGTACGATACCCTACTTGCATGAGGCAATAGAAGAGTGCTGGAAACATTTCAAATGTTATTACATTAACCTAATCCTACATTTCAATAAACAATGTCTTTTGGACGGGAAGGTACCTCATACTTATGTATGACTAGGAGCAAGCCAACTTTTGCAATAAATGGAAGCTTATGGTAGTCTAATTAATATCCCCTCCATTAAAAGTTTGGAATTGTACTTTGGCGATTACTTCAATGTGCCAACAGAATTCAAATAAAACCTTTGTTTTAGATAATGTGGGGATCTCATGTGGGGATGGCAAAAGTGAAAAGATAAGTACAATTAGGGTTGATTGAGTACCATTATTTAATGACGGGCATGTTCATCAAAAAGTGATGAAGGCACTCTCCAACAAAGTACAATTGACAGCTATTTGCAAGAAGGACGCAAAAAATTTATCAAGGGTCCGTACTACTTGGTTAATCCGTTGTCATTTAATAAATGTAGGGAGTCCTTAAAAAATCACATTCTTGCGCCACAATTTAAAATTGAATAAAGGTGAAGGACCATTATGAAGCCACCGGTATGCCTTCAATACAAATTTGAGTAATATTTGTCCAACAAAATGTGCTGGGTGGCACAAGTACTAAATCATTTAATAAAAGTAAGTCCTTATTGTATATCCTTAATTAGGCCATCTTCGTATTCCACTTTTGTTGAAGGAAAGGTTATATGATAAACATCCACCAAGTTCAATTTTCCTAAAGCCTAGCCCAACAAACCTTTGCCTATCTTTTGGGTTTCTAAGAATCCTATACAATATGTATGGCTTGCATTTGAGTAGACAAATATGAGATTCCGTTAGTGTTTCTAGTACATGATGGGTGATGTGCTAGGGTATTCACACACCTACTTGATGTTTGATTTTGATTTGTTGAGTCTTCCATCTATGTGGAAGAAGAGAGGAAGTTCAAATTAGGGAAATTGCAAGAGTCTATTCCTATGGAAAGGTGTGTGGAAGAAGATGGTCATTGTTGGTACCTTACCTTGGAAAACTATAGGGCCTACAAGCTTCCTTTGTCTATGCTAGCTGCATCTACAGAAATTCTAAGTTGACAATTAGCTACATCTATAGAGGATATGCCTTACAATGTAAACGTAGTTTCGCCTTCTTCACCTTGTCATGTGCTTTGAGCTTTGCGTAAGTGTGACCTTGTCCATCCTATGAAAGTTGAAAAAGTAGATCCCATTGTACATTTGTCTAGCAAATCCAAAGAGGAATCCCCTGAATTGAGGCTTCAAAGAACACCTTTGTTCTATACAAACCCTGTTGGATAAAAAGGCCAAGGGAGACTCAAAAGGCAATCTCCCATCCAAGAGTCCTTTGTAGTCATTATTCTCACCCCCCCTTGCATCCATATCTAGTAGAAAGAGTGAGCGTAATGGAATGCTTTAAGAGACTATCCAATATGCATTACTCTCCAAACAAATTGTCCTCACTAGATATGTCCATTGTGAAGCACCTTTGTGTGCAATTTCTCCTGCCTTCATTTGATGGCAATGTTATCTTTGAGTTGTCTCTATGTAGCTTGTCTTCATTCTTGTCAATTGCTCACAACTTGGAAGGAATGGAAAAGCGTTACAACGGACACCCATGGTGCAAGCTGGTCACAATAAACATTCACAATTCCGATGATTTGAAGTTCTGTAAGTCATATTGCGCCGGTCATCTTGCTTGTGAAAATCTGAACTCTGATTACCTAAAGAGGGCTTCTAGAAAAAATGAAATAGAGTGGACTAAACATATTATGTTTCCTTTCGTTGTTGGAGACACTCTTTCCATAGATTCTATACTAGTGTACAAGGTCTGAAAGACAAGGCCTATATGCTTCAACATATGTGAGGCTAGGATCTACTATTGCTATAGTAATGACTCTAAATGAATAGGATTGCCATCCATTTTTGAATGCATGCTCACCTAATGGCGAAAGGCTTGTATAGAGACTCTATAGAGAAAATTAGTGGGCTCATTGTAGATTAGGTTGCTAAGACACCAAGGGTCACCAACTTTGCAATAGCTCTCTCTGCAAGGAAAGACTTCCTCACAAACTACCTATTCCACAATGGAGAGGGAGGAAAAGAGATCTTGAAGGAAGATGAACTCAAAGAGTTCATAGATTGTTTCCACATTCTGAGCCGCCCAAACATTTGAAACCTAATATCTTCATTTTGCACAAACAATTGAGTAGGTGTCATTGACAACATCATGACCATGAAGAAGCACTCAAATTTTGAATTCATACATGATAGTGTTTTTCTGGGACACGGAAAAGAAGAGGTCTACTTTTTTAAGATGCTCACTAAAAGACCCGAGAGTGGAGTAGACTTGGTCAAACATATACAACTGGGAGAAGATTTGCAAAATGCGTGGTTGATGTTTGACCATGTCAGGCTCGTGGATGGGTGGAGTATAATGGCTTGCCACCTATACAATGCACAATACAAGAAGGTGATGACCATTGCCATATCCGATATGCAATTAGAAGATACCGAGGTCTAAGTAGAGTTTTGGAAGAGCTTGAACGTTGTCATGGAACGATACAGAGTGACCAATCCCAACTTTAAGGGGTTCGTGGTAGATAGTGCTATAGCCAATTGGAATGTGGTTTGCATCGTCTGTAACAATGGTTTAGCCAATGAGAAAATGGAGAATTGGGAAAGGATGTGTTTGTTGCATTGAAGTGGTTCTTTCCATAAACACACATAGAAGCACATCAAGGAGGCATTCCAAAGACAACATATTACTTTGTATAAATAATACAAAGAATCCAAGAATATAGTTGAGGCAAAGACACAATTCAGGCGAAGACGCAATTCAGGCATGGTGGCTATCTTCAGGAGTAGGGAATGAAAAAACACTTCATCACTTAGACCACTGGCTAACATTTAGGCATTTTTGGTATAGACAATGGAGAGGATTCATGGTCATGGTGAGTTCACTTGTCATTTGAATGCATGGCCACATTTTGGATTTTAGGAAGTATGTATCACTATAGAATGTTCTACCTAATTGGATGTATGTGTGTATATTTTACTTCCAAATAAAAAATTTGAGAATGCCAATGGCCTTGCTTAGTTTGGTAGAATTCTGTGAAGTTTTCAATGAAGGACTTGAAAACAGGGGTAGCTGCAAACTCCACATAGGCATTAGTCGGATCTGATTGATGCCTATGAGGTGTGTGCAACTACCCCTGTTTTCGAGTTCATTAGTGGAAAGGGGGTAGTGGTGGATTCCACATTGGCATCAGTCGGATCCGATTGATGCCAATGTGGAGTCCACTACTATCCCTATTTTGGGGTCCTTTAGTGGAACAAAGGTTGACACAAAAGTTATTAATAGTGCAATGCATTTGGTTTGAAGTTGGTAGAATTAACCTTTTGTTCATCTTTCATGGATTCCTAAAAATTGGATTTGGAAGAGATGATGGACCTGCCATCTTACAATTTATATGAAACGATGCATAACAAGTGGCTACAAATGTCCGGATAGTAGGGGAACAACTTGTTGAATGCCACTTGTGATGATAGTATCCATTATTGGATGCAAATGACAAACTATCATGCATACCTCACACTATAAGAAAACAATGTTTTTTTTGGTGTTTGGTCCAAAACATAGGATGTCCAAGGCAAAACATACTCTATTTGGAGGGACATCTAGACATTTGGAATATGGACTGCAATCTAGGGTATCTTTCAATGGATGTTGCAAATGATGGTCGAAAATTGCATTCATAACACGTTAGTCTTTCCATTGACGTCTGTTGTTTTTGATGACATAGATGAGGACACGATTATGTCCAAGGTTGTTCTGTCGAACGCATTTTGGAGTTTGGGTGTCAAGTTGTTCGTCTGATGTCGCGTGTCATATAAGACAAGTGTGGCATTCACTAGACAATTTTGTCGCATAAGGCGTTATCCTAGCAGCAGAGACAATTTGAAATCTCCCTTTATTTATGATGTATAATTTAGAATGTAATAAATGATTATTAAATTGAGACACTTCAATAAAATGAAACTCAAATATGTCAAGATTGGAAATAGAAAGTGCTTTATTTGAAAGTCAACCTTAAAGTTGACTTTATTAGATAGACAAGGGGGTCTACTAGATGTGTTGGACATCGTGTTCGTTGTGTTGTCGAGTTGTTTGGCCGAACAACCATGATTATGTCAAACCCAAATGTTCGCAAAAACATTGATTGCCACGTTAGCTTTGTTGACCCATTTTTACTACAAGGAAGTTTTAAAAATTACTTTGATTTTGGATAAAACGTCTGCTTGAGCTAAAAAGGAGGGGACGATCAGTGAAGAGGCAATTGAAACCATTTCAGATGATGACATGGCGTTCCCACGTGGCATGCCACATGGAATTGGATGATGTGGCTTAGACTACTGTTGACATGGCATGCCACATCATCATAGAAGGTCCACATTATGCATATTCAATGATTATTTAGTAGATGTCTACAGAAACATGAAGATGTTTTTAGAGACATCTTCTCAAACACTAAGATATTGATGCTGGTGTTGTGAGAGAGTGATGAAGTTTTTGTAGACGTGTTTTCAAACTAAAAGACGTTCTGAGAGATACCTCTAGAGACATAATGATGTTTTGGGAGACACTTCTCAAATTGGGAGTCTGACAACACTTCCTTCCAATGACACATTTCATTTCAATCATTGGTAGACATGCTTTGTTTAGGGATCTTTATCCAGAGTGAGTAAGTGAGGGTGGATTCCTTATAGGTTTGGCATCATAGGATGTTACTTACACTTCAAGTTAGAAACTTATGCATGCATCAGTAAAGGGATCTTCAACATGGCATAAGAACACAATATAGATGTCAACATCTACATGAAGGGCCACATCCAAGAACAATTCTCATAGCTTCTACCAACGAATCATGTGTACACACAAAACAATACATGCTTTCCAAGATTGCAAAAATGACACAAACCAACACAAACCAAATTTCAACAAGGCTCATTGCTATGCAATATGATACACAAGTGCGATACCATTTTTTCTTGCATAGCAATTTGGTCTTTACTTTTGTTGGCAATGTCTAGTCCAAAGAAGTAAAAGAAACCTAGAACTTCTTTATACCTACAGGATGACAACCTAAGCAGCGTACAATCATCAACATTGAGAACATGGCATTCACATGGGCATGTATAGATTGACATTTGGATGTCAGAAATAGATTTTACATGTCTTCATTGACATTTATAAAGACATACTTTTGATGGCAACATTACTACTATTGGGGCCTGTGAAGCAAACCTTCGTCATGGGCAATGGATAGTGGCAACAAACATGAAGTATAGTATGAAGCATTGTATTTCCTATGCACAATGCTACCAACCACACAAAGCACCCATTCTAAATCTATGTTATGAATATGAAAATGGTGTTCTAATGTTCTGAGACATAGGTCAAAGCCCTAAAGCACATTGCTTTTGGGATCCTAATTTAGAAGCACACAATTACTTTGTTATCCTCTTTTTAAAAGAGCAAAACAAACTCTACAAGGACGCTCTACTCTTCTTTGGTGGAATACCACTAGTAGCCCGAAACTACTCTTCATCTTTAATGACTCCATTGCCTTCTTCACTACTCTAGCAACAACATTCTATACACTCACACATCTCATTTAGATCTTCGTCAACCTTGGCTTTGTAATTGACTTTCCTTTTTGGATGGACTAATGGAACCTCTTTTCTAAACAATAGATGCAAGGTTGTGTCCCTCTTTGACTTCTTGGACACCATTGAATGCACTATGTACTAACTATTGAGGACATCAAAATCTCTTGTGTCCCATGCATCTTTCCTAGTAATCTTCCTCCACTTCCTAGTCATAGAAGCTACTCTACAAGAACAAGTGTTTGTAATGTCCTCTATGGAAATGAATCTGGAAGGAGCATATCCTCAGGAAGGTTTTCTTCAAATACTATAGCATGAGTAGCGCAAATTCAATGCACGTCTTCTACCTAAGAAACTTCATATAAACTTCTACGTGACACTATTCCTACATTGCACAATGACGTCTACATTGACATTTCCAAAGACACATAGAATGTCCATACACTATAAGAGAAAGGGGTGTTTTATGTATAGTCCTAGACATATAGTCCTATAAGTAATGACTTAAAAAAGATGTTTTCAGTAAAAATTTACAAAACACCCCTTTCTCTTATAGTGTAAGGACGTTATTTAAAACACCCCTTTATGAATGTTATTTATAGGACAATATGACAATTTGAATTGCGGTCATTAATCATAGTGAGTATGTAGACCTCAACCCTAATTAATTGATTTCATTTCTTGTTGGCGATGACGGAGACGTTCATCTTCATCCAAAAGAATCCGTTTGTTCTGGGTCTCTCTCTTGAGGTGTTTAAGACAACACTACGACGCTACTTTTTTCCTTTTCTCGTGGCTGTTCATTTAGTAGTGTCCCTCAACCGTCTTCCTATTTAAACATGTTCGATTTGTACACGTATGGTGTCAATTCAGAACATCCACATTGCTTGGTGAGAGTGAATTCATTTTGTATTACAGAGGTAGGGTGTAAGGGAGCTAGGGTTTCATCTCATCAACACTACAAGAGAGAGGGGTGTTTTAAGTGAGTTTTTTAGTATAGTCCTAGATATAAGATTATTAGTAATGACCTTTTAGGAGATTTTTAGAATTTTTTTTAATAGAAAGACATGTATTTTTAGTAACCTCCTTAAAAGTCATTATTTATAATCTTATGTCTAAGATTATACTAAAAAACTCACTTAAAACATCCCTTTTTCTTGTAGTACAATCTAGAGGCACTTTGGGGTTTCTAGGAGAGGATCCATAGTTGTAGCACTCTATTCTATAAGGTTTGTGTTGTGGTTTGCTAACATATGGATGGGCTCCTTTACGTACGCACTCCATTGCAAACCCTCATCCATTTTTAAATTAGCGGTAATGATGATGATTTTGTGGTTGCACTCCCTTCCTGTCACGCCCCTATCTCCTTGAGGTGCCCGAAGTGCCTTAGTGAGCAAGGGGGACCTTCAAGGTAACTTCCCAAGCCTTGCAATAGGATAAGAAGGGAGAAATGAGAGACTCTCGAGCAAATAAGGCACAATAGCACCTTAGTTACGAAGGGCATTGTAGCATGGCATACATTCTTGGAAAGCTCTTGAGAACACTTCTAACTGTCCAAAGAACGTGTGATTTGGACTAGGAGGCTAGAAGTAATGGCCATGCAAAGTTGGGGGTGTCCCAGTGGTGCCGAGACACTCAAAGGCTAGGTGTGAGGGGTTCTTAAGGAATCACTCAACAAAGTATGGCATGTAGCATATCATTGGAAAGCTACAAAGACAAGTAACGTAGAATGCCAAGCATTATGAGGTTCTAAGCCATGAACCAAAAGTTATGGCCAAGAGAAGGGCCATGGTGAAGGCGTGACGCTGCTTCCGGTGGACCCGAATCTTTGGAGAGCCATAACTTTGCAAAAAATTGTCCAAATAGGACAAGTGAGTAGTCCATAGATATCTACTCGTCGCGTAAATATCCAAAATGGGCTCGCATGTGGGATTTGAAACCCTGACAACAAAGGTACACCGTTTGGAAGTTCAGGAGTCCAAACGGAGTGAGAACTTGGGGATTTCAGTTGGAAATGGGTGGTCTTCCAAAACCCAAGGGGGTTTGGGAAGTCCCTTTG
The DNA here is from genome assembly GCA_963920665.1 of Straminergon stramineum. NCBI lineage: Eukaryota > Viridiplantae > Streptophyta > Bryopsida > Hypnales > Calliergonaceae > Straminergon > Straminergon stramineum. The sequence continues at coordinate 13,032,752 of OY987273.1, forward strand.
ACCCACAAGGGGGGGGTCCACTGAAGACTACAGATTACTATAGGAGGGGTTGGTCTCCCTCCTCACTCCCTCTTGGAGCCTTGGTGAGTCTCAGTGACTCATGGGTGGTGATGTAACTTCACCATCGGCTTCAAGGCTCCTTGGGACACTTGTGTGTGTCCAAGGGCACTGGTTGGTTGGAGTCCCACTCTTTGCTAGACTTTTGGTCATATGTCTCGAGTTGTGAGTCCCGATTAGTATTGGTGTGAGAGTAGCAAATACACAACGGGCCTAGTATGAAGTGGGGTGACAACCAAGGGCGGTTAGGACTGTGGTGATTAGTGCCACCATGAGTCCTAGCACAGTAAGATGGAAGTTCTGCCCTATGTAACCAAGTGACATGCCAAGTGCCACGAGTGGTGTGTGTACTAGAAATCCCAGGCACCAAGACTTAGCAATGTGAGTTGGAAATGGGAACTAATGCTGTGAGTGCATGGCATGTGGAGTGTTAGTTAGGTGGGCCTAAGTGATATTGGTATTGGAGCGTGGTGAGCCCTGAAAGTTGTGAAGGGCTCTTGAAGTGTTGTTAGAGCTGTAAGGTGATACTAGAGCTACGATACTTCCTCTATTTCGGTGTTGCTTGATGCAAGAACTTGGCACCCTAGGAGAAGTGTTTTTTCCTTGGACATTGCTCATTAGAATCTGTTCTTGACCCGACGTACAAGTCGTGCATACTCTTCATGTCCTTGTCACTTGACTATATTTCATTGGTAGCTCTGCGATTAGAAGGCAAATTCTTGGCTGTGTCTGAAAATTTGTTGTCTCTGTAGATGCCGCCTACAATGCTTCCACTCCCGTTGTTCAAGTGGCACAAAGTGATGGGGTCGTATCAAATCCATATTCAATTGTATTGAAGAAAGTCTAATCCAGCTAGGAGATGTCCCCAATTGATAATCCACATCAACCACCCCTGAACTAGACATAGATGACATCTTCCATGCTCAAAGAAGACATCGTTTAGTTGAGACTACATGTTTGCATCAATGTCTTTGTGAATGTCCTGATATTGGTTTCATTGGAGGGAAGAAGTTTGTTGTTTGTTTTCACAATGTGAGATGGTTTGTCATGGTTTTGTAGCCCGTCAATTTACCATTTACAAGTTTGGATTCATGGTCCAATCATGTCACAAGGAGCCTAGCACCAACAAATCCAACTTGTCATAGGCGTAGTAGAGCATAAGTACCATTACAACACCAAAACGTCGTAAAATGACTCAAACTATCGTCCCAGGGGATTCTAGACTATTGCTACAAGCCGAGATTATTTGTATTATCAACTTAAGCACTCTTTTCACTTCCTTTCTCTCTTTCGGATCTCTACCTTTCTAGAATCCAATCCGAATCCACCCCTTTCTGGAATCCAGATCCGTATCTTCTCACACACACACTAGTTTTGATGCCTCTCTTTTACCCTCAAAGGGTCCACCTTTGATCTTGTAGAAGGGTAGGGACTCACCATTCGTATTCCTCACACTCTCTTCTCTCTCTAAACTACACAGAACACACTTAGACCAAATGTTGCACTAGATCAGACTAAAAAACACTCTCACAACTTCTTGGGTGGCCAATCCGGAATGTAAGTCACTCAGAGCCATAACAAGTCCTTTCCACTACAACGACAGATCAACAGAAATCGGAACCGATGGGGGATTGTTAGTCGTTCACTAGACTATTCCTAGGGTTTGGTAGACCTTCTAGAGAGTAGGATGGGGATTTTTCTGCTGGCGGTTGCTTATCTCTACATAGAACCCTCCTTGGTATTCCGGACTCACACCAACACCACTCCTTGCCGGATTTCCATTCTAGTGTTTTAAAGGCACCATGCACAAGACCGTATTCACAAGCCTAAACTACATCACAAATGTTCCCTCCCAAATCAGATCTAGTCACCTCAAATTCGGATTTCTCCTTTCCTCTTCCTCTCTTTTGTACTTCAACGCTCTCACAAGCAAACACAGAAAAGTTGGATATATGACAGATCAATTCTTGAATGTCCACTTGGTGGCTCAAATTAAAGAAAGGATGATAAGATACCAACTATAAGTGCTAGAATGGAATGAGAGGACAACAAGCCTGCCACTCCCCTAAAAACCCAAAAACTCAAAGCCAAAAAGCCACCCAAAAATCCAGGCAACCAATCATTGACTTCCCGAAAACCCCAAAAAGTCAGATCCTACAAATCCAGAACCTAGGCCCACACTTGGAAACCCGGTTCAGATTCAAAATTCAAATCCTAACTAACTGAATCCTAACTACTTTGCCTTTCATGCCTTCTTTTGATTGCTCCCGCCTTGACTTGTTGGTGCCCAAATGGATGTCCTAGGAGTCGCCTTCATTGGAGTCGTCCTCACTACTATCCAGGTCTAGATCTTTTGAATCTTTGGAGGTGAGTCTTCTTCTTCCATGTCCTCTTCTTCCTCTTCCGATCCGGTTTGGTACTCTTCTTCTTCAAATTTCTCAATTTGAGTGATCTCCCTCTCTTCTTCTTCTCCCGGAGACATCCCATCTAACACAATGGTCGTCCTCTCCTCCCTTGGTTGAGGCTGTTGCATATACTCAAAGCTTTTTGGGTGAGTCCAAGCCGGATTCTTCAATCCTCCCATCCAGTCCACTAGATTGTTTTGGATAAGCAATCTAGGTGTCTAAAGGGTTTCTTTCTCAAGAAGACAGGTAGTTGGAATAGGCGGTGAGACGGTAACTTCCGGTGGCGCCAACTCTCGTGCTACGTCTCGCTGCTTGGTCGGCTCTCAACTGTCTTCACACTCCCTTGGGATGGTCTTCTCTAGGTGACTTGAAAAGGGCTTTGTTGAATGCTGGAGAGTCTCCCTAAGAACTTCCGGTCTTGGTGGAAGCAAAAGTGATGAAGTGAGTTTCACTAGAGTTTCCATGTCGAAATGGATTTTCAGAAAGTGAGCAAAATCCATCACCCGGTCCGGATCAATATGCCCTAAGAACTGGCGCATCTCCTTTAACATTGTCTCCATCTGTAATGAAAAATCGACCAGGATCTGGACTACCTTGGATCCGTCAAATGTCCTTCTTCGATTAGTCGATTCTGGACAAGGGAGGCTTTGATGATGAGCTCTGAGGGTCTATCCACCAGACCGGATAGGTTCTTGATGAGCTACAAAGCTTCCTTCTCTCTCTACTTTGATGCGGCTAGCTCTCCCTCTACCCAATTCAATTTGGATTGGAGGTCATTCTTCTCCTTCTCTAAATTCTCGATCCGCTCCTCCTTCCGTCTCCGCTCCTTTGGATTCAAAAGTCTCTTCACTATGTCCAATACATCCTCTGGCTCGACCTTCAACTCTTTGTTGATCGCCTTGAGTACGTCCGCCAAGTTTTCTTGGTACTCCTGTGCTTGCAACACCCAATTGAATCCGGTCTTGAAGAATCCGTAAATTTCTTCCTCTCGCTTCTCCGGAACCTTCTTTGGAATAGGGAGTTTCCCTCATGAAGCCAAATTGGTGGATTTCCTTCGTCTTTGATCTATCAATTGTTCCTCTTCTTTCGGCTCTTCTTCTTCGAATGCCGATTGCTCTACCTCCACTTTGTCCATGAGGCCATAATGCAAGATTGTGGTTCCAATGTTGTATTCTACCATCTCTGCATTACTCAAAAGTTTTGCATAGTAGTAGAGGTGGAATAGGTAAGGACTAATTGGGCTAGTTTTAGCCTTTCCTACATGGGCAACAAGTTTGGAGACCATTGCTCCAATGACCTTCCCCCAACGGACTAGTCTACCCTCCATTGCACCAAAAATGGTGTTGGCTACCGTGACCGTAACCCGGGTAGGCTTTTCTGGATACAAGATTGGAATAAGGAATTCTAAGACTTTTTTTTGCCTCCCATCTAAACAATCATTAATGGCATACACCTCCTTAGCATGGGCCGCATTCTTGAATTTTCCAACCGTGAATTTATCAATTCGGGATGCTAATCTGGATCCTTTCTTTGGGAGTCTGTATATATTCGCCCAAACCTCATCCATCTAGGTTCCGGGTCGCCCCTTTACTATCAATTCATACTGATTCGGAGCTCCTACGATGAGCTCTTGAATCATCCGCTCATTCTTCATGGTCCATGGCCTAAGGAATAGGCTAACACACCCTATCGTGCTCAAATCATCTTCAAACTATGCCCAATCACTTTGTCTCTCCAAAATGGTTAGACAAACCATCCGTGCAGTAACTAAAGGTTTATGGCTACCTCCCTCCACCATTGAGAACCAGAACTAAGTTTGAATCTAGTGGGGAAGGACAGTCCTCAACTCCTGAAACGATCGCTATTCACCACTCTTTCACTCAACTACATGAGCGCAAACTGTTGTGGAAGAAAGAAGGAAGAGAAATGGGAGTGGTGGAGGTTAGGTACCCGTCATCCTACCGACCGTTCCCAATAGCCAACCGTTTATCGTAATGGTTGCTTAGATTCCTAAACTGAAACTCTAGGACGTAGGTTGTCCCTATTCGGGTTTCCGGAATCCGGATCCATCTTGGGTCCTTTTACAAAACACCTGAGTCATCCTCTCAACCTTAATGTAATGTTTAAGCTAAGTGGATTCTAATTCGGTTTGCCTAGTGAAAATTTTGAAAAATTCTATACTATAATAGATCTATTTTATACTAACCCAATAGATTCCAAATTTCCGTCTTGCAACACTAAATGAGCTTCATAGGCACGAAAGTGGTAACAAACAACGATCCCCATTTTGAAATTGTGTCAAGTACTTCATGCGTTACCAAAATATAAAGTGGTCATATGCACTACTACTTTTTTTCAATTGTATTATATTTCTAAAAAAAATTTATAAAGTGAATAAATAGGAAAAATATTGTCTATAAAGGAAGTAGTACATGTTTAATGGAACAACACTAGCACATGAGCTTGGAGCCATGGGCCTATGAGTTGGGAGTGTAGAGCTTGTAAGCTAGAGCTCCCAAATATTTTGGAAGGGAATTCTTTGCCCCCTAGTTTTTTTTCTTCATCTTTTTACTAAAATAGAGGAAAACTTCTAATTTATATTAAATATTATGACCTATGACCATGTCCCTTGTAACCATAGATTGGGTTAAATTTTATACCTCAATGTACTAATTTTTTTTGGGCTATGGTTAGAATTTCAAAATTTTGTGCAAAATTTTGGCACTTTGTTCATGCACAATAACAAAAAAACATGTCAAATGCTTCAAGTCCAATAGCCCTTTGTCATTTTGGCAAAACTTTATTGTATTATACCAATTGGCTAATTTGAATATGAAGAACTGTGACTTTCGAATATCCCATAACAATTGGGACTTCCAACATGCAGTAGTACAAGAGGACATATGTAGGATGAGTTGACAACTTGAAGAGTAGGGTGAGATGATGACTACAAGCCATTGTGGATTTGTAATAGACATTTCACCCTAATCTTGAGGTGTTTTACTTTATGTAATTTTCAATTTTAAAACAGGGTTTTAGAGATGACTATAATGTAGTGCCAAGTGTAGTCATCCTGAAAAAAATAGAAAGAACAACCTTCAAAAATGGGAAAATTAAAAAAAGGGTTTCAGAAGAAAAAGGAGAAAGAAAGAAGGTGCTAAAAATATTGGGAAAGGAAAAAAAAAGAGGGAAAGAAAAAACATGTGAGAAGAAAAATAAACAGTGGAAGAAGAGTAAATGGTGAAAGAAAAAAAATGGAGGTAGGAAAACTTGAAGAAAGGAAAATGAAAGAAAATGGACACAAATAGAAAAATGAAGGGGAACACACTAGAATTAAAAAGACTGAAGAAATGAAAATGGAAAAATACTTGGAAAATATGGAAAGAAAAAACAATGAATATTCAAATATGCCTTACTCAAATAGGATGGAGGATTATACAATACAATCATTCATATGAACTAATGACAAAAAAATTGACTTATGAGACATGCTTTCATATTTCAGAAATGCATTAACATTTTCCCTCAATAAGCTACAAATCATTTCAATCACAATATATGTGAATGAATACTATACAATTGAAGTACACAAATAAATGTAGCCATGCCTATTCTAGAACTGTAATAATTTGTGTTCAAACTAGAAGTAGCTTTAGTTCATTGAAGCTACAACTTAGTGCTTGAATGAATTTTTTTTCATGGACATCTATCTTGCAAAAGTACTTGTACAAGAAGTACAAGTAGTACAAGTGTTTGTAATTCACAAATTGTTGTCGGCCTCCAATAGTGGAAACAACCACATTCACAAAGTCCAAGCATGTGCATGTGGAGAAGATATCGAAGGTAATTCGATAGATGTTTTTGTTAAGATTTGTCCCTCTCTCTAGTGTCACTATTGCACCAAGACCTAGAAAGGGGAGCAAGGGCACTCCCACAATTTGCCGTCTATTGTTTCCTACACTCTCCCATTAGTTTCGTTGTTTTGTAGTTGGCGCATTTGCTATCCTCCGAATAATTTTGTTGTTCCTAACTATTAGATATGCATTTGGGTTCATGGGCGGTGGTTGGTCATACAAGATAGTCTTGAAAATGTTTAAAATTTGGAAGAGTTGCCGTGGCGACAATATCAATCACTCTTGGAGGCGGAAGCTTGTTTCTACAATAGAAGAGTCTCTTCTTGATTGAGATTGGTCCCTTTTAGAACGGGCCAAATCTCTGGCACCTCTGGCACCTCCGGCCAATCAATGACCCACTTCCATTTCGTACTTTTTACACATTATTCAATGTCATTCCAAAAAAACTAGAAGTCCACCACTAACTTTCACTCACTCCCATAATCCTCTTTTCTACCTTGATAGATTAGAACTGGTGTACCCTTCTTTCCCCTTGGAATTCTTGAGTTGTACTTGATGTTGGACATTTGCTTTTGAGCTTAACATCTTGTGTTGGATTTGTGGTTGATTCTAGCAATGTGCCACTTCGATGTGTCATAGTCACTTTTGAATGCTATTGTAAAATGTTAAAAAATATTGGCCTTCGATTGTTCACTTGGGTCCTTGAAAGACTAAAGGGAAGCTATAGTGGATCTCATTCGCACACAAAGTTGAAAGAAGTCAACTTTATCTGGTCTAGTGAGTCTCTTGCATGACCAATGGATACGTCTAACTTCCTCTTCATGCTACCAAATATTTCCTCTCCTTCTAAGTGAAGTACTCTTGTTCCCACACCCTCAGTTCTAGGCAATGTGTTCAATGCCTCTGCAATTTTCTTGGAATCTTTACTTCTTCTTGCAACTCTCAACCTCAATTCCCCCTAGGATGGTCTAGATCCAAATGCATGGCCTGTGACACTACAAGAAAACAATGTTTTTATTTATTGGCGGATTTTGCATCTCAATGTCTTGAATAATGTCTTGAAATGTCTATGTGGACGACCAAAATTTTGCGTTGCCTAAGATGTGCCAAAAACACATAAAAAAACGTTTGACATCAGGGTGTTTAGGGTATAATATCTTGAAAAACATGGAGCAACAAGGTCTTGAAAGTGTGCCATTTGGCTGCCACTTGATCGCTACATTAGTGTGGGAAGCTAGCTAGGAATTTTTTTCAACCATTACACGAGCATGGCATGTCAACTAAAGTGGCATGCCACGTCCATGGATATTGCAAGGTGATGTGGAATGCCACGTCAGCTTATGTGGCATTATTTTGGGGCTAGCTGGACAAGCTCTGACAATTTGATGAGTGTTGTCCAGGGTGTCCAGAAAGACATCTACTTGTTTGTGGAGACATCCTTCGTGACATCGGAGCCTTCTTCTTCATGTCTAAGGCAACATACATGAAACGTTTATCACAAGCAAGGTGAGCAGAATGATGTCCATCCAGACGTCAAAGAGAGATTGAAAATTTGGGTTGGACACCAAATGGATGCACGTAAAGAAGGCATTGATGTTAGTTTGCATCAAGTGATGTCTAGTGTGATGTCTTTGGAGACATATCTATTGGCAAGTTGTATAAATGATTGTTTTGTGAGGATATGCTATTGAACTTTGGAGTGTCTTGTATGATTTTAGAGTGTCTTATATGACATCGGCATGTACAACATTTTGCATCCACCAACTGTTGACGTGGACACATTTTATATCGCGCATTGACAAAATTCATGCATCGTGATGTCTAAGCCAACATGACATTTGCATTTTTTTCTAATGAAAGACAAGGACCAATAGGAGCTAGGCCGCTCATCCAACTTCATGGATTTACTACAACTACATTCACATAATGAAAATAGTCTACTCATATTTCCTGTAATTCTAAAAATATAAACTTCAAGACCCAAAATTGAACTATATAAGAACAAAGAAACACACAAATAATATAATTTTTCATATAATGAAAACCCAATACAAAAATAACTTTGAGCCTCATGGAGCTGAAGCATGATTACAAACTACACTTCAACATGTGGAATTAAAGCATACACTACAATCGAGAGTTGTCTACTCCATGGTTGTGAGGGAAAAAAGGGCATTCCTTACAATGTCCCTTGATGTCTGAACAGATGTCTAGATGTCTTGAACGATGTTATATAAGACTTTGAGCATCTTGCAAGACATGTGTAGAAGTTAGTGAAACCATTTTCACTGACATTAGGTAAGAAAGTTAAAAAACTATAGATCCTAGCATTTGTTTGTACGGTTGCATATAATTCTCACCTTTGTGTTCAATTCTTCCTTGGTGCTTCTCCTTTCTTTGCTTGGTCTGTCGCCTTCATGGGGCTTGGTTTCAACACCTTTGGTATTGTTGCCTTTGAAGACTTTGCAAGGGCCACAAACTTAGTCGTGTCGCGAGACGGAAATTTGGAATCTATTGGGTTAGTATAAAATAGATCTATTATAGTATAGAATTTTTCAAAATTTTCACTAGGCAAACCGAATTAGAATCCACTTAGCTTAAACATTACATTAAGGTTGAGAGGATGACTCAGGTGTTTTGTAAAAGGACCCAAGATGGATCCGGATTCCGGAAACCCGAATAGGGACAACCTACGTCCTAGAGTTTCAGTTTAGGAATCTAAGCAACCATTACGATAAACGGTTGGCTATTGGGAACGGTCGGTAGGATGACGGGTACCTAACCTCCACCACTCCCATTTCTCTTCCTTCTTTCTTCCACAACAGTTTGCGCTCATGTAGTTGAGTGAAAGAGTGGTGAATAGCGATCGTTTCAGGAGTTGAGGACTGTCCTTCCCCACTAGATTCAAACTTAGTTCTGGTTCTCAATGGTGGAGGGAGGTAGCCATAAACCTTTAGTTACTGCACGGATGGTTTGTCTAACCATTTTGGAGAGACAAAGTGATTGGGCATAGTTTGAAGATGATTTGAGCACGATAGGGTGTGTTAGCCTATTCCTTAGGCCATGGACCATGAAGAATGAGCGGATGATTCAAGAGCTCATCGTAGGAGCTCCGAATCAGTATGAATTGATAGTAAAGGGGCGACCCGGAACCTAGATGGATGAGGTTTGGGCGAATATATACAGACTCCCAAAGAAAGGATCCAGATTAGCATCCCGAATTGATAAATTCACGGTTGGAAAATTCAAGAATGCGGCCCATGCTAAGGAGGTGTATGCCATTAATGATTGTTTAGATGGGAGGCAAAAAAAAGTCTTAGAATTCCTTATTCCAATCTTGTATCCAGAAAAGCCTACCCGGGTTACGGTCACGGTAGCCAACACCATTTTTGGTGCAATGGAGGGTAGACTAGTCCGTTGGGGGAAGGTCATTGGAGCAATGGTCTCCAAACTTGTTGCCCATGTAGGAAAGGCTAAAACTAGCCCAATTAGTCCTTACCTATTCCACCTCTACTACTATGCAAAACTTTTGAGTAATGCAGAGATGGTAGAATACAACATTGGAACCACAATCTTGCATTATGGCCTCATGGACAAAGTGGAGGTAGAGCAATCGGCATTCGAAGAAGAAGAGCCGAAAGAAGAGGAACAATTGATAGATCAAAGACGAAGGAAATCCACCAATTTGGCTTCATGAGGGAAACTCCCTATTCCAAAGAAGGTTCCGGAGAAGCGAGAGGAAGAAATTTACGGATTCTTCAAGACCGGATTCAATTGGGTGTTGCAAGCACAGGAGTACCAAGAAAACTTGGCGGACGTACTCAAGGCGATCAACAAAGAGTTGAAGGTCGAGCCAGAGGATGTATTGGACATAGTGAAGAGACTTTTGAATCCAAAGGAGCGGAGACGGAAGGAGGAGCGGATCGAGAATTTAGAGAAGGAGAAGAATGACCTCCAATCCAAATTGAATTGGGTAGAGGGAGAGCTAGCCGCATCAAAGTAGAGAGAGAAGGAAGCTTTGTAGCTCATCAAGAACCTATCCGGTCTGGTGGATAGACCCTCAGAGCTCATCATCAAAGCCTCCCTTGTCCAGAATCGACTAATCGAAGAAGGACATTTGACGGATCCAAGGTAGTCCAGATCCTGGTCGATTTTTCATTACAGATGGAGACAATGTTAAAGGAGATGCGCCAGTTCTTAGGGCATATTGATCCGGACCGGGTGATGGATTTTGCTCACTTTCTGAAAATCCATTTCGACATGGAAACTCTAGTGAAACTCACTTCATCACTTTTGCTTCCACCAAGACCGGAAGTTCTTAGGGAGACTCTCCAGCATTCAACAAAGCCCTTTTCAAGTCACCTAGAGAAGACCATCCCAAGGGAGTGTGAAGACAGTTGAGAGCCGACCAAGCAGCGAGACGTAGCACGAGAGTTGGCGCCACCGGAAGTTACCGTCTCACCGCCTATTCCAACTACCTGTCTTCTTGAGAAAGAAACCCTTTAGACACCTAGATTGCTTATCCAAAACAATCTAGTGGACTGGATGGGAGGATTGAAGAATCCGGCTTGGACTCACCCAAAAAGCTTTGAGTATATGCAACAGCCTCAACCAAGGGAGGAGAGGACGACCATTGTGTTAGATGGGATGTCTCCGGGAGAAGAAGAAGAGAGGGAGATCACTCAAATTGAGAAATTTGAAGAAGAAGAGTACCAAACCGGATCGGAAGAGGAAGAAGAGGACATGGAAGAAGAAGACTCACCTCCAAAGATTCAAAAGATCTAGACCTGGATAGTAGTGAGGACGACTCCAATGAAGGCGACTCCTAGGACATCCATTTGGGCACCAACAAGTCAAGGCGGGAGCAATCAAAAGAAGGCATGAAAGGCAAAGTAGTTAGGATTCAGTTAGTTAGGATTTGAATTTTGAATCTGAACCGGGTTTCCAAGTGTGGGCCTAGGTTCTGGATTTGTAGGATCTGACTTTTTGGGGTTTTCGGGAAGTCAATGATTGGTTGCCTGGATTTTTGGGTGGCTTTTTGGCTTTGAGTTTTTGGGTTTTTAGGGGAGTGGCAGGCTTGTTGTCCTCTCATTCCATTCTAGCACTTATAGTTGGTATCTTATCATCCTTTCTTTAATTTGAGCCACCAAGTGGACATTCAAGAATTGATCTGTCATATATCCAACTTTTCTGTGTTTGCTTGTGAGAGCGTTGAAGTACAAAAGAGAGGAAGAGGAAAGGAGAAATCCGAATTTGAGGTGACTAGATCTGATTTGGGAGGGAACATTTGTGATGTAGTTTAGGCTTGTGAATACGGTCTTGTGCATGGTGCCTTTAAAACACTAGAATGGAAATCCGGCAAGGAGTGGTGTTGGTGTGAGTCCGGAATACCAAGGAGGGTTCTATGTAGAGATAAGCAACCGCCAGCAGAAAAATCCCCATCCTACTCTCTAGAAGGTCTACCAAACCCTAGGAATAGTCTAGTGAACGACTAACAATCCCCCATCGGTTCCGATTTCTGTTGATCTGTCGTTGTAGTGGAAAGGACTTGTTATGGCTCTGAGTGACTTACATTCCGGATTGGCCACCCAAGAAGTTGTGAGAGTGTTTTTTAGTCTGATCTAGTGCAACATTTGGTCTAAGTGTGTTCTGTGTAGTTTAGAGAGAGAAGAGAGTGTGAGGAATACGAATGGTGAGTCCCTACCCTTCTACAAGATCAAAGGTGGACCCTTTGAGGGTAAAAGAGAGGCATCAAAACTAGTGTGTGTGTGAGAAGATACGGATCTGGATTCCAGAAAGGGGTGGATTCGGATTGGATTCTAGAAAGGTAGAGATCCGAAAGAGAGAAAGGAAGTGAAAAGAGTGCTTAAGTTGATAATACAAATAATCTCGGCTTGTAGCAATAGTCTAGAATCCCCTGGGACGATAGTTTGAGTCATTTTACGACGTTTTGGTGTTGTAATGGTACTTATGCTCTACTATGCCTACGACACTTAGCAACACTAAGTCATGTATATCTCATAGCTACTCATACAAATTCAGTGGGATTTGAGCTCGAACCATCTAAATGAGATAAATAGCCACTTACAACCAACTATTCAACTCATGACTTGGTGTTCAAATAGGAATACAGTATTCACTTACATGGGATATCAATATTATCTTTGTTTTAGGAAAATTTTGGGAAGGGCTCTTTGACGACCAAAAACTCTCATTTAAAAAGGAATTCCACCTTACAACTAAAGAATTGAGTTCCCCTCAACTTAATTTACTTCAACTCGACTTTAATTTTTAGGCCTACAAATGAGTATTGTTATTTTGGGAGGTCCCCTATCTCCCATTTTAATGAATTTGATGTTATTACTAATGTCTAAATACGACATGCCCTTTGATTGTGTGTACTATTTGGACCCTTCAAAGAAAACAAAGGTGAAGTGGAGAATTAGGCCCAAGTAGTTCATAATAGAATTCTATTTGGACATCCTTCACCCTTTTGCGACGCTAAAGAACAACATCTTCATCTTGTATTCAAGAGCAAAGTTCATGCTTGTTGCAAGGGTAAGTTTCTCCCTCTTGAAACTAATTATCATCGATTCGAGGATATCGATGGGTGTCTTGTTTTATGCGCTACTAATTTTTCTTGCTAATATATAACTCATCCTCGCCTCGAGGATAGCTCATCAATTGTCCAAGACATGTATTTTGGAATGTAATCTTAATTGTCATTACTCAATTCTTTCATTATCTATTTCAAATGTTCAGAGCATTTTTCTAAGGTTTTGTTGACAAAAATGAGGCGAAGTCAAATCTTAGAATTTCATATCTTGCAAAGAAAATGGATAGAAACAATTTCATGTTCTCAAATCTACCTTATTCGCTATTATACAAAAAACTATTGAATCATAGACTTGTGGTCTTTTATTTAAACTCTCTTCCGTCTCTACCCATAACAATTGATTCACTGGCTGCAGCTACTCTCTATATGGACAGAGAGAGGGAGTCAATGGATCCTCATGTATGTACTAATCTTGGCGTGGAAGGCATCGACAAGTTTGGGACCAACACATTTTAGATTCATATGTGGATGTCAATTCCAGCTACTCCTCTTCTATTGCGAATTGTGAATGATGAAGGGGATACACAAATAGACATAGAGTTTGAAAGATAGTAGTAGAAGCAAGTTGTGCAATCGTCAAGAGCAACACGTAGTGAGGCTGTAGGAGATGTAATCATGAACGACATTTTTGGATCAGATGACATCCTTCTACATGAGGAATTATAGCCTTCTCAAGGAAATAATTTTCTAATGTCGGAGGAGGCTTGGCTTATCATCATTAGCAACAATGATGATATTGATCATTTCCATTCCTCTAACAATGACAATGAGGAAGACAACATTCTTTCTGTGAGAGAGATGAAATCCATCATTGTATCCTCTGGTGTTGTCATGAAGGTGGAGAAGGATTGATGGGAGAAGGACAAGATGAAACGAGAGAGAAGAATCATACAAAAGGTAGAGAGGGAAGTGAAGGACAAGCAACTAGTAGTTGCAATCATACATAATCTAGAGACAAATGCCAAAATTCTAAAGATGCAAGAGGAGTCCAAAGCTCAGTACTTTCAACTACAAAGTCAGGTGCACACCTTCTACAAGAAATGAATTCCTAGAACAGCCAATCTCTAAGCCAATTAGTGTTTCCTTTTAAGGTTCCAACACCATTGCCTCCTCTATCATCTACCAAGGCTATTGTCATGGAGGAAATGCAGCACTTGGTGGCTATACTACCTTATCCTCAAGTTGACAACAAGAAAGATGTGGTTTCTCTCACTCAAAAGGAACTTGTCACCTCAACCCTAGCATCCCAATTACCAAGGGTTTCCTCTCCCAATGAAGGCGCTTTTGGAGTCATCATCCCTTAAGGCGTGGACGTCTTTTAGACAAGGGACGACATCCACAATTCCATGCAATATCATCAAGGCGATGATAACCAAAAAGTAGAAGCAGAACCTATTTCCCAAGCAACAGCTGCGGAGGTAGTAGGGTGTGAGACCTCATCTCAAGCCATGCTAGAGTTGTATTTGCCCTTATCAGTGGAGGAGGAGAGGGTCGACTACGAAGCAAGCAAAGAAGATATCCACGATAATGTCCTAGAGGAGATAGAAGGGGATCCTTCTACTTCAACAATTGTGGCAACATCATATTCATTAAAATGGGAGATTGGATCCCTCCCAAAATAATATTGTCCATTTGTAGGCCCAAAAAATGAAGTAGAATTAAAGTAAATTTAAGTTGAATAGAATTCAATTCTTTAGTTGCAAGCTGCAATTTCCATTAAAATGAGAATTTCAAATAGTCAAAGTATCTCCTACAAATTATGGTTAATAGTAATAATAGTGATTTCCTATATAAGTGCATATTGTGTCCCTTGTTTAACACCAAGTCATGAGGTGAATGGTTGGTTGTAAGAGGCTATTTATCTCATTCAGATGGTTCAAGTTTGATTTCCATTGAATTTGTATGAGAGGCTACAAGATATACATGATTTGGTGTTGCTCAATGAGTTTTACAAGCAAGAAAGTTGAAACAACCAACTAGCTCCATTCCCAAAATTGTGACAAGTGCTTAATAAGTTAACAAAATAGAAAGTGGTCTTGTCCACCACCAATTTTTTCTACTTGTATTCTATTTTCAAATAAATTTATAAAGTGAACAAATAAGGAAAATGACATAGAAATATAGATACAATTCAATGTATAATACAACAATAAATATATTAAATACTACATTTAAGTGCACTTGTTGCATAAGGTATTTCATACAATATAAAAAAGTAGCTTCAATGCAAACCTACAAAATTGAACCGTAGTACTCCATATTTTACAACATGCAATATAAATTTATATAAAATCATCTTTGGTTATGTAGAAGAAAAAACAAAGAATAAAATATCAAATAGAAACTATCAACATAGCTTTAAATACTACAAAGTATCTCTACAATATCTCATACATGCTCTATCAAAATTGTACTAAGCCAAAGATCTATCGATAACACCAATACCAAATAATGGAATTTTAAGAACATACTTTACTATGTCCTTCTTGACCCTAGACTTCCATACTCCTGCTAGACCAGATATTGGGTCTTGTTCACTTTCCTACACAATTCTTTGGTGGAGTTCCACCCAAAATAGAACTCTTAAGCTTTTCAATCTTGTAACATGGGCCAAAAGTATTAAATCAATACACAATTAGGATGAGCCAAGTTAGTGAAAGGATTAGACAAGGCTCTGACAATCTATACAAACTTCGTATCACCATTAGTTGGTTGAAGGGTAACAAACAATCCTTCAAAAAGACCAAGTGCCACCCGAAAAGATGGCAATAGAAAATTGCAGAGTTGCCCTACAAAAGCATCATACTTAGCAAACTCCTCACCATCTTCATCAAGTTTTTCCTCCTCCATTATTTTGATTCAAGAAGAAGGCTAGAAGTCGTCCTTCAATGCTATAAACAAATCAATTGGCTTCTTCAAGGTTTCATTCATTGCTCGCCAATAGAACATCAAATTCTCAAACCTTCTCTTATACTCCCTACTTACATCTTCATTGCATAATACCTCCAAATGTTTGATGAACCTAGATAACCTCTTGTAAATGTTGTCCATGCTCTACATTAGAAGGTGGACAATAGAAAAACATTATCCATGAGGTCATAGACTTTGTCCTTTGGAATCTTCTTGTCACAATTTGATTCTCTTACCTTTTTTTAGGAGCCAATCACTATCCATATGGTACTACTTGTACTTCATGATTGAGACACCCATTGAATTTAGATAAAACTTGAATTATTGCACCTTTATATGGCCAACAAGTACATCCTCACCTTCCAAAATCTAGCCTTCTAGGAAAGCTTTGAAATTTGGTACCTCCTCAATAAGGTGAGGAATTGTAGGCATAGAGTCCACATCCATGAAGGATGTGAGTAGTAGGAAAGTACTTTTTTTCAATTGCATACTCCATTTCCAAACAAAGCACCAATGTTATCGTGCAAGTGATTGACCAAGATGAAACTCACATAACCTTACTAAAGATCTTCTTAGCAATAAGAAGGGATCAAAACGCAAATACAAATCTACTTTTGTTGTCCCCCCTAGTGTAGCCTATTTGAATGTTCAAAACTAGAGGAAAAGAAGTCTCCAAAATTGAAACTTTGGACACTGACCAAAGCAATGATTTGCAAATGTCTACACATTGTAGTACTGCACAAAATAGAAGAGCAAAGTCCGATCTAGAAAACAATTCTTGGAAAGAATACTTTTGGGGCAATTCAAGGTTACGTAAGAGCTTTGCTAATGACTACACTATTTATTTCAAGTCATGAAGGAAGATATCAAGACCAAAATACGTGCACGCAAATCACCATGCTTGTCGGCAATCATATCCATTAGACAAAGAACCAAAGGTATGAGCCAATGTTCTACAGAAAGAATGTACATCCACAAATGTATGTCTTCAAGAATATTGTCACTAGCTTCCTTCTTAATTGCCTCAAGAACATCAACTTAGTCTTTTGTAGAAAGAGTGGATCAATGCAAATATGGTCAAGACTTGACGTAGGAGGAATTTTGACAATAGTACACAATATAATTGGCATCAAAGTTGTAAGAGTGAGTAGGCCTACTAGTTTGAAAATTGAACAAAGAGATTGTACTATAAGAAAAACATTTATTTGAAAGTCTCTCAAAAGAGAGGTATTGTAACAAATTGTATATAGCTCAAGTTCTAGCCAACTTATTTGCACCTAATTGCAAATTGAAGTGAAGGAAGTGAACAGAAGGAGTTTCAACTCGAATCAAGTTAAAATAGAATTAAATAGAAAGTCACTAAAAACAATCGAGAGGATTAACAGCCACTAGGGCTTGGGATTTCTTGGCCCACTTCTATTCCTTCCACATTACAATCCCCATCCATCTCATGTTGCGTGCCATGAACTTCTAGCCTTTGTATCCGCTTTCCTAACTGTTGTGGGATCCATGTCTATATGATCCTCTACACCTTCACATTTGGCATGCACAAACTCATTCATGTTCAAAGGAGAGGCCAATGGGCAATGGGTGAGTCTACATTCTTATGAGATTTGCAACCCCTACCTTGCACTATCTTAGTGTTCATGGTTCCATCCATTAAATCCGAACCAAGTTAAATGGCAAGATTCAAATTGTCTTCTACTACAATTGACTTTTCATGGGGGCATCCATTCAACTCGAATCGAGTTAAATGGAAAGATTCAATTTGTCTTCTACAAGAGTTGACTTTTCATGGGTGTATCCATGCAACTCAAATCGAGTTAAATGGAAAGATTCAATGTGTCTTCTACTACAATTGACTTTTCCAAGGTGCATCCATTCAACATGAATCAAGTTAAATGGAAAGATTCAAACCACCTCTTATTATAATTGATTTTTCTTGGGTGCATCCATTCAACTCGAATCAAGTTAAATGGAAAGATTCAATAACATTATATTCAATATTTTGAGAGGGCCAGACCCCCTCAAAATAATACTGTCCATGTAAACACCTAAAAAACAAGTTTGGTTTATTACCATTTTAGGTTGATAAACACTTGTTTTATAGGGTGTAACTTGTAATTTCCATTAAAATGAGAGTATATTGAGCTATAGAGTGTGCAAATACATTGAATGCGCTACAACAATATTGATTCCATTCATATAAAGGGAAGATCATGTCATCTATTAAACACCAAGTCATAAGCACCATGGTTGGTTGTATAGGTGATATATCTCATTGAAGTGGTCCGGGTTTGATTCCCATTGAATTCATATGAGCACTTGAAAAAAATACATGACTTGGTTCTACTAAGTGACCTTTATAGGCAAGAAAGGTCTAAAAACCAACCAAACCCATATCCAAACATGTGACAAATGCTTAGCACCTTAACAAAATAAAAAGTGGTTATTCCCACTACCTACTTTTTAGTAGTCACATTACAATTTAAAAGACAATTACATTAGACAATGAACAATTAATATAATGTGGTCAATAGATAAAATAGGATATGATAACATAGTAATAATTTTCTATATACATATACTAAGTACATATATAAGAAATTTCAAATCAGTAATCCAAATTTATGTTGAGGTGACCTAAATGCTCCAAGTCATCTACAATCTTCCTGCACCGACTTGAATGCTATAGCATGCATAATGCATTACATGTGAGCCATATATTTCAAGTTGAATGCCAAAGTCATTTTATTCTTAAAAAACATCGCACAACATATGGAACTAAATTTCCAAAGATCCCCTATGTGTAGTAGTCATTAGATATTGACAATTTTGGAAATTACATCCATTTAGGTTGACTCGACCTAAATGACTTGACTACCTTTAACCTATAGAAATGCCAGTAGAGCAACAAATGCTCATAGCATCTACAATACTTTCTAGTAACGTTAGCATTGCACAAGTTCTTCCAATACATCACAAATCTAGATATGCCCTTTACAATGTCCTCTATGCCTCTCATTGCCTTTGGTGCAACTAACAATGGTACTCCACGAGGCCACAAACTATGTCCTTCAACATCCTCCTTCTACAACTTAATGCCCCTATCATCTACACCCAACCATTCTACATTAGTGCACAACAATTTATACTTTATGACTGGAATTCCATTTGAATCCAAGTAGAACTTCACTTGCTGTGGCTTTGTATGTCCAACAAGGATCTCATCACTATCCACAAATGAACTACAATGAATCCCTTGAAGTCTAGCACCTCTTCAATGAGGTGAGGGATAGTGGGAATAGACTCCACATCCATAAAGGATTTCATGAAAGCTGAGATTGTTGGGAAGTTCTCCTTCTTCAATAACATGCTCCACCTTCCAAACAACGCATCAATGTCATCATGGGTGTGTCCCACAATCATAAAGTTCATGTACACTTCATGGAATATCTTGTTTGCTACAAGGAGAGACCAAAAACAAAACACATATCTATTCTTGTTGTCCCTAGTAGCATTGTCCATCTGCACATTGAGAATTGGTGGCAATGGTATTGCTAGAACTAAGGTTTTTGGGGTTGGAGGTAGTGATGCTTTGCACATCTCTACACCCTTCAAAAAAATTTGAAACAAAGTTGTTAACCCAGAGCGTATAAACAACTGCCAAGAAGAAGACTTTGGTGGCTCTTCTAGATCCCGCAACAACTTCGCCATTGACCCAATAGTGGAAATTCGAATCATGGGGAAAAGATATCCAAGCCATAATGCACATAACAAATGTCACCATGACCATGTACAATCATGCTTGTAATAGAGAGAGGCAACTTAACTAAGCCATCAAGTTCTTTGGTCTTGAGCGAGAAGACAAGAGAGGTTGTTTTCCCATGATCCATCTTGTCATGCATGATTGTAAGGCATTCATGTGGAGAAGTATGAGACATGTAACAATTTGTATAGTACAACTCCTTGTATGCACTAGCAATGGCTAGATGTTTATCTAGCTTCCTAGACCATTGTAGAGTGCTTAGAGATCTAGCCAAAGCACCCTTCCTAAGCTCTTGTAGTTTATCACAAGTGCTGAACTAAGCGAAATTATCTCCCAGCCTCTTCACTTCATACTAAGGAAACTTGGAAGATCTAATCTTACTCAAGTTTAATGTTGACACCTCCTTCAATCCAAAAGCAACATTGGTTTCATTGATTTCATTCACTTGACTCTTCAATTGAAAGGTAGGCGGGAGAATTATGGACACAACCTTTTCTCCTAACTTCATTGTGTGAATCTTATGTGGCATATGATCTATTTCTTTGTCAAGGATGCACTTCAGTGTAGCAGCCGCTTGTTCGGTGTGTTGCCTTGGCTTAAGCAATCCCATATTACCATCATCCTTGGCTTTTTGCTTAGCTGTTGAATATCTTTGATATCGATAAAAAGTCACTTCTAAGACTCCAGTAATAAACATCCATGCTCGCATGCACACACTAATCTCCTCAATAGTGACCATCTTCCTTCCATGCGAGTCATAATGAACCGACTTGTGCACATTAGTCTTCATGTGCGATCGAAATTTGAAAGTGGATCTCTAGTACATGTGTTTGCGAAAGGCTTGAGTCTTCTCCTGTGGATACAGTTCAACGCAATTTTTGCTGCAGCATATTTTACTAGACACTATGTTGATAGAGTCTTGAGTGAGGAGTTCCTTTAACTTGAGGCCTCTCTTGCAGGGAGGATTTTGAATGGTACTTGAATATGGCTGAGCAGATGTTGTTGAAGGTGGGTTCAAAATACTTGCTTGTAGCTAGTTAAAATTATCATGCACTTCATGGTCACATAGACTAGCCCCTCGGCAACAGACTAGTTCAATTGGCCAAGCTAGTAATGAAAACACCCACTCTTAGGGAATATCATCCTCAAAATGTGTTTTTGAAATGTGGACCGCAACATGAGAGTCTCCCAATGGACAATTTGTACCAAGGACAAGATCGGAGTTCACACTATGGCAAGTACCTTCACCGACAAGTACGCCTTCATTGTTATAAAGAGTGACACACATCGTATTCCAAAGACGACATGAAAGTCCTTCGCACTCAAGAATTCCAATATTCATTACCTCAAGAGCATGGAATTTGTCATCAGATGAATCCATCCTATCTATTGGGTTATCCATCGAACCCATAGTACCTAAACAATAAATAATGTCACATAAAGTCAAGAATTTGCTATACATAGGAGAACCCATATGTACATTTCATTTTAGGTCGAGTCGATCTAATTGACAAGAAAAAGCCATCACATATGGAGTAATCAATTTAAAGCAATCTTTAGAATCCGACAATTTTTCAACATAACCAAAAACAATTCTATGGAACAAAAATCTACTGAAGTCAAAGCACAATGAGGATCTCATAAGCAATTAATTGAGTCCTTAGATAACAATTAGATCCACTCAACCTTAAAGGTTCCTAAATGGAATGCGTATTATGTTTTTATCAAGACTACCTTAGTAATTAAATGAAATATGATTCTTGACAAGGTTGGCTATGAGGACAATTGACTTTATGAGGTACAGTTTATAAGTAATCTCAAAGTAATTTGATTTGTTCATTTAGGTCAAGTTGACCTAAATGAAGTCCCGGTGTAATGATATCAGAGGAGTTCAATGCTTCATTTGTTTTTCTCAATCTGATTTAAAAAGGTAGAGGACATGTGGAGTTTTAAATAAAAATACTCCAAGCAGATATAAAATTTGGTAACTGGATAACATTATCGATAATATACGTATTTCTCTAAGCATAATAATTCAAGGAAGATTTTCATCCTTTTTTAGGTCGACTTGATCTAATTAGACAATATTCATGAAATGTCTAGAACAGTAGAAACTATATATATAATAGGGTGTCAAATTTATTTAGATTAATACCAACTAATGAATGTCAAATTAATAACCCAGAATTTAGCATAATGTCAAATTAGATCGATTCAAGGTAAATGGAGTAGGATGTTTCTCAACTCCCCAAAATAACAAAATTTCCATTAAGGTCAACTCGACCTAAATGGTTTCGGAAATTCCAAAACAATGACTACAAAATTTGTAGTATTCGTTGAGTCTTGCTACGCATAGTTCTAGGTTTTACGGCTAAAAAATCAGAAATACTTCTCTAGCACTATGCAATTCAAAATCACAATGAAGCAAAAATCGATCACAAGAAACTTGCATTAGTCAATCATTGTTAATCGAAGACAACATCAATCAAAATCAAAATACCTCATGAATGAGGTTTGTAATGAAGAAGACAAAACTACTAAAGCAGTTAATACAAATATGAACTAATCAATCATTTCTAGAGTAATGAAGAACTTGTGAATGCTGAAAACGTCTACTCTGCAAAGAACTACACGGATATCCTTGGAGTTTTGACAAAATCATTGATGGCATATCTAGAAGAAGAAGCGTTTCCTTTACAAATGTGTAAACCACAATCCTACACATTGTGTAATGCAAGTTCTCTTCACAAAATGAAGAAACCATAGTATGCAAAAAACGAAATGCGCAAAAACAGACGTGCAAAAAGACCTTTGAAAATGAAAGGAGGAATACGTTAAGCTAGAATTTGGGAGATGCCAAGGATCTTTTGGCAAGAGAGACGTGGCAAAAAGTAGATCAAAGACGTTTGAAATTGTAAGAGCCATACCGAAATTGGTGGGTGCTTATTGAAATTTAGATTCTATTCGAACTATTCACTGGAAATACGACAAATGTGGTTGGTGGCATTGAATGGCTACATCGCATTCTTTGTAGTCAAGTGCGCTTTATAGATTCGATTATAACATGAAAAGAAATTTTTAAAATGTACAAAAATTCTCCCTTTCAAAAGGATCTTGAAGTCCGCTTTAATCCTATCTAACTTACTTCACAATCTTCTCCTAAATTTGAAGACATAGTTTGTTGTATCAAGTATATTCCCATCATCTTTTGAAGGGACTGATATTATCCCATTTTTTTCTAAATAGTGAAATGCCTTAACAGTGGTAGCCATAGTCTACAAATATAGGGCACTTGTTTTTTGTCTCCATTCCCGTCATATTAGGAATTGGAGAGAAAGGGTATTTTTTTTATAGATTGAAAGAAAATTGATCAACCCCTAAATGTATTTGACTATGTTTTCACCAAAATGCTCCAAAATTGCCATTTCTAGAGCAAGTACCAAATTTTAGAAAATATACAATTTTGGACACATGTAACGGTAGGATCCTGTATCACACTAATTTGAGAAGATGTGGAAAAAATTTCAAACATTTTCAGAGTGTAGATTGCAAGATATTAGCATTTGAATTGACAACAAGGCTTTTGGGGGCCTTACAATAATCGAGACAGCTGCACTTCACAATGTTAGATCATTATGAAAATATGTCCAAAATGTTTGTAACTTTTTGGATTTATTCTTCAAACCAAGCTAGCTACATGCTTGAAAGATTTTAGATCATTTGGAATTGTACAACATATAGGAAAAAATTAGTAAGTAGAAAGAAGTAGAGAACAATTCAAAATACTAAATTGTTAACAATTTATTTATGGAATTGAAAAATGCCAATCTCAATGGTTGTAATGTTCTTATAAACAATCTACACTCAATGTTTTAATTTTTTTTCAAAAATATTAAAAATTGAGTTAAATAAAGGTCTTCAAAGTTTATTTTGGAGTAGAGATTCCATTATTACCCACAAACTACTCACAACCGAAGTTCTTCACAACTTTCATCTCATAAATCAAAATGGAATGATTTAAAGCTTTCTATGTAAATATTAATCTAGGAAACAAATTTCAAATTCTAATTTAAAAAAAAGTGATTTTTAAAGAATCATGTAGTTTAAATTTTGAAGTTCCCACGTAAAGTTTGAAAAGTAAGATGGAATTGAAGTGTTCAAAATAATGTCTTAAGCTTGTACATTTCTTCCCTTTCTACATACATTCTTGACATTCATGCTTTAGTGAATTTCATTTTGAAAAACTATTGTTAGTACACATTTCAATATTTTTAATGGTCAGATTTAGGGTTAGGTTGTAGCATGAAGTATACTCCAAATGTTCATGAGTTTTTCACAATTATTTAGGGTTACAATCCTAGATCCGACATATTTTTCCCTTGTACATCATTCAAATGAGTATTTGTTAAGGTGCAAAATCAATGATATTCTTTTATAATTCTCTAGCAAATAGATTTTGATTAGGGTTTTGAGTTTAGGGTTTACATATTAGTCACAATTGTTCACATGAAATTTTTGTTTTGACATGAAATTCTCAATTTTGTATCAATTTCTAAATTGAAATTTAGAATTTTCAATTGAAGTCTTAGAATTGTAGCAATTTGTAATAAATTGGAGGTCCGTTTTGTTGTTGTCTTCTTTGTTCTCTAATGTCATTTAATTTCACACAAGAAATTCAAAGGCATAATCATTAGTTTGAATGTTCATAGAAAAGTTTCATAAAATCTTTGAATGATGAATGTGATCGTTTATTTAGGTGTATTTAGTTTTGTGCATGTGTCTTTTGTTGTGGAGAGGATTTTTGAAGCAACAGGACTCCTATTGTGATGAAGAGAAGGTACGATCGAAGTAAAACTTGTAGTTTTGTATTGCTCAAACCAAATTTCAACATGCATTCAAGTTGACAGCAATTTAGGTCGATGTCACTTTAGGTCGACTGTTGTCTACAAGTCACTCTAACCTGAGAGTTTGATAAACGTGCAATTATAAAACAAGAAGGAGCCTCTTTTCAGGTCGAGTCCACCTAAAATGACACACCCAATTAGGGTTGTTGCAATTCAATACTTCCAAAATAAAATTGAATGTAAAACAACTCTAAATCCATTGTCTTGACAAAGTCCATAACAAACACACTTTAGGTCGATTCAACCTAAAGTACATTGTCAAATATGCCTTAGTAAAAGAATAAAATCTGGATGGAATAGTTGTCGTACATGACTCTTGGACTAACAAATTTTGGAATATGAAAGAAAATACAAAATAAAGAAATTCAATTTAGATCAAATCAATCTAACTACGACATAGAAGGCTAAAAACAAAGTAATCCCTCAAATGATTCAAGTCGAATTGACCTAAATGGTTACCTAAACTTGATCCAAGAATACAAAAAAATTCTTGATTCTAAATGGGAAAGAAAGTATGCTCATAGAAGAAATAAATAAACATTCTTCTCTCTAAGAAAAAAATCAAAGAAAGTAAAAAACCCTCTCAAATAAATATGACATGATTGAGAGCTTTAATTATAAGCAACTCTATTTGCTATTTAGCTTGAGTTGACCTAAAGATTCCTCAAGTGAATGTCTAGTAGTAATTCAAAAGAATGGAAGAGCAAATTCCAAAGCTCAAGGCGATCTACAAAAGACTTAAAGACACACGAGTCGATGAGGATGGCGATGATTGTCGTGAGATGGAAACTTGGAATCTATTGAGTTAGTATAAAATAGAACTATTATAGTATGGAATTCTTCAAAATTTTAACTAGGCAAATGGAATTAGAATCCACTTAGCTTAAACATGACACTAAGGCTAAGAAGATGATCCAGGTAATTTGTAATCAGATCTAGGACAAGTCCGGATTTCAAAAACCTAGATAGAGACAGCCTACATCATAGAGTTCCAGTCTAGGAATCTAGGGAATCGTTACGATAAATGGTCTACTATTAGAAACTGTCAATAAGATGACGGGTATTTAAACTCCTCCACCTCCATTTCTCCTCCCTCTTTCTTTTCCAAATGTTTGTGCTCGTATAGTTGAGTGAAAGAGTGGTGAGTTAGCGATCATTTCAAGAATAGGAAGTTGAGAATAGTGCTTTCCCCACCACATCCGAATGTAGTTGCGGTTCCCAATGGCGAAGGGAGGTAGCCATAAACCTTTAGTCATTGCAAGGATGGTCTATCTTGCCATTCCGAAAAGGCAGAGTGACTTGTCACAATTAGAAGACGACCTCAACATCATTGGATGTGTCGGATTATTACTTAGGCCATGGACCTTGAAAAATGAGCGGATGATTCAAGAGCTCATTGTAGGAGCTCCAAATCAGTTCGAGTTGCTAGTGACGGGTCGACCTGAAACCTAGATGGATGAGATTTGGGCGAATGTATATGGATTCCCGAAGAAAGGATCTGGATTAGCCTCCTGAGCTAATAAGTTTATGGCCGGGAAGTTTAAGAATCCGGCCCATGCTAAGGAGGGGTATGCCATTAATGATTGTCTAGATGAGAAATAGAGACAAGTATTAGAATTCCTTATTCCGATCTTGTATTTGAAAAAGACTGCCAAGGTTACGATCACGGTGGCCAACACCATCTTTAACGCAATGGAGGGTAGACCGGTCCATTTGGGGAATGTTATTGCAACAGTGGTGTCTAAACTCGCTACTCATGTAGGAAAGATGAAAACTAGCCCTATCAATCCTTACTTGTTCCACCTCTATCACCACGCAAAACTTTTGAGTAGTGTAGAGATGGTAGAATATAACACCGGATCTACTATCTTGTAGTATGGCCTCATGGACAAAGTCGAGCCAGAGTAGTCGGAATTCGAAGAAGAAGAGCTAGAAGAGGAGGAGCAATTGATAGATTGTAGAAAAAGGAGGAGGAAATCTACCAATCCGACATCATGAGGAAAGCTACTAGTTCCGGAGAAGAAAATGGAAGGGATTTTCAAATTCTTTAAGATTAGATTCAATTGGGTATTGTAGACTCGAGGGTACCACGACAACTTAGTGGGACTCCTAAGGGCAATCGGCAAGGAGCTTAAGGTCGAATCAAAAGATATCTTGGACAAAGTGAAGTGATTGACGGATCTGGAGGAGCTCAAACGAAAAGAGCAGCGGATTGGGGATTTGGAAAAGGAGAAGAATGACCTCCAATCTCGGTTGAATTAGACAGAGGGGGAGATAGTCACATCAAAACAAAGGGAGAAGGAAGCTCTACAACTCGTCAAGAACCTATTCGGTCTGGTGGATAGACTCTTGGAGCTCATTGCCAAAGCCTCCCTCGTTCAGGATCGGTTAATTAAGGAAGGGCATTTGACTGGATCCAAGGTAGTCAGGATCCTAGTCGATTTCTCATCCCGGATGGAGACAATGTTGAAGGAAATGCACCAACTCTTAGGGCGTATTGATCCAAACCTGGTGATGGATTTCGCTCATTTTTTAGAAATTCCTTTCAACACAGAAACTTTGGTTAAACTAACTTCATCACTTCCGCTTCCGCCAAGACCTGAAGTTCATAGGAAGACTCTTTGACATTCAATAGAGCCCTTCTCGAGTCAATTACTAAAGACCATCCGCGGGAGTGTTAAGACAATACTAGAGTTGGCCAAGCAGCCAAGCGTAGCAAGGGAGTTAGTGCCACTAGAAGTTTTCGTCTCCTCTACTCTTCCAACCTCCCAACTTCCTAGGAAGGATGCTTTCCAAACATTCAGATTACTAGTTCGAAGTGATCTAGTTGACCAGATAGGAGGTCAAATGAATTTGGCCCGATCGCATCCAGAAAGCTTCAAGCACATGCAACAGCCTCAATCTAGATAGGACAAAACGCCTATTGTCTTGGATGAAGTGTCTCCAAGAGAGGAGGAGGAAGTGAAGGAGATTAATCGCATCGAGAAGTCTAAGGAAGAGGAGTACCAAACCCGGTCGGAAACGGATTCAGAGGAGGAAGAAGAGGAAATGGAAGAAGATGATTCGTCTCTAGACATCCGGAAGATCCAGACTTGGGCAGTAGTGAAGACAACTCCGATGAAGTCAACTCCGGCAAGGGCACCTGTCTGACACCAAAGAGTCAAGGCGTCTGCAGTCAAAAGAAAGCATGGAAAGCAAAGTAGTTAGGTTTCAGTTAGTTAGGATTTGAATTTTGAATTTGAACTAGGTTCCAAGTGTGGGCCCGGGTTCCTGATTTATAGGATCTGACCTACCCGGTTTCTCGGGAGGTTAGTAGTTGGTCACTTGGATTTCCAAATGGCTTTATGCCTTTGGGTTTTGAGTTTTTAAGGGAGGGCAAGTTTGTTGCCCTCTCATTCTATCCTAGCACTTATAGCTGGTATTTTGTTATCCTTTTTTTAATTTGAGCCACCAAGTGGATATTCAGGAATTGATCTGTTGCATATCCAATTTTGTTGTTTCTACATGTGAGAGTGTTGAAATATAAGAGGGAGAGAAGAAAGGACGAATCCGGATCTAAGGTGATTGGATCTGATTGGGAGGGAACGTTTGTGACGTAGTTGAGGCTTGTGAATACAGTCTTGTGCGCGGTGCCTTTAAAATATTGGAACAGAAATCCAGCAAGGAGTGGTGTAGATATGAGTTCGGAATACTAGAGAGGGTTCTATGCAGAGATAAACAACCACTAGCAGAAAAATCCCCATCCTACTCTTCGGAAGGTTTGCCAAACCCTAGGATTAGTCTACTAAAAATACAATATTCATTATTTTGGGAGGTTTAGACTCTCTCAAAATAATGTTATCCATTTAGACGCTAAAAACTGAGATTTCATTTTAGCCAATTTAGGTTGACAAATGTTAAGTTTATTAATTCGGAAGTATAATTTCCATTAAAATGAGAGTTTTAAGAGTTAGTAAGCCCCACATTACATTTTGTTCATTATGAGAGGAGTGCTCCAATTCGTATAAGTGAAGTTCATGTCCTAGACTAAACACCAAGTCATGACCACTACGGTTGGTTGTAAGGAGTTGTATATGTCATTCAAGTGGTCCGGGTTTGATTCCCATTGAATTCGTCTAAGCGCACGATCTGTACACATGACTTGGTGCTGCTAAGTGAGATTTGCAGGCAAGAAAGTTGTAACAACCAACCAAACCCCTACCCCAAATGTGACAAGTGCTTTACACGTTAACAAAATAAAGGGTGGGTATATCCACTATCCTTTTGGTCAAAATAGATGTACAATTTCAAATGACATATATACAACAATAATTATCTAAACAACTTCATTGAATAATATAGAATATCAAATACCATAAGAAAATATATATAATAATACTATATGTACTTGCAATTGTTCTATACACACATAATATATTCTTGCTAACATATATGCAATAGCAAACAATAATATCAAATCAATCAAGTGAACCCTATTTCATGTACTATAAAATTTAAATTCCAATTACTACATGAATAATGACAATGTGCTACTACATTATTACAAAATGTGTAGTACATATACACACCCCTATCTTTGGATATCAAGTGTATGATGCGAGACATTGGTTGATGACTTCAATTTGAATAGCTGGAATCTTGATCAAGCAATGGACGATGTCCTTCCTTATAGTAGAACTCCATGCTGTCATTAGAGCATTTGTATGCTCCTAAACTGGTGGCTTAGTTTCATCGACCTTCCAACACAAACCTCTATCCCTGTCCCATCTAGTGTAGTTGTCTTGAACTTCCCTACTTCTTGATGTTGGACGGAAATACTGAATGAGGATGCAATTTGGTTTCTTTGGATTACTCTTTGGATCTAACAATGCCCTTGCAATCCAAACAGGTCAACTATCACCATCCGCAAGGCAAACTGCAACAAAGTACCCATTGTACAAATCACGTCCCACCCTAAACAATGGTTCTGGACAACGAGATCGAGGCCCAACATACGCTTCATCCTCCACAAACTCTTCACAGTCCTTGCCATCATCCCCTAATTGATCCGCTCGTGTTTGTTGAACACTTGTTTTGGGCCAGAAACCGTCCCGCAAAAATGTAGAGCCTGGTAATGGTTCTTGCATTGCTACCCTCACATCACGCCAATAGTAAACCAAATGCTCATATCGCCTTCGGTATTCTCCAGTAACGTCTACATTATACAAGTTCTCCCAATACTTCTCAAATCTAGATATACCTTTCACAATGTCATTGGCACCTTTCATTTCCATAAGTTGTACTAGCATCGGTACTCCACGGGGCCACTGACTTTGCCCTTCATCATCTTCTTTCCACAACTTAATGGGCCTACCATTTTTCCCTTTCCAATCTACAACAGTGTACTTCAACTTGTACTTCATCACTGGAATTCCATCTAAATCTAGGTAGAACTTCAATTGTTGTGGCTTTGTGTGCCCAATTAGAATATCGTCACCATCAATAAATGAACCAACAATGAACCCCTTGAAATTGGGCACCTCTTCAATTAGATGTCGGATAGTAGGAATGGATTCTACATCCATGAATGACTTCATGAGCGCAAGGACAGTCGGAAAACTCTCCTTCTTCAAAAGCATACTCCATCTCCCAAACAAGGCATCTATGTCATCATGAGTATGACCAACAATCATGAAGCTCACATACACTTCACGAAAGATCTTGTTCACGACTAGTAGAGACTAGAAACAATATACATATCTATTTTTGTTGTCCCCGGTGGCATTGTCCATTTGCACGTTTAGAATAGGCGGTAATGGTGTTGCTGGAAGTAAAGGTTCTAGTGGCGGGGGTAGTGATGCTAGGCACATTTCCTTGTCCTTGAGCACTGCTCTAAACAAAGATGTCAACCCTGCATTTTCAAACAACTTCCTTGAAGATGACTTCGGTGCTTCTTCAAGGTCTCGCAACAACTTTGCCATTGACCCAATGGTGTAATTTGAATCATGCTTAAAGAGATCCAAACCATAATGTGCGTAGTGGACATCAGCATGACCATGCGCAATCATGCCAGTGACGGACACAAGCAACTTCATAAAACCATCAAGATCCTTACTTTTATGGGAAAAGACAGGAGAAACTATTTTTGCATGATCCATCTTGTTGTGCATGATTGTAAGACATTCATGTGGAGATGTTTGAGACCAATATCGGTTCACATAATAGAGCTCCTTGTGCGCGCGAGCAATGGCAAGGTGTTTGTCCAGCCTCGTCGACCACAACAGAGCACTTTCAGACCCAGAAAGAGCACCCTTCACGAGCTCACGTAATTTGTCATAAACAGTGCATCGAGCAAAGTTGTCTCTGGGTTGCTTCACATCATACTTAGGGAACTGAGTAGACCTGATCTTGCTCAAGTTCGATGATGAAACCTCCTTCAGTCCGAAAGCCACATTCACTTCGTTGATTTTTGCCATCTAACCCTTCCATTGAAACATAGCTGGCAAAATTTTTGACATGACTTTTTCTCCTGATTTGAGCGTATGGGATTTATGTGGCATGTGATCTGCGTCCTTTTCTAAGATGCACTTCAAAGTTATAGACGCTTGTTCCGTATGTTGCATTGGCTTCAACATTCCCAAATTACCATGGTCCCTAGCTTCCCGACCATCCTTCATGGTGTATTTTTTATAGCGGTAGAATATAGACTCTGGAACCCCAACAATATGCATCCAAGCTCGCATGCACACGTCTATCTCATTTATTGTCACCACCCTTCTCCCTCGTGAATCATGATGCATTTGCTTATGTACTTCAATCTTCGGATAAGCTTTGTGCTTAAATGTTGAATTTTGGTACATGCGAAGCCGGAAAGCTCGAATCTTCTCTCTTGGAAATGTTTGGACGTAGTTTTTACTACAACAAACTTTGCTCGACACCAAATTGATGAACTCTTCATTGAGGAGGTCTTTCATTTTGATGCATGTCTCGTACAATGGATTTCAAACAGTACTTGTATATGGTCGACTAGTCTTTGATGACGATGGATTTGCACAAATCGCTTGGAGATGGTTGTAATTATCCTTGATTGCATGGTCATGCAAACTTGCCCCACAACAATGGACAAGCTTAATATCCTAGGCTACTAAAGCGCATGCCCGCTCTTGAAGAATGTCTGCTTTAGAATGAGTCTTTGAGATGTGTACTACCACATGAGTGTTCCCAAGGGAACCATCATCACCAAGGACTAGATCCAAGTTCACATTGTGGCAAATGCCTTCACCAACAAGAGTGCCCGCATTATTGTATAGAATAACAACACTTGTATTCCAGCATCATTTTGGGAATCCTTCGCACTCTGGAATGTCAACCTCCATTTCGTCTTGCCTTTGCACTTCATCATCAAACCAGACAATACTGTTGAAGGGTATGTCTTCGGAACTCATTTTACCTATACTTGTCTATAAGAATAATGTGGTACCAAGTTATACATGAATGCTCTCAAATGAAAAGTATAGTATAAGGTATTCAACTTGTATATAATAGGTCAAGTCAACCTAAACAGGAAACATTGAAAAGTACAAAAAAAGGTCTAAAAACAAAAGTCTCCAAGGTATATTCAGATCTCTTAAGCTAGACAAATTGATAAATCTAGTTAGATCGACTTGACCTAATCTGTACAATGTCAAAATCAATACCCAGACAATAAAAACAGTAGATCATTGTAAATTTTAAAAACAATTTAAAAACAATATTCATTAATAACATGATTCACACATTTGTGATTTATCCGGAATGTTTCCATTTAAAAATGGTTTTGTTCTTTGGTCGCAAGCAACGGGAAATGTAGGTTGGCTCGACCTAAAAGCCTACACTCTGTTTCTGAGGACTTCATCATTGATGGACATTAAAATTCTTGTTATTTGTAATTACCAAAAATTCAATGACATCAATTAAAACGATAAAGTAGGTTAGGTCGACTCGACCTAATCTATACAATGTCAAAATCAATACCTAGACAATAAAAATAGTAGATCATTGTAAATTTTAAAAACAATCTAAAAATAATATTCATTATTAACATGATTGATACATCTGTGATTTATCCAGAATGTTTCAATTTTAAAATGGTTTTGTTCTTTGGTTGCAAGAGACGGGAAATTTAGGTCGGCTTGACCTAAAAGCACACACTTAGTTTTTGAGGACTCCGTCTTTGATGGACATTAAGATTCTCGTTCTTTGCAATTACCAAAAATTCAATGAAATCAATTAAATCGATAAAGCAAGTTAGGTCGACTCAACCTAATCTTCACAATGTTCAAATGGAGATCTAACTAATATATAGAAAATACCATATTTGTCAACTCTAAGTGATCTCATGGTTAAAGTAGCAATTTCTGTCTTCGTCTGTTTTAGGTCGACTCGACCTCAAGATCTCGGAATATCCGGAATACTTAGTATTACTTCATTCTGTCCAAGTGTCTGCATTTTTCAGCGACGAAATCGGGGCTATGGAAAAACTAAATTACTCACTCCAGTTTCAAATCCAGAAATTGCAACAATGATACAGAAATTCCAGTAGTCGTTGATTCAATGCAAAACAACATCGACATACCACACATCAAAACAACAGACGAACAATTCATTGTGATAGATTACTCACTTTGAGAAATGAAAACCTGGAATCAATTGACTAAAAATCTCAATACAGACTACAGAAGTGTCCATAGAACCTTATTCAAAACGTTGAACTCTACCTTCCTGCAGCTGTTTACACCTACAATCCATGGAGAATGCTACAAGCAACCTTTAGAAGATGGAAACAAATTCAATCGAAAGGAACAAACAGCACGCAGAGGAGCAAACCGAAATCGAAAATGAGTGAAAGAATACCCTAATCTAGACATCCATGGAAGTGGACAACTTCTTGGCAGGAAAAAAGAAGCGGCAAGTGAAGAAATGAAGTTCGAATTCTTCAACAGCTAGCTGTCAATATCGCTTGTTTACTATAAAATCCATTGGGTCGTTCACTTTTTTATTTATAAAAAGGCATGGACAGCTATTTTCTATTTAAAAATCTATCACCCTCTTTCCGGTCAACAGTGTTCTAGAGATTTATTTTCTATTTTGGAGAAAGTCCTTGTCATTTTGTCAGTTCCACAAAGTCCCTCTCATTAATATGATGAGTGGGACCTTCTTATTACTTTAGGCAACAATATTTTAGGATATACTCAATGCTAATTTTAAGGCGGCATAGATTGCACATGGTACTTAAAGTAGAAGAGTCTATTATGAATTTTTGTCATTACCCAGGGAAAAAAACGTTTTCATCTCATGTACATATTCCATTCTTCTTACCATTATAGTAGGAACTCCAAATCTTTTTTAAACTAGAAATATGTTGGGACCACAACTCCATGGAATCCAATGCTAATTTTTCACTATTACGTGTACCTTTTACAATTTGAGTTTGAGTTTTTTTAGTAACAATTATAGATACAGTTCAGGGGTTTAGGGTTTTAGGGTTCAGGTTTCCTGTATTTTTAGATCATGAATGGATTTTTTTGAGAACGATTGAGGGTGTGCTTAGAGGTTACTTCAAACCCGTATTAAATTTGTATAGGGTGTGCAAAAAGCTTATATCTCTAGCTTTATTCTTTTTATTCAAAGGTTTCATGTTTTAATTCTTAGGATTGATGATTTGAACAATACTTTTGGAAAGGTATACTACAAATAAATAAATTAATGACTCATTAATCTTGGAAATAGTCTAAATATGTACTTTTTTTTTTATAACTCTTGAGTCAAATTCTATGATGTGGAAGATTAGATTTTGTTTTAGTGTAGTGAAGGCCTCTCCATGAGAATTTGAAAACTAAATATGCAAATTCAAAATTATCCTCATTCCTAACATTGAAAAAATTTAAAACTTGAAAAAAAATAGTAGTGCCTACTTTTTGGAACTTGTTTTTTTTGTAATATGAAGTATTCAAATTTGTATCTTAAGGTGATCATAGAATAGTAACACGTACAAGTTCTAAAAACATAAAGAGTACTTTATAGAGTTTTAGAATAAGTTAAGAGCTATATTCATGTTTTCAAGATATATTATGAATATTCCTAAGAAGTGAAAGCTAACCACACATACACTCTTACCATAGAGACTATACTTATAGGAACCATATAGTTTTTGCAAACAGATATTAGACAAGAAAAAAATTTATGAATTACTAATAATTAAATCACAAATGAAGTGAATCTTTTAAAGCTATTTGAAAATCTTGTACATATTTAAAAGTTATTTCATGAAAGGCAAATGAACATGAAATTCATGTGTTCAACAATTGTAGGTAGTTGTATTCTCTTATGCCAATTAAAAAAAGAGTTGGAAGCAATTAAGCAAAAATTGTTTACATATTGGGACATCCAAATTCTAGATTTTTTAATTTATGGGCATTGGTGTAAACTTTGCACTCTTTGTATGGTTTAGCTATATTTCTATGCACAATGCAAAATGGTGGAAAAAATAGAATGTAAGTACTATTTATAATTAACAAACACAACTTATAGAAATGTATAATTTCAAGTAGAAAGTGTGAAAGAAAATGACCCAGGACGTTAAAAATATTGACAATATCTAAAGGTCCTTCAAAGTTGAAGACTATAGATGCTACTCTTTCTTTAAATTATATTGTAAGACAAATGACTTGGGCATCTTCTTTACTAAAAGAAAAAATGTTTTAGAGGACAAGACATAGAATTCATAGGAAAATCTATAGAAAATATGAAATCTACATTTTCAAAATATAGGAGTTTCTACAAAGTTATAGGAACATTGATGTTGTAGTATATATGTTTAAAAATTACAATAGAATCCTAAACAAAGATGAAGTATAAGCATAGGCACTTAAAAAAATGTAGCCTGTACATTGAAAAGTTTTTTAGGGACTAGACATTCATGCACACATTCAAATAATGAAGTTCAATTGTAAGTTCAAAATACTAGAATAAGGGAACAATGCTGTAATATTTGCAGTGAAGGTACAATAATTTGAAATGAAGCAAAGTAAATAACAAAAAAATAGTGTGAACGAATTTTGCTGAACATTAAGTTATTTCACATTTTTATAAAGCTAAATAATTAAATAGTATCATGAATTCATATGCACATACAAAATTAGGCTTCAAAACATTCCAGAATTAGCACAATTGGGAAATGCTTGCTTACATACAATAGAACTAGAATTTGTATAATTCACTAACACCCTCTTCTTCATACACTCAAACATGTAAGTGGTTGCATGAGTAACATGTGAATCATGTTTTTAGAAGCACTAAGGCTTTATATTATTGTTTGTTATTGCAAATATGTTAGCAAGACTAGATTCTATATTTACAAAACAATTGCATGTACAAAAAGGTTAAATATGTCTAAAAAAAACATGAAATGAATCATTGCACTACACTATTGCATTCATTCCATTAAAATCCAATCATTCATGGCTTCAAGTGCCACATATGTAGTTATGATGATTTATTGGAAGGACCATTTTGTATTGAGTGCAATATTAGAAAGAAGTAAATGACCAATTGAAATACTTCAAATTTTTTCTGTCTAGGGTTTAGATTTTCTTTAGATTTTTCCTTCGAAAATGTGCCACTCTATATCTTTCTTCTTACTTCATTACTATAATATCTACAAAATTCCTATTTCTAAATTTGAGCTTATTGTAAAAATTTACCTTACATTTATCATTCTAGCGAGAGTGACACTTTGATAGAAAAAGAAGTAATCTTGTAATTCTTCTATTCATTTGAATGAAATAAAAATTATTTATTCCAAGGAAGTAATTATGCTATAACCAGTAAGCTCTCATACTACCTTCAATATGGTCTATAGTGAACTTTGTATACTTTATGGTGGGTAAGATAAAGGCTATTGTAAATCTATATTGATTATCTACCACCTTTCCCTACTTTCCCCCTCTATAATTCCATGATGAATTCCATTATGAAAGAAAAGGAAACTAGTAACTAGGAGATAGTTTGAAAATTTTTATACATTGTGTCGAGCAACGTGTTCCCCTATTATTTACAACTGCTCTACATTTATGACTTCATCAATCTCAATACTCAATTTCAATGTGCTCTCATTCATACATACAATAAAGCTATAATTGCAAAGCAATGAAGAGTTCCAATTATAGAATTTAAAAAGCAACTTCCTCAACAGTTAGTACTATCAAAATAAAAGAAAGTGAAATGTACTTATTTTGTAATTCCTATAAAGAACTTACATGCATGACTTGAATAGTAACACTACAAATGCCCTACACCAAAGTGCATGCAACCTTCGTTGGTAAGCATTTTCCAAGATTATGTAGTACGGTGGAAGCGTGACGTAAGGGTTTCTTTTATTCACAAAATTGATGTAATTGCCTATTTTTGAAATATATTTCCCATAATTCTTATTTAAATATGTTCCCATGTCTACGAAAAAATATCAAGAATTATAATGCATTTGAAGATTGCTTATTATTTAAAGTAAATTTCATACCCACACCCTTTCAATTACACAAACAATATAGAAGATTGAAATTAGGTGACATCACCGTCATATCTTGTACATTTGAACCGTGTACAATTTTTCACTGTTACTACTATATAGAAATTTACTAATTTAGTGCTTGGTATTGTTGTCACTGTCTACTCCTGAAACTTCATGTTTACAAATGCACCTATATGTACATTGGAAGTTCCTCTTCACTTTAGTGCATGTAAAGTAACTTTCTAGGGGACAATGCTCTTTACTTGTATACTCGTAAACTGATTTCGACGTGCACTAGTTGATAAATGACAAAGAATTTGTCTATGTAGTACGAAACTACAACTATTCATCCTTGGAATTTTGTACAGAAAGGAGAGACATTTCAATATGTTTAAACCTCTATAGTAAAGCTTTAATTTTTTTGAATGAGATGATGTCACATGGTTCCGAAAAGGTTGATTTCCATGATCCACATTTTTTTCTTTAAATGTTAAAGCAACCGAATTTCAATATTGAATGTAGGTATGTCCTATTGAGTCTGGGGTGGGTATGTTTGTGCAGGTATGTTTTAATGGGTACGTAAACGTGAGTACATTATTTGTGGATAAAGGGGTGGCGGGTATGTGTGATGGTTTATGGGTGGGTATGTGGTACGAGTATGTGGTGCGGGTATGTGTAGGGTAGTTTATGGGCGAGTATATGTTGGGTGGCGGGTTTGTGGGCTAGGTATGTATGGGGCGGGTACGGCCGGGTATTTGGGGGGTTGGTATGTGGGGGGCGGGTAAGTAGGGGGCAAGTATGGGGAGCTACCTCAAGATTCTCGCACTCCAATTAGGGTTTGGGGTTCCTCTGAAACTTGCTGCTGCTGCTTCGTTGTTGTTGGTGTGTTCCTTGTCGTGGTGGATGCTCTCCTCGTTGCCTCCTCCTTGCTCCTCATTGCCTCCTGCTCCCTCCTTGTTGCTTCTTGCTCACTCCCCGTTGCCTCCTATTCGCTCCTCGTTGCTGCTCTCTTTCTCGTCCTCCTTGTTCTTCATACTCTCCTGCTCTTTCCTCGTTGCTGTTGCTCATCGTCATTGTTGCCGCTCTCCTTGTTGTTGATGGTGCTCTCCTCGTTCCTGTTGCTCGTCGTCTTCCTCCTTGCACCATCAATAGGGTTTAGGTGAAGCTCTCCTAGTCTCTTGGTTGTTGCTGGTCCTCCTGTCTTCATCACCGCCAGTGCTCATCATCCTCTTCTTTGCAGGTGTGGCTGTTGGTGGTCTCCTTGCTTTGCCACAAATTGCGTAGGTTTTGTTTTTCACTTCTTTTGCTTTGAATTTCATTGAAATTTTCATTAACGGTTTAAGAGGTTCATTGTTAGTATGTGTGACATTTGTATTCGTATATTTTGATTGTCTTGAGGAGGTCTTCTAAAGTCCACTTCCATAGTTATGTTGTTTTGGGTTGTCCTTTGAAGTTATGGACTATGCGTGATGGTGTTTTGGAGTATGGGGATCTCAATGTCTGTGAATGTCTGCTTGAATGTGATAACGAAATGCTTGAATGCAATTACATATGTTCAGAGTACCAATACATTTGGTGTAGGGTTTTGGTAGTTCATTGTATTAGTGTAGATTAAGGAATACATAGTAGCCTTATAGTATTGCATTGTGCTGTACGATGTTCATTTGAATTTAGTGTAAAATGAGATTGCAATGCATGAAGTGAGAGAGTGTGTTTTTTAAACATAGCAATCTGATTTTCCCTTAAATTCTCCACAATTTGACATCCACTATGAGAAACCTGCAGGACTATTTCGCTTGGAAGCGGATTATTCAACAACAAATTTCTTTTCCATAGATTTACCAACAGATCAATGCAGATTTTATTTGGATTGAAGCAGATTCACCTTCACCAACCAAGGTAATCCTTCACCAATGCGTTTTAGGTCGATATTACTTTAGGTTGACTATTGTGATAGAAGCTTCGGAAATTCATAGTTGTGGAATTTAATCACACAGACGTGAAAATAGAGCGTCATTTTAGGTTAGGTCAACCTAAAATGACACACATCTTCCTGGTCGTTGAACATACGCTATCCATACATCATACATAAAAAGAAAGGCTGAGCACTAGCACACCCTAAATCATGTTGAAAAGAGAACAATTCAGGTCGAGTCGACCTAAAATGACACAAATGTACTTGCTTGTTGAAGGTAATATTTTAATATATGAAATAGTACTGAAACGGCTAAATATCAATTTTCCCTAATTAAATATCAAAAATTAACAACTCAGGTCAAATCGACCTAAAATGTCCTCAGAAAGCAACTAATAAAGTAATTATAAGTAACTAACATAGATGCATAATACCGAATAGGTTGTTCAAATATATTGAGATTTGTAACCTATTTTAAAAAGGAAAGTAAGTTCTGAGTAGAAGTACAAGGGAAAATGAAATTAACAGACATGAAACCGATTAGGTCAAGTCGACCTAACCACTATGAAACGAAAATGCATGGAACTAAAATCCTGTATAGAATAAGAGACAACATTAACATAGTCCAAAAATTCTATGATACCCTAACTAAGTCAATGCTATTTAGGTCGGGTCAACCTAAACCAACGTAAAGCTAATATGATATATACCATTGAAAGTAGAATGGAAGAGCAGATTTAGACGCTTGAAGCCTTCTACAAGCGACTTGATATCACGCGGGACAAGGGAGATGGGGACGATTTTGAAAACGATGGGGAATATTGGGAATTCCAAACCTTGGAGAAGATGGAGAAATGGAGCCTCAAGATGATTCCCTTGAAAAATCTCATTTTCTTCTTTGCAAAGTATAAAGATAGTAAACCATATTATCCAATCTCCTAATATGAAAAGATCAAAGACATTGCCCAAGACGTCAAATCAATAATCAAGATCAATTGTATTACTGTGCAAACGGAGATAAAAGATGAAGAGCAATACCACTTCACACTTGTACTTGACTTAGCAAAGATTGATTTCAATATAACCCCTTTTCTAGAGTCTCTCCAGCCAACGGAGTACAAAACTGAAATTCTAGAACTGGAAAGGAAGGTCAATTCAAAATTTTTCAAGAATGCTGCTGGGAAGTTGTTTAGTGGAAAACAATTGTGTAATCGTTTGTAGACACTTTTTGTCGACTTTGCAGTATTGGCAACAAAGCTTGACCTCAAAAGAAAAGAAATGGTCTCCCACTCAGTATTGCACGATGTGCCAAGCTAGGGAGAGGGCTAGGGATCTATGGGAACTCTAGGGACACAACAGAGTCGTGATATGCGGAGAAGTAAACAAGCCGCAACCCCTCCCATGGGAACAAGGAAGAGTAACCTAGCTTTGTCCTCGGGGAGATGAGGGGGAGAAGGTGCTTCTTCAATTTTAGTTGCTGGAGAGCAAAGTTTTGCTTCTGCTATTATAGACGTGCCTGAGGCACATGACCCAAAGCACAAACATGACTATAAACAGTCAACTGAGGCCTACAAGAATTATTGGACCTCTTGTACAGACGCTTATATTTTTGAGATAAACGAAAAGAAGTTGATCTCCATAGACCAACTTATTCCCACACCAACGGAAATGAACATCCGTAGTCATGAGCAAAGGGTAGCAACGGATGTGTTGCACTATTTAGTACACATGCCGGATAAATCGACGAAGCAAACACTATGTGTAATGCCCGTAGACTAGACTGTGAAGCCTGGACCTACATCCTACGACACCATCAAGAAGGGAGAGTTTTATCTTATCAATGGTCAACATAGTGTAACCGCTAGCAAGATGATGGTGGACATGAACTTGGATGAGGATATTGTCAAGCACTTCCGGAATTGGGATTGCTACGTCGTATGGTCAAATGACAATGAGAAGCTAAGGTCTATTTCCACATACTACAATAAATCATTTTGTTAAAATGAAGCGGTCTTGGTCAACGAACATCCTAGGCATGAAAATTGTGTGGGAGAACATGGGGAGGCCTAGAAATCCCAAGGAAGTTGTACCTGTTGGCACTCTCTCTAATGCAAGACACAATGTAGAGATCAAGGCCAACTCCTTGAAATTCAAGGTCAGTGATTCTGTTACTGTAGTATGGAGCTTGTAAATGCATTATAGATTGAGTCGACCTAAGTTGGCTTTGGACTTATGAGACCTGATTTGCATTGTGTATAGGAGTTTACAAAGGCCATGAACAAGCATTTTGCTATGCTTGATGTTGTGAAGTCTCAAAAAGCCACTCGTGGGAAGGGTGGTGAGGAGAAGCTGAAAATCATGAATGAATTGAAGATTATCACCGCTCCTGACAATGTTTTCAATTTGTGGAGTGAGGACATCTCCAATGTTGTACACAAAGAGCTTATAGACCTAGACACACTGATGAAATTTAACAAAAGACTGGGCTGGAAGTCTGAGAACGGGAATTTGACACATAAATTTTTCAAGTGGCTAGGAAATCTCTCGCTAGCTAATCTTGCGAAACTTGCGAAGCACATACTTCATCAACAGATGGGAAAGCAAGACCAACCATACCCAAAGGTGATGATAAAAATGATATCGTTAGTGCTTGAGAGCTGCTACACTTGCAAGGAGTGGGTTGAGCGACGGAAGAGGGAGTATTTGGTGAAGAAGGAGCTTCACCTTCTAGACCCGACACTTGGTTTGTTGAATGCCTTTGATGAGCTAAACATTGAGAAGTGGCGAGAGTTCAAGTCTAATCAGAACATAACTAGCGCTATAATGAATGTGCTACTTAAGCACCCCGGCGATGATTATTGGAAGGAGGCCAAGTAGATGAAGTCAAAGAATACAAAGGCCGAGGATATGTCACCTTATGCTATTGAGTTTTTGAAAGTCTTTCTGGAGAGGAGGTCAAACTTTATGAAGTCGCTCTCCATTTCTCATTATTGTCCATACGATATCAGCAATGACATGCATGCTAACTGGCCAAGAGGTGTATGGAAGGAGAATACAATGGAGGATATAAGGTTTGGAGTGATTGACTTTAGATGTACTCCTGGCGTATTCAACAAGCTGAAGTGCAATCCAACTATGCCGTACTTCTTCGCCGTTCTTAAGTCGTTCCAAGAGAAGAAGAAACCATTGTTGGAGGAGGTCGGGACATGGCTCTTCATCTGCTTGGATTTAACTAAGCAAAATCAAGCTCTACATTACGTGCAGAGCAATGAGGTGCTCAGAGAGTATCAAATGGACTACTCTGACTATTGGCCAGCACGGCATGAGAGGATGGGAGATTACTCCCCAAACAACAATAAGGCTATCGAGAAGGTTTATCTTACCTTCCTATAGAGTCCTAACAATGCTGTTCTCATGAACCTAAAGCCTACTTATAGGGTACCGAACACTGACGTTTTCAATAAGCCAAGAGCCTATAATGAGCTACGGTATAGAATTAATAATATGGAGCTGCGGATGGAATTCTACCTTAGAATACTCAAAAGGTTTTGCTTTGCAGGGAGGGGTGTTATGTCCTTGTTTGCCAGCGCCAAGTTCACATGCGCAGCAATGGTATGATGTTTTAGGTCAATTTGACCTCAATTTGTGTTTGTGATTTTGAATTAGAGAACTCAAACATGCTAACTTCATTACTATTTAAAAAGGAAGGCTCTGCTATTGTTATTATGATTTGTATTGAAAATTAGAATCCGTCAATGACATTCATTTGTTGTTATCTATTTGGGTTGAGTCAACCTAAGATGTGTTTACTGAACCGAATCCTATTGTTTCCCTTTGTGTGATTTTCAGATGAGTGGCCTTAATGTCTACGTTGTGGGAGTGTCCGATGAATTGACAATGTGGACTAACATTGTGGAAATGTCCAAGTCGCTAGACATTAAAGACTTTGAGCCAAACGGTTACTGCGTCAATGAAACCAAATTCAGTCAGAAACCTATAGGTGCGTCAATACCTACATCAAGTAGGAGAAAGGGAAAGTCAGTGTGGGACTGTCCTTACAAGCCTTCACATCGGGCTGGTGGATGGCAACATGAGAGCATGGATTTATCCTCCGACATAGAGGGTGAAGATGATGATCTTAATGCGGACGATGTGCAAGAGGAGCAATATACGCCACCAACGCGACTATCACAAAGCCTTCAAGGGTCGTTTGCTTCTTCAGGCCCCCCCTGTGGAAAGGCAACCAACTAGCACCCCGCCTCCAACCGCAGGCGAGAAAAAAAAGAAGAGAACAACCTATCGTGATATTGATCTTCAAGTTGAGCTAACGCAGCTCAGAGCAGACAGAGTGAAGGATTGAGTTGATTCCTTGGAGATGTATGCGGAAACGAATAGACGAATGGACATGTTCTAGAACTTCATCATGGCGTCAACAAAATGTCAAGATGACCAATTTTCAGCCATACAAAATCAGATTGCAGGGATCAAGCCACTAGCTTCATTGCCACCATCGCATGAATGTGGCTAGTTGATGATCCAGGGTCCCTTCATAGGTTCTATCAACAACGGGGAATCTAGTCTTGCTCATCCAAATGCTATTCCTCCCAGTTTGGCTCCAACTTCCTTTGTCGTCTCAACTCCTCCTCCTCCTCATGAAGATCGCCTTGCAACCCTTGCTCTACTAGCAAAGTTTGAGGTTGAAGGGACGCAAGTGGATGCTACGCCCCCATTGGCCACTCCTACTAAAGGTGCGGATGTTGTTGTTACTAGAGAAGGCTTGGCTAAGAACTTTGATCAAAA
Source organism: Straminergon stramineum (assembly GCA_963920665.1). Lineage (NCBI taxonomy): Eukaryota > Viridiplantae > Streptophyta > Bryopsida > Hypnales > Calliergonaceae > Straminergon > Straminergon stramineum. The sequence goes on from OY987273.1 coordinate 13,076,508, forward strand.
TGAACTCTCACCCACCATGAATGCACCAGTAGGTTATAATTTATAATCACTCGATGTCAAGTGTATAGTGTTAGGTCAACTCAAGCTGATTTGTAATTTAGTTTTTTTATAGCGGAGGGGCCTTCCAGTTTGACAAAGGACTTATAGTTGAAAGAATTATGGTCATGAATCCTTCATTGTAAACATCATTTCTGAACATCAATTTTGTATTTTAAATTCCAATGCAAATGAAAGGAATTATGTTCTTGAAATCTTACAAATTGCCTCTCTTTATATTCCTCTGTTGCAGGCCTTGTCAATGTTTTGAAAATGCCTTCATCCTCTGTTGCCCCAACCTTCCAGTTGCCTCTCCCATCGTCACCTATTTTCATTTCCATGGAGAGGAATTTATCTCCAACGCCAAGTGCAGTGACATCGCAATCGGGGGATGAGACCGCAACAAGACCGTGTCTAGGAGATGATGACACCTCCATTCCTAATGATGTGCTCATGGAGGTTAAGATTCCTGATCCAGTCATTGTGGCGTTGGAAGATCAGTCAGAGCCGGGAGCATCCTATCGACAACAAGTACATTGTGCTCCTTTCAATGTTCTTGCATATAGATTTCATTCAATGTTAGGGGTGTTCCTTTCTTCTATCATTGGTTTTTTATCCTTGATTGTGGGTTGCCATTTTGTTTCACGTGAAGTCCAAAACTCGTCCTATAGGGTAGTAATGGGCTATGAATGTGGCTGTTTGTTAGCAAGGATCGGATCCTCCATGTCGTCATGGAGAATTGTCGGATGAAATCAACATTCCATTGAGGTCCAGGGTGACCAAGAAATGGCCCAACATCGTCTTGGACCTGAATGGACTATTATGTGTATGTGAGGATGCTAAAGTGAAGGGTTGGGCGAGGCACATCGGTGACGTGTCATAGCCCCACTCCGCCACGATTCCAATGGTTGTAGGGCCGAAGGTTGTGTAAGTCCGGCCGGGGTGCGCACAATTCTTGCGTGAGTTAGGCCAAGTAGCTTTCATTTTGGTGTGGAGTTCAATGAAGAAGTCCACCACCGAAGAAGTTAGTGTATATATCTTTTGGGATCTGGGAATGCCCTTCCTCGTACTAGGATAGGATTCCTGCACGAAACTCAAGTGCAGGGATGGTTCCGGTCAAATCACCACATTTAGAGAGCTAGGGACGAGCAAGGAACTTTTCTTGAAAAACCTTGATACGTTGTTTAATGGCTCACATGGGAATTTCACGCCCGAGAACACCATTGTAGTGGACAATAGTCCTGTTAAGCATGTCATGAACAAGGCAAAGAACGTTGTACTCTCGGACACTTGGAGTCATAGGGGGAATGGTCCGAAGGACTCATTCCTATTGGACATTCTACTTCCTTGGTTTAGGCATGTGCACGATGCTCAAGACCAAGGGCTCAAATCGTTCAAAGGGAATAGTAAGGGGAAAATGGGGCGGAAAATACTCTACAACAAACGGAGTTGTCAAGAGTATATTAAGCTTATGGAAGTGGTCTGAATGTCTTCAACTTTGAAATAGGACACTTTTGTTTCCATAGATCACGTCCATTTGAGCTATTGTGAGGTCAAATCGGGACATTTCATTCTTTGCGCAATTTAGCTCAGATCGACCTTATTTGTATATAGTCATTGAGTGCTTTCATTTCAATTTTGTCCAATCCAATTTCTATAATAAATGTTGATTTCATGCTTGTCAATGTGAAACTCAATGTTGTCGTTTAGGTGGCTTCGACCTGATGTATTCATCTCTGTTTATTGGATACATCCACTACATGCTGCTCGTTTGTATTATTAGTTATGAATCCCTCTAGACTTCTCATGTGGAAAATCTCTAAGCCCCGCTTGATAGCAAAGTTTTGGCAACGAGCCATCTCCATTCCCACATGCCAGTCTTCCATGTGCGGCATCAATGGACTCCATCTTGGACTAAGACAAGAACGCTATTCTTAGCACAGGGAACTTCCTGTACTCGGCGGCGACTACCAATTCAACAATGGACTTCTCAATCGGGCCCATAGAAGACGGGGTCGTGGACAATCCACCTAATGGAGCTCCTTGTCTGCCGAAATCATGCTCACCTTCTCCTTTGAAATCTAGAGGTCCTATGGCTTCTCGAATGTCGCCATCTACCTCGGAGAGAATGCCACAAAGAAAATTGTATGAAGACGTGGGAATTCCAAATTCTACAATGGAGACAACGAATCCCCTACCAATGGAAGCATGCAAACAAGTTCTTCTTGTCTAATCTCATGGGCCTCCTATTCCTCGTCCGCAAGCCCAATGTCTAGGTGTACGAAAGACCAAGATGCACGATGGAGTGCCACCCAATAGGTATGCTGCATCGGTTTTCGATGCTTGGAATCGAAAGATCTTACAACTCCAACGGCTTCAAGGGCTATGGGAATATAAGAAAAATGATAATGGATACAGTCGTGGACCTGAAATTATGAAGGCCATGGATGTGTTGAAGAGTAAATCGGACATATAGATGTTGTTCATATTTTAGATATAGAGTCTATACATACATGTAAGCATTGTGCAGATATGTAGTTACTTACAATTCAATGATGGGGTGAATCATACTCACAGTAGTTATATGCATTGTCACGATCCTTTTGTGAATGGGAACTCAAAATCCGTATAGGAGTTCTATATGACAATCAAATGTGATTATACATACAATAGTTTCTAAAAATAGTGTCACCTTCTGCCACGTTTTTGAGTAGTCTTTCATGAGATTAGAGGGGTCTTGCTTGAATCTGTGTGTAAAAACTAGTGCTCCATACCTCTCATTTCATTGGAAATCTCTCATTTTAATGAATATTGTGTTTAAACGACTAACAATCCCCCATCAGTTCTAGTTGTTGTTGATCTATCATTGTAGTGGAAAAGCCTAGATACGGCATTGAGTGACCTAGCTTCCAGATTGGCCATCTGGGAAGTTGTGAGGGTATTTCCTTGTCCGATCTATTACAACATATTGTCAGATGTGTTTTGTATAGTTTAGCGAGAGGCGAGAGTGTGAAGAATACGAGTGGTGAGTCCCTACCCCTCTAATAAGATCAAAAGCGGATCCTTTGAGGGTAAAAAAGAAGCATAGAAAACCAATATGTTTGAGAGAAATCAAAACCGAATTCCAAAAAAGAGTGAATCTGGATTGGATTTCGAAAAGGTAGAGATCTGGAAGAGGGAGAAAGCAAGTGGAAGGAGTACTTAAGTTGATAATAAAGATAATCTCGGCTTGCAGCAATAGTTTAGAATCCCCTAGGAGGATATTTTGACTCATTTTACGATGTTTTGGTGTTGTAAGGATACTGACACCTCTATGCGTGTACGACAATGACTTTGAAAACAACGAAGAGTATGGGGAATTCGAAAACTCAAAGAAGATGGATATGTGGAGCTTAAAAATGATTCCATTGAAAAACATCATTTGCTTCTCCAAAAAATACAAAGACAAGGAACTAGACTACCCAATCTTCTATGATGAGAAAATCAAAGATATAGCGCAAGACATCGGACCTATGATCAAAATCCACTGTATAACTACACAAACAAGTATACGAGAGAAGGAGTAGTACCATTTCACAATTGTCCTGGACTCGGTGAATATTGACTTCAACATCACTCCTTTCTAAGAGTCTCTAAAACCAACAAAATCTAGTATAGAAATTCCAAAACTCAAAAAGAAGGTCAATTTGAACTTCTTCAGAAATTCTGTAGGGAAACCATTTACTAGGAGATAGTTATGCAATTAGCTTAGAACGCTCTTTGTTGACTTTGCAGTTATGACCACAAAGCTTGATGTCAAAAGGAAGGAAATCATTTCTCAATTCGTTTCTCACAACATTCCTAGGTGAGGAGAGGGCCAAAAATCCATGGGGACACCTAGCACTCAATAGAGTCGCGATATGCGAAAAAGTAAATAGTTGGCGACTCCCCCAACTAGAACAAAAAGAAGCAATTTGGCAACCTCCTTGGCCAAACAAGGAGTAGCAGGTGCTCCCACTATTTCTACTATTGGAGAACAAAGTTTTGTGTCTGTAGTTATAGACATTCCAGAGGCACATCACCCGAAGTGCAAACATGACTATTGGCGCTTGATGGAAGCCTGCATAAATTATTGGACCTTTGGTATTGACACCTGTGTTAACGCGATTGACGAAAAGAAGTCCATCTCCATTGACCAGCTAATTTTGGCACCCTCGCAAATGAACATTTGAAGCTATGAGAAGAGGTTGGCTATAGACATCCTGCATTACCTCGTTGACATGCCAGATAAATTGACAAAGCAAACATTATGTGTCATGCCAATGAACCAACTGGTGAAGTCTAGACTTGGATCTTGGGATGCAATTAAGGGTGGGAAATTCTACCTAATCAATGGCCAACATAGTGTCACAGCTAGCAAAATGATGGTGGAAATGAAAATGGATGAGGCAATTGTTGTAAAGTACTTTTGCAATTGGGACTACTACGTTGTATGGTTAAATGATATCGAGAAGTTAAGGTTTATCTCCACCTACTACAACCGCGTAAACCATTTCGTGGCCATGAAACTGTCTTGGTCAACAAATATTCTTGGGGTAGGGACTGTTTGGGAGAACATGGGGAGGCCCAGAAATCCTAAAGAAGCTATTCTAATTGGAACACTCTCCAATGCTAGGAGGAACGCAGAGAATAAGGCTAACTTGTAGAGATTCAAGGTAAGTTCATAAGGTAGATAAATCATTGCCTAGAAATTGAAGTCTAGATCGACTCGACCTAAATAGTGTCTGAGCTTATGTAAATTGATTTGGTCTCTATGCAGGAATTTACGAAAGCTATGAATAGGCACTTCGCTATACTAGACGTAGTGAAGTCTCAAAAGGCTATGCATAGGAAAGGGACAAACTAAAAACTAAAAATCACTAAAGAATTGAAGATTATCATAGCACCCAATGATGCCTTCAATCTATGGTGCAAGGTCATTTCCAACACTACACATGGAGAACTTATTGACCCAGAAACTTTGTTGAAATTCAATGAGAAGTCAATCTGGAAATCAGAGAACAACAAATTGACTCACAAATTCTTCAAGTAGTTGGGTAATTTGTCCCTTGCCGACCTCACTAAACTTGTGAAGCACATTTGTCATCAGCAAATAGGAAAGCAAGATCAACTATATCCAAAGGTGACAATAAAAATGATATCGTTAGTTCTTGAAAATTGTTATACATGCAAAGAGTGGGTCGAGCGGCGGAAGAGAAAGTATTTGGTGAAGAAAGAACTTCACCTCCTAGACCCATCTTTGGGTTTGTTTAATGCTTTTGACAAGCTGAACATGGAGAAGTGAAGGGAGTTCAAGACAATTTGGAACACAACAAGCACTATAATGAATGTTCTACTTGAATAGCCTGGTGATGATTATTGGAAGGAGGCCAAGCAAACCAAGTCAAAGAACAAGAAGGCCGAAGAAATGTCACCATATGCAACCAAGTTTTTCAAAGTCTTTTTGGAGAGGAGGTTAAATTTTGTAAAGCCTCTCACTGTTGCTCAGAGGCCTTATGACATCGAGAGTGATACGTATGCAGATTGGACCAAAGGTGTGTAGAAGGACATTACAATCGTAGACATGAAGTTTGGAGTCATCAACTTCAGATACACTCCTAGGATACTGAACAAGTTGGAGTGCAACCCCACTATGTTGTACTTCTTCGTTGTATTGAAGTTCATGCAAGTTAAGAAGCAATCGAAGCTCGAAGATATTTAGACATGGCTTTTTATTTGCTTGGATTTGATCGAGTAGAACAAAGCTCTACATTACACGTAGAGCAATGAGGTGCTTTGAGAGTACGAGATGGATGACGCCGACTACTAGCCCGCGAAGCATGAGAAGCTGGGAGATTATTCTCCTAACAACACCAAGGTTGTGGAGAAAGTTTTCCTCATGATTCTATAGAGTCCAAACAACACTATTTTGTTGAATCTAAAACTTGCAAACTAGGCTCCGAACACTAATGTATTCAACCACCCAAAAGCCTATAATAAGGTTCTATATAGGATCCATAACATGGAGCTATAAATGGAATTTTACTTGGGAATCTTCAGAAGGTTTTGCTATCAAGGGATAAATGTGCTATCATTATTTGTTGGCGCAAAATTCACATGCATAGCAATGGTAAGTTCCTTTAGGTCGACACAACTTGAATTTGACATTTAGATTTATTATTATTGAAGCCTTCTCCATGGATAAGTATTTTTTTATGTTAGGTCAACACAACCTAACAATTGAAGGCTTGTCAAGGAAGACATATTGTCACAAGACGTAAACTCAGAATCCACAAGGTTAATATAAGATAGGGTTATAATAGTATGGAATTTTTTTGAAAATTCCTATAGGGAAATAGAATTAGAACCTTCTTAGCCTAAACACCACATTAAGGCTGAGAGGATGATCTAGGTGTTTTGTAAAAGGATCCAGGACGGATCCAGATTCCAAAAACTTGAATAGCGACAGCCTACGGTCTAAAGTTCTAGTCTAGGAATCTAGAAATGCAGCCCATTCTAAGGAAGGGTATGCCATCAACAACTGTCTAGATGCAAGGCAGAAGCAAGTCCTAGAGTTTCTGATCCTGATCTTGTATCCAGAAAAGCCTACTTGAGTTACGGTTACGATAGCCAACACCATTTTTGGTGCCATGGAAGGTAGACCAATCAACTAGAACAAAGTTATTGGAGCAGTAGTCTCCAAGCTTGCTGCCAATGTAGGAAAGGCTAAGACCAGCCCATTCGGTCCTTACTTGTTCCACCTATACTACTATGCAGAACTTTTGAGTGATGCAGAAATGGTAGAGTACAACACCAGATCCACAATCGTGCATTACGACCTCACGGATGAAGTGGAGGCAGAGGAGCCGACATTCGAAGAAGAAGAAGAGCCAAAAGAGGAGGAGCGGCTTATAGGTTGGAGACGAAGGAAATCTACTGATCTGGCATCACGAAGGAAACTCCTTGTTTCGGAGAAGGTTCCAAAAAAGCCAAAGGAAGACATTTCCAAGTTCTTCAAAACCAGATTCGATTGGGTGCTGCAAGCACAAGAGTACCATGAGACCTTGGTAGACCTTCTCAGAAAGATCAACAAAGAGTTGAAGGTCGAATGAGAAGACATACTCAATGTTGTGAAGAAACTTCCAAATCAGGAAGAGTTGGGATGGAAGGAGAAGTAGGTTGAGAATCTGGAGAAGGAGAAGACGGACCTTCAAGCAAGGTTGAGTTGGGTAGAAGGAGAGTTAGCCACAACAAAGTAGAGGGAAAAGGAATCTCTATAGCTTGTTAAGAACCTATCCGGTTTGGTGGATAGACCCGCGGAGCTTGTCGTCAAGGCCTCTCTCATCCAGAACCGGCTAATAGAGGAAGGACATCTCACTGGATCCAAGGTAGTCCGGATACTAGTCGACTTCTCATCAAGGATGGATTCCGTGCTAAAGGAGATGCGCTAGCTATTGGGGTGGATTGATCCAGACCTTGTCATGGATTTATCCCACTATTTGGAAATCCACTTTGATATGGAAACTCCGGTGAAGTTAACGACATCACTACCACTGCCGGCTAGACTGGAAGTCCCTAGGGAGACTCTCCAGCATTCAACAGAGCCCTTCTCAACTCAGTTGGAGAAGACCATCCGGGGGAGCTTGAAGACAATTTGGGAGCCAGCTAAACAACCGGACGCAGCATGAGAGTTGGTTCCACCAGAAATTACCATATCACCACCAATTCTGATGATCCGTCCTCCTAAGAAGGAAACCCTTTAGACACCCAAGTTGCTTATCCGGAGTAACCTGGTGGACCAAAATCAATGGTCAGATGAATCCAGAAAGCTTTGAGCACATGCAGCAGCCTCAACCAAGGAAGGAGAGGACCACCATTGTTTTGGATGAGTCCTCTTCAGGAGAAGAAGCCAAGAGGGAGGTTACTTAGATTGAAAAATCTAAAGAAGAAGAGTACCAAACCAGATTAGAGGAGGAAGAAGAGGAGGACATGAAAGAAGAAGACTCGTCCCCGGAAATCCAGAAGATCTAGATCTGGGTAGCGTTGAGGATGATTCCAATGAAGGTGACTACGGAAGCAACTCCAAGGGCATCCATCCGGGCACCAGCAAGTCAAGGCAAGAGCAATCAGAAGAAGGTGCGAAAGTTGATGTAGTTAGGATTGCCGTTAGTTAGGGTTTGAATTTTCAATGTGATCCAGGTTTCAAGGCATGGGCCCGAGTTCTGGATTTGTAGGATCTAACTTTCCAGGTTTCTCCAGAAGTCCGTGATTGTTTACTTGGATTTCCGGGTGGCTTTTTTGCCTTTGGGTTTTTGGTTTTTTTAAGTGAAGGGCAGGTTTGTTGCCCTCTCATTCCATCCTAGCACTTATAGTTGTTATCTTGTCATCCTTTCTTTAATCTGAGCCACCAAGTGGACATTTAGGAATTGATCTGTCGTATATCTAGCTTTCCTGTGTTTGTTTGTGAGAGCGTTGAAGTCGAAGAGAGAGGAGGAAGAAAGGAGGAATCTGGATCTGAGGTGACTAGATCTGATTTGGGAGGGAGCATTTGTGATGTAGTTTAGGCTTGTGAATATGGTATTGTGCGCGGTGCCTTTAAAACACTAGAACGGAAAATCTGGCAAGGAGTAGCGTGGGTGCGAGTCTAGAATACCAAGGAGGGTTCCATGTAGAGATAAGCAACCACAAGCAGAAAAATCCCCATCCTATTTTCTTCGGAAGGTCTACCAAACCCTAGGATCAGTCTAGTGAAAACTAACAATTTCCCCATCAGTTCCAGTTTCTGTTGATTTGTCGTTGTAGTGGATAGGATTTGTGACAGCTCTTAGTGACTTGCCTTCGAGATTAGCCATCCGGGAAGTTGTGAGAGTGTTTCTTCGTCTAATCTAGTGCAACATTTGGTCTAAGTGTGTTTTGTGTAGTTTAGAGAGAGAAGAAAGTGTGAGGAATACAAGTGGTGATTCCCTACCTCTCTACAAGATCAAAGGTGGACCTTCTGAGGGTAAAATAGAGGCACCAAAAACCAATGTATGTGAGAAGTGATGGATTTGGATTCCAGAAAGGAGTGGATTCGGATTGGATTCCGAAAAGGTAGTGATCCAAAAAAGAGAAAAGAGGTGAAGAGAGAGCTTAAGTTGGTAATACGGATAATCTCAACTTGCAGCAATAGTCTAGAATCCCTTGGGACGATGTCGCAGCACAGGATAAGTAAATTCCCTTTTATGCTCACAAAAATCACTTTGGAGCATAACTAAGTGACTCTAAAGATCGAACCCATGAGATTCTGTGAAGTATTTAGCTTTATTATGCTAATAAGCTCTCCTAACCTCAAAAACTTCCCTTTCGGTCTTAGATCTTCGACTGGAAAATCACCAACCACCAAGAGGATCAGGACCAGATCACTTCCAATCCGATTCTTTAAACCTTCGGTTAAACCAATTTTCCCAATTTCCAGGATCTGAACAATTTTGATCCTGGTACTTCTCTGAACCAATCCGCTCTGGATTGTCCCTGTATCTACTTGATTCCCTTTCGGTTTAATTTTGCCTCTATTGGACCATCAGAGGGTTTGCCACTTAGATTTGTGAGTGGTAGGCCCACCACTCCTTCTAAGGATTATAGTGGTTGAAGGTCCATTGTTTTCTCCCTTCCTCTCCTAACTAACTCGGATCCAGTTTGGTCCCTCACAACAATCCCGACAGCAATCCGGATTGCAGGTTACACAAGGACCCCTTGTACGATCCGCTCATACTACAACGACTTTGCTACCAGATCCTACCCGTGCAGAACTTGGTGGTTACAAGTGTAGTCATCCATTCCAACAGTTATCAAAACTTATCCGTTTACCAACAAAGGTGGTGAGACCTCTCAAGAGATCGGATACTCAACCGGATTTCCCACCCGGGAGTTCTAGCGCGACTAAGGATACCCTCCCTATCCGCCTAGCCTAACAATGGTTTTCTCACCCGGATCTAAAAGTTCTAACTGTGCTAAGGCACTGAAATCCACTCCCAACACTCAGAGGAACCAGCTCACATACACTAAGGATGAGAATCTTACGCAACAAAGGGAGAAATCTATCCACCAGTCCTACACCTTTCTAACTCAATGTCATGCAATCTTGCCACATAGGGGGAGAAATACACAACAACAAGGTGCATTCAAAGGTACAACAGAATTGCAAAAGAAGACTTCCAACATCCCCTACGGGTGCTAATTTATATGCAAGTCAAAAAGGTACAATTTGAGCAGCAAAATCTGCAAAAGTTCCGTCGCAATCTAAACCAAAATTTTCGTTCCTACTTACCCCTATTCCTAACCGGATCGGATCCTGATCCGATTCCGTTCCTACTATTTACATGTCACCTACCTGAGATCCAATGGTGGCACTACCCGCTCCCGGATCCATGTCCTTGAAAATCTTGTTGAGGTTCTGGTTCCGCTCCCCCTCTTGTGGGTCAAGAACCTGTTCACGTTCGGGGGTTGAATCCAAGTCGATGGCGGTTCCAGGCATGTAGGCTTGAGTCGCCTTCCACTCTGATATCTTCGACTTCAAGGTGGTATCCTTCCCCTCTTGTACTGCCGCATCCAAGAACAAATCCGGTAGCGAGAGATTTGAGAGTTGGATCCCTCCGGAGCAAGTAGCTCCCAACACTAACCGACTACTTTCCTCCATACAATAAGCTGTTGTCCGAGCCTCTCTCATCGTGGCTTCCACTTGCTCGGTGAAGTCACTGAGAATCCGGATCATCCGGGTTCCGGACAACTTCTTCTCCTCATGCATCTTCTCATCGAATAGCATTGCCTTCGTGACGACCGATCCGATCTCCCCAAACATAGCCTTCACCCGCTCCGCTATCCTGTGAGACTCCTCTGCCATTGTGCGAGCAGCTGCAACATTTTCCTTTAGCACGAGGAGTTTAGCCTTCACACGATCCACCTCCTCTTGAAGCCTATGGATCTCCTCTTCCTGTTTCCGGATCTTGACCGGATTAGAGATGCAGCTTGCCACCTTCTCCGGTAGATCCAAATCCGGCGGCGCTCCAACCAACTTCCCGATCGTAACCAGGATTCTTCTCTTCAGCTCCCAATCCGATCTGACATCACACAGAATCTTCACGAGAGAAGTGAATGGATCATCGGAATCCGCTTCCTCCAATATGGTCTTCTTAACTTCTGGTGTCTCTTCCGGGGCTGTCGTATCTCGTGTCAGTGGCGTCCCTCGTTTGTTGGGGGAGGTAGTCTTCTGACGCTTGATCGACGGCATTGGTGCCTCATCTTCTTCAGACTCCGAATCCTCTCCTGGTTTAGAACCGGATTCGTTCTCCTCATCTGAGCCCGATTCCCCATATCTCAGGACTACTTCCTAATCCTTCCACACCTTGTCTGATCCTACCTCACGTTCTCTCTACTAGCTGCACGTCTCGTTCCTTTCTTTCACTCTCCGATCTCAATCGGAAACCAAACTAAGATACTCTCACTCCAACTCTCGCAGAAAACACCTAAACACAAAGACTAACAAGGAAAGCAAAAACTAACAAACGCGAGGAGCTTGAGAGCGCTGAAAACGACAAATGTAAAAGAGGTGCGATTGGCCAGGCCAGCCCTTATATACTTGCTGGCCCCCCTGCTACCTCAGCCTGACCTAATCCAGATCTGGTTCCTTCCTAATATCCGGTTCATACCTTATCTGGTCAGAGATCCGCTCCTATCCATCTTTCTTTGAAAACTGGATTGAGTAGATCTTTCCACTATCTCATTCTCCTCCTCTATTTCCGCTCCTTATGGTTCCTTTACCAAATCCAGATACCCATATCCAGCTTTCTGGTTACTATTACTAGGTAAAACCAAAAAAACTAGGGTTTCACATTGCCACAGACAATATTTCAAGTCATTTTACAACGTTTTGGTGGTTTAATGGTACTTATGCTCCACTGCGCGTACAACACATATTATATTATTTGATGAGTTTAGGTCAAGTCAACCTCAACTATGATTTCATGATGTTTTCCTAACTTCATTCTTTACTTGATTCTCAAATGAGTGGCCTAAACATCTTTGTTGTTGGAGTTTCTGACATGTCCGACGTTTGGACCAACATTGTTGAAATGGCGAAGTCACTAGACAAGAACAATTTCATGCCAAATGGATATTTCGTTGATGAAACAAAATTCAATGGGAAACTTGTAGGTTCGTCCACACCTACATCGAGCAAGAAGAAAGGGAAGTCAGCATAGGACCGTCCTTACACACCTTCAAGTTGGGCTAGAGGATCTTAGTACAAAAGCATGAATTTGTCCTCCCACATGGAAGGTGATGACAATGAATTTCTTGCAGACAATGTCTTGGAGGAAAAATATACACCACCACCACGATTATTGCAAAGCCTTCGAGAGTCATCTGCTTGTTTGGGGCCGCCTATAGAGAGGCAATTGATTAGGTCACCACCTCTAACTACAAAAGAGAAAAAAAAGAGAAGAACAACCAAACATGATATTGATCTCAAGGCACAATTGGAGAAAATGAGGGCAGACAAAGTAAAGGACCAAGCCACGAGCTTGGAGTTATGTGTAGAGACTAATAGGCGAATGGACCACTTTGAAGACTTCATCATATCATCTGGAAAACGTCAAGACAACTAGTATGCAACATTAAGGAATCAAATTGCAAGAATAAGGCCACTTGTGTCGTTGCCATTGTCACAAGAATCCCCACAGTTGATGATCTAGGGTCCCCTAACATGTTTCATCAATAACGGGGAATCTAGTTTGGCCAATCTTGGTGGCCCCTGCAATAATGCTTCCGCTCCAACTCTATTGTCATTTGCAGTCTTGCCTCCTCAAAAGGAAGATCGCCCACAAACTTCTGCTCCACCAATAGAGGGTGACGTTGAAGATGTGCATATCAATGCTATACCCCCACCAATCACTCCAATCACTCTTGTAGATGTTGACCTTGACTTCGAAGAGTCTCTTGAGGCGATAGATCATAGCATTCCATAAGCCACCTAGAGTGCACTAGTAGGTTATATAATATAATCATTTGATGTCATTTTTGTAGTATTAGCTCGACTTGAGTTGATTTGTAAAATAGTTTGTATACACCATTAGACTTTCAATAGACGACGGACTTACATTATTGATACAAATCTACTTCTAGGAGATAGAACCATGGAGTTCTTCAATTTAAACATCAGTTTTGAAGATCATTTTTATATAATTAATCCCATGCCACAAGGGCGTGATACTTGGAAATCTTATAGATGAATTTCTTGTAAATTCTTGTATCGCAAGCTCGGTCATTGTCATGAATGTGCCTTCATCCTTTGTATCTCCAACCTTGCACTCACCGATCTCGATCCCCTATTTTCATCTCCTTGGAAAAGAATTCATCTCCAAGGGCGGAATTTGTGACACTCGCTTAAGAGATTGATCAAGCAACACAACTGTCTCCTCGAGATGATAACATCTCCATTCCTGATGATGTACTCCTCGAGGTTCAGATTCCCGATCCAATCACTATGATGGACAAAGGTCTTAGTGAGTTGAGTGCATCTTTTTGGCACCAAGTATTTTGCAACTCAACGTGTGTTGGTGCTTCGTGGAGTTACACTTTGCATTAATGGTTTTCTCATATTATATTGTTGTTTTTGTCGATGGTTCTAGGTTTTGATTCCGTTTCTCAAAAAGTCCAAAATCTGCCTTGAAAAGTAGTAATTGGCTACGAATGTGGCCGTCTGTTAGCAAGGATTAGATGTTCCATGTCGTCGTGGAGAATCATTGGAAGAGGTCAACTTTCCATTGAGGTCCAAGGTGACCGAGAAATGGCTCAACGTCGTCCTAGATGTGAATGGATGATTATGTATCTGCACAGATGCAAAGTCTAAGGGTTGGTCAAGGCACATTCGTGACACAACGCAATTGCACTCCCCCAAGATTCCTACGATTGTGGAACCAAAGGCTATGTGTGTCTGGCCAAGGTCTACACAATTTTTGCGTGACTTAGGGTAGATAGCTTTTGTTTTGGTGTGGAGCTTAATGAAGAAGTCCACTACCAAAGAAGTCTGTGTCTATCTCTTTCGGGATCAAGAAATGCCCTTGCTCTTACTAGGATAGGACTCCTACATAAAGCTCAAGAGTAGGGATGGTTCTAGTCAAATCACCACTTTTGAAGAACAAAGAACGAACAAGGAACTTTTCCTGAAAAACCTCGATATGTTATTCAATGGCTTACAAGGAAATTTCATGTTCGAGAATACCATTGTTGTAGATGATAGTCTTGTTAAGCACGTCATGAATAAGTTAGAGAATGTCATCCTCCCAAACACTTGGCATTAGAGGGGAATGGTCCAAAGGACACATTTCTACTCAATGTCTTACGTCCTTGGTTTAGGGATGTGCAAGTTGCTTAGGGCCAAGGACTCAAGTTGTTCAAGCAGAATAGTAAGGGGGAAATGGGGCAGAGAATGCTCTGTGACAAACAGAGTCGTCAAGAGTATAACTCGGGGAGATCACTCCTCGTAATTTAAGGTATACACCTGAGTTAAGAGGGTATTTGATGTAGGTCTATTTACCTTCATTATTGCCTTTAAGATGACTGTAATTTTACATAAAAAACTATAAGGGTGTATTTCCAATACCCTATGTTTTTTTGTAAATTCATTCTTGCAATTTTTTTAGTGGGGCTATGATACATACAATATTTAATTGTCCAAATTTTTCCCATTATCGCCCTTCTTTACAAATTTTCTCTTCCCTCTACTACATGCATGTACACCATGAAACCAACAATGATTAATTCAATTCAAGTGACATTATTGAAGTGACATTTTTTAAAGACAAATTTACCATTAAACATTTCAAAATCCCCACTAAAATCTGAAACTATCTTGTGACATCCCATTCAATATTTGTGTGTTTAACACATATGTCCTCAAAGACTAAGGTTAAATGGATTATAAATTCTATCCTCGTATTGCACAATTTTCAAGTCATTGAATCCACTAGGATAAACCTCACTATTTGTGCAATGTAATCATTTTTGCCATTTATAGTCAATTTCTTACATTTACACTTGATGTTTTTGATATAATTACTATTAGTACCATGGCATAATTTCAGTCAACTACTCATCATTGTAGATTTTCTTGATTGTGTCCATTTTATCATCTACATGAATTTCTTTGTCCTTATCTATATTTATAGTCCAAAAAAATTTGCATCGCTTCTATTTGTTAAGGCTAACTTATTAATAAAAATTCCCACTACATGATGATTTTATGTAGGCTAATTTATATATATTAGAGTATGTCAAATTTCATGGACCCTATAGTAGCCCTACATATTATATAAAATCTCCCCCCCTTGAATTGAATGGATCCTATCTTTTAACTCATGTAGTTTTCTAAAAACTTGAGAGTGATCTCCCCGGGGAGTATAATAGGCTTATGGAAGTGTTCCGAGTGTCTTCTCTTTTGAAATAGGACAACACTTTAGTATCTTTAGATCAAGTCCATTTGAGCTACTAGGAGGTTAGGTCATAACATGTTATTGTTTGCACACTTTAGCTCGTATCAGCCTCATTTGTAAATACTTTGATGCTCAATCATTTTGCATTTGCTCAAACCATTTGTGATTTGTGGAATGAATTTTGTTGTGAAGCTTTTCAAATGTAAATTGGATGTTGTGGTTTAGGTTGCTTTGACTTAATGTGTTCGTCTCTCATTCTTGCATAAGTATACTATATGTTGTTTGTTTTCATTTGTATTTGTGGATCCTTTGTGGACTTCTTGTGTCGAATCTCTCTAAGTGGCGCTTGTTATTAGAGTTTCGGCAATGCACCATCTCCAATTCCTAATGCTAGTCTCCCATGTGCATCATCACGTGACTCTGTTATGGACTATGGACAAAATGTAATTCTCAATACCAAGAATTTCCTTTGTTCAATAGCAGCTACCAATTCGTCAATGAACTTCTTAGCTAGGCCCATAAAAGATGAGGTCACAAGCAGTTCACCAAATGGAGCTCCAAGGCTGCCGAAATCATTCTCACCTTCTCCTTTGAAGTCCAAGGACTCTATGGTGTAGCGAATGTCGCCATCTGCCTTGGACAAAATGTCACAACAAAAATTGTATGAGAACGTCGAAATTCCAATCTATAGAATGGGGATGAAGAATGAAGTTTCCTTTATGAACTCTTTGATTAGTAGCTTTTGTGGCCACATTGTATGTATGTATTTGATCATGGCCATACAAACTTACACCATCGACAAAAAATTCTTTGATGTGCTAAGACTGAATTGACCACATCCATGCAGAGAAGACTTCTTCCTCACACTAAGACTCTGCAATTTGAATGGCAACTCAATCATCACCAAGAGGCTTCCCGTCGTTGTCCACGATGAGATCTAGATCAACGTTTTGACATATTGCATTCCCGACATCAACCCCTTCTTCATTTCGGAGAGTAACTAGCTTAAAGTTACATTTTGCACAAGGGATCCCATTGCAAACAGTGACATCAAGAGGTAATGTAGGCATCAGGTTTGTAAATTCATCGGATCCATGAATATCCATCTTGTATGAAATATAACAACAATTAAATGGTGGATCTTTGAATAGCCAATTCAAATATGGTCTCTTGAATTTGGTGGACCACAGCGAATTTCATTGGAATTTCAAAATTCTTCGAGAATAATTGTCAATATCATTGAATGTGTTGGAACACTTATCATTGAGTCAATGATATTGCAAAATAGTTTGAAAGCCAAACAATGAATTCAAAATAAGTCTTCAAACTATAGATTCATACTTCACATTCAATTAGCCTCATCAAACTACTATGTAGAGAAAAGATATCTTTGAATCAATGATAAAACTCAATCATTATGAATAGTAGAAGAACTGCATTCAAATTTCTAAAACAAAACTTACAACATTCTTGTTGTACACGTAGTGGGCAGTAAATACCATTTACAACACCAAAATGTATAAACTAACTCGAGATATCATCCCAGGGGATTCTAGACTATTGCTGCCAGCTGGAATTATCCGTATTATCGACTTAAGCTCTCTTTTCACCTCTTTTCTCTCTTCCGGATCACTATCTTTCCGGAATCCAATCTGGATCCACTCCAATTCAAAATCCGGATTTGTCTCTTCACACACAAACACTGGTTTTTGGTACCTCTGTTTTACCCTCAGAGGGTCCGCCTTTCGTTGTATAGAGGGGTAGGGACTAACCACTCGTATTCCTCACACTCTCTTCTCTCTCTAAACTACACAAAATACACTTAGATCAAATGTTGTACTAGATCAAATCGAAAACACTCTCACAACTCTCCAGATGGCTAATCCAGAAGGTAGGTCACATAGTGCCACTTCTAGACTTTTCCACTACAACGATAGACCAATACAAATCGGAACTAATACGGGGATTGTTAGTTGTTTTCTAGACTGATCCTAGGGTTTGGATGACCTTCCGGTAAGTGATATGGGGATTTTTTCCTACTGGCTATTGCTTATCTCTACACAAAATCCTTCTTAGTATTCCGGACTTGCGCCCACACCACTCTTAATTGGATTCCCATTCCAATGTTTTAAAGGCATGTGCTCAAGACCAAAATCTCTAGTCTAGACTATATCACAAACGTTCCTCACAAATTAGATCCAAGTCCCTGTAGATCCGGATTCCTCCTTTCCTCCTTCTCTTTCTTACACTTCAACACCTTTACAAGAAAACACAGGAAAGTTGGATATACGACAGATCAATCCCTGAACGTCCACTTGGTAGCTTAGATTGAAGAAAGGATGACAAGATACAAACTCTAACACTAGGATGGAATGAGAGGGCAACAATCCTACCCCTCACTTAAAAACCCAAAAAAACCCAAAGCCAAAAAGCCACCCAGAAATCCAGGTGACTAATCACAAACTTCCCAAGAAAACCGGAAAAGTCAGATCCTATAAATCCGGAACCTGGGCCCACGCCTAGAAACCCGGATCTCATTCAAAATTCAAATCCTACCTAACTAAAACCCTAACTACTTTGCCTTTCACGCCTTCTTCTGACAACTCCCGCCTTGGCTTGTTGGTGCTCAGATGGACGCCCTTGGAGTCGCTTTTGGGGTTGCCTTCACCGGAGTCGTCCTTAACGCTACTGGGGTCTTGATCTCCCGGATTTCCAAAGGCAAGTCTTCCTCTTCTATGTCCTCTTCTTCTTCTTCCGATCCGGTTTGGTACTCTTCTTCCTCAAATTTTTCAATTTGAGTGACCTCCCTCTCGTCTTCTTTTCTTGGAGAGGTCTCATCTAGAATGATGGTGGTCCTCTCCTTCCTCGGTTGAGGTTGCAACATGTGCTCGAATCCTTCTAGATGGGTACGGGCTGGATTCAATAGTCCACCAATCCGTTTCGTTAGGTCACTATGGGTTAGCAATGTGGATGTCTGAAGTGTCTCCTTCTCCGAAAGACGGATTGTTGGAATAGGTGGTGAGATCGTAACTTCCAGTAGCGCTAATTCTCGTGTTGCCTTCGATTGCTTGAGTGGCTCCCATACTGTCTTTATACTCCCCCGGATGGTCTTCTCTAACTCTGTTGAGAAGGGCTCGATTGAATGTTGGAGAGTGTCCCTAGGGACTTCCGGTCTAGTCGGTAGTGGCATTAATGCTGTCAACTTCACCAGGGTCTCTGTGTCGAAATGGATTTCTAAAAAGTTGGAAAAATCCATTACCCAATCAGGATCAATCCGTCCCAACAGTTGGTGCATCTCCTTTAATACAAAATCCATCCTTGAGGAGAAATCGACCAGGATTTGGACTACTTTGGATCCGGTGAGATGTCCTTCCTTCGCTAACCTGTTTTGGACGAAAGCGGCTTTGATTACAAGATCTACAAGTCTATCCAAAAGACTGGAGAGGTTTTTGACCAACTGCAAAGCTTCCTTCTCCCTTTGCTTTGCTGTGGCTAACTCTCCTTGTGTCCAACTCAACCGGGCTTGAAGGTCCGTCTTCTCCTTCTCCAATCCTTCAATCTGCTTATCCTTTCTCCCCAACTCTTCTATATTTGGAAGTTTCTTCATAGCATCGAGAATGTCCTCCGACTCGACCTTCAACTCCTTGTTGATCCTCCTGAGAATATCAGCTAGGTTCTCATGATACTCCTGCACCTACAAGACCTAGTTGAATCCGGTCTCAAAGAACCCGTAAATGTCTTGCTCTCTCTCTTCTGGAACCTTCTCTTGAGCCGAGAGTTTCCTTCATGAAGCCGGATCGGTGGATTTCCTCCGTCTCTAGTCTAGGAGCTGCTCCTCCTCTTCTGGTTCTTCCGCCTCCTCGATTGTCAGCTGCTTCGCCTCCACTTCTTCAGTGAGGCCGTAATGTAGGATGGTGGATCTGCTGTTGTACTCTACCATTTCTGCATCATTTAGAAGTTCCGTATAATGGTAGAGGTGGAAGAAGTAAGGACCAATCGAGTTGGTCTATGCCTTTCCCACATTGGCGGCAAGCTTGGAGACTACTATTCCAATGACTTTGCCCCAATTGACTGGTCTACCCTCCATGGCACTAAAAATGGTGTTGGCTACCGTAACCGTAACCCAAGTAGGCTTTTCCGGATACAAGATCAGGATTAGAAACTCTAGGACTTGCTTCTGCCTTGCATCTAGACAATTGGTGATGGCATACCCTTCCTTAGAATGGGCTGCATTCCTAAACTTTTCCACCGCGAACTTATCTGTCTGGGAAGCTAATCCGGATCCCTTTTCGGGGAATCCATATACCTTTGCCCAGACCTCATCGGTCCAGGTTCCGGGTTGCCCCCTCACTATCAACTCATACTGATTCGAGGCTCCTACAATGAGCTCCTGAATCATCCTATCATTCTTCATTGTCCATGGCCTTAAGAATAGGCTGACACATCCTATCTCACTCACGTCATCCTCTAACTATGATGGGTCTCTCAACCTTTTCGAAATGGTCGGACAGACCATTCATGATGTTACCAACGATTTCCGAATATCTCCCTCCACCATCGCAAACTGAAATAAAGCTGAGGTCTAGTGAAGACAACCAATGACTAACTCTTGAATTGATCACTAACTCACCACTCTTTCCCTCAACTATACGCGCACAAAACAACTGTGGAAGAAAGAGGGAGAAGGAATGGGATTGGCGAGGTTAAGTACCCGTCCTCCTACCGACTGTTCTAGGAGTGGACCATTTACCTGTAACGGATCCCTAGATTCCTAGACCGGAACTCTAGACCGTAGGCTGTTGCTATCCAGGTTTCTGAAATCCGGATTTCTTCCTCGATCCTTTTACGGAACACCTAAAACATCCTTTCAACCTTAATGAAATGTTTAGGCTAAGAGGATTCTAATTCCATTTGCCTGTTAGAAATTTTGAAAAATTCTATACAATTATAAACTACTTAATACTAACCCGGTGGATTCCAGGATTACAACTCGCAACAATTCTTATGCGTATCCCTAAGTGGACGATATACAAAGTACTACTTATATTTAACACAATCATCCACATTCCAAATTATTGTGATGGGCCAATTGCCAAATGTATCCTCAACACAAGGTTAGTATTACAAAAATTTAAATTGACAACATTCACCTATGAACTGGATAATATTAGAGAATATATGATAATCAATAGATTCAATTAATTAATATCCAAATCAAGATTAAAAGAATAGTTCTCAGTTTTGTAATGGTTATCATCAATTCAAGGATAGCTTTGGGTGCTTCAGAAGAAAAAGGACTTCTACATCTAAACCTCTAATCGAATATAACGGAACCATAATGTGGTTTATACAAGAATTGTTGACTTCAGAAGGTAAGGTATATGTTGAGCCACTTAGGATATGAAGGCTCATCAGGTTTTCGTGATACAAGTGTGAGCCTATGTTCACAATTGACGTTGAATGTTTAAGCTCTATTTCTTCAGTCCAAGGGGGGATTCCCAAGAAGACCGATCATTGACAATGTGGATGGCAATAGCATGCGTATGACTAGGAGAGATTTCTCAAATGAAAGGGGTACATCGCATTTTACTCAAGAACACTCATGCACAGTGCCAAAAGAATTCGTTGGTGTTGGTTCTGAAGTAAACTAAACTACAAAAACATCTTGTGAATGTGAAACTCCAAGGGCACCAAGTAGTAGCAAGGTTGTCTTGTCGGACATATTTTTGGATTTTGGTGTCATGTAAGACGCCCAACGTTGCATGTTGTACTAGACAACGTGTCGATAAGGCGTTGCATCCCATCACATAAGGGTAAAAAAAATTTTCCTATGGTAAATGAATTTGGCCTACATGGTTGGCCTTGCAAATTGACGTGGAAGCCAGAGTGGCAAAATGCACTTTAGGCGCATGCGGATAGAACATAGGGCGACTGTAGCTTCGATTTTCAGGGCAACCATGGATTTAAAATCTAGGGCAACTTCAGGTGTCTAAGCGACCGCAGGTTTGGGATTTGATGGGCAACCATAGGTCTACAAAGTAGGGCGATTGCGTCTCTTTAGTGATTGTGAGTTCTATGTTTAGGGTATTTGGTTTTTACATTTATAGTCTTCAAGTTTAGGGTCCTTGAGGCGGCTTTGTGTGAAGCATTCAAATATGATTTGGTGTTGATCCCAATTTAGTGAAGCCTAGACACTCTTTAAGTAACATATTATTAATTCATAATTGATTGTGAAGAACTTACACTAAGGTGCTTTAAAGTGTGCAATGGTCTCAAAAAGGATAATGGTAAAATGGTTAAAGGATTTCAATAATATAGCTTCACAAGTTTAGGACACAATTCTTTTTCTCCAAATGAAATATAGAATGCAAAACAAGTCCACAATTATAAAAATAACAATGATAATAATAAAAATAAGAACTCATATACATTGATTATATTGTGGTGAAGGGGACTCCAAAAAAGTTCTAGGGTCATTGTAGTTCTATAAAACAACTACAATAATAAACCAACCACTTGAGGAATAAAAATCAAATCCTACTATCTATGTGAGTATGTCTCACTATAACATGCCTAATGAAGCACTACAACATAATCACATGTAATCTACTAGTCTATAAACTTCCGCTCCAAATATGCACTACAAAACAATTATGGCAAACCCTTTATCCTTATGACATTATTTTCTTGCTTGGACTAATCGCTGAACATCTAATCACTTGGTAAGAAATCAAAATCACTCTGCACTTCATCAACATTAGGGACCGTATCTTCATGTGACTTGTTGGAATTCCTATTGTCACCCGAGCTCTTGTTCTCGTCATCCTTTCTTCTTCTTGGTTTAGTTTGCTTACCATGTTCTATCTCTAAGTTCAAGTTCCGTACTTCAATATCTTCACCACCCATGCCTTTAGCTCGCACTAGTTGTTTTGTAAGCCTCAATGCATCAGTGGTTCCATCAAGGTTGGATTGAGGGTGTTGCCCTTCTCTCCTTGATTGCCCAACCCTTTGTATGGAGCACCCTAGCCCCATGCTATATTGGTGAACTACCTTGTTTAGACGTTTAGGGTTTTGTTGTGCTCTCTCGTCAATCTTCTTGATATGCTATTTTCTCCTTCTCCTTTTACAACCACGCACTTCCATTGATGATTGTCCAAGGGTGGATATTAATGACCCTTGGGTTGGCTATGGAGCTAACCCAAAGACTTCTTCATCAATGTTCAATATAAGACCTTGATGTATAGGCAACCTTGTTGAAGGGGTTGGAATTAGGCCTCTTATTGTATCCATGTCTGTCCCTCCTCCTTGATTCAGAGGCACATTCTGAATATAGTATATAACTTAGTTCATTGGCACATCCAAATCGTACTCTAATGCCTCAATTATACACATGGTTGATGTCTTTACTGTTGCGGGAATGGGAATTTCCTCGTCCTCACCCACATCAACATGAGGTGCCTCTTCTTGCCGTGCACTTCCCACACTTACTCTAGCAACGCTTCAAAGATTCCTTGGCATGCTCAAAGGAACTCGTGTTGGTATCGGAGATCTAGTTTGCCAACTTTGACACGGGCATTGGAATACATATGCCTTCATTATTGCAAGAAGGATTTCTATCCCTCATTGGCATTGAGTTTGTTGTCGGAATTACATCCCATGCACGAACATGGTCTTGTTCTGGAGAACAAAGGGGTTCTTCGTTAGCAAGTTGTTCCCATCATAGCCACCCGTATAGGTGGTCTTGTAATGGCATCGTAGGGTACTTGGTTAGGGGGGATCATTGCAGCCCAAGCATTATTGCATAGGCACTCCTCTTCATCCCTACGATTGTCATTCGCTTTAACAAAATCAAATTTGTTATCCTCTTTTGATCCGAAGGGCAAGGGCTCATTATTCTCGTCCTTGATATCTTCATCCATAAGGACCTTCTCGTAGAAGAGGGTAGGATTGTGTCCAAAGACCCTAGCAAGCAAGTTTGGAGCTGTGAGCTTGTGAGCTACGAGTGTGGAGCTTGTGAGCTTAAAGCCCCCAGAATTTTTTGGAGGCAATTTTTTGCCCCCCCATTTTTTTTTCATTCTTTTTCCCAAAATAGAGGAAAACTTCCTATTTTTAGTAAATATTGTGACCTATGACTATGTCCCCTAAAATTGTGGATTGTAGAATGAATTATTTTTTATTCTTCTAAAATTGCTTATTACTATGGGAAAATACCTTCAAACTTTATTGAAAAGTTTCACCACTTAGTTCAATGATTACAATGAGAAATATGCTACATGTTGTGAGTATTTTTGACAAATGTCATTTGGGCACAACTCAATTGTGTTGTTTTACTACCTAATTTGAATACATAGGATTTAGGGTTTTGAATATCCCATAATGATTTGGATTTTTCATGTGCTCCTGTATAAGTGCACATGGGTTGAATGAGGTAGACAATCTAAAAGTTTGGGTGAGATGACAACCACAAGCCATGGTGGATTTGTGCTAGACATTTCACCCTAAGCTTAAGGTTTTTTACTTCATCTCATTTTGAATTATAAAATTTATTTTTTGTGATGATTGAAATTTACTACCAAATGTTGACATCTTGAAAAGAAATTGTAATAAGTGGCCCCCAAAAAATGGTGAAAGAAAAAAAAATGGAGAAAGGAAAAAAATGGGGAAAGACAAAAAATGGGGAAAGACAAAAAAATGGAAAAAGAAGAAAAAAATGGGGAAAGGGAAAAAATTGGGGAAATGAAAAGAATGGGGAAAGACAAAAAAAAGGGAAAAAGAAATATGGAAAAGTAAAAACATGGGAAAAGAAAAAAAATTGGGGAAAGAAAAAAATAATGGGGAAAGGAAAAATTTGGAATAAAGGAAAACCAACAAGAATGTATAATAAAAAAAATATGGAAGCAAATGTAGAAATGAAGGAAAAAACAATGTAATTAAAGACTATGAAGAAGTTTTAAAAATCGAGAAACACTAGGGAAAAAGGGGCGGAAAAAATTACATATTCATATATGCCTTACTAAAATAGGGATTAGGGTGGTATATTTCAATCATTTATATGAACTAACTACAAATTAATTGACCAATGAGAGATGCTTTTCTATTTCATGAATGCATTTATATTTTCAATTCCATACATTGCAAATCATTTCAATCATAATATATGTGAATGAATACAATACAAGTGAAGTACATGGATAAATGAGTTCATGCCTACTTTGGAACTATAATAATTCGAGCTTGAACTAAAAGTAGCTTCAACTCATTGAAGCTATAACTTGGTGCATGAACGAATTTGTCATCATGGATGTCCATCTTGCAGAAGTAGCGATATAAGTAGTATAGGTGCTTGCAATTCACATACTAATGACGACCTCTAATAGCAGAAACAACCATGTTTATGAAGTCCAGATATATGCACGCAGGAAACATACCCATTGTAATTCAATAGACATTTTTGTTATGGTCTACCTTTGTCTCCAACTACACAATTGCACCTAGGACTGGAAAAGGAAGCAATGTTATTCCAAGGATTTGACCTTTGATGTTACTTGCACTCTCCCACTTGTTTTGTTGTTCTGTCGATGGTGCGTTTGCAATTCTTTGTATCATCCAGTTGTTCCTAACTTTGGGATACACATCCGGATTTGAGGGCATAGGGTGGTCATACACAACACTCTTGAAAATCTTGGATATGTTGAAAAGTCGTTGTGGTGACAATGTAGGTTGCTCTTGGAGGTGGAAACTTGCATGTTGTAGGAGCAAGGTCTCTTCTTGCCTCAGATTGGTCCTAGTCAAAACTGGCCAAACCTCTGGTACTTTTGGCCAATCAATGATCCACCTTTGCTTTGTACCTTCCACACATCTTTCAATATCATTTGAGCAAAACTAGAAGTCCACCACCACCTCTCGCTTACTCCTGTAATCTTCTTTTCTCCCACGATAGGTGGGAGCTATAGATCCTTTTTGTCTCCTTGCATTTTTTGCAGTGCATTTGATGTTAGACCCCTGTTGTTGAGCTTGACATCTTGCGTTGGATTTGTGGTTGATCCTTGCTATGTGCCACTTCAATGTGTCACAATCGCTTTCAAATGCAAGCGTGACATGGTGGAAAGGGTTCACCTCAGGTTGTGTTTCTTTGCCTTGCATAGACTCCATAGAAATCATTGTGGACCTTGTTCGAACGCAAGGTTGAGAGAAATTGACTTTGTCCAATCGATGTGAGTCTCCAGCATCACTAATGGGTACGTTCAACTTCCTCTTTGTACTTCCAAAACTTCTTCTCCTTCTAGATGTGGTACTCAAGTTTTGACCCCCTCAACTCCAGGCAATGTGTTTAGGGCCTCAACCATTTTCTTAGGATCTCAACTTTGCTTTGTATCTCTCAACTTCAACTCTCCCTTTGACAAACTAGATCTAGATGTGTGTCCTCTCAGATATGCATGATAATTAGTCATTTGCATCCAAGCCCAAATATTGTTGCCGCAAGTGGCGTCAATCCATGACCTCCTTGAGTTCCTCCCCTCTCAACATCTCCTTCTCTCCTTCTCCATTATGAAAGAGATATTTTTTTAGAAAATCTTTACTAGCGGAAAGAGCAATTGGGGAGTTCATGGCCGTTGGTGTTTTTGCCACTTGCTTCACAATGAGTCCACAACTATGCTTAGTAGAATCTCTATCTACATGCCTTTCGCAACAAGGTGATTGTGATCTCTAATGTGAATCGCAGCCCTAGTCATTTTCAGATTATCACTATAGGAGTAGTATATCTTAGCATCGCATGTTCTCAAGTACACCAATGTCTTTCTGTAGACCTTGCATACTAGAATAAAATCTTTGGGAGGACTGTCCTGTATTGCAAAAGGGAAGCTTGTGTAACCACTCCACTCAGTTTCATTCATTTTGGAGGCCCTTGCTAAGTAATCACACTCTGGATTTTCACAAGCAAGATGAACTGCGTAGTGTGACTTACGGAATTTAAGCTAGTTAGAGTTGTGAATGTTTGTTGTGACTAACTTGCACCACGGGTGTTTGTTGTATCGCTTGTCCATTCCCTCTAAGTTTCAGGTTGTCGATGAAGATGACACCAACTAATAGGGAGGCAATTCAAAAATGACATCACTGTTGAATACTAGTGGCACATATTGCACATGATGATGCTTTATGACGTTGAGATCCATCATGGACAATTCGTTTCATGAGCGTTGCATAATGGATAGTCTTTTCAAACAGTCCATTATACTAACTCCCTCAACTGGACATGGGTGCGTTGGAGGATGTGAGCTTGACGAGTGTGTTAAACTATTTGATTGGATGCCAGATATTGAACTGACAGGAGTTTTCTCTTTCAATTGAATTTGGAATGAGTATGATTTAGGGCATAGCATTACCTCAAGTGACTCTCCTTGTGACTCACACGACAATTCTATGAGAGGATCTACTTTCTCAATTTTTATTATACAAAGAATTGTAGTTTGAGGCAAGACTAGAAGAACATTCCTTGGAGGACTACGCGCCACTATATGTCTGACGTCACTACTAGAAAATTCAATTTTTCTGTTGTGTTGGTCACGTTGATCCAGTCACTATTTTGTTGATTTTGACAAAAATCTGTTGAAAATCAACAGATTTTTGTCAAAATCAACAAAATAGTGACTGGATCAACGTGACCAAAACAACAGAAAAATTGAATTTTCTAGTAGTGCATATGGCATATCCACTATTGATGTATCGGATTGATGGCTTAGAATCTTAGTAGACGTAGTTAGTATAGATAGAGGAAACCCATAAGCCCTATAATTTTCCAAAGTAAGATACCAACAATTCCCTTCGTCTTCTACTAACTTAACTACAAGGATAGATTCTTGTAGTTCACCTAATTGCGATTTCTTCTCTTCCTCGACGTAAATGAAGGACTCTACAAACATGAATCAAACATGGAGCAAGTGACTTGTAACCCTAGCACATCCATCCTCCTATATTGGAAAGAGAAGGGGAACCTTATAACCATCTACTTGAATGCAAGCCATTACAAAAGTATATTCACAATGGACACTTGGAATGAAGGAGATGGTCCTAACAGTGGTGCTTGAAGGAAATAGACTAGGTGATACACTATAACATCTCTATTTGAATGACTTGCTATAGGAGATTGCGAGAGCATGATGGCAAGATGTTAGTGAATAGTTCAATATTAACTCTCATTTCAAATAACATTATTTACGTTGCCACAAATGTCCTCTTCAGTGAACTACTTCTTCAATATAATTCAAGTCATAAAAGTGCCTTTGTCAATCTTGTTTAGACTAAGTGCAATTCAAATAGTTGTGGAGGAACATGATTTATGGTAGATTCTCTATTGCCATGGAGGCTTCACAACTAAGAGAGCGTCTTGGGAAATGGGGATATCCAAAGACTGTACTCTAAAAATAGATGGTGCAATGGAAAATATGGTAGATGACTCCATTGTGACATTGAATGCCCGCAGTGGTTGTTATTGCAATAAAGCATGCCACCATATATATTTGGTGACTCCTAGACCCTCCTACATAATAGTGTCATGAACACCTTGAACTGTGCCTTATGAAAATGAACATCACATTAAATTAGGTGACACATAGCAATGCCGTCTTATTCAATGTTTGTGTTTGTCATCAAGTTCTTTCTCTTATATATTACTTGTAGTGTTGGAAGCCGGTGTGGATAAGTAGTAGCTTTGTTTTGTTTTCAAAGTCTTTTCAATCTTTTCTGAGAAGAGTTCCACTTGTAGTAGAGGGTAAGTGGTTACACTTGGTCCTCCATCACCTCATGCTCTCAGAGAATTGTAGAGACACGTTTATCATTCCAAATCAAACTAGAAAGAGAAAGAAGTGTAGTTCACTATACTTTTCATCTTCCAAGTCACTAAAGAAGTCTAGAATGACTAGGGATAAGAGAACATTGTCCAAGACAAGGCAGTCAACAACAAACGATTTGCACAAAGTACTTTGCTTTGGGGAAGAAAATAGCATTGCAAAAGAGGCTGTTGGTGTGGAAAATGTGGATGTAGTGCAAGAGGTTTCACAGGACACGAATAGTACTTGTCATCAATATGGGAAAGAGCTCACAAACATGAACAATGTAAACATCATACTTTCATTTCCACTTTCTCTAAATACTTTGCATTCATGAATGTTTTGAAAACTGTAATGTAGCGCCTTCTAGTGCATTACAAATCTCAATTTGTCCTTCTTCGTGATTGGTCGTCAAAATCTATTATTTCCTCATTGAAATAGGAAGATAGGATAATTCATTTAAATCTTAGAATTTTGCTAGTCCAGATTTTGGTAGAAGAATAATCAAATTCAAATTGAAGTTACAGGTTTTGGGTTTAGGTACGAATGCATTGTATTAGCTAGACTACTAGCAAAAAACAATCTAGGATTAGGAGTCAAAACATTTGAATGAATCATTATCTGACTACTGGAGATCTTATTTTCCACTCTTGTATTTATAATTGGGGTTCCCATTAAGGAAACCAAATCATTTTGTTGTATGAATTTTTCGATAGGTTCAAGAATCGATTGATGATGCCCACGCTCTCATACGTGTTGTATGCGCAAAGGAATGTAAGTACCCTTACAACACCAAAACGTCGTAAAATGACTCGAAATATCGGCCCAAGGGATTCTAGATTGTTGCTACAAGTTGAGATTATCCGTATTATCGACTTAAGCACTCTTTTCACTTCCTTTCTCTCTTCCGGATCTCAATCTTTCTGGAATTCAATCCGGATCCACTCCTTTCTAGATCCCGGATCCGTATCTTCTCATACACACATTGGTTTTTGATGCCTCTATTTTACCCTTAAAGGGTCCACCTTTGATCTTGTAGAGGGGTAGGGACTCACCACTCGTATTCCTCACACTCTCTTCTCTCTCTAAACTACACAAAACACACTTAGACCAAATGTTGCACTAGATCAGACCAAGAAACACTCTCACAACTTCTTGGATGGCCAATCTGGAAGGCGGGTCACTTAGAGCCATAACAAGTCCTTTCCACTACAACGACAAATCAACAACCACTGGAAACAATGGGGGATTGTTAGTCGTTCACTAGATTGATCCTAGGGTTTGGCAAACCTTCCGGAGAATAGGATGGGGATTTTTTTGCTGGTGGTTGTTTATCTCCGCACGGAACCCTCCTTGGTATTTTGGACTTGCACCCACACCACTCCTTGCCGGATTTCCGTTCCAGTGTTTTAAAGGCATCGTGCACAAGACTGTATTCACAAGCTTAAACTACATCACAAACGTTCCCTTCCAATCAGATCCAGTCACTTGAGATCCAGATTCCTCCTTTCCTCCTCCTTTCTCTTACACTTCAATTCTCTCACAAGCAAACACAGAAAAGTTGGATATACGACAAATCAATTCCTGAATGTCCACTTGGTGGCTCAGATTAAAGAAAGGATGACAAGATACCAACTATAAGCGCTAGGATGGAATGAGAGGGCAACAAACTTGCCCTCCCTTTAAAAACCCAAAAATCCAAAGCCAAAAAGCCACTCGAAAATCCAGGTGACCAATCACAAACCTCTCAAGAAACCCAGAAGGTTAGATCCTACAAATTCAAAACCCGGTCCCACACTTGGAAACCTAGTTCAGATTCAAAATTTGAATCCTAACTGACTGTTACCCTAACTACTTTGCCTTTCGTGCCTTCTTTTGATTGCTCCCGCCTTAACTTGCTGGTGCTCGGACGAATGGTCTCGGAGTCGCCTTTATTGAAGTCGTCCTCACTATTGCCCAAGTCTAGATCTTCCGGATTTTCGGAGGTGAATTTTCTTCTTCCATTTCATCCTCCTCTTCTTCTTCTTCCGATCCGGTTTGGTACTCCTCTTCGTCAAATTTCTCAATGTGAGTGATCTCCCTCTCGTCCTCTTCTTCTCCTAGAGACGTCTCATCCAACACAATGGTCATCCTCTCCTCCTTGGGTTGAGGCTATTGCATATACTCAAAGCTTTCCAAATGAGTCTGGGCCGGATTCTTCAGTCCTCCCATCCGGTTCACCAGATTGCTTCGGACAAGTAGTTTGGGTGTCTAAAGGGCTTCCTTCTTAGGAAGACGGGTAGTTGGAATAGGAGGTGAGACGGTAACTTCCGGTGGCGCCAACTCCCATGCTACGTCTATCTACTTGGCCGGCTCTTAAACTATCTTCACGCTCCCCCGGATGGTCTTCTCTAATTGACTTGAGAAGGGCTTTGTTGAATGCCAGAGAATCTCCCTAAGAACTTCTGGCCTTAGCGGAAGTAGAAGTGATGAAGTTAGTTTCACTGGAGTTTCCATGTTGAAAGGAATTTCCGGAAAGTGAGCGGAATCCATGATCCGGTCCGGATCAATATGCCCTAAGAGCTAGTGCATCTCCTTCAACACTATCTCCATCCATGATGAGAAATCAACTAGGATCTTGACTACCTTGGATCCAGTCAAATATCCTTCCTCGATTAGTCGGTTCTGGACGAGGGAGGCTTTGACGATGAGCTTCGAAGGTCTATCCACCAGATTGAATAGGTTCTTGACGAATTGTAGAGCTTCCTTCTCTCTCTGCTTTGATGCGGCTAGCTCTCCTTCTTCCCAATTCAGCTTGGATTGGAGGTCGTTCTTCTCCTTCTCCAGATTCTCGATCTGCTCCTCCTTCCGTCTGAGCTCCTCTGGATTCAGAAGTTGCTTCACTACGTCTAGCACATCCTCTAGTTCAACCTTCAACTCCTTGCTAATCGCCTTGAGTACGTCCGCCAAGTTTTCGTGGTACTTCTGTGCTTGCAACATCCAATTGAATCTGGTCTTGAAGAATTCGGAAATTCCTTCTGCCTAATTCTCCGGAACCTTCTCTAGAACAAGAAGTTTCCCTCGTAAAGCTAAATTGGTGGATTTCCTTCATCTGCGATCTATCAACTACTCTTCTTCTTCCAGCTCTTCTTCTTCTTCTTCAAATGCCGATTGCTCCGCCTCTACTTTGTCTGTGAGGCTATAATGCAAGATTGTGGTTTCGGTGTTGTACTTTACTATCTTTGCATTACTCAAAAGTTCTGTATAGTGGTAGAGGTGGAATAGGTAAGGACCGATTGGGCTGGTTTTAGCCTTTCCTACATGGGCGGCAAGTTTCGAGCCCACTACTCCAATGACCTTCCCCTAGTGGACTGGTCTACCTTCCATTGTGCCAAAAATGGGGTTTGCCACTATGACTGTAACTTGAGTAGGCTTTTCTGGATACAAGATTGGAATAAGGAATTCTAAGACCCTTTTCTACCTCCCATCTAGACAGTCACTAATGGCATATCCCTCCTTAGCATGGGTTGCATTCCTAAACTTCTTGGCCGTGAACTTATCCGCTCGGGAGGCTAATCCGGATCCTTTCTTCAAGAATCCGTATACATTTGCCCAAACCTCATCCGTCTAGGTTCTGGGTCGCCCCCTTATTGCCAACTCATACTGATTCAGAGCTCCTACGATGAGCTCCTAAATCATTCGCTCATTCTTCACGGTCCATGGCCTAAGGAATAGGCCGACACACCCTATTGTGCTCAGGTTGTCTTCTAACTATAACCGGTCACTCTATCTCTCCAAAATGGTAGGACAAACCATCCATGTAGTAACTAAAGGTTTATGGCTACCTCCCTCTACCATGTAGGACCGGAACTAAGTTTAGATCTAGTGGGGAAGCACAATCCTCAACTCCTAAAACGATTGCTAACTCACCACTCTTTCACTCAACTATACGAGTGCAAACCGTTACAAAAGAAAGAGGGAAGAAAAATGGGAGTGGAGGGGGTTAATTACCCATCATCCTATTGACCATTCCCAATAGGGGACCGTTTACTGTAATGGTTCCCTAGATTCCTAGATTGGAGCTCTAGGACGTAGGCTGTCTCTATTTGGGTTTCTCGAATCCGGTTCTGTCTTAGATCTTTTTATGGAATACCTAGATCATCCTCTCAACCTTAATACGATGTTTAAGCTAAGCATATTCTAATTCCGTTTGCCTAGTGAAAATTTTGAAAAATTCTATACTATAATAGATCTATTTTATACTAAACCGGTAGATTCCAAGTTTCTGTCTCGTGACACCATCGTGCGTAGGAGGATAAGTATCCTTACAACACCACAATGTCGTAAGATGATGCGAAATATTGTCCCAAGGGATTCCAATATGTTGCCACAAATCAAGATTATCCATATTATCGACTCAAGCATTCTTTTCACTTCTTTTCTCTCTTCCAGATCTGAATGTTTCCGAAATCTAATTGGATCCATTCTTTTCCGGAATCCGGTTCCGTCTTTTATCATGCAATGGTTTTCTATTCCTCTATTTTATCCTCAAAGGTTCCACCTTTGATTTTGTAGAGGGGTAGGGACCTACCACTTGTATTCCTCACACTCTCTTCTTTCTCTAACTACACAAAACACTCCTGACAATATGTTGTAATAGATCGGACAAGGAAATACCTTCACAACTTCTCGGATGTCAATTCGAAAGGTAGGTCCCTCAGGGCTGTATCTAGCATTTTCCACTACAATGACAGATCAATAATAAACAGAATCAATGGGGGATTGTTAGTAATTCACTAGACTTGATCCTAAGGTTAGTAGACCTTCTAGAGAGTGGAGTGGGGATTTTTCCGCTAGCGGTTGCTTATCTTTGCATAGAACCCTCCCTAGTATTCCGGACTCGCACCCAAACCACTCGTTGCTAAATTTCCATTTAAGTGTTTTAAAGGCACTACACGCAAGACTGTATTCACAAGCCTAAACTACGTCACAAACATTCCCTCCAAATCAGATTTGGTCACTTAACATCCGGATTCCTCCTTTCCTTTCTCCCTCTTACACTTCAATGCTTTCATAAGTAGAAACAACAAAGTTGGATATACTACAAATCAATTCTTGAATATCCACTTAGTGGCTAAGATTAAAGAAAGAATAACAAAATATGAACTATAAGCACTAGGATGGAATGAGAAGGTAACAAACCTGCCTACCCTTTAAAACTCAAAAACCCAAAGGCAAAAAGTCACCTGCAAATCCGGGTGACCAACCACTGATCTCTTGAGAAACCCAAGAAGTAGGTAGATTTCTAAAATCCATAATACGGGCCCAAGCTTGGAAACTTGGTTCAGATCTAAAATTCAAATCCTAAATAATTGAAATTCCTAACTACTTCATCCTACTTGCTTTCTTCTAACTACTACCACCTTGACTTGTTGGAGTCCGGATGGGTGCCCTCGTTGGAGTCATCTTGACTACTACCTGGGTCTGAATCTTCTGGATCTCTAACAACAAATCTTCTTCTTCGTCTTTATTTGTTTCCGCTCTGGTTTGGTACTCTTCTTTGTCAAACTTACCAATGAGTTGGACCTCCTCCTCTTCCTCTACTGGAGACGTCTCATCCAACACAATGATTGTCTTCTCCTTCTTAGGTTGGAGTTGCCACATATGCTCGAAGCTTTTCAATTATGTTTGAATTGGATTAGTCATGCCTCCCATCCGGTCAATTTAATTACTCCCCACCGGTACTCTAGGTGTTTGGAACGCGTCCTTTATAGTGAGATGGGTGGTCGATGATGCAAAAACTTCTGGTGGCGCTAACTCCCTTGATATGCTTAGTTGCCTAGCCGACTTTGGTACTGTCTTCATGCTCCCCCGGATGGTCTTATGTAATTGACTTAAGAAGTGCTCCATAGATTGGCAAAGGGCCTCCCTGAGTCCCTCAGGTTGTGGTTGTGGTGGGAGTATTGGAGTCTACTTAAGTGGAGTTCTCGTAATGAAGGGAAGTTCCAGAAACTATGTGAAGTCTATGACTCGATCCAGATCAATACACTCGAAGAGTTGTCGCATCTCCTTCAATACAGATTGCATCTAGGCTGAGAAATCAACTAGAATCCTTACTACTGTCAATCTGGTTAGATGCCCCTCTTTGATTAACCGGTCCTAGATGAGGGATGCTTTGATGATGAGTTTTGATGGTCTATCCACCAAGCTAGACAAATTCTTCATGAGCTACAAGGCTTCCTTCTCCCTCTATTTTGATACAGCTAGCTCTCGATCCGCCCAATTCACTCAGGATTAAAGGTTATCCCCTTCCTTTTCCAAGTCTTGGATCTACTCTGTTTTCCATCTTAGCTCATCCGGATTTGGTAGTCGCTTTACTTCATCCAAGACATCTTCTAGCTCGACCTTCAGCTCTTTGCCAATTGCCCTCAAGAGTTCCGCCAAGTTGTCGTGGTACTCCTACGCCTGTAGTATCCAATCAATTCCGATCTTGTAGAAAGTCGAAATGCTTCCCGTCATCTTCTTCAGAACAGGGAGCTTTCCCCTGGAGGTTAGGTCAGTGAACTTCCTCCTTTTCTCCTAGCGGTCAACAAGTGCCTCCTCCTCTTCCAGTTCTTCTTCGATTTCCTTGATTTCCGGCTATTCCACTTCCACTTCTTTCATGAGGCCATACTATAAGTAAGTGGATCCGATATTGTATTCTATCATCTCTGCACTACTCAGGAGTTCTACCTAGTGGTAGAGATGGAATAGGTAAAGACTAAGGGAATTGAGCTTGGCTTTTTCCACATGACCCACGAGCTTGGATACTACGCCTGTTATAACTTTCCTCCAATGTACTAGTCTACTTTCCATTGCCCCAAAGATGGTGTTGGCCACCGTGATCATAACCGAGTAGGCTTTTCTGGATATAGGATTGGAATGAGAAATTCTAACATTCGTCTATGCCTCTTGTCCTTATAGTCACTCATAGCGTATCCCTCCTTTGCGTAGGCCGGACTTCTAAACTTCCTGGCCAAAAACTTATTTGTCCGAGAGGTGAATTCGGACCCTCTCTTTTGAAATCCATAGACATCCACAGAAATATTTTTCGTCTAGGTTATGGGTCGACCCCTTACCATCAACTCGTACTAATTTGGAGATCCTACAATGAGTTCTTGAATCATTTCCTCATTTTTGAAGGTCCAAGGCCTACGTATTAATCTGACATACCTTATGCACATGAGATCCTCCTCTAATTATTTCCGGTCGTCTAGATCAATGGGGATGGTGGGACAAACCATCTGGGCAATAATAGTAGGCTTCTGGATACTTCCCTCTGCCATCAAAACCCATCCCTAAGTAAAGATCCGATGTGGATAGCACCATCTTTACTTTAGTCTTCTTGAAATGATTACTACCTCACCACTCTTTCACTCAACTACACAAGCGCAAACATTTGTGGAAGAAAGAGGGAGGAGAAATGGAGGTGGTGGGGTTTAAGTACCCATCAACCTACTAGCTGTTCTTGGTAGCAGATCGTTTGCTGTAACGATTCCCTAGATTTCTAGACCGGAACTCTAGGATATAGGCTATATCTATTTGGGTTTCTAGATTTTGGCTTCTCCTGGATTTGGTTAAAGAACACCTGGATCATCTTTTCAAACTAAGTGTAATGTTTAAGCTAGGTGGATTCTAATTCCGTTTGTTTAATCAAAAATTTCAAAGATTCAAAACTATAATAGTTCTATTTTATATTAACTTAGTCCATTCCAAGTTTCCGTCTTGCGATAGGTATAATATCTAAACTAAGAAGGTTCTAATTCCTTTTGCTTAGCCAAAAAAATTGAAAACTCACTACTATATTAATTCTATCTTGTACTAACTTAACCCATTCCAAGTTTCCATCTCGTGACACTCGTAAAACTCTCAAATGAGATACTTATCTGCAATGAATTAAAGGCAGCTGTGACTAATCCTCTAAGTATTCATGACGTCAAACGGGGGTTCAAATTAGACAAGGCCCAAGATGCCCATTATCAATCTCTTTGCATTGCTTGAGATCAATTTAGAATTACTACTTTTTGAGTCTAGTATGATCGAGGGCAATCCAATCACATTTAAAAAGTATGGATATTGACCCCATCAGGGATCTCCATGCTTAGCCTTTTCCTTGCAGAATGGGTGCTTAGAATCCCTTGAGTCACTACAGATTTCGGGGAAGCTCCGATGGAGCCCATAGGAGACAGTGAAGGTGCCTACTTTTGACCACCACTCACATTCTTGTGCCACTCCTAGGAATTCATGAATCCTCTCGCTCTTCCATTGTAATCTTATAATGTGCCTTGCAAAGCAAATCCAATTCCAACTGTATCATTCTCACATCTCAATAATCACGAGGGAGTAAAGCCACGAGGATAACGAGAACTTGAAGCAAGGCTTGCGACAAAGGACCAACTATGCAGTCGGAATCTATAGCTCACAAATCACAAAGCAACATAGCCTCTCAAGTAATCGTGAATTGTCATCCAAACTTTGGATTTGCACATTAGATCATCTTGGGCTTGGGCCACCTCTCAATTTTAGTCGTGGCTGCGAGCTTGTCCCTGTGGCCGTAGTGTGCTTGAGGCGTGACGAATCCAGGGCTAGAGCTCCTCAATCTCACTGACTCAATGTGATCTCACTTTGAGTGTGAGTGTGTGACAATAGCATTTGAGTGGGTTGCATTTGTGGGTGAGTGGGGCATGGCCACGGATGAGTGTGCGGGTGATTGGGTCATGATTGCACATGATCGAATTCGTTGTGGTAGTAATAAAGTGATTGTTGTGGCATTGTTGCCCCTTCAAGTTCTGTGGCCTTTGTAGTATTTGTGAAGTGCTCATTGTTTTGATGGTGATTTGGTTGATTAGGTGTTATCCCATATTCAACGTTAGGCCATATGACATTTTTGACTCAATTAGACGCCCTTTTGATTTGGTTGTTTAATTAGGCATTTTTATTGTGGGGCACAAATGTAAGGTGACAAATGTCAAAGCAATGTTCTTTCTTCATTCCATTTGCTAGTGGTGCTTGTCCATGCTTTAGAGGTTGGAGGTCCATCTGAACCAAATAACCCAACAAATGACGATATATAGGTGTCAAGTGACTTAGGAGAAGAAGAAGAGAAAGAAGAAGAGGAGGATTTGGTAAGATTTGAGGCTATTAAGCATGACACTAGCCTTGAAGTAGATGCTAGGATGCTCTCAAAGATCAGTTGAAATATCAACTAATCAAGTCACCTCATTGTAGGGTTTACTCACAAGCGTAAGTAGCCGGAGTTTTCTTCTCACAACTTGATCACCGAGTATAGCTTGGACCAATAGCCTTCCATTTTGATTGTTATTCCAAAGTTTGAGGACTTCTATCAATGTGATGGTAGCAATAGCATGGTGTGCCTTGGCAATGTGATCATTCTCCTAAGCTCCAACTTAGATAGTGATGTTGAGATTATCGATGATTGAACGCAATTTATAATTTCGTACTTCTAAAGATTCTTTACATTTCATGGTGTCATAAGAGTGTACTTTGTTTTGAACATCTATCCATATTTTTTCATAGTTGTTGTAGCACAGGAAAGTCAGGTTGCTTCTCTAGGACAAGAAATGATCCTAAAGTGACTCGTTTATTGTTCCCATAAAGATTTAGTTGGCGAGATACTTAATGTCCAGAAAAGAGGAAATTGGTTACCATAGAAAAACAAACCCAAGAAAACCTACTCACATCCAACTAAAGATCCAAACTTAACTACTCTATTCTATTCCAATCCTAATTCTTCATTTTCTCCCATTCTCACACTACTTACAATCTACTTACGGTCAAAACTAGAACCAGAAGTTGGGTAGCTAATCCGACTTTCCTATATTCTAGTTTCCTGATACTCGTAATCGGAATCAAGTTTTACCTCTAAATCAAGAAGGATCTGCGTATTGGGATTAAGGGAGGGAGCTTAAGAACTACCCTCTAAGTTTTAAAGTGATCAGAGTTCCAGTATAAAATAAAAAGAAAGAAACATTACCAAAATCTACTTCCAACCAAACTTTCCTTCACAATTGAACCAGATAGTAATCGGGATCAACAGGTCACGCAAGGAACCTTTAGCTGAAATACTAACTCATACTATGATGGCTTCTCGGTTTAATCTAGATCCTTGAGAGAAATCGGGATGGCTGAATTAGGAAGTTGTCACCTTCCCTTCGTAATTCCGGTTAACGTTGAACCTATTGACTAGGAAATGGAAGCTACCTCGGAATAGTCAATAGTTGTACTTCAGATGTAACTGGGACTATCAACACTAATGGAAAACATGAACCGATCGCACTTGAGATCAGGAAAACACCCTCACACGTAGTCTCACTTCAATAGTCCAAGAATCCAGATACTTCCAATATCAAAGCGCACTCCCTCCTTACCTAATTCTGCAATTTCTACAGAACATACATCAATGAGATCAACCATCAAAGTACACGCCGCCACCTCAAATGTGAATCAAAAAATGATGACTTGAATTGCACAATGCTAGGATGACAAAGTTTGGAAATGCACACTAACTAACTGAAATCCAGTACCTAAATAGTTTACAACCCAGAGGAATCTATAGCCCCAAGGGAAATCAAAACCAACTATAGGGGAATGACACATGGCATTGGCCTTATCCTACCTTGAGTTGACTTCCATTGAAGTCTAAAACTACTCGTAAAAAGTGGATCTCAAATTCGAAAAATCTGAATCTAAGGAGTTCAAAATTCCCTTTTCACCTAAAAGCTACTAGGAAAGTACTTCCCACCAAAAACTTAGGTTTTCAGCTGCCACAGCCTATCTACTTTACCCTAATTCTACTTTCTTGGCCGCTTCCTTGGAGTCATGCTCGGTGTGGGGAAGCTCCTCCTCGTTGGTTATTTCTGAGCAAAACCTGAAACTACTTTGCATTTCTTGGCCTAGGAGGACTAAGCCTTGGATTTGGCCCTTACCTTTCTTGAAGTGGCCAACTCCTAATCCGCGTTGGAGTAAGGTTCAAACTCTTTTCCGTACCCAAAACTAGATCCCTCCTCTTCTTCTTTTGATTCTAACTGGATTGGCTTCTTTGTTAATTGGGACCTTGGCGTCTTCATCTTTGTCTCGCTTGGAGTAGGGGAGGCCATTGAAACCTTACTCGTCGGAGTTCCTTGGTCCGCCTTTGTTGTTTTTGCCTTCCCTTGCGTTATTGATCTGGGTGTAGACGCACGCCCAGTTCCGGTTTTTGGTGTAGTAGTATCCTTGGTTGGGGTGATGATCACCACGTCTTCTGATGACTTCTCGGATCTCTCCCTAGTCATTGGAGACAACTGCTTCACTTATGGTCGCGGTAGTTAGATGGAGTGGCCTCCTTAGCGGCAGTTGATTCCGGTTGGGAAGGCTTAGCGATTTCCCCTATAGCTTCTTTCATCTTCTCCAACAATTCCTCCATGCCCTCGTTGAAGGAAACAAGGATGCTAATTACCTTGCTTCCTAGTTTGACATCACCCTCCAACATTCTCTCATCAAAGAGTTTGCCTTCATTCAAGATCTTTGCCGAAAGGGTGATGAATTCCCTGATCCAGTCAAGGGTCTTTTGGACTGGGAGTGAGACCTTCCTCTCTCTCTCTCTCTCTCTTCTTACTATCCTCTCAACTTCCCCTTGAGGTCTAACAACTTATTCATTAATTCTTGAATCCTCTCTTTCCCGGCATTCTTCTCTACATCCCGGATTAGATTCAAGATCTATACACTCAATTACCGGTACATTCCCCAACAACTCACGGACCTCTTTCAAGGTACTATTCTACAACTTATGTCCCTCCCTGATTTGTGTGAGATTATGAATGATCTCTTCTAGAGGATCATTCTTCCAGACCGGGTCTTGCTCTTCTATCTTCTCTCTCTAGGCTTTTCTTTTTCCTTTGTCTCCCAGTTCTTTCTTTACAACAGATCCGGAAGGCTCACCTCTCTTCCTACTCTCTTCCTACTCCCTCTTTAAATCTGACCTCATTCCATGAGTGAGTTTCACCTCTTGAACTTTATATTCTAACCTTTGAGGAGTTCTTAGGTAGTCATGGGAGTGGTACAAGTGGAAAAAGAAGGGAGAGAGATCGGAAGGCTTAGTTTTTCCCACCACCTTATACAACTTTGCTACGTGATCCTTTAGCATTAATCCCCAGTCCACCTTCCGGGCTCTTCACAAGGCATTGAAAATTGTATTAGCTAAAGTGATCGTCATCGTGGTTCCTCTATCCGAACTAAAGATAGGAACCAAGAACTCCAGCACCCTGCTCTCTCTTGCGTTCCTACACTCACTCATTGTGTAACCATCCTTAGCATGAGGAGCATTGAGAAATTTACCTGTGGCGAACTTGCCCACTTAGGAAGCTAACCCTTCTCCATTCTTGGGAAGCCTGTACACCTCCCTCCAAATCGATGCCATCTACTTGTCCAAAAGTGCCCGTAAGGTCTTCTTCCACTCGTTTGACAGTGGCTGCAGCACTTCGTGCACTATCCCTTCGTTTCTAAAGCTCTAGGGTTGTACTATTAGTTCAGCGCAGTCCATCTAGCTCAGATCCTCCAACAGCTCCGCCCTCTCCTTTGAATCTTCCGGAATAACTGGATTGATGTGCTTCTATGTTACCCTTGGAACAACGAGCTCTTCTTCTCCCTCACTTCTTGACATGGTTACCTTACTCTCAATGCTTCCTCTGAAAATTGCTGCTTTTCTCAAAGTTAGACTACTCGACGACCCCACTCGGAACGACGATAAAAACCGGAAACAAACACTTAGCAAGATGAATCACTAAACACAACTCTTCCAAACTTACGACTTGTCAGGGAAATTGGAAGAAGACTTTAAAAGACTTAAATACCCTAATAGAGAATTCTATCATCCAAGTTCTACCTCCCATTTCCTACCGTTGGGGCTTGACGCTTCCAAACATTGGACCATTAAACTAACTATTGGCAACCTCCCGTGAAATCCTCCAGAACGTCACATCATCCTGTACTGTCTAGAAGTGACTATTAACTTCCGGTTTTCGGTTCCGGTTGCGTACAATCTATATAAATACTAACTAAATCCAATTCCGTTTCTAGATATTGAAGTTCCAGTTCTAGATTTCCGAAGTGACCATTAACTCCATTATGCAATTAAGGTTTTCCATTTATTTGGTTCTGGTTTCATCTCCTATTCCTTCTATTTCTAATAGTAAAAACCAAAAAAATTTAGATAGATGAACCCACTTTGTCATCAAATCTTTCTAAAAACTTTCAAGGCTAGATTTAGGTCTCCCACAATAGTTACAAGTGTTTATGCAATGTCATGAAGAAGCGAAGTGTATATTCTGTTTCATTCTTCTAATGGAATGGATTTTGTTTCTTTTCCTTTGGACATTGCTCTCTAGATGGTGTCACAAGATAGAAACTTGGAATCTACCGGTTTAGTATAAAATAGATCTATTATAGTATAGAATTTTTCAAAATTTTCACTAGGCAAACAGAATTAGAATATGCTTAGCTTAAACATCGTATTAAGGTTGAGAGGATGATCTAGGTATTCCATAAAAAGATCTAAGACAGAACCGGATTCGAGAAACCCAAATAGAGACAGCCTACGTCCTAGAGCTCCAATCTAGGAATCTAGGGAACCATTACAGTAAACGGTCCCCTATTGGGAATGGTCAATAGGATGATGGGTAATTAACCCCCTCCACTCCCATTTTTCTTCCCTCTTTCTTTTGTAACGGTTTGCACTCGTATAGTTGAGTGAAAGAGTGGTGAGTTAGCAATCGTTTTAGGAGTTGAGGATTGTGCTTCCCCACTAGATCTAAACTTAGTTCCGGTCCTACATGGTAGAGGGAGGTAGCCATAAACCTTTAGTTACTACATGGATGGTTTGTCCTACCATTTTGGAGAGATAGAGTGACCGGTTATAGTTAGAAGACAACCTGAGCACAATAGGGTGTGTCGGCCTATTCCTTAGGCCATGGACCGTGAAGAATGAGCGAATGATTTAGGAGCTCATCGTAGGAGCTCTGAATCAGTATGAGTTGGCAATAAGGGGGCGACCCAGAACCTAGACGGATGAGGTTTGGGCAAATGTATACGGATTCTTGAAGAAAGGATCCGGATTAGCCTCCCGAGCGGATAAGTTCACGGCCAAGAAGTTTAGGAATGCAACCCATGCTAAGGAGGGATATGCCATTAGTGACTGTCTAGATGGGAGGTAGAAAAGGGTCTTAGAATTCCTTATTCCAATCTTGTATCCAGAAAAGCCTACTCAAGTTACAGTCATAGTGGCAAACCCCATTTTTGGCACAATGGAAGGTAGACCAGTCCACTAGGGGAAGGTCATTGGAGTAGTGGGCTCGAAACTTGCCGCCCATGTAGGAAAGGCTAAAACCAGCCCAATCGGTCCTTACCTATTCCACCTCTACCACTATACAGAACTTTTGAGTAATGCAAAGATAGTAAAGTACAACACCGAAACCACAATCTTGCATTATAGCCTCACAGACAAAGTAGAGGCGGAGCAATCGGCATTTGAAGAAGAAGAAGAAGAGCTGGAAGAAGAAGAGTAGTTGATAGATCGCAGATGAAGGAAATCCACCAATTTAGCTTTACGAGGGAAACTTCTTGTTCTAGAGAAGGTTCCGGAGAATTAGGCAGAAGGAATTTCCGAATTCTTCAAGACCAGATTCAATTGGATGTTGCAAGCACAGAAGTACCACGAAAACTTGGCGGACGTACTCAAGGCGATTAGCAAGGAGTTGAAGGTTGAACTAGAGGATGTGCTAGACGTAGTGAAGCAACTTCTGAATCCAGAGGAGCTCAGACGGAAGGAGGAGCAGATCGAGAATCTGGAGAAGGAGAAGAACGACCTCCAATCCAAGCTGAATTGGGAAGAAGGAGAGCTAGCCGCATCAAAGCAGAGAGAGAAGGAAGCTCTACAATTCGTCAAGAACCTATTCAATCTGGTGGATAGACCTTCGAAGCTCATCGTCAAAGCCTCCCTCGTCCAGAACCGACTAATCGAGGAAGGATATTTGACTGGATCCAAGGTAGTCAAGATCCTAGTTGATTTCTCATCATGGATGGAGATAGTGTTGAAGGAGATGCACTAGCTCTTAGGGCATATTGATCCGGACCGGATCATGGATTCCGCTCACTTTCCGGAAATTCCTTTCAACATGGAAACTCCAGTGAAACTAACTTCATCACTTCTACTTCCGCTAAGGCCAGAAGTTCTTAGGGAGATTCTCTGGCATTCAACAAAGCCCTTCTCAAGTCAATTAGAGAAGACCATCCGGGGGAGCGTGAAGATAGTTTAAGAGCCGGCCAAGTAGATAGACGTAGCATGGGAGTTGGCGCCACCGGAAGTTACCGTCTCACCTCCTATTCCAACTACCCGTCTTCCTAAGAAGGAAGCCCTTTAGACACCCAAACTACTTGTCCGAAGCAATCTGGTGAACCGGATGGGAGGACTGAAGAATCCGGCCCAGACTCATTTGGAAAGCTTTGAGTATATGCAATAGCCTCAACCCAAGGAGGAGAGGATGACCATTGTGTTGGATGAGACGTCTCTAGGAGAAGAAGAGGACGAGAGGGAGATCACTCACATTGAGAAATTTGACGAAGAGGAGTACCAAACCGGATCGGAAGAAGAAGAAGAGGAGGATGAAATGGAAGAAGAAAATTCACCTCCGAAAATCCGGAAGATCTAGACTTGGGCAATAGTGAGGACGACTTCAATAAAGGCGACTCCGAGACCATTCGTCCGAGCACCAGCAAGTTAAGGCGGGAGCAATCAAAAGAAGGCACGAAAGGCAAAGTAGTTAGGGTAACAGTCAGTTAGGATTCAAATTTTGAATCTGAACTAGGTTTCCAAGTGTGGGACCGGGTTTTGAATTTGTAGGATCTAACCTTCTGGGTTTCTTGAGAGGTTTGTGATTGGTCACCTGGATTTTCGAGTGGCTTTTTGGCTTTGGATTTTTGGGTTTTTAAAGGGAGGGCAAGTTTGTTGCCCTCTCATTCCATCCTAGCGCTTATAGTTGGTATCTTGTCATCCTTTCTTTAATCTGAGCCACCAAGTGGACATTCAGGAATTGATTTGTCGTATATCCAACTTTTCTGTGTTTGCTTGTGAGAGAATTG
The DNA here is from genome assembly GCA_963920665.1 of Straminergon stramineum. Classification (NCBI taxonomy): domain Eukaryota; kingdom Viridiplantae; phylum Streptophyta; class Bryopsida; order Hypnales; family Calliergonaceae; genus Straminergon; species Straminergon stramineum. Next base: position 13,121,005 of record OY987273.1, read on the forward strand.
AAGTGTAAGAGAAAGGAGGAGGAAAGGAGGAATCTGGATCTCAAGTGACTGGATCTGATTGGAAGGGAACGTTTGTGATGTAGTTTAAGCTTGTGAATACAGTCTTGTGCACGATGCCTTTAAAACACTGGAACGGAAATCCGGCAAGGAGTGGTGTGGGTGCAAGTCCAAAATACCAAGGAGGGTTCCGTGCGGAGATAAACAACCACCAGCAAAAAAATCCCCATCCTATTCTCCGGAAGGTTTGCCAAACCCTAGGATCAATCTAGTGAACGACTAACAATCCCCCATTGTTTCCAGTGGTTGTTGATTTGTCGTTGTAGTGGAAAGGACTTGTTATGGCTCTAAGTGACCCGCCTTCCAGATTGGCCATCCAAGAAGTTGTGAGAGTGTTTCTTGGTCTGATCTAGTGCAACATTTGGTCTAAGTGTGTTTTGTGTAGTTTAGAGAGAGAAGAGAGTGTGAGGAATACGAGTGGTGAGTCCCTACCCCTCTACAAGATCAAAGGTGGACCCTTTAAGGGTAAAATAGAGGCATCAAAAACCAATGTGTGTATGAGAAGATACGGATCCGGGATCTAGAAAGGAGTGGATCCGGATTGAATTCCAGAAAGATTGAGATCCGGAAGAGAGAAAGGAAGTGAAAAGAGTGCTTAAGTCGATAATACGGATAATCTCAACTTGTAGCAACAATCTAGAATCCCTTGGGCCGATATTTCGAGTCATTTTACGACGTTTTGGTGTTGTAAGGGTACTTACATTCCTTTGCGCATACAACACGTATGAGAGCGTGGGCATCATCAATCGATTCTTGAACCTATCGAAAAATTCATACAACAAAATGATTTGGTTTCCTTAATGGGAACCCCAATTATAAATACAAGAGTGGAAAATAAGATCTCCAGTAGTCAGATAATGATTCATTCAAATGTTTTGACTCCTAATCCTAGATTGTTTTTTGCTAGTAGTCTAGCTAATACAATGCATTCGTACCTAAACCCAAAACCTGTAACTTCAATTTGAATTTGATTATTCTTCTACCAAAATCTGGACTAGCAAAATTCTAAGATTTAAATGAATTATCCTATCTTCCTATTTCAATGAGGAAATAATAGATTTTGACGACCAATCACGAAGAAGGACAAATTGAGATTTGTAATGCACTAGAAGGCGCTACATTACAGTTTTCAAAACATTCATGAATGCAAAGTATTTAGAGAAAGTGGAAATGAAAGTATGATGTTTACATTGTTCATGTTTGTGAGCTCTTTCCCATATTGATGACAAGTACTATTCGTGTCCTGTGAAACCTCTTGCACTACATCCACATTTTCCACACCAACAGCCTCTTTTGCAATGCTATTTTCTTCCCCAAAGCAAAGTACTTTGTGCAAATCGTTTGTTGTTGACTGCCTTGTCTTGGACAATGTTCTCTTATCCCTAGTCATTCTAGACTTCTTTAGTGACTTGGAAGATGAAAAGTATAGTGAACTACACTTCTTTCTCTTTCTAGTTTGATTTGGAATGATAAACGTGTCTCTACAATTCTCTGAGAGCATGAGGTGATGGAGGACCAAGTGTAACCACTTACCCTCTACTACAAGTGGAACTCTTCTCAGAAAAGATTGAAAAGACTTTGAAAACAAAACAAAGCTACTACTTATCCACACCGGCTTCCAACACTACAAGTAATATATAAGAGAAAGAACTTGATGACAAACACAAACATTGAATAAGACGGCATTGCTATGTGTCACCTAATTTAATGTGATGTTCATTTTCATAAGGCACAGTTCAAGGTGTTCATGACACTATTATGTAGGAGGGTCTAGGAGTCACCAAATATATATGGTGGCATGCTTTATTGCAATAACAACCACTGCGGGCATTCAATGTCACAATGGAGTCATCTACCATATTTTCCATTGCACCATCTATTTTTAGAGTACAGTCTTTGGATATCCCCATTTCCCAAGACGCTCTCTTAGTTGTGAAGCCTCCATGGCAATAGAGAATCTACCATAAATCATGTTCCTCCACAACTATTTGAATTGCACTTAGTCTAAACAAGATTGACAAAGGCACTTTTATGACTTGAATTATATTGAAGAAGTAGTTCACTGAAGAGGACATTTGTGGCAACGTAAATAATGTTATTTGAAATGAGAGTTAATATTGAACTATTCACTAACATCTTGCCATCATGCTCTCGCAATCTCCTATAGCAAGTCATTCAAATAGAGATGTTATAGTGTATCACCTAGTCTATTTCCTTCAAGCACCACTGTTAGGACCATCTCCTTCATTCCAAGTGTCCATTGTGAATATACTTTTGTAATGGCTTGCATTCAAGTAGATGGTTATAAGGTTCCCCTTCTCTTTCCAATATAGGAGGATGGATGTGCTAGGGTTACAAGTCACTTGCTCCATGTTTGATTCATGTTTGTAGAGTCCTTCATTTACGTCGAGGAAGAGAAGAAATCGCAATTAGGTGAACTACAAGAATCTATCCTTGTAGTTAAGTTAGTAGAAGACGAAGGGAATTGTTGGTATCTTACTTTGGAAAATTATAGGGCTTATGGGTTTCCTCTATCTATACTAACTACGTCTACTAAGATTCTAAGCCATCAATCCGATACATCAATAGTGGATATGCCATATGCACTACTAGAAAATTCAATTTTTCTGTTGTTTTGGTCACGTTGATCCAGTCACTATTTTGTTGATTTTGACAAAAATCTGTTGATTTTCAACAGATTTTTGTCAAAATCAACAAAATAGTGACTGGATCAACGTGACCAACACAACAGAAAAATTGAATTTTCTAGTAGTGACGTCAGACATATAGTGGCGCGTAGTCCTCCAAGGAATGTTCTTCTAGTCTTGCCTCAAACTACAATTCTTTGTATAATAAAAATTGAGAAAGTAGATCCTCTCATAGAATTGTCGTGTGAGTCACAAGGAGAGTCACTTGAGGTAATGCTATGCCCTAAATCATACTCATTCCAAATTCAATTGAAAGAGAAAACTCCTGTCAGTTCAATATCTGGCATCCAATCAAATAGTTTAACACACTCGTCAAGCTCACATCCTCCAACGCACCCATGTCCAGTTGAGGGAGTTAGTATAATGGACTGTTTGAAAAGACTATCCATTATGCAACGCTCATGAAACGAATTGTCCATGATGGATCTCAACGTCATAAAGCATCATCATGTGCAATATGTGCCACTAGTATTCAACAGTGATGTCATTTTTGAATTGCCTCCCTATTAGTTGGTGTCATCTTCATCGACAACCTGAAACTTAGAGGGAATGGACAAGCGATACAACAAACACCCGTGGTGCAAGTTAGTCACAACAAACATTCACAACTCTAACTAGCTTAAATTCCGTAAGTCACACTACGCAGTTCATCTTGCTTGTGAAAATCCAGAGTGTGATTACTTAGCAAGGGCCTCCAAAATGAATGAAACTGAGTGGAGTGGTTACACAAGCTTCCCTTTTGCAATACAGGACAGTCCTCCCAAAGATTTTATTCTAGTATGCAAGGTCTACAGAAAGACATTGGTGTACTTGAGAACATGCGATGCTAAGATATACTACTCCTATAGTGATAATCTGAAAATGACTAGGGCTGCGATTCACATTAGAGATCACAATCACCCTGTTGCGAAAGGCATGTAGATAGAGATTCTACTAAGCATAGCTGTGGACTCATTGTGAAGCAAGTGGCAAAAACACCAACGGCCATGAACTCCCTAATTGCTCTTTCCGCTAGTAAAGATTTTCTAAAAAAATATCTCTTTCATAATGGAGAAGGAGAGAAGGAGATGTTGAGAGGGGAGGAACTCAAGGAGGTCATGGATCAATTCCAATAATTGATTTTTTAAAACTCTTTTAATTCTAGAGTTTGGGTGTCTTCATGACCTTCAGCTTCAAGGTGTTCTACTCTTGGCATGACTTCCAAAGTAGGCAATGTCATTGAGCAAGGTGCAAACTCCTCCATTTTCATCTCTCCATCTAATTGGTCATTGGTAGCTTTTGGCAATCATGCACACATTCGGCAATGCTACATCTTCTTCAAGATGAGGGACCTCCACCGGTTGTGATACTATGGGACAAGGGACGTATATGACCATGGCTTGGCTACCTCCTCCATTCCCTTCTTTCATGTCCACCATAGATTTATCTTCAACCACTAGTGGAGCTTCCATGTAGTCTGTGCTATCCAACATTGCTTCTTCAGATGAGGATTTGTTACTAATTGAACTTACTTGAGGTGACCACAAGTACTCATTGTCAAGTACTTCAGGCTTAATAAATATCTTTTTGCCTAGTTTTTCCCGTGGATTCATGGAGGGATCCACCCTTGGAATGTCTTTGATGGTTGGAATAGAAGCAAGCTTTGTTCCTCTAATGGTCCTCCAATCTACTATACAAGGGAGGATGACCTCCGCATATACCATTTTACATAGGAACAATTGAACCTCGTTCCTAGGCACAGTGCATGTTCTATATAAGTATCAATATACTTCAATACACCCTTGCACAAATGTGTCATGGGTGCAAGAATGTAGATTTGCTACGTTCGACCTCAAATGAATATTGTGTTGATGATGTGGGAATAGCTTATCGATGTGTCACCATTGCACAAATGCCTTACAAGTCGTTGCCGTCCAATCACCTTGGATTCTATCCCAACCTAGATAAGCTACAGCATGTGGGTCTAGAAAGATGCATTGTTGCCTACGTTGCCTTTTTCCTTTTATCCTGGTCTTCTTCTTGTTGGTGTCCATTGTATACAAATGGAATCTCGGTATTTTTTATTTTTTAAAATGCTACAACTAGTGCCTAACATGAAATCCTAACCCCAATGTACTTTACTTTTACAAAATTGTAATCATGTACAACCAAAGTATCTCCTAACAAAGGGACTTACAATATGGTGCATGAGATAAAAGATTAGAATATGAGGTGGAAAGGGACCAAAGTTCCCTTCACAACCCTGGGGAGATCACTTCGTGTGTCCATTAAGAACCATGTGTGTAAAGATTTTAGACCCCCTATATTATATTGTAAAATTTAAATAACAGGAAAAGAAAAAAATATGACTAGATTTTCCTACTTTGAAAGTTTATGTTGTGAATTATTGATATTTTTTTTAGATAATTATAATTAGTTACAAATTTCTGAAGTAAAAAGATACACTATAGAGCTGAAAATAACTTTCACACCCCTATTTATATAAGAAAAAATTGCCTTAAAAGTGAACAAAAAATTCCTATAAATGACATCCTATTGACAATTCATTATTTCTTGAATAATGATTCAATGGTCATCTAAAATGTATTCTCTATAAATATTTGAATTAAAAAGCATGTCGTTTTAGTTCATTATTCAACCTATTCTAGAAATCATTTCATATCTTATTTGAGTTGGGAAATTTTGGCAATAGAAACCTATAGTCATTATTAAACAAAGCTAAAAGTTATAGGTTGAATTTATTATTTATTAAAAAGTATATAGGGGGGAAAAAATCACTTTAACACATGTGGTTTGTTATGGTATACTAAGTGATCTCCTCGGGTTCACAACTCAAATCCCCTACTTATGAGCATGCGATCAACCACTTGGAGGTGGGTGAACAATAGTGCATAGAGCAAGAAGTGGTGACTTCAGCTACAGGCGAACGAATATGAACCCGAGGTCACCGTATTGTGTGTATAGATTGAAGGGTGCGTGTGGATCAAAAACATGGGCAACCATAGTGGGCCGACCGCAAGTTTGGCAACCACGGGTCCTAAACAAAGGGAGTTGTTGCATCTCTTCCACAATTTCCATTAATGCGACCTTGGGTGGGCCAACCGCGTTTGGGGTGAGTGCGGGTTTGGTGACCACCAATCTTGGACAAAGAGAGCTACTAGAATTCAAACTTCCGACAATTTCAATTGGTACAACTACGTCTAGGACAACTGCGGGTATGGTGCCCGTAGGTCTTGAAGAAAGGGAGCTACTAGCCTTTCAAAATTGCCACAATTTTAATTGGTACAACTGCAAGTGGGGTGACCTTAGGTCCTACATGGAGGTAAAAGCGAATTTTTGAAATTCCCACCAAAAAAATGAATTCAACGACCATGGTTGGAGTGACCTTGGGACTTGCAGAGGAGGTAAAAGCAATTTTTTGAAATTCCCACAAAAACCAACTATTCATGGACCACGGTTGGAGTGACCTCAGGTCCACACAAAGGGAGGAACAACCTCTTCTTAACCGCTTCACCCTAGAGGCCTTTATTGAGCTTCTTTGAATTTGCTCAAAGTTGTCTTAATAGCTCAAATGTTTTGACAAGTTGAATCAATTTTATGTTTATTGTAACTGTCCAAATTTAAACTCGTCAAACTAGAGATTACATGGACAAAGAAAATAAAACAAAGTCACCTATAGATTGAAAGCTTATAATGTTTGGTCATGAGGGTGGAAAAGATTTGAAAGTGATTCGAAGTCTTCCAATCCTCTTTTCTCATATCAACTGTAGAAAATTGGTCACCAAAAACATAAGAGGTTAAATAGCATCAATGCATAACAAGAATCAATTTATGGCTTCTAAAAATGTATTGTACAATTTTATAAGTTGAATTCATGATGAGATTATTTATGCTAGATCTAGTGCGTTTGAAGCTCATATCCAAGAGCCCTCAACACTAGTAAATCAAGATTAAAAACGGACACTTTGGCACAAAATCTTCAATAGAAAAACGTAATCAAACATTTTAAAAATTGGATTTGGGATGCTAGAACTAAACTTCTAAAAGATTCTTTCCAAAATATAAGCTTTTCCAAATAGTAAATTTAATAGGTTCAATTTACCTTCAAAATATTGTCTACTCCTCAATTTAGTGCCTTGGGTAATAAGGCCTCAATGAAGGAATAAAATGAAGTTGAACACAATTGCATTAGCAATTTAGACCAACCCTTCCTATTTTGTCTACCTCAAAATAAAATCAACCCAATGTGGTGTGCTTTGGGATGTGGAATTAGAAATGTTAGACATTAGTCTCCTGGAAGAAACTTTAGGAAATCCCTTTCTCATTTTAAAAATTTCCACTTGATCAATCATCTAGGTTATGTATTCTTCATGAACTTGTATTCAACATTAAAAAACAAATGATTAAGACACAATTGCATTAACAATTTAGACTCCCCACCCTTTCCTTTTGGGCAAGCATGTACCCCTATAGTAGCCTAGCGTGAACAAATTATTTATAAAACCTTAGAAAGTATAATTGACTATGACATATGTTGGAATTTTAAAAATGGGAATTTGTGCCAAACTTGAATATTTTTAGCAAAATGAATAGAGTGTTCATGTATGGAAAAAAATCATGATAAAATATAAAATATAAAATATAATATTCATATGTTAGTAACTTCATAAAAATAACCCAATATCTTTAAACACACAAGGCCTCACACATCATACAAGTCTAATTTGTGGTAACATGGTTTCAGATTTGTAGGGTTTCGGATTTGGAATAAACTTTTAATCTACAAAAAATGATAAATCATTGTTGACAAACTATTAGTTTACTAACAAGATAACACTCTCTGTAAATGAAAGATAAAAAAAATCATGTCTTCGGCATCATGCTTGCTCGTTGATTATTGCATTTCTAGTAAAGTAGGGTGACCTTGGATGGGCAATTGCAATTAGAAGGATACCCTCCTACATGGCCAATTGGTGAATATAAGTGAATTCGTATGAGAGGAGACTAAAGGTTTGGGGCGACCATGTTTGTCGTGCAACCACAGGTGGAGGAATATGTGAGGCCCAATTGCGTGAATTAAAGAACATGATTGTTGGGCGACCTCGGGTTAAGTGCCCACGGGTTAAGAGCAAGGCTTGCTCATTCTCGTTTTGCCAAAATGGTTGCAAATGCAGCTTTAGGTGTTGGGAGACCTCGGGTGAGGGGATGACGGGAGTAGGCAATCGTGTGGAGGAAAAGTTGTGCCCTTCTTGTTTTCTCAAAGTCGTCGTTTCTTAAGAAATGGCGAATAGTCTCAAGGGTGACCACAGGTTGCGAATAAGGCTCACTCGGTCTTGTTCTTCCACAATTGTTGCAAATGCAACTTCGGGTACTAGGAGAACTTGTGTGTTGGGTGACCTCGAGAGTAGTCAACACCTTGGGTGGAGAGCAAAAAGATCATAAATTCCACAAAAGATTCTAATGCAACATCAAAGTCCAAATTGGATGTCTCAAATGTGACCTTGAAGTTTCTCAATGGGATAGTTGAGATTGGTGGCATTCTTCTAATTCATGTGGGTTAAGGAGGTGTTGGGTTCGATTCCCAATGATGTCGGCTAGGTCCATTGAAGATATTTTCATATGTGTAGAGGAGCGTAAGTACCCTTACAACACCAAAATGTCGTAAAATGACTCGAAATATCGGCCCAGGGCAGGGTTGTTCTGTCAAACGTGTTTTCGGGTTTGGGTGTCGAGTTGTTCGTCTGATGTCGCATGTCGTATAAGACGAGTGTCACATATACGAGACAAATTTGACAAGTGCGAAATTAGGGTTTAGGATTTTCGGGCAGGGCAGCCAAAATTTTTATCTTACGTGGCGGGTTGTCAACAGTGACGTGGAAAGCTTTTACCACGTCACCATAGGCGACTACGGGTGGGGCGACCGCGGGTACCAGAATGAGGGCGACTACGGGTCCAAAATCTAGGGCGACTGCGGGTCCAAAATCCAGGGCGAGTGCGGGTCCAACTCAGGGCGATTGCGGGTCCAACTCAAGGCGACTGACGGTGTAAAGGCGATCGCGGGGGTAAGGAAAAGGGCGATCTTGGCTTTATCCCATACGCAAGGAATTTCTTTTGTTCCATGGATGATAAGAACTTCTAATATACGACATAAATGCAATTGTCCATCTTTGAAAATTGGGTCCCAATTCCCAAAAGAGAGATCTTACTGAGTCCTCATACCGGAAATGAGTATTTTTGTGAGGGGAAAGGCAAGTACATCACATCACAGAGTTCCATTGGAGATGATTTTCATACTCACTAGTCCATCCGTTAAAGGTTAAGAGCAACCTCGTGTGCCGTTGCAATTGCAAACATGGATATAACAACCATTTCAATCTTGCTCACGATTTAGGATCCTTCAGTTTCCATGTGCCATTGCATTCTCCTAAGCCTTAAATTAAGTATTTCACATTCTGTGGTCATTCACTCATTCATAGGAGCCTCCGAGTTCTACATGTTTTTATTACATATGGTTGGGAATTTCTAATTCAAATTTTCTACTCCTATTGAAGTGTAGAAGCCAATATCGCAATTGGATATAATAATTACACCAAAAATAGATACAAAAACAAGAAAAAAGTAAGGATAATTAGTATTACTGTATTTATAAGTTGTACACACTAATAGAGTAGTGACCCAATCTTATAAATGAACTTCTACTTCAATTGTACTTCCATGAACTTTGTTAAGATCTCCACGTCTATACCTGTAGAAGTCCACACTAAAGACATTGAACAAAACTTTGTAATTCTAACACTATCATGCTTTCATACTAAAGTAGATACTACACAAAACTCATCTATAGGCTATTTGCCTATGAACTTAAGCTAGAAAACTTCAACACACCAAAATTATGCAAAAGCATTACATTACCACTTCACTACCTCTAAATCTATATTTATAAAGTTACGGTGAAAATATGTAATCACTAGGCACCTCATCAGCGTCAGGGTCAGAATCATCATCCGACTCCTCCCCCCTATCATTATCATCACGGTTATCATTCTTGTCATCCTCCCTTTGTACTCGTTCATTTTGCACTTCATGTTCTACCTCTAAGTTCACGTTCCGCACTTCAGTATCCACGACGCCATCGCCGCTAGTTTGCACCAATCGTTTAGTCAACCTCAATGCATCTCTTGTTCCATCAAGGTTGGATGCAGGATGTCGTCCGCCTCTACTAGATTGCCCGATGTTTCGATTCAAATTGGCTTCACCCATGATGAATCTTTGGACAACATGGTTCTGTCGTTTGGGATTTCTTTGTAGCCTCTCTTGCGTCTTCCTCAATCGCTTTTTCTGTCCTCTTGTGCCTTCATGCACGAGCAAGGATGATTCTCCAGGGCCAAAAATAAAGGAGGGTTGAGTGGGTTGCGGAGCTGAAGCATGGCCTTCATTATCAACTATCCTAAGAGGACTATTATGCAAGGGCGGCCTAGTCGCACGGGTTGGTATAGACCTAGTCGCCCTAGCATTGTTTGCGTTTCCTCCTCCACTTAAGGGCACCGTACGATTCCGGTTCATAACAGCTTGCAAGGGCAAGTCTGAATCATATTCCACATTTTCTGTTCTTAAGGGGCTTCGTAATGGAGAAAGTGGAACGCTTGTAAGCACTACATCTTCGACGTGTGTTGGCGGTGTTGCCTCCTCTTGCCTTTCATTTACCTTAGCAACTTGAGCAGCACTTCGTAGGTTCATTACCCTTGTAGAACCTTGATCTACGACATTTGGAGATCTTGCTTCCTCAGCTCTTATGGGCATTGGACTATGTATGCCTTCATTGGGGTTGTCGGGACTACTTGCCCGAGTTGGTGATGAATTTATTGGAGGAGGTACATTCCTATCCCTAGCAGAGACGTAGGGTTGCGGGGGCCTTCGCGGTGCACGTTGAATCTCCTCCTCCTCAGAGTAGTACGTATTATTCTTAGCTGTAAATGTATTTCCATAGTTGTGTCTCCGTGGAGGACTCTTTTCACTACGAATCAGTCCTGTCCAAATATTTCCACGTAGACGCTCTTCTACCAGCCTAATGTTCTCATTAGCTTGAGCCCTTCTAATTGGGTCGCCATCCCCTGATGATCCTGTACCTAATGGCTCCTCATTCTCTTCCGAGGTATTTCCATCCATAAGGTACTTTTCGTAGAACACTGTAGGATTGCGTCCACGTTTCTCACGTTCAAGTTTACTGTTGGTGTAGATATACACCAATGCTTCCGCCTTGGATGTGGTTAGGCGATTTCGCACTTTATTGTGCACAAACGAATACATGCTCCAATTCCTTTCACATGATGATGCTAAGCACGTCAAAGATAGAACTCTCATTGCAATTTTTGGGAGAACATTAGCACCCACAAGATTCCACCATTGATGAGGCATTAGTTTACATTGTGTAATATCAGGAGCCTCTTCTAAGGGGTCAAAAGGACCTGTCTTCTCTTCGAACTGCGTGAGCTCCTACAATGCCTCCATGTATGATAATCCCAATGACTCGCTCATTTTTCGAAGCACCCGATTTAAGGCTCTTTTAGCCACACCGTCGTTACGAAGGGTTCCTACTTCAATCAAGAAAGGATTTAAGAGTGCCCCTGCATAATGTAGGTCTGTGAGCATCAATTTCCAACGAGCCTCGAATTGCGTCTCAAACTTCGTTGCAGTTTCATCATTCAGAAAAAAAGGTTCGTTTCTCAAGCTCCACACGTGCTCTTGAAGAGTCTTCATAACCAACCAAGCCTTAGGCATTGCCGGGGCTTTCCCATCAAACACTCGGAGAGCAATAATAACGGGCTCCACCATGTGCAAAAAATTCTCACACTCCACCCAAAAAGATTCTGCATGAATGTCATTCCGCGTTATACGGGCTCACGCACTCAATACATCTCCATTTTGGCGACGTTCCAAACTAGCCTCAAATTGCACATATGTCTCATCCATTATCACTCGCATCAATGCTGACTTGCACTCCACCACACGTGATATCATGAGGAAGTTCACTGCAAAGCGTGTTTGAGAAGGCATTCGCAATGCCTTGTCCGGGGAGTACTTTCGGAAGAGAGCCAATGTGGAATGGTACCTCTTGATGTATTTTACTATCTGCGTACAACATCATACTATTCTCGTCACCTTGACATCCTTTGCCCAGTCTTCCAAAAGCAAGTCCAAAATGTGTGCTACGCATCCTAGGGTATACATGTGAGGATATTTCTCTTGTATTGCCTTCAAAGTCCCCGTCATGACAGCAGCATTGTCCGTACACAGTTGGACAATGTTTTGGGGGCCAACCTCTTCTATGTATTGCGCCATCATATTGGTTGTGTACGCAATGTCCTTCTTCTCCTCCGTGGTGTCCACCGATCCAAGAAACACATCCCCCGCAGGACACACGAGCATTAAATTTAGTAATGGACGGCTATTAGTATCAGACCAACCATCCGAACAAATAGTCGCTCCATAAACTTCGATAGAGTGCTTTGTCCGCTCAGTGACCATTTTAGAAACACTTTCTTTCTTTGGCTCTATCATTCTTGTACGCAAAGCATTGTATGAGGGCGGTTGGTATCGTAGTCCTGATGCCGCTGTCTCTTTCACTGCTTTCACAAAGGCAGGATGGCGCGCAACATTGAACGCGATGCTAGCCTCATAAAAAAAGGAAGCCCACATGGTATCTAACTTTGCTCTCGTGCTACTTTGTAATGCCTCATCCATGCTAGTTTGCCTAGAAATGGAAGGGTTATTCCTCCTTCTCAAAATTGTTTGAGGAGTGGAATCTCCTGAATTTGTAATAGGGAGCATTGGTTCATTCGTAGCACTAGGCTCCTCTAACCTCTCCGTATCCCCCTCCAACATAGGCTCAACCACAGTCTCGTCTACAACATCAAATTCTGGAACCTCCTCATGCATTTGTTCAAAGCTCATTTCCTTTGGAACAACCCCACCACAAGTCCTGAACTTTTGCAATATTGCCCATGGGATTTTCTTACATCGCTCCGATGCAGTCCTGCCGCCAAATCCAAAGTGACAAAATGCCCGCTTTCGTACAAATACGGAGGTCCACCCACAGAAAACACATGTTCGTGTGTTTCCCACAAATTGACGGTCAATGTCTACAACCAACCAAGGGTCCCACTCCTTCGTGGCTCTCCTTGTATCGTTAATGGTAGTCCTCCTCCCCTCACCTCGACTAGCCATATTGTTCCTCGCCTATGAGTTCTTCAAACAATATTATCATATGAATCAAAGCCTTGATTTAGAAAAAAGAATGGCAAAGCCACTTGCTTTGAACGGTCTTTTAAACCACACAAACCAAGTCGTTGCCCTCCAAAGAACCAAACATCCGCAAGAAGCCTCTTTCGAAGATTCAAGGCAAGACTTCATCCCTCAAGCAAGGTGAAAACCACAGTTCGGGCCTTCAGCTTTATACTGCCGTCCTGCTAGCACCGCAAGTTGCCCCCTAAGAGCCAGAATGGGTGCAGGAAACGGGCAACATCGTAACAGGCGCACTTGCCCCGTGGGTGACTGCGGGTCGACGATTTGCACTAGAAGCGCGCATGCAGATCAAAGGGCGACTGCGGGTCCAAGGGGGGTGACTTTGGGTCGAAAAAGAGGCGACTGCGGGTCCAAGGGGGGCGACTGTGGGTCGAAAAAGAGGCGACTGCGGGTAAGGGGGGTGAGTGCGGGTGGAAGGGGGGGCGACTATGGGTAGAAAGAGGCGACCACGGGTCTGGGGGGGGCGACTACGGGTCCAGGGGGGAGCGATTGCGGGTCTAGGGGGGGCGACTGCGGGTCCAGGAGGTGCGACTGCGGGTCCAGGGGGGGCGACTGTGGGTAGAAGGGGGCGACCACGGGTCTCAAGAGGCAACTTCGGGTACTTGAAGGGCGACCGCGCTTACGCTTTAGGACCCAAGGCCATTTTTGTTATCCCGTTAGCGTTCCATCGCTGAGTTTCTAGATGAAAGTCATCCTAGTTTAGATAGAGATTTTATTAAACCCTAAACACTATCCAAGGGTTTGACGTGGTATTTATAGATACTTCAAAAAAAGATTTTCCGGAATATGGTCATAGACTTAAAGAATGCAATTTTTTTTTTAAACAACCACATGAAGGGAAACTCATTTCAAATCCATTCCAACAAACTTAATAAAAAATAAATAGAATTAGCTTGTACTCAAATGTGGAAAAAATTAAGAACTTTCTCTTTCAAATTAAAAAGAAAAATGGGGGACAGCATTGGTTGATCAAACCATATACATGGAATCCACAACTCAAAATGTATAACTTCCATTTCTCTATCAATTCCAAAAGTATTCTTTTGAGTACCTTTTTAGGATGTTTTTTCCCAAATTATAAATCTCAAGAAGAATCCATACATTCACGAGGTGAAGGGCATGGGAATGTTGTCATTTACAATATGTTCAAACCATATGTTAAAATACTGAAAAATGCAACCATATAAACTTATATTGAAACTCTCATGGATGATGCAGCTTAAATTTATTGAGGGTTCTTTGTGTAGACTCAAAGTTACTAGAATTCTTTTCTTTTTAAAACACTATACAAATTTAACAAGAAATTAACATTCACATAACTTCAAATCATCAAAATTTGTCAAAAATTCAAATGTTTGGATCCAAATGCAATCACATTTTCATACACAAAAAATAAAAATAAACATTCTTGTATTTCAGCAAAAATAAGGACAAAGCCTTTTTCTTCATATATCTTGGAAGAAGTACATAGTCATAAAAGAAACAAGAGCCACCTAATTTATACTCCATCCATTTCCCCTTGTTCTTCCCTTTTCTTCTTTTCCAATTCTATTTGGACTCTTGCCACTCTCTCTTCCCTCTTCAAAAGAGTCAGGTCATGGATCCACATCTTATTTTGGATCCACCACTTCTTGAACAATGACATGAACCTGATGTGTGCCTTCGGCCACGACATCTTTTCCTCCAACTTCTGTTCCAATCTTTTCACAGCCGCTAACTTCATCTTCAACTTCTCTATTTCCGTAGTGGATGATGAATCTTCAACATCCACAGACAATGAATCCGATTGCAACGACCGGTCAATAGGATCTGCATCCTTCATCTCCTTCAAGCGGTTCAATGTCAATCTTGCCTTTTCCACACCTCCTTTTTCAATGGCAAGGTTGTTTTCTTCCATCCTACATTTTCCCATTATTGTTTGAAGTCGTTCATCCATAACAGCATTGACATTTGAACTGGAACCTCCATCTTCTCCCTTATTGAACTTGAGGTAAAATTGTTCCAGTTGTTCCATTTCTCTTTGTTGGGCTGCCAAACGAGTTTGTCCAGCTTGAATTAGTTCTTTGAGGGTGCCCACATCCTCAACCTGAATCTCTTGTGCGCTTCGCTTCTCGATGATCTCACACTCCCTTTCTTTTTCTTCAAGATCCTTTAAAAGCATCTCCAACTCCACTTTATAGGATTCTTTCGTCCGCCGTTTATTGTCTTCTCCAAGTACACCTTGATGTTCTTGTTCCATTTCACGCAATCCTTCCATGGAAGGCAAATTCATCAAGGTCAAAGGAATCTCTTCTTCGGCTTCACTCTCCCCATCCAACCTATCTTCATTAATTTCTTGCAAGCGAGCTTGCACGTAATGGAACACTTCCTCATCTTTAGGAGGATGGACCCCTATCAGTTCCAGACATAAAAGGTTCTCCATCCGTTGGTGTGGTCCGTTGCATGTTGCCTTCTTCGGATACCACCAATGCTAAGTTTTCTTCCATTGATGTATCTTCCATCCTATCCCTAGGTTCAAGCAATGGCTCTTCATCGGAGTCCGATTCTCTAGTTGACGTTGACCAAACATAATCCTCATCTGCCACTCCTTCTATAATGTTCTTTTTGGGCCCTAGCCCATCCCGAGGATTATTTGAAGGACCCGCTCTGGGAATGTCTTTTGTATCTGGAAGCGTGACATTCTTGGATGTCTTGAAGGTCATCCAATCTACTGTTTTCCCCAATTGTAACTCTGCATATACCATTTGGCATATGCCCATTGAGACTTCGCTCCGTGGAATTTTTCGCTTTCCGTACAATGCTCGGTACACTTCAATACATCTCTGGACAAATGCATCATCCTTGCAGTAATGAAGATTTGCTTGGTTTTGCTTCACATGGTGAATGTGTCGATGGTAAGGGAAGAGCTTGTCGATATGGCACCAATCCACAAATAACTTGCAAGTCGTCAAGGTCCAATCGGAATTTACATGACGCCATCCCCGATATGCCTTAGCTGCTGGGTCAAGAAGGGCGCGTCGTTGCCTGCTATGGCGATCTCCTTTCTTCTTCGTCATCTTGTCGTGTCACTCTAGCGTAAAGAGAACTAGACTTTTGTTGATAATATAACCGAAGAAATGAACTCGTAAACGTGGAAGCCACAACACATGTAGATGCCCAAACTTCCAACCCACGAACCGGCAGTCAGACGCTTCAAGGCGGATGAAAGGCGCAGTGCGACGAAGGAAGTGACGACTTGGGAATCCAGTATCCCCTTAAATACCCGAAGTCGCCTAGGGCGCATGCAGGAAGAGGGCGCGTGCGGGTCTTAGGCGACCGCGGGTCTGGGTCCCACTGTTCAGAAACTGCCATTCAGGAAAAATTACAGTTTCTGGAAGGAGACCTCGGGTGCAGGGTGACCGCGGGTATAGGGGGGCGGTTGCATATGGTGACTACAGGTCTTTTCCTAGGCGACCTCGGGTAATGGGGCGACCACGGGTACAGGGGGCGGCTGCATATAGGGCGACCACAGGTCATTTCCTGGGCGACTGCGGATACAGGGGCGGCTGCATATAGGGCGACCGCAGGTCATTTCTTGGGTGACCGTGGGTAATGGGGCGACCGCGGGTCTCAGATTCCAAAAGGTCTTCCCCAGTTCATGACAATGGGAGTGGCTGCGTATGGGGCGACCTCGGGTCAAGGGCGACCGCGGGTCAGGGGCAACCTCGGGTCAAGGGCGTCCACGGGTCAGGGGCGCCAAAAAACATGAGTTTGAGTTTCCGCCCTAACAAATTGGAGGGAAGGTGTTCAAACTTTTCAAGTACCTAAACCCCTTTTCTGAGGATTAACTCCAGAAAATTCTAAGAATGAGGCATTCAAGACAAAGTGATCAAAAGTTAATTAAGTAATAAAGAAAGAGAATTGGTTGACGAAGTGGAGAGTTGGAAAAGCCCTTCTTCCTAACATTTTATTTCTTCTTCATCCATCCATGTGGTCATGTAAAATTCAACGTAACCATTTCCTACTTTCATTTTTGGAGGGAGTACATTAAAAGGAGACCTTTCCTTGTGGGGGGAAACGATATACAAATAAAATACTGAAACTGTGGGATGCATGAAGAAAAAATCTTTTTATCTACATCAAAAGTGGTTTTAAAAAATGGAGACTTGGGAAAGCTCTTCTCCTTGACATTTTCTTTTTCTGCATGCTCATGTAAAATTCAACATGACCATTTCCTATTTTAATTTTTAGAGGGAGTACATTTGGAGGAGACCTTCTCTTTGGGGGAAATGAATAAATGATGTACAAAAAAAATACTAACACCATGAGATGCATGAAGAAAAAATCTTTTGATCTCCATAAGAAATGGTTTTTAAAAATGGAGGCTTGGGGAAGCTCTTCTCCTTCACAATTTTTTTTTCTTCGTATTCATGTAAAATTCAACATGGCCATTTCCTATTTTAATTTTTCGAGGGAGTACATTTGGAGGAGACATTCCCTTTGGGGGGAAACGATGTACAAAAAAAATACTAACACCATGAGATGCATGAAGAAAAAATCTTTTGATCTTCATAAGAAATGGTTTTTAAAAATGGAGGCTTGGGGAAGCTCTTCTCCTTCACAATTTTTTTTTCTTCGTGCTCATGTAAAATTCAACATGACCATTTCCTATTTTAATTTTTCGAGGGAGTACATTTGGAGGAGACATTCCCTTTGGGGGGAAACGATGTACAAAAAAAATACTAACACCATGAGATGCATGAAGAAAAAATCTTTTGATCTACATAGGAAGTGTTTTTTAAAAATGGAGACTTGGGAAAGCCCTTCTCCTCGTCATTTCATTTTCCATCTTTAAACATAGGAATTTGAATAGGGTCCTCCTCTTGATACATCAAGGGGATTTAAAACACATTTGAAGGGGTGAATGAATATTGAATTTATTGAAGATTAAAAAGTTTGGAAATGACACCTTCAATGGTTTATATCTTACAAGTGCAAGGTTTAGGAGTTCAAACTTTTTTATAACATATAATGAAAAGCAAATCACATATGTTTATCATTTTATCCACCCTAAAAAATAGAAGTACATTACTTTTGGGGTGGCATACATGGAGAAGGTCCATGGTTTTTCTATAGGGTTTAGGGTATAGGGTTAGGGTTTAGGGTTTGGAAAACCCTCTTCAATTTTTCTAATTAGTCTTACTATAATTCTGTATTTATAGACTGATTTTGTAGTATTAACTCGCTACCAATATTGAAGGACAGGTCAGTTGTAGTCAATGAAGCACGCAATTAAGTCTAACTTCATTAGTGTTGGAGATGGCTCACATCTTCTCCTACGGTCGTTTCTCGACTGGCGTGACTTTAAGATAGAGGCGATTGCTGGTGGGGGGCGACTTCAGGTCCTGGGCGACCGCGGGTAGGCGCTTGGTCTTCTTGCTTGCTGTTGTTGAGCCCAATTCGGTGGAATGGGGCGACTGCGGGTGGAGGGCGAGTTCAGGTTTTGTGCGACTGCAGGTGGGGGTTGGATTTCTGGCTTGTTGTTGTTGAGCCCAATTTGGTGGAATGGGATGCGACTGCGGGTGGGGGTTGGATTTCTGGCTTGTTGTTGTTGAGCCCAATTTGGTGGAATGGGATGCGACTGCGGGTGGGGGGCGAGTTCAGGTCTCGGGCGACCGCGGGTAGGGGCGACTTCAGGTCTTGGTGGTTTCAAGGCCAATTTGGTGGATTGGGGGCGACTGCGGGTGGGGGGCGAGTTCAGGTCTTGGGCGACCGCGGGTGGGGGTGACTTCATGTCCTGGTGGTTTCGAGGTCAATTTGGTGGATTGGGGGCGACCTCGGGTGGGGGGGCGACTTCAGGTCCTGGGCGACCGCGGGTCGGGGGGCGACTTCAGGTACTGGGCGACCGCGGGTGGGGGCGACTTCAGGTCCTGGTGGTTTCGAGGCCAATTTGGTGGATTGGGGGCGACCTCGGGTGGGGGGGCGACTTCAGGTCCTGGGCGACCGCGGGTGGGGGCGACTTCAGGTCCTGGTGGTTTCGAGGCCAATTTGGTGGATTGGGGGCGACCTCGGGTGGGGGGCGACTTCAGGTCCTAGGCGACCACGGGTTGGGGCGACTTCAGGTCCTGGTGGTTGTGCAGGGCAGTTTGGTGGAATGGGGTGCGACTGCGGGTGGGGGGCGAGTTCAGGTCCTGGGCGACCGCGGGTGGAGATCCTGGTGGTTTCGAGCCCAATTTGGTGGATGGAGGGGCGACTGCGGCTTGGGGGCGACTTCAGGTCCTAGGCGACCACGGGTGGGGGCGTGGTCTTCTATTTTGGTGGTTTCCAGACTAATTTCGCGGAGGGGGGGGGGGGCGACTACGGGTGGGGGGCGACTTCAGGTCCTGGGCGACTACGGGTGGGGGCGTGGGCTTCTGTTTTGGTGGTTCGAGCCTAATTTGGTGGATGGGGGGGGGGGGCGACCGCGGGTGGGGGGCGACTTCAAGTCATGGGCGAGCGCGGGAGGGGGCGACTTCAGGTCTTGGTGGTCTCGAGCCCAATTTCGTGGATTGGGGGGCGACTGCGGGTGAGGGGGTGCCTTCCAATCCAAAGAAGTTTTAATAAGTATAATGAGTTCAACTTTTAACATCCAAGAACAAGTCACTTCATTAGGACCTTGGGGTCTTCAAGGCATCTTCAGGTGATGCATGGAAGGTTTTGGCTTCCTCGAAGTCATTGTTCTTGTGGAGGTCTCGGGTTCGATCCCCAATGAGATCAATTTGGTTTGGTTCTTGTAGCCAACCGACAAAAAAGAAAAAAAAAGACGTCAAGCTAGTTCCCTATGGTATGTGGGAGGGAAGGTGATTTGATTCGCAAGGTCTAGGGGATGGTCCATGAGAGTTATAAGAAATCAGTATTGAATTTCGGATGGAAATGTATGTGGTGCAACCTTGCACCTCATACATTTTCGTACGAAATTCAATACTGACCGTCTCAACCCTCATAGCACATCTCCGAAACCTTGGGAATCAAATGATGTTTCTTGCTCACCTATCGAAGTGACCAAACTTGACGTTTTATCTCTTTGGAGAGAGATTATTTTTTTGTATACAAAAGTTGAAGTAAACCTTGGATAGCTTTTACAAGAACATATTGAATGTCCTCCATAGAATACTTAGCCAAAGAAATTGTACATTGTATAAGGATTTGCATGTGACGGTTCTTCATCTTTAAATGATGGGGTGGCTAATTTTGAGTCCATAAATGATAGAAACTCTCTATATAGGATAGAAGAGAATCTCATCATCTTGTAAATTTTGTAGTGTAAGAAGGGGTGGTCCTCCTTGGAAAGTTTAGTTCCGAAGACTGCATCTATAATTTGTAACTTAACAATTTACAACGTCTAAGAAGGATGATTTTGAAGGTGTCCCATTTGTCCATTTAGAAATTTCTTGTATTTTGTGGGTGACCAATTTTGAAGGATTGGCATGCAAAAAAAAGAAATGATAGCATTCAAACACCCTTGATGGTTTGAACAATGTCTTCATCAAGGATAACAATCTTTTGACTTGATGTGCATATGCTTCATTTATTGTTCATTACTTCATTTCAATGTGCTTTGCAACATGAATGTTTGCATTTATGACCTC
The DNA here is from genome assembly GCA_963920665.1 of Straminergon stramineum. Taxonomy (NCBI): domain Eukaryota; kingdom Viridiplantae; phylum Streptophyta; class Bryopsida; order Hypnales; family Calliergonaceae; genus Straminergon; species Straminergon stramineum. Next base: position 13,141,679 of record OY987273.1, read on the forward strand.
TTCCACCCCAAAAGGGTTTAGGGTTGTGTAAAAAAGCCGAATTCATGTTCATTGTAGAGCAAACTTGAAGAAATTAGAAAAAGACTTTGGACACTTCTAAAGTAACCTCTATAATATCATTATGCAAAGGTAGAATGTAAGTATTTCAAGTTCTCCCTTTTTGTTTCAATAGAAGTCAATCATGTCCTATACTTTTATATTTCTGATTCCCTTTTTCCGTTTTGGCCCATTCCTTTTTTTTCTTTGTGAACATTGTAGACATATATTTGGAACCATAAAGAAACAAGTCAAAATCTAATTCCACATTCTAGACCATATCATAGTGGTCTTATGATTTTATTCAAAAGCAAGCGAAATAGAAGTGGGAAGTTGTAATGCCAATGTTTCTACCCCATATCAAGGTTTCTTTTAGCTATTATTTAGGATGGTCCATCCTTTTTGTACCCGTGGTCGCCCCCATGCGAATGGTCGCCTCCATCCTTGAGGACCTCTGGAACCCGCAACCGCCCCCTCCCGCGGTCGCCCCAACCCGCAGTCGCCCCTCCCACGGTTGCCTCCATACCCGCGGTCGCCCCATACCCGCGGTCGCCCGTTTCGCATGCGCCAGACCCACACGCGCCCCAAGGCGACCTCGGGTACTTAAGCGGTCGCCCAGACCCGCGGTTGCCATTCTTGGTCTTGCGCATTGGCTTTCATCCACCTTGAAGTGGCTGAATGCGTGCTCGTGGGCCAAGGTGATTTCAGAAGGGGAAGTTTTTGCCCATTTTTCTCTCCAAGTTCAAGTCAAGAACGCCTCGTTTTTCAAAAGAGGACCATGTCTACTTCAAAGGAAGGAAGTAATACGGGTCGGATATCGGCTTGGGAGAAGGACCTTGATAATCCTGCAGCATTTGTTGTAGATATAACTACCAAGGAGGTAATTGGGGGTGCCGGACCATCCAAGACAAAGAAGTCCAAGACAGCACACGATAAGGACCCTACCTATCCTCCAACACGATATACGACCTATGCGCATGAGGCTTGTCTCCAATGGTATGAGGAAAAAAGTGTACAATATTTGGAGAGGAAATACTTGAGAAATAAAGAGGCAGGCATCCAATCCTTGAAGGATGAGTTGGAGGAATTTATTACAAGGAAATGCAAGGAATCTTCGGACTATGCAGATGTGGATGAAGTGTATTTCAACCAATGGCAAACGTGGATTGGCAATTGCCTACAAACTGGTATATTCAACACCAAGAAGTTGATGCTTGAGTTGCGACCTATAGTGCCTGGATTTGGAGAAATGGATAGGGCCCAGGAGTTCCGTGAGAAGATGGATTGGTGGCAAATTGCAGCAAAAAGATTGTGAAGGTCTGAAGCTAGGGGTATGGGGTGGCAGACAGATGCATTGAAGGCTGCATTTACAAGAGATAGTGGTTCATGTATCATGTGGGTCTACTCAGAGCCCAAGATGGTCCCACTTACTAGATTTGACCGTCAAGGAGGATATGCAAAGGTGCGCAAGGTACGCATTGAAGGGATGTCCACGATCCTAGTGCATGTACATTTCGTGGGGAAATTGTCAAAGCAAAGGAACAAACGCGATGCGAGGGTGGAATGGTCAATGGAGGCTTTGGTATGCCCATTGAATTATCCGGCCATTATTAAATTCCTAGCTGTCCATGACCAAACAATGGAAGCATATACTTTGTGGTGGAATGGTGGTAATTTCAAAGAGTTGCTTCATTTGAATGAGAAGGTGGTGTTGCATGCGAAATGGCATGAAATCAAGTTGGTCAAGCAACTTACAGGCCAGCAACAAAAAGAAATTAGCCTCTTTCGAAGACACAAGGCGAAGTTGGCGTGGGCCCTGGTTTATGTGACAAGTCTTGTGCACAATGCTGGGGTGCTGCACAATGACTTGTCACCTGTGAACATATTGTTGCATTATCCCCCCTTCTCGGACGAAGAGATCAACATTGGGATTTGTGATTGGGGAATTGCAAGTCGTATTCAAGAAGGAGCTCCCTCGCATTTTGGATATGAAAAACAGGAAAAACTTGATGCTAAGAGGATGGGCCGTTGGTGGGCAGCTCTAGAGTTGTTCTATTTGTTTGGGCCAGAGGGTTCAGATACGAGTTTAGATGTGATGGAAGCGACCTACAAATATTCGGTGAAGTCCGACTCTTATTCCATTGGAAAGTTGACCCAACGCATGAACATAGAACACATGGTTGAATACGACAAGGACTTATTTAGAAATCATGAGTCATCAAGGTATTTTGCCATGAAGTTACGTGAACTAGTTGATGTTGATGTTAACAAAAGACCAACATGTGCACAAGTGGTGGACCTCCTCATGGGTAAACCATGGTTCATGAAACCAGCCGAATTTGTCTTTCGGGACTCTGTCCTCTCATAGGATTTGATGTAATAGTTTTCTAGTGGGAATAGTAACGTTGGCCACCTTATGAGCATCTCATTTTGGAAAAGCAATGCAAGTGTATAAACTATTTTTAATGTGAAGTGCATGTTTGGACCCAAAATATTGAGTATTGTACAGACACATCACCTACTTGCATGCATTTGGGTTTGAATATGAATTCTTTGCATGGTTCATTTGGGGGTAAGTCAATCTAATTGTTAAGGCAATCTAATTTCACTATTCAGTGAAGGTATGTGCCTTTGCGGTCGGGGGTTTGGGAACCGTGGTCGCCCCAGACCCGCACGCACCCCCAGTCGTGGTTGCACCAAACCCGCGGTCGCCCAGACCCGCATGCGCCCCTAGTGTGCGTTCCCCTCACCCGCGGTCGCGCCAGACCCGTTATCGCCCCACCGTACCCGTAGTCGCCCCTAGACCCGCAGTCGCCTTCAGCCGCGGTCGTTGGCGGTGGTCCTAGACCCGCGGTCGCCTTCCCGACCCGCACGTGCCCCCCCCCTTGGACCCGCACGCGCCCCATCTAGAGCCGTGCTCGCCCTGAGGTGACTGCGGGTACAAAATCAGACCCTAAACCCGTAGTCTCTCATCTTTCCCTTTTGTGCCTTGTCTTTTATCTACCTGGAAGTGGCTAATTGCAGGCTTGAGAGGGGAGGTGGGTGTTGTGAGGAGGATATTCTATGTCTCCTCATGTCACTTTCATCCATTGATTGTAAATCACACCGAATTGTTTGAAACTTGATTGTAATTGTAAATGCTCATGTTGATGTATTTGTAAATGTGAATTACCACGAGGTAATAGATTTAAGTTTGGACAACCATGGTTTTAGGCTTGGTATATTTGGCATAGTATCCGAGTAGAATTGATCGTATAGATTGAGCACTATGGAAAATGAGCCCCCACCATTGACGCCTGCCACAATCAAACGCCTTACATGACAAGAGATGAAGCTCATCCGCAACAAGGGTCGGAAACGGTCCGGTAAAATTCACAAGAAGTGTGTGGCCATTTTGATCCATCCAAAGATTAAGGCATTTAAAGGTTGGAGAAATGAACCTGAGCCTTGGAGTTACAAAACCGTTTGCAAATACGTGGATTGGTGCCACATCAGCAAATTATTTCCCTTGTGTCGGCACAAAGAGCATTTGAAGCAAAACAAAGTAAATCTTGCATACTCCAAGGATGAGGGCTTCATACTTAGATGTTGTGAGGTGTGGAAGCACTTGTATTTGGAGGACTCAACTTACCGAAACAACAATTTCTGTTTCTTTCTTGTGAGAATGGTGTATGCTGAATATGTGTTGAAGAAGGAGGTGGATTGGTCAACATTGAAGGAGGTCCCTATTGCGATCATTCCAAAGACTGCAAAAATTTTACCACCAGATGAACCTATGGATGTAAAGAAGATGTTATCCAAGGTAAAGCGTGGGAAGTCATTTGTTCGCGATGAAAGCGTGGTTTGGTCAGAGACTTCTAGCTCTGATCTACACACCCATGAATACGATGGACATTCTTTCCACAGCGATGAGGAGGTTGCCATACAAGAATCTAGGCTGGCTGTGGATGTGGGAGTCGACCAAAGTGGACAATCAGCTCAAGAGCCCATCATAGTACAAGATATGGATGAAGAAGGCATGGATGATGGGGTGGCTAGGAGAGTGGACCCCGTTTTGCGAGAGGGTGACGGGAGTGGTGGAGGAAGCAATTCAGAAAATGAAGAGGCAATGTTGCTTGCCAAAATAGAAAGTGCAAAATTAGCATTGCGTGCAAAGAACGAGCAATTGAAAATTTTGAAGGAGCAAGAAATGAATCCCACTTTCGTAGAGGTGTTGAAGCAACGGTTGAAGGCCATAACGAACGTCATCGAAGAGAATGACAAGGGCTTCCATTCCTTCAAAAGAAATCGCGATTTTTATTTGAAGGAAATGAAGAGTGGGAAGGTGCATAAAATGGACCATTATTTGATATGGGAATCAAAACTCGAAACCCTTGTCCGCAAACGTCAGCAGGCAGAGAATGAAAGGCGAAGCCTAGAACTTCAAGTAATAGAGAAGAAGAAAGAATATTACGAGGCTGCCGTCCAGCACGTTCCAAAAGTAGAGCTTTTGGCTTCTTCCTCAACATATGGTAGTGTTGCTGGAGAAGTAGCAACGCTTGAGAAGTTGGTGAAGTTCCATGAGCAAAGATTACCATTGATGGTATCGGAGTTGGAAGGTTTGAGGGCAGAAAGTCGGGTTTTTTTGGATTGGTATAAGTGGAATAGAGCTAGCATAGGGAAGTCTGATGCAGAATTACAGCAAATGGGTCCGGAGCCCATTTTGAAGGACTACCTCAACACAAAATAAAATACCTAGGAATACAATGAGGATAAATACTTTCATCATGATTATTTTGTATTTTGCCTATCCTGGTGTTCTAAAGAAATGCAATGTTTTCAGATAAAACAATGTATATGGTGTCTTGAAGCAATGTGTGTACTAGAATAGTTAAATTGGTGTGGGCACACTAGTGGTGTGCATGGAAGGGAGAAAATGCCACACCATTTTGGGATCTTACAACTTTTCTATATGGATGAATATGTCTCTCTCATGTTTTGGGAGAAGGTGATGGTATGATGAATGGAATGGGATTCTTGCACATAATTACAATCAAATAGGAACATGGGATTGATGGAAAGTTCTTGATTCTTGACCATAAAAGTCGACATAGTATTTTCACTATTTTGTGAGAATGTCGTCATGAAATCTACAATACAACTTGTATTAATGATTTTCATATGAATAGTGGAGAACGAAAAACCAATTATGCCCCAAATACCATATTAATCGAGGAAATTTATTGAGCTTATTTGTCTCAGGTGATTTGCTGCATTGTTCCTCCTTGTATATAGGATTTTTTAGAATTCTAGCTTTAGCGTAATTTGAAGAAAATTACAATGGATATTGAAGAATGAGGTAGGTTTTATATGTAAGTTGGCCTACTAATGTTTTTTATGAATTTGAATTTTGACCTCCAAGAATAGGGTGAACCATTTGAAGGTATGGTAATGTGAAGTCAACAAGTCAACATCCACGAAAAGGGGCATGTTGTATTTGAACCCCTTTTATTCCTTCTTTGGCCAAGTATCTTGAAAGCTTAGAGGAAAAGCTTCGTATAATTAGAACCTCACGATTTTAAAGAATATGAAAGGAAATATCCAATTGGACAATGATGCTCCACTCTAGTGAGTAGTGACCTAGTTTTCTTCTCAATGCAAGTGAAATTAATTTGAAAAGTTAAACTTTAGGAGCTTTGTTGATTTGATTCATACAAACTATTTTTGGAAGAACTCGAAAAGATCATTCTCGACATGATTTCAGAAATTGGTGCTTTGGTAGAGAGGAAAAAAAGGTAGTATTAAATAAAAATCAATGCCATATGGAATTGCCGTACATAGGTATGCTAGGAAGTCGTAGAAGTGGAATGAAAGAAGCAAACCCTAAACCACTCCATCGTACTTGCCAAAACAACTAGAAACATAGTGTAACTAAAACCTAACCCTTACTTGTCATCTATTATGATGGGAGGTAAGGCTAAATTGCATGATTCCTACGAGTGTCTAGTCAATTACATTTGGGTTGTTTTGAAAGCCACTTCCTTCACCTTCTTCGTAGGTCGATGCTTCCCCAACCCCTAGCTTTCGCTTTGCACGGGTTCGTGAAGCTGGTCCGTCTGCCTTCAAAATTGATTGCAACACGTTGGAGTCCTGTAGAGCTTGGAGGGTCCTTGTTGTTTGCGGAGAATGTGCTTCCAACAAGTAGTCAAGTGCTTGACTTTGGTAATATGGTCCGTACGTAGAGTCCAGGTAAGCCATACTAGTCAAGTCTTCTAGGGAGGCACTATCATCTTGATTAGCCACCCTTTCTCCTTCTAAATTCCAACGGTGTTGTTGCGGATGAGAACCCCACTTGAAGGTTGAGGAGGTCTTGTCCCAATATCCACGAAGGCATTGGAAGAAGAATGCCCTCCTCCCTTCGTTTTGTGGCCCCTTTCCCATGAGCCTTGGTGCAACTCTGGCAATTTCGTCTGGGTCTGTTTCCCAATTCAATTGCGAGCTAGCAGGTCCTTTTTCTTGATCATGTTGTCCTTCTCGCCAACTCCAAACCAAATCTCGGCCCCACAAGGTTGTGTGAGCCGTAGTATCACGTGTGTGTTCCCAAGAAGGAGGCATGTAGGTCGTCAAGTTGAACATGGTATATAGGTGATCATGGAATGGTGCTGAACAAATCACACAACGTCGTCTAATCAAGCATTGTGTGATGAGACATTGGGGGTGGTATACATGCGCACAAGATCCTAGTGCCCAACCCCCTTCGGGGCCAAATTGTTCAAGACATATGGGGCATTTGGTATGGTCCAAAACAAAAGGTGCCGGCTTGGGCCACAATAGCATTCGTTTCTTCTCTTCTATGTGGCTAGACATTTGGTTTTGGTGGTCCCAACCATTTTTGCTCCAATCTATGACCTCCTTTTGTGGCAATTCCACCATGCACATGTTATTGGGAAACATGTCCTCCAACAATGCCCATGACGTTAGTCCATTCTCATGTTTAGGAGCATTTGCAACAAAGTTTCTAGAAACTTTCTCTAGCTCCTTCGCAACTTGTTGGGATCTATCCACGGAGAGAATGCAGGCGACCTTCCAATGGTAGTATGTGGTAGTCAACTCAGCCAACTTTCTTCGAAGCATCTTATTTTCTTCTTGAAGTCCATGGTCTTTCTCCAATTGAATAATTGATGGAACCACAGGAAACGAAAGAGAGTCTTGGGTCCCATTGAGTTCAATTGTGTCATTGGTAGTATATCTTGTGACAATAGTAGGAAGTGTATTTGGAATGATGGGGGAGTGTCTAGTGCGCTTGGCAAGAGGAGAACGCTGAAGGATATGGTTGGTAAGGTCCCCCACAACCTTGTCCACATTTTGGAGGTTTTGCTCAACAAAGGCGTCATCCATATCCGACAAAGTGAAAGTGTCAGGGTCTTTCTCACGGAGGCGTTGCAGTTCTGTAGTTTGTTGAGAGATGAGTGTACTTTTTTGTTCACACTCACATCGCAATTTCCTCATTTCATTCTGTAGTGAAGAAATTTCAACATCTTTGGTCTTGAGGAGGTCCAGAGCTTTTGCCAAAGTCATAATGTCATGGCTTGAGCCCATTGTTGATGGAGAAATGGGAACACGGTTAGTTTCTTCCATAGCCGTGTCGTCATCGGGCCCAAAGTCGAAGACGTCATTTGTGCGCTGTGTTGGCAGTGATGGGTTAGGAACTATAGTTGGAATCGATGTGGGTCCCACTCGTGTTGTTGAACGCCGTACTCTAGATGGTTGCCTTGGTCGTTGTCCCGTGGATGTCGCGGGTCCTTCTACAACTTCATTTTGAACCTCATTGGGGCAAACAGATTGCTCCACGATTCGTATGACCCTATGGACGCGCGTACCATCAGAGTCATCATCTTCTTCAGACTCCTCAGTGTCAACCTTAGTGGCAGGGGTTTGCGTTTTGTATGCACTTCGAATAGGACCGAGTCCCCCCTCAGGTAAAGCTAAAACTCCTTTTGGGATGAAACCACTCTCTGGACGAGTGACATACATACTTCCCTTGATTATGCTCCAATCAACCTCCTTGTTTAGAGCGACCTCAGCATATGCTCCTCTAGCAAGGAAGAGGGGGACCTCGTTCCTATCTACAAAGGCGGTTTTGTAGAGGACTTGCCACAATTCAATGCATCTTTGAAGGAATGCTGGATTCTCACAGTACTTCAAGTTGGCCTTATTGGTGTGCCGATTATAATGATGACGCCATAAAGGAAAGAACTTGCCGATGTGGCACCACTCGATGTAGTCTTCACAGGTCTGTATTGTCCAAGGCTCTAGTTCTTCATTCCAACCCTTAAAAGGAAGGTGGGCTTCACTATTGAGCACGTGCAATCGCTTCCGATGAATAGTGCCCCTACGCTTGCGATGTTTGTCTTTGGCAGCCTTCCGTAATGCCCCGGCGGTCTGTGCAGCTGCAGAGATAGGCAATGCCCTAGCATTGTTAACTCCAGTGGCCATCAATGATTGTTGTGTCCAAGGCTCAAAAAACTCTTTTGGGAGTTTAGGTGGTCCACAACTACTAAGGTAAGAAGGGTGGATGAATGTAATAAATAGTAAATAGTCAAGGTTCACGCATGTAGCCACTAAAGGATACAAGACAAGAAGCCTCAATGAAAGGTGCCCAAAAGGTCTTGGGCGAGTGGATAAATAGATGGGGCGAGCGCGGGTGAGAGTTGGTCATGGGGCGCGTGCGGGTGGGCGACCACCGGTTGAACCCGCGGTCTCTAGGGGGCGCGCACGAATCTCGGGCAGCGACTACGGGTCTGGTAGGGCACATTCGGGTTTGAGGAGGCGACTGCGGATCCAGGGGCACGTGCGGGTCCTAGGAGGGGTGACCTCGGGTACAAGGGCGCGTGCGGGTCTTTTGGGGGGCGACTGCAGTTACAGGGGCGCGTGCAGGTCCTTTGGGGGGCGACTGCAGGTCTTTGGGGCGTGTGCGGGTGCCTTGGGAGGCGACTGCAAGTCTTTGGGGGCGCGTGCGGGTTCCTTGGGAGGCGACTGCGGGTCTTTGGGGGCGATCGCGGGTAATTGTGGGGCGTTACTTCTCTTTGGGTTCTCACTTCGTGTCTTTGCTTCGTAGCTTGCCACGTACTCGACACCCGCGGTCGCCCACCAGCCTGAACCTGAAGTCGCCCTACCCGTGGTCGCCCACACCCGCATGCGCCCCTTTAGGATGCTACGTGGAAGACACGTGTCTGCCACATGGCATCCAGGTGGCCTCACAGGCAGGGTAAAATTTTTTTTAAAAGTCAAAGGTAAGTTTGACTCTATTAGACGGACAAGAGGGTCTACTTGACATGTTGGACGTCGTGTTCGTCGAGTTGTCGAACTGTCCGCCGGAACAACCATGGCCCAGGGGATTCTAGATTGTTGTTGCAAGTTGAGATTATCCGTATTATCGACTTTAGCACTCTTTTCACTTCCTTTCTCTCTTCCGGATCTCAATCTTTCTGGAATTCAATCCGGATCCATTCCTTTCTAGATCACGGATCCGTATCTTCTCATACACACATTGGTTTTTGATGCCTCTATTTTACCCTTAAAGGGTCCACCTTTGATCTTGTAGAAGGGTAGGGACTCACCACTCATATTCCTCACACTCTCTTCTCTCTCTAAACTACACAAAACACACTTAGACCAAATGTTGCACTAGATCAGACCAAGAAACACTCTCCCAACTTCTTGGATGGCCAATCCGAAAGGCGAGTCACTTAGAGCCATAACAAGTCCTTTCCACTACAATGACAAATCAACAACCACTGGAAACAATGGGGGATTGTTAGTCGTTCACTAGATTGATCCTAGGGTTTGGCAAACCTTCCAGAGAATAGGATGGGGATTTTTTCGCTGGCGGTTGCTTATCTCCGCACGGAACCCTCCTACGTATTTTGGACTTGCACCCACACCACTCCTTGCCGGATTTCCGTTCCAGTGTTTTAAAGGCACTGTGCACAAGACCGTATTCACAAGCTTAAACTACATCACAAATGTTCCCTTCCAATCAGATCTAGTCACTTGAGATCCGGATTCCTCCTTTCCTCCTCCTCTCTCTTACACTTCAATTCTCTCACAAGCAAACACAGAAAAGTTGGATATACGATAGATCAATTCTTGAATGTCCACTTGGTGGCTCAGATTAAAGAAAGGATGACAAGATACCAACTATAAGTGCTAGGATGGAATGAGAGGGCAACAAACTTGCCCTCCCTTTAAAAACCCAAAAATCCAAAGCCAAAAAGCCACTCAAAAATCCAGGTGACCAATCACAAACCTCTCAAGAAACCCAGAAGGTTAGATCCTACAAATTCAAAACCCGGTCCCACACTTGGAAACCTAGTTCAGATTCAAAATTTGAATCCTAACTAGTTGTCACCCTAATTACTTCGCCTTTTGCACCTTCTTCTGACTGTTCCTGCCTTGATTCACTAGTGCCCTACTGGCTGCTTTCAGAGTCGCCTTTATCGGAGTTGTCCTTAGTGCAACCCGGGTCTAGATTTTTCGAATCATAGGGGGTGATCCTGCCTCATCTATTTCATCCTCCTCTTCTTCTTCCTCCGATCCAGTTTAGTACTCTTCTTCGTTAGACTTTTCAATGTGCGTGATCTCCCTCTCTTCTCCTGGAGAAGTCTCATCCAATATCATGGGAGTCCTATCCTTCTTGGGTTGTTGTTGCTCCATGTGTTCGAAACTTTCTGGATGAATTCAAGTCGGATTCTTTAGGCCCCCCATCCGTTCATCCAAATCACTCCGGATTAGCAATTCGGATGTCTTAAAGGCATGTTTTATGGGAAGACGGGTAGTTGGAATGGGCGGTGAGACGGTAACCTTAGGTGGCACTAACTCTCACGCCATGTCTGACTACTTGGCCAGCTTTCAAATTGTCTTCATGCTCCCCCGAATGGTCTTCTCTAATTGACTTGAGAAGGGCTCTGTTGAATGCTAGAGAGTCTCCCTAAGAACTTCCAACCTTGGCGGAAGTGAAAGTGATGAAGTTAGTTTCGCCGGAGTTTTCATGTCGAAAGGAATTTCCAAAGAGTGAGCGAAATCCATGAACCGGTCCGGATCAATACGCCCTAAGAGCTTGTGCATCTCCTTCAACATTATCTCCATCCATGATGAGAAATCGACCAAGATCCTAATTACTTTGGATCAAGTCAAATGTCCTTCCTTGATTAGCCGGTTCTGGATGAGGGAGGCTTTGACAATGAGCTTCGAAGGTCTATCCACCAAATTGAATAGGTTCTTGAGGAGTTGTAGAGCTTCTTTTTCTCTCTGCTTTGATGTGGCTAGCTCTCCTTCTACCCAATTCAATCTGGATTGGAGGTCATTCTTCTCCTTCTCTTGATTCTCGATCCACTCCTCCTTCCGTCTCAACTCCTCCGGATTCGGAAGTCTCTTCACCACGTTCTAAATATCTTCTGGTTCAACCCTCAACTCCTTGCCAATTGCCCTTAGGAGGTATGCTAGGTTGTTGTGGTAGTCTTGTGTCTGCAACATCCAATTGAATCCGATTTTGAAGAATCCAAAAATACCTTCCGCCTACTTCTCTGGAACCTTCTCTGCAACAGGAGGCTTCCCACGTGAAGCCGGATCGGTGGATTTCCTTCATCTGTGATCCACCAGATGCTCCTCCTCTTCCAATTCGTCTTCTTCGAATTTTGGTTGCTCTACCTCGACTTTGTCCGTGAGACCATAATGCAAGATAGTGGATCCAGTGTTGTATTCTATCATCTCTACACTACTCAGAAACTCTGCATGGTGATAAAGTTGGAACAGGTAAGGATTGATAGAACTGGTCTTGGTTTTTCCCACATGGGCAATGAGTTTAGACACTATTATTGCAATGATCTTTCCCCAATGGACCGGTCTACCTTCCATTGCGCCAAAAATGTTATTGGCCACCGTGATTGTAACCCGGGTAGGCTTTTCCAGATACAAGATCAGAATAAGAAATTCCAAGATCCTTTTCTGCCTTCCATCTAGACAGTCACTAATGGCATACCCCTCCTTAGCATGAGCCACATTCCTAAACTTCCCGGCTATGAACTTATCCACTTGAGAGGCTAATCCGGATCCTTTCTTTGAGAATCAATATACATTCGCCCAAACCTCATCTGTCCAAGTTCCGGGTCGCCCCCTTACTATCAACTCATACCGATTCGGAGCTCTTACGATGAGCTCCTAAATCATTCGCTCATTCTTCACGGTCCATGGCCTAAAGAATAGGCCGATACACCCTATAGTGCTCAGGTTGTCTTCTAACTACAACCGATCACTCTATCACTTTGGAATGGTAGGACAGACCATTCGTGCAGTAACTAAAGGTTTACAACTACCTCCTTCTACCATCGAGAACTAAAACTAAGTTCAAATCTGGTGTGGAAGCACAATCCTCAACTCCCAAAACGATTGCTAACTCACCACTCCTTCACTCAACTATACGAGTGCAAACTACTGCGGAAGAAAGAGGGAAGAGAAATGGGAGTGGTGGGGGTTAAGTACCTGTCATCCTATCGACCATTCCCAATAATGGTTCCCTAGATTCCTAGACTAGAATTCTAGGACGTAGGTTGTTCCTATCCGGGTTTCCAGAATCCAGATCTGTCTTGGATTTGATTACGAAACACTTGGGTCATCTTCTCAACCTTAATGTAATGTTTCAATTAAGCATATTCTAATTTCGTTTGCTTGGTGAAGATTTTGAAAAATTCCATACTATAATAGTTCTATTTTATACTCACCCGGTAGATTCCAAGTTTCCGTCTTGCGACAGATATCACATTGATAATGGGGGTGGCTTGGTTATTATAGCCAACCAATAAAGAAAAATAAATAGAGAAGCATCAAGTCAATTATTGATTGTGTGTGGGCAGGAAGATGATTTGATAGTCTTGGTTCAAGAGATGGACTAGGGGGTTTGGATAGCCATTTTGAGTTTCATATAGAGATGTTTGTTGTTGTGGCCCAACAACAAACATCTCTATACAAAATTCAAAATCACCTTCTAAACACTCAAAGATCATCACTTGGTCCTTGATGAGCAAATGATGTTCATTGTTCATGTACAAGAAAGCGTTGGCTTGAAGTTTTGTAATTTTCTTTTAAGCAGCTTACAAGTATACAAGGCCCACCTAAGCAAGTGTATTCAATCATAATTACAATGAAAATCATGGGCTACCATGTTTTTGAAGATCCATCACTCAAGAAACAAATTTAGTGAAATTATAGAAGGTCAAAAGGAGATAATTGGAAACAACAATAGACAATTTTTAAATTCAACACACATGAAAGAAATGTAGAATCAAGAACAATAGTCCTAATAACTACCTTCATTTTTTCTTATAGAATTTTGGATGACATGAACTATAATTTGGCTATTTTTTTCATAAAAAATGATCATTGGATAATTTCACAATTTCTTTACAGTTTATAGTGTACCCCTTTTTTTTAAAACAACCAAATTCCACTTCCAATTATCTTAGTTATTGTTATGTTTATAGTTTCTCCATTTGCCTCTCATACGTTATAGAATTTGGTACACTTCAACTTGATGGTATACTTACTTTGTCTAAATGTAGTGAACCATGAACATTTGAATTGCTCAAATATGTTGGATTGAAGTTCTTGGGCTTCTATGGAAGTGGGTTGTGAAATTCTTTTGACCATTTTAGATTATTGTTTATGGACAATATTCAATGTTATCAATTGAAAGCTTTCATTTTTATCTTAAGAAGGTCAATATTTGATTTTTGAGAAGCCTTCCAAGTCATTTATGTACCATTCTACGAATCCCAAAGCTTGTGAATTTTATTGAATGTCCTAGTGTGAGCAAAGCTGAACAATTCCCCTTCATTTGAGGCATAAGAAGTTGTAGTCATCTATTAATGGCATGTTGCATGCTTGTGTTGGAAGTTTGTATTAGAAGGTTATGAAAATATCATGTCTTTTGGTAGTCTTCAATTGAAGTTTCCATGTCTCGTAGTTGTATGCACAACTTTATCATCATTTAGTGCTTACTTGTACTTACGGATTTACTAATTGTTAAAAGTTTGTCTTGGGGTCATTTCAGATGATTAACCTCTAAATGTCTACATGTATCTCTACAATTGTTAATTTGGACAAAATCATTATAAAGTGCTATTTGGAGGCATATGTTAGGTTTTAATACACAAACCAAAATTCTAGATTGTGAATTCTAGATTCCAAATGTTTGGTTAGATTCACCAATATTGTGACCAATATTTTTTTATAATTTTTGAAAAAAAATTAAAGATTGCTTCAACATTCAATTTGAAATACAACAACATTTTTTAGTAAAATTTGGTGGAAAGAATTTGAAAGGAGCTTCTCTTCACAATTCTATTTTCTTTTTTTAAATTATATCCTTAGAATAAATGACCTCATTTTGTTTAATCCTGTCTTGAAGTAGAGTCCTTGCAATTTAGGTTTGGTCAACCACTTGACATACTTCCACTTTCAAAATTTTAGAGAAATATGTACTCTAGTAACACCAACTCCAACCATTAGATAGGACAATAACTTCATAGAGTCTCTCCACAAATTAGAATATCTTTCATCCAAGCAACCATGAGGATGAAACTTATATTTGAATTTGTTCATTGTTCAAAATATGCAAATCATAGTGTATAGGGATTAAATAAATAAAAATTCATGTTAAATGCACATTTCAATTGTCCCACCTTAAAGTTCACGAAAATGTCATTCAATGCCATATTTCATTTCATTTCATTTTAAAAAAATTTGACCACATCATAGTGTAGTGTCCGCTAAATTTCTAACTTGTAGTTGCTTGAGGTGGGGTTGCCCCAGAGAAGCAGTCACCCACCCAATATGTGGTTTCTTTTAGTGCGGTCGCCCCAAACACGAGGTCGCCTTAATGCCACGTACGCGGTTGCTTGTGGACCCGCACACTCCCCATTATGGTTATCGGCAGGCGCCTTTTGGCACTTGCGGGTACTAAAGTGTTCGCTAGAACCCGCAATCGCCACTGCTAGCCTTGTGTATAGTCTTTCACCCGCCTCGTAGTGGTTGAATACGTGCTTGTAGGCCAGGTGTGCCTTTAGGGGGGATATTCTTGCAAAATCATCTACAGATTTGAAGAAAGCTACACCTATTGCTATCCACTAGTAGCATGTCTAACCTAGGGGAAGGTAGTAGCACGAGATGGAAGTCACCATGAGATATGGACGATCTAGCTCACTTTGAAGTGTCTATATATACTAGTGTGGCGATAGGGACTATAGTTGTTACAAAGTAGAAGAAGCCTAGGACAGTACATGACAAGGATCCAATGTATCCTCCTCCAAGTTATACAAGGTATGCATATGAGGTATCTTTGCAATGGTATGTTCGAAAAAGTGCATAGTTTTTGGAGGCAAGCTACTTGAAGGACCCTTCGACGGGCAGCAAGAAGTTGATGGATGATTTGCTTGCTGGATTTTAAGCAAGTGCTTAGAATCTGAGGATTTGGAAGACGTGGATTTAACGTACAATTCCAAACTAGAACAATGGCTTATTGACACTATTGAGTCATGAATTTTTAACACCAAGAGATTGATGGTGGAGTTGTGAATACAAGCGATGGGACATGCAGAAGATGATGAGGCCAAAGAATTACGAAAGAAGATGTAGTGGTGGCAAAACATTGTGAAGAAACTAGCAAAGTCTGGAGCAAGGGGTTTCAAGTAGAAAAATGACGTTGTGAAGGCAACATTTGTAAGGGAGGGTGGATCTTGTATCACATGGATCCTAGCTTCAGCAAAGGTGGAGTCCTTGAGTGGTTTCTTCTGTGAAGGTGGTCATGGAAAGGTGCGTAAGGTGCACATTGAAGGGATGGTTACAATATTGCCATACATTGCTCTTATAGGGAAAATGCCCCAAACCAAGATCCTACGGGATGCGAGGGTAGAACGGCCTATAGAAGCCCTAGTATGTCTTTTTAATCATTCTCCCATAATAGATTTTTTTGCCATCAACACAAAAACTCTAGAAGCATGTATATTGTGGTGGAATGGAGGTCATCTTGATGACTTGAAGGAATTGAATAAAAAGGTGTCACCAATCGTTGAATGGTATGAAATGGTATGAGTGAGGGGACTTCCCTTAGAGAAACAAATAGAACTTACCCTCTTTCAAAGGCACAAGGCAAAGTTGGCATGGGCTCTAGTGTATGTGACCCATCTGATCCACCAAACCTTGGTACTACAAGACAACTTGTCCCCTAGGAATGCATTGTTGCATTATCCTAATTACTCAAATGAGATAATCAATATCAACATTTGTGATTGGGGAATTTTAAGTTGTATTGACAAAAAAGCTACATCTCATTATGGATACCCTATAAAGGAAGACACGAGGATGCAAAAGCAAGAATGTTGGTGGGTGGCTCTAGAGTTGTTTTGTATGTTCGGGCCAATAAATTCTAATACGAACCTATTAATTATGCAAGCAACACAAAAATATACAAAGCAGTAGTATTCATACTCTATTGGAAAGTTGACGGAATGGATGAAGATTGGTGATA
Organism: Straminergon stramineum; assembly: GCA_963920665.1. Lineage (NCBI taxonomy): Eukaryota > Viridiplantae > Streptophyta > Bryopsida > Hypnales > Calliergonaceae > Straminergon > Straminergon stramineum. The sequence continues at coordinate 13,158,276 of OY987273.1, forward strand.
TGGATAACTTTGACAGGGACACGTTTAGAACCCTTGATGTATCCAGGTAGTTTGCAATGAAATTGGGTCAACTTATAAATGAGGATCCAAAGAACGGACCAACATGTACCTAGGTGACGAATTTGCTCATGGGACCTCTAGGGTGCATGAAGCCCCCTGAAGTTGTTTTTGGTAATTTGCCTTTGTAGTAATGACTATGCGTGTATGATCTGATGTTATAATTTCACAAAAAATGGGATTGTTGGCCACCTTGTGCACCTCTCATTTTATAATAGGCTACATGAATATATAAAAGCATTTTATACCATGTGCAATATCTCCGGACCACCAAGTTCTATGTATCGAATCTTGAATTTGAATTTTGGTGTACGAACGTTCTTTACATTTGAGTTGAAATGTAATTGAATTAGTAGCTTACAAACTATTGGGTGGCAGAATTTAGAAAAATAAAACATCTAATTTAGAGTCAATAGACATTATTGTAAGAATTGCATATCTTATTCATTACTTGATGGTCTACTTTAAAAAATAAATATTAAGAATTGAATTTTCAAAATATCCAATAGTTCTATTATTTTTGTCAAGTCAAACAAAAGAAATGTTTATTACTTTATTTGTATTTTGGTAAATCAAATTAGTTTTAATAGAATTTTGTTACACAACTCACAACAAATAGTGCAAAGGTATTATTCTTTTGGTATTATTCACAAAATTATGGAGAAAATTCCCTTCTTCCCTCCAAATCCTTAATCCTTTTCGTGAAGTGTTTTTTGGTGTAAAGTGCAAGTTTGGCATTGTCAACATTGTGATTATCATGTGAGAATTCCATTTTAGAGCTATGAACCCCTTAATGTTTTTTAAGACCCTAAACCATCTTATTGCTTGGAAACTGCCATTTCTACTTTTCTAGTTATAGTTCCAAATTTGAGAAAGAAATATTTGTCAAGATTTGTAACCATACAATATTGAATTACAATGACTTCAAAAGATGAAGAATAGAAGTGGAGTTTCCAATGTATACCTTATAGAAGATTTGTGTTTGAATTGACGGAAACGTTTTTATAGGTAGTGCATAAAAATGGGCAATTGCTCATCAAAAGGTTAAATATATATGAAAAAATTCCTACATTGGTGGTTCTTTTTACGATTCATTCTTTTAGGCAAGTTAGATATATGTCTGTAAACATTCTACTCGTTTGATATTGTACAACATTTATGGGATTCCTCGTAAGTGTGTAGAAGCATTGAATGCTTAAAAATATAGAATTCTTATGAATTGTGTTATGGAATTGAAAAATGCCAATCCCAATGGTTTTAGTGTTGTAATAAACAATCTACATGTTATGATTGTATTTTTTGCCATAAATTTAGGAAATTCAATTTTCTAGAATACCAAGAGCAATTGCCTTTTTTTTGTTTTTAGACAAATGGTTATGTGGCCTTTTCTTAAAGAAAATTATGCATTTCCTAGCTCCTTCATCATGGGGATTTGAATTGAATGAGGGTTGGCCAATTCTAAGTTTGCAATTTTGAATATGTAATTTTTGTATGCATTAGCTCTACATGATGGATAAAATGAGGTTTTGGAAACATTGTGGCAACAACATGTAGGGCCATGATGATAGTCTGGCATTTTTTAACACATTTACCCCCTTTTTTCTATAGGCTTGAAGCTACCCTTTTTTTTGAGGCAATTGGGCATTTAATTGCCTAAAAAATAAACACAGCGTTTGCCATACACCTAGAATATCCATTACCCAAGGTTGCCATGGATGTAGTCATCTAGGACCCATGGTCATAGTAGATGTGATTGCCTAGGACCCAAGGTTGCTATGGATGCGGTTGCTTGAGACTCGAAGTCGCTTAAGACCTATGGTCACTCAGGACTTGCAATCATAGTAGATGCGGTCATAAAAGATCCATGGTCAAAGAACTCGTGGTCGCCATGAGTATTTTTGGACCTGCGGTCGCCTACATGGTGAAAAACGTACTAGCCCTCCCACACCTGCCCCAGGTGACCTCGGATACAAATTTGATCGTTGTTCACTGCAATTTCCATTCTTTTCTTTGTGCACTATCTATCACCCACCTAGAAGTGGCTAATTGCATGCACTAGAGCTAGGGGTTTGAGTTGTGAGGGTTTCCATTTTGGTGCCTTCCAACTCGTGTTTTTTACTGTCATTCCATGCAATGTAGCTTACGCCCAATTTTGAAGTTTAGATTAGAGGTTTTCATCTTGTAAATATATGCATTTTTGTAAATGTGAAGTACATCGATTTTAGGATTTCATGCTCTTATAGTACAAGTTTAGTCATACAAAATTAGACCAAGTAACTGCACTACCATTTCACATACAAAGTAATCATCATGGAGGACGAGACCCAACCACTACTATCTATTGTATAGAGACCACTATCTCGATTATAAAAGAAGTCACTTCGTGACAAAGTTCGGAAAAGGAACTGGAAAATCCATAAGAAACATGTGCCTCTCCTTTTGCATCCAAAGGCTTTTTTGGGTTGGAAAACCGAACAAGAGCTGTAGAGTTATCAAACGACTAACAAATACGTGGATTGGTGCCACATCAGCAAGTTGTTTTCGCTATGGCATCACAAGATTTACTTAGAGCAAAACAAGTCAAATGTTGGATACCACAAGAGTGAGTCCTTCATTCGAAGATGCATACATGTGTGGATGAAGCTATATTTGGAGACCAAGCCTTACCAAAACGACAATTTTTGTTTCTACTTTGTCCAAATGGTATATGCCGAACTTCTATTGAAGAAGCATGTGGATTGGTCAACCTTGAAGGAGCTCCATGTTGGTGACCACCTTGATCAAGCATCAATTATGAATGAAGAAGCACCAATTGATGTCCAAAAGATGTTGGCACCTATGAAGCCAGGAAAGTTAACTGTTCCTAGTGAAGAAGTAGTGTGGTTGCCTAATTCTAGCTCAGATGAGCACACCCATGAATATGATGGGTATAGTTTCACAAGTAACGATGAAGATGTTGTCATGGAGGAATAAAGAAATGCCTTGGAGGTGGAAGTTGATCGAAAGGGGAAAGAAAAGATTGAGGAGTCCAAACATTGCCAAACCTCCACGAACAAGGCATGTAAGAGGTGGAGCCTATAGAAGCACATGACAAAGGAAGTGGAAGCGATTTCGAAGACGATGTAGATGTGTTGGCTACTAAAATAGATACTACAATAGTAGCTTTGTGTGAAGCAACTACGAAAGCGAAGGAACTTCATAAAATAAAAAACAACCACCTTTCTACTCCATCAAGTGTGGCCATTGTGCATGGGTTGAGGGAGAAGCTGAAGGAGATAACGAATGCCATCTTTGAAAATGACAAGTACTTAGTGGCTTTCAAAAAAAGCAGAGATTTTCATCGAATGAAGAGGAGGGATGTGTGCTCAAAATAGATGAGTGTGCTCTATATCAATAGAAATAAAAAATCCTACAACGTAAATATGCACGTATGCAAAATGAGAAGGGAGGCATCAATCTCTAGATAGTTGAGAAAGAAGAAGAATACTACACTACTATTGTACAACGTGCCTTGCAGTTGAATGAACCGGCACAATCCTATATATGGTAGCACATCAGAAGGGTTAGGTTCACTTTGGAGCTCGTGAAGCAACATAAGAAGAAAATTGGAGTGTTATATGAAGAATTGTATGAATTGCAGTCTTCAAATCATTTTGAGTCTTCATGGCAAAAGTGGAGTGTAGGAACTAAAAGTAGAGTTGCTACTCATCAAGAAATTGAAAGCTTGGGACCTGAGCCCAAAGAAAGCAATTTTGTCAACACTAGAGGTAGAAAATACTCCAACTAGTAAATAGTAACATAGGATGTAAAGAGAATTTTTTTTGTTTTGGTTGCCCCTTGATGTCACTTGCTTCAAGTAAGTATAAAATTCAATATTTTTCCATTCAATTGTGCCTAAATTTCTCGTAAGGATGTGGTTAAATTCCATGATAGTTGAGCACTTCAAGAAAGACCTGAAGAAGGGGATTCTACTCATCTGAATGTCCATGTGAAGCCTTATTTGGTTGTTCGATGTGACTTTATGACTCTTTCCTACCCTACAGAGGTAAAAAATTTGAAATTTGTATTATATTTTAAAGTGGGAAATAAGAATTGTGATAGAGTGTATTTTGAAGAAATAATAGTATCTAATTTCATTTTATCATCATCTAAATTTTTCAGTTTGAAAACAAAATAAGTTGTTTTATAGTAATCATCAAATAGTAATTTTGTAAAAATCTTGATATATATTCTTGTAGAATCCTTATTTTTCCAAGTATAAGAACATCCTATTTTGTTATTATTGTTGATCCATTGAGACTTGAGAGTTGAGAGTGAATTTTACAAGAGTATGAGCACCCTTTATTTTTTAATATTGTAGAATGTACCCTTTATATAAAAAAACCAAGCCCTATCTATTTTTGTCATGATCAAATCTTTATTTTATAAGAATAATTTAGTATTGATGAAACCTTTGTTTGTAAGAGTAAGAGCTGTCGCGAGACGAAAACTTGGAATCCACCAAGTTAGTATGAAATAGTTTATAATAAGTATAGAATTTTTCAAATTTTTCAATAGACAAACAAAAGTAGAATCCTCTTAGCATAAACATCGTATGAAGGTTGTGAGGATGATCGAAGTGTTCCGTAAAAGGATTCAGGACCGATCTGGATTCCGGAAACCCAGATAGCAATAGTCTATGGTCTAGAATTCTGGTCTAGGAATCTAGGGATCCGTTACAAGTAAATGGTCCACTTCTGGAACGGTCGGTAGGATGACAGTTACTTAACCCTGCCACTCCCATTTCTTCTTCCTCTTTCTTCCGCAACAGTTTTCGCGCTCGTATAGTTGAGAGAAAGAGTGGTGAGATAGTAATCGATTCTGGAGCTACTCATTGGTTAACTTCACCCGATCTGAACTTAGTTCCAGTTCTCGATGGTGGAGGGAGATATCCCAAAACCCTTAGTGACGGCAGGAATGGTCTGTTCGACCATTCCGGAAAGGCTGAGAGAGTAGTCGCAACTACAAGATGACTTGAATGAGAAAAAATGTGTCAACCTATTCTTCAGGCCATGGGCACTGAAGAACAATAGAATGAATCAAGAGCTCATCATAGGAGCTCTGAATCAATATGAGTTGACAATGAGGGGGCGACCCAAAACTTGGATAGATGAGGTTTGGGCCAAGATATACGGATTCCCCAAGAAGGGATCCGAATTAGCCTCTCGCACAGATAAATTCACAGTAGGAAAATTTAGGAATGCAGCCCATTCCAAGGAGGGGTATGCAATCATCGACTATCTAGATGCGAGGCAAAACTAGGTCCTAGAATTTCTGATTCCGATCTTGTATCCAAAAAAGCCTATCCGGATTACAGTTACGGTAGCCGACACCATTTTTGGTGCCATGGAGGGTAGACCGGTCAATTGGGGCAAAGTGATTGGAGTAGTAGTCTCCAAACTTGTTTCCAATGTAGGAAAGTCAAAGACCAATCCAAGTGGTCCATACTTGTTCCACCTCCACCATCACGCGGAACTCTTGAGTGATCCAAAAATGGTAGAGTACACCATCGAATCTACCATCCTACATTACGGCCTCACAGACGAAGTGGAGGTGGAGCAGCTGACATTTGAAGAAGAGAAAGAGTTGGAAGAGGAGGAGTAGCTCTTAGATCGGAGGCAAAGAAAATCCACCGATCCGGCTTCACGAGGAAAACTCCCTACTCAAGATAAGGTTCTATAGGAGCTAGAGGAGGACATTTCCGAGTTCTTCAAAACTGGATTCAATTGGGTCTTACAAGAGTAGGAGTATCATGAGAACCTCGTGGACATTCTCAGGAGGATCAACAAGGAGTTGAAGGTCGAGCTGGAGGACACACTCGACGCTGTGAAGAGACTTCCGAATCCACAAGAGCTGTCGTACGCGTAGCATGCGGTAAATACCATTTACAACACCAAAACGTGTAAACTAACCCGAAATATCGTCCTAGGGGATTCTAGTATGTTGCTGCAAGCCTTGGTTATCTGTTCTACCGACTTAAGCACTCCTTTCTCTTCCTTTCTCTCTTCCGGAACACTACTTTTCCAGAATTCAATCCGGATCCTTTGCTATCCGGAATCCGGATCCATCTTTTCACACACTAACACTAGTTTTGGGTACCTCTGTTTTATCCTTAGAGGGTCCACCTTTGATTGTATAGAGGGGTAGGGACTCACCACTCGTATTCCTCACACTCTCTTCTCCCTCAACACGACACAACACACTTAGACCAACTATTGCCTCAGATCAGACTGGAAACACTCTCACAACTTTCCGGATGGCCAATCTAGAGGGTAGGTCACTCAGAGCCGTAACAAGTCTTCTCCACTACAATGACAGACCAATAGAAACCGGAACTGATACAAGGATTGTAAGTCATTTGCAAGACTGATCCTAGGGTTTGGCTGACCTTCCGATAAGTGGTATGGGGATTTCTTCCACGAGCAGTTGCTTATCTCCGCATGGAACCCTCCATGGTATTCCGGACTTGCACCCACACCACTCCTAATCAGATTCCCGTTCCAGGAGTTTAAAGACATGTGCTCAAGACCAAAATCACTAATCTAGACTACGTCACAAACGTTCTTCATGATTCAAATTCAAGTCCCCTCAGATCCGGATTCCTCCTTTCCTCCTCCTTCCTTACACTTCCACACACTCACAAGACAACACCGGAAAGCTGGATATACGACAGTTCAATTACTGAGGGTCCACTTAGTGGCTCAGATTAAAGAAAGGATGACAAAATACAAATCATAACGCTAGGATGGAATGAGAGGCAACAAATTGGCCCCTCACTTAAAAACTCAAAACAAGCAAAGCTAAAAAGGCCAAAAAGGCACTCGGAAATCTAGGTGACCACTTACAGACTTCCCGAGAAACCTGGAAAAGTCAGATCCTACAAATCCGAAACCCAGTCGCACACCTAGAAATCCAGATCCGATTCAAAATTCAAATACTAATTGCCTAAAATTCTAACTACTTCGCCTTCCGTGCTTTCTTCTGGCTGCTTCTGCCTTGACTTGTTGGTACTCTTGTGGATGACCTCAGAGTTGCTTTTGGAGTTGCCTTCACCGGTGTCATTCGTAATGCTGCCCGGGTCTGGATCTTCCGGGTTTCCGGAGGAGAGTATTCGCTTTCTTCCTCCTCCTCATCTTCCGATCCGGTCCGGTACTCCTCTTCCTCAAATTTCTCAATCTAAGTGATCTCAGTCTCATCTTCCTCGCCTGGAGATGTCTCATCTAATATGATGGGGTCCATCTCCTTCCTTGGTTGCTGCTGTTGTAGCATGTGTTCGAATCCTTCCGGATGGGTCCAGGCCGGATTCAACAATCCTCTGATCTGCTCCATCAGTTCACCTCGGGTCTGGATGTGAGGTGTTTGAAGTGGCTCCTTCTCCAAAAGGTGGAATACTGGAATAGGTGGCACTACAACAAAATGGATGTTTTATGATTACAAAAAATGACTGCAGTGAGTCAAAAAATTTGAAAATATGACTCATGCAAGAATTACTGTAGATGACGCGCAACATGACTGGGTCTAGTCATTACCGACTAGTCGCTTTGGACATGAGTCATATTTGTAGTCATCGTATTTGGGGGGTATAATTAGCCATATTTTGCTAATGTGGCGTAAATGTTGACTATTCTTGGAGACTTGACTTTCTCTTGATCTGCTCGGGCAAGGAAAAAAAGTCTATGTGGCATGTGACTGCTTGTAGTCATATTTTAAGTTGACGTGGACTATGACTATGGTGAGTCATATTTTGGCGGATGAGGCATATGACTTTTTGTAGTCATATTTTGGGATGATGTAGAATATGATTTTTGTGAGTCATATTTTTTGTCAATGTGAAAAATGACTCTCATGGGTCATATTCTTTGCATGTTGATGTAGAAAATGACTCTAGTGGATCATATTTTTCATTGATGCGGAATATGACCTTCATAAGTCGCTTTTTTTATTGATGTGAAATATGACTGATGTAAGTCATATTTTTGGCTATGTAGTAGTTCACATGGAATGTTACTAGTAATTTTATGATTGAATGTAGTTATATTTTTAAAAGTATAGAGTCACATTATTGGCATGATTGTGAGCATTATATAACTACAACAAGTCATATTTTGATTAAGATATATTATAAAACATGACTTAAGCAAGTGATATTTGTAACTAGGTGACTTGAGGTTTATAGTAACTTTTGTCATAAATTGTAATCACATTTTTCATACATTCTAAATTGACATGAGGCATTGCAATCGTGCATGAATATGGTTTAGTAGTTTTGTAGTTGTATAAATGACTACATACAATAAAAAATGAGTAAATACGCTTTTTGAGATACACAAAGATAATCATATTGAGGAGAGAAAATGCAAGAAAAAAATGTGACTCTTTTCAATGACATTTATTAGTCATTAACAAAAAACATATCAAAATGATAGTCTATAAATATATATTCCTACACACTCTAGGACTTATAATTCCTTACAAAAATGTGAAGAAGTTGTCTCTCTAGTGTTGTAAATAGCCTCCAATAACTTCAATCCAGCTTTAAGTGCCTACACATAAAATGAAAGAGGTTAATTTTTAGTAAATGAACAATATAGCTCAATCTTCAAAGATTTAAAGCAACATAAAATGTGAAGTACAAGTTTAAAGTAAGAAGAATCCATAATCACTATATCTCTAGAAAACACAAGAAAATAAGAGAAAAGAACAACAATAGTGATAAAAGGAACAAAAACTAAAAGGCGACAAGTGCTAAAAGGTAATAATAAGCAAGAAGTAAGATGTAACAAAAAGAAATAAGAGGTAAGAATTAGGATGCAATAAGAAGCAACAAGAAACACAATTTAAGATGCTATAAATAACAAGAAAAAACAAATCAAGATGCAACAAGAAACAACAAGAGAGACAAGTTAAGATGTAATAAAATGCAACAAATAATAAGAATTGAAAGGCAACAAGAAACACAAGTTAAAATGCATCAAGAAGAGATTAAAATCAAGAATTAAGAAGCAATAAGAGACAAGAATTAGGAAACAAGAATTAAGACATAACAAGAGGAAACTAGAAGCAAGAAGCGAAAACTAGGAAGCAAGAAGAGACAAGAATTAGGAAGCAAGAATTAAGATATGATAAGAGAAAACTAGAAGCAAGGAGCAAAATCTAAGAAACAATAAAAGGAAAGAATTAGGAACCAAGAATTAAGAGGTAGAAAGAAAAGACTAGAAGCATGAATCAAGAACTAGGAAGCAAGAATGAAGACATAACAAGCAAAACCTACAAATAAGAATTAAGAATTAGAAAGTAAGAGTTAAAAGGTAACAAGAAGAAACTAGAAGCAAGAATCAAGAACTAAGAAGCAACAAGAAGTAAGAACTAATAAGAAAAAAGAAGCCAAAGCTACAAAACAATAAGAAGCAAAACCTAAGAGGCAACCAAAAACAAAAAAGAAGAAGAAGAAGAAGAAACGGCAGCTAGGGTTTCAAAACCCTAAATCAATGGCGGTTACATAGAAGTGACAGCTAGGGTTTTCAAACTCTAGTCATGTGACTTATCCTAGTCATGCACATGACTTGCTTTAGTCATGTGACTTGACGTAGTCATACGACTTACTAAATCTGACTATACCAACTACTAAGCTATTTTAACAACAAAATTTGTTTCAAAGTAGATGTATGTTGCAATACAATTCTACAAAATGTCTAAAGAAAAATTGCAAGACCTTCAACACCTACAGTTATGACAAAAAAAGACAACTTAGCAAATGCCTTGCATCAATCAAAATATCTATGTCTATGCACTAAGTATATAAGAGTAAAAATATTTGATAGAAGCACTATTTAAAAGTATCTTTGAAGTAGACAAAGGGATTATATTTCTATAGCCTATATCCTTCAAAGAACATTTAAGCAACCATCTTTTAATTGCAATACAAGCACATATATCATAGTGAGCCTCAATCTTCATATGAATAATTTTGTGACTTCTAAACGGCCCTTTAAAGTCCCTCTATAAATATGACTTACATGACATTGCAAAGAACCTTTTTAAGAAAGAAACAAACTTCAATACATGATATATGTGAGTATTTTATTTATATCCTTGATATTTGGAGGTCTAAAATTTTGACCTAGATTGGCCAAAATCAATTAAAACTTCGAATTTTATAATTTGTGTTTGTTTTAGTTTAGATGTGAACCACTTATAGTTTAGCATTAGAAAAAAAAATTGTTCACTGCTTAGAACGCCCATTGAACAATACTTAAATATCTAACTTAGGAAATTTGAAGCCCAATAACAAAAAAATATAAATAGATGAAGGTTTGTCTCTAATTCATCCTTGAAGATTTCATCCAACATTTTATTTTAGCCTATGAGTCTAAATTCATTTTTACTTTCAAAATTGGATTCTAAATGTCATTAAATTTTAAACTCCCTTTTTTACTTGAATTGGATGAACTTTCGTATTTTTTATCTAAAACTCATACTATAGAATATTCAATTTCATTGTTCTCTATCTTCCATAATTTTTATCTATTTTTTAAAGTGTGATATGTTACTAGAATTTTCTACAAATTAACTAAGTGATCTTGAATTCAAATTTGGATTTAATAAATTCATAGAGGTTTGACCTAAACCTCTAATTTGTAGTGCAAATATAGTTTCTACAAGAAGAGAAAAAACTAAATGCCAAATTTAAGGACATGCCTTGAAATCGATTTCCACCACATCCCCATTCTTCAACAATTCAACAGGTATATTGTAATTGTATCATGAGGTCTACTTTAATCCATTTTTATTGCATTTACTGTGTTTTTGTATATAACTTAAATAACAACTTTTACAACAAGAGGTATAAATTAGATATATGATCTAATTCTTTTCTTTCAACCTATTTTTTTTACTTTTCCCTCTTTACTTTCTCTATATTATTTTCAATATTTTTTTTTTCCTTTATTTTTGGAGATATTTTAGAATTGCAATCTTTAACTTCTATTACTACTAACTGATTTCTAATTACTCTAGGAATCAAACAATTGTAATGACATCAACTTCATAACTCCTAACTAAATATCTACTTAAGACTTTGAAACTTTGTTTGATCAACTATGTGTATTGTAATCAACAATCTCTGTGTAATACAAAGTCAAATCCCTCTAAGGGGGTCATATTAATCTCCTAACCATGTCCAAAGTTTCAAGTAGTAACTTGGAACCTACACTTCTTCAAACACTTAAAGACTCTCAACACAAATCGCACTCCTTGTTTACTCTTGCTTCATGGCCACTTGGGTATGAATTTTGCTCACTTTCTTCTTTCTTTTCCTTGAATTAAATCTTTCCTAAGCTTCAAGTATTTTTTCTAAACTCCACAACCTTCAATCTATATTACCAGTTTAAATGCATTAGGTTTTATTTTATATTAACCATCACAATCAATTAGCATAATTAGTCAAACCTATGGCAAGTTCCAATATTTGGTCAAGGGAGGCCTGGTTTTCATCTTGGGTTCTCAGACTTAGTCCCACCTTGGTGCTTTAGTCTGTCTATAGGCTTTTATTCCTCTCTAATTTTCCCTTAAATCCTCAAAAATAAATTCATTATCTCCTATTATTAAATATTTTATCCTTCTCTATGCCTTTTCTAATTCTTATAAATTTTTTAAATATATTAATAAAAATATAAATATATGTCACCTTAAATTATTTGGACATTAATTCTTTAATAGACACATTATACAAAAGAAAATAATTTATTTTAATAGGTATTAAACAAAGTCATGCCTTAATTCCAAGGAATGGCCTCTAGGGGCAAAATATAAAAGAGTCATCTTAGATTGCTCATCTTTTCCTTAGGCTTCCTCCAAAGGAAAAAAAAATAACTACCAAAGAAATATATCTACAAAATATGATTAAAGTGAAAATATGACTAAAGTGAAAGTATGACTTAGCACTCTCCAAATATATTCCCCATCCAAATTTCTTCAGGTTGCACTAAAGGAAAAAATATAACTATCATAGAAATATGACTGCAAAATATGACTATTAAATATGACTATGCATTCCCCAAACATGTTTCCCATGAAGCCTTATAAAATATTTTGGTGTTCCAAACAAATGTATACTATAAGCCCACGATGTACAAGGCCAAAATATAAGTAGCAGTCATATTTCTCTCCAAAGTATTGGCTTCCAAAAATATTATTACAAGTAGTCACTAATCATCCTCAATCATATTTTCAAAGTCATAAAACATCCATTTTGTTTTAGTATTGGATAAAACAACTAATTTTCATGGACTAGAAGCCACGACCTTGCATGAAGACCTTATACCAAAGACACCCATCATGTATGATGTAGTGGAAGTAAAGCCCAATGTGGTTGCAACTGCATTGCAACGTCTGTTTAATGATGACATAGAAGCAAATGACATACAATACTTTGATGCAGATTATGATTGATTCCCCAATCATGGCTACAAGTATTGTAAATAAAGTTGTCTTTCATGTTTTAATTTGAATTTTATATATAAAATTCTCTTCAACACATCACATAGAAACACACCATGTAACCGTGTTGGTCTTTGTAGGAAAATGTCGATGAAATGAATAGCATTCATCATATGATACATCAAGCACCAACACTGCCATTGCACTCTCTTGCAAGATTGACCATCTTTTCTTGACCTAATGTGTATATGAAAGAATAAACCTTCTATGTAATGATAATGAAGTCTACATTTGGAATACTACTTCTAAGGACTGCCGTTGTCACCAAAAGTGTATGTGAACCTTAAAATCAAAATACGTTTCACATGCATTTGGAGACTCTTCCCCAATCTTTTCTTATGAGATGATATGAATATGAACCCATCTATTGTCTCCTACCATTAATTGATTTATTTTTTTGGAATTCACTTGTAAAACCTATGAGTAATATAAATTAATGAATTGAAATATGAACATGTGGCACCTAAATTTATTGGATGCCAATTTTGTTATAGACAAAATACACAACAAAAAATAATCTTTTTTTTAATAGAAATAAAAAAAAAGTGATGTGTACACTCCAAGGGATGTCCCTATGGCTCAAATATGAGAAGGCCATTTTAGATTGCCCACCTTTTCCTTGGATTGCCCACATACAAAAAAATAAAATAAAATATGACTACGAAATATGATTGAAGCAAAAATATGACTAGGACCTCTCCAAGCATGTTTCCCACCCAAATTTACCTTGGGCCAACCTAAAAGAAAAAAAAATCACAACCATAAAGATATGACTACCAAATATGATTGCCTGCAAAATATGACTACCAAATATGACTAAAGTAAAAATATGACTAGGACCTCTCCAAGCATGTTTTCCATCCAAATTTACCTTGGGCTGTCCTAAAAGAGAAAAAATTGACAACCATAAAGATATGATTGCCAAATATAATTGCTGTAAAAATATGAGTACCAAATCTGACTAGACGTTCTCCAAACTTGTTCCCTACCGTTCCCTATGAAGTATTTTGGTGTTCCCAATGGGTGTATACTATACGTCCTCAAAATACCATGCTAGAATATGACTAACTGTCATATTTGTAGTCATATTCTTTTCCAAGGTCTTAGGCTCCAAAAATATGACTGTGAGTAGTTGCCAGTCATCTCTAGTCATATTTTCATAGTCATAAAACACTGGTTTTCTTGTAGTGTGGCGAAATCATAATCTCCAATGGTGCTAACTCCCATGTCACTTCTAGCTGTGTACTTGGCTCGCTCGTTGTCTTCACACTCCCCCGGATTGTCTTCTTGAGTTGTGTAGAGAAGGGTTCCGTCGAATGCCAGAGAGTTTCCCGTGGGGCTTCCGGTTCTAACTGTAGTGGCATCGAGGCTGTCAACTTCACTGGAGTTTCTGTGTCGAAGTGGATCTCCAGAAAGTTGAAGAAATCCATGATACGGTCAAGGTCGATCCGTCCAAGTTGTTGATGCATTTCCTTCAACGTAGACTCCATCCTGGAGGAGAAGTCTACCAGGATCCAGATCACCTTCAATCCGATAAGGTGCCCTTCTTCTACTAGATAGTTCTATATGAGAGCCGCCTTCATCACAAGGTCTACCGGCTTGTCCACTAACCCAGATAGGTTCTTCACCAATTGTAGGGCTTCCTTCTCCCTTTGCTTCACTACAACCATCTCCCCTTGAGCCCAGCTCAATCTAGCTTGAAGGTCCGCCTTCGCCTTCTCCAGGCCTTCAATTTGCTGATCCTTCTTCTCTATCGCTTCCGAATTTGGAAGTTTTTTCAATGCGTCGAGGATGTCTTCCAATTCTGTCTTCAACTCCCAACTGATCCTCCTTAGCAGATCCACTAGGTTCTCGTGGTACTCTCGTGCTTGTAGTACCCAGTTGAACCTGATCTTGAAGAATCCGGATATGCCACCTTCTTCTTCCTCCGAAATCTTTTGTTGATCCGGAAGTTTCCCCCGAGATGTCAGATCAGTGGACTTCCATTGCCTCTGATCCAAGAGTTGTTCCTCCTCTTCTAGATCCTCTTCCTCCTCTATTGGCGGCTGCTCTGCCTCTACTTCTTCTGTGAGGCCATATTGGAGGATGGTAGATCCGATATTGTACTCTATTATTTCCGCATCACTCAGGAGCTTTGCATGGTGGTAGAGGTGGAATAGATACAGACCTATGGGGTTGGTATTCACTTTTCCTACGTTGGTAGCAAGCTTGGAGACCACTACTCCAATTACCTTGCCCCAATTCACTAGCCTACCCTCCATAGCACCAAAGATGGTGTTTGCTACTGTAATTGTAACCCAGGGAGGCTTTTCCGGATAGAAGACGGGAATGAGGAACTCTACAACATGCCTTTGTCTTGCATCTAGGCAGTCACTAATGGCATACCCTTCTTTAGAATGGGCTGCATTCTTAAACTTCCCGACTATAAACTTGTCTATCCAGGAAGCTAAACCGGATCCCTTTCTGGGGAATCTGTAAACCTTAGCCCAGACCTTGTTAGTCCAGGCTGCGGGTCTCCCTCTCACTATCAACTTGTACTAGTTCGAAGCACCTACAATCAGTTCCTGAATCATTCGGTCATTCTTTACGGTCCATGGCCACAAGGACAGACCGACACATCCTATCTCACTTAGATCATCTTCTAGTTGTGATCGCTCTCTCAACCTTTTCGGAATGGTTGGACAAACCATCCGCCCCGTCACCAACGGTTTCCGGATATCTCCCTCCGCCATTGCAAACTAAATACTTAGACCGAGATCTAGACAGTCAATAGCTCTTGAAGCGTTTACTAACTCACCACTCTTTCTCTCAACTATATGTGCACAAAACAATTGTGGAAGAAAGAGGAAGAACAAATGAGAGTGGCGGGGTTAAGTACCCATCATCTTACCAACCATTCTTGAAGCGGACTGTTTACCCGTAACAAATCCCTATTTTTCTAGGCCGGAAGTCTAAACTGTAGGTTGTCGCTATCTAGATTTCCGGATTCCGGTTCCGTCTTGGATCCTGTTACGGATTACCTGGAGCATCTTCTTAGTCTTGATTTGATGTTTAGGCTAAGAGAGCTCTAATCCTTTTTGCCTATTAGAAATTTTGGAAAATTCTATATAATTATACACTCTTAAATACTAACCTGGTGACTTCTAGGATTGCGGCTCACAACAAGAGTTGGGGAGGAAAGAGAAGCAAATTGAAAGTCTGGAGAAGGAGAAGACAGATCTTCAAGCTAGGTTGAGTTGGGCACAAGGGGAGTTAGCCATAGCAAAACAGAGGAAGAAGGAAGCTCTACAGCTGGTCAAGAACCTATCCGGTTTGGTGGATAGACCCACAAATCTTGTCGTTAAGGCCGCTCTTGTCCAAAACCGGCTTGTAGAGGAAGGACATCTCATTGGATCCAAGGTGATCCGAATCTTGGTGGACTTCTCATTGAGGATGGATTCTGTACTACAAGAGATGCGCCAACTCTTGGGCCGGATTGATTTGGACTGTGTCATAGATTTTTCCAACTTTCCGGAAATCTACTTCAACAGAAAGACCTTAGTGAAATTGACAGCATCCATGCCATTGCCAACTAGACTAGAAGTCCCTAAGGAGACTCTCTGGCATTCAACAGAGCCCTTCTCAACTCAACTGGAGAAGACCATCCGGAGGAGCGTGAAGACAACGCGAGAGCCAACCAAGCAACCTAATGCAGCACACGAGTTAGCTCCATCGGAAGTTACGATCTTGCCACCAATTCCAACAATCCGTCCTCTTGAGAAGGAGATCCTTCAGGCACCCAAGTTGCTAACCCATAGTGACTTGGCGGATTGGATTGGAGGCCTGATGAATCTAGCCAAGACTCATTCGGAAAGCTTTGAGCATATGCTATAGCCTCAACCGAGGAAGGAGAGGACCCCCATTGTTTTGAATGACACCTCTCCAAGAGAAGAAGACGAGAGGAAGGTCACTCAAATTGAGAAATCTGAGGAAGAGGAGTACCAAACCGGATCGGAAGTGGAAGAAGAGGAGGAGGACATGGAAGAGGAAGGATCGCCTCAGGAAATCCAGAAGATCCAGACCCAAGCAACGTTGAAGACGACTCCGGTGAAGGCAACTCCAAAATCGACTCTGAGGTCATCCATCTGGGCACTAGCAAGTCAAGGCAGGAGCAATCAAAAGAAGGCGCGAAAGGCGAAGTAGTGAGAATTTTATTTAGTTAGGATTTGAATTTTGAATCTGATCCGAGTTTCTAGGAGTGGGCCCAAGTTTTGGATTTATAGAATTTGACTTTTCGGGTTTCTCTGGAGGTCTATGATTGGTCACCTAGATTTCCAGGTGGCTTTTTGCCTTTGGATTTTGGGTTTTTAAGTGAGGGGTAGGTTTGTCCAGGGTTGACAAGGCGTCCGGACGCAACTGCCAACATCCGAACTTCGGATGTCCGTGGACTTGACCCTCTCGGACGTCCTGTGACATTCGCAAATCGGGTTTTTATCTTGGGGTAATTTCTTTTACCCCGTCCGCATCGTCGTCCGGGGTCTCTGGAGCCTGTTTGCGATCCAATCCATGCCGCTATCTGCGGTCTCTGGAGCCCGTCCACCAACCCGTCTGACCGTTCACTTAAGCCTCCCAAATTTAGTCTTTATCTTTAATTTTTTATTCTAAAAGATATTCTAATGTGATTTTGTTTTTGAAATTTGGTACATTTCATGCTCATATCTAAGAGTCCTTAGCAATGAAGAAAAAGAACATTGCATTGTACAAATTTATAAAGAGAAAAGTCATTTCCAATTATTTTCGTGATTCATTTTCAAGTGCTACAATAGAATTTCAAAGGATTTTTTTAATAAATATACAAAGAACTGGTACTCAAAATAACAAATTAATTACGGTTTCCGGTTTAGGAAAATATTAGACACACATACATTTTGTGACCCATGCATTTAGAGCTTAATTTCCTATTTTCTTTTGTTTATTTTATGAAAACAATGCAATGAAAAAAAATTGAGGGTCTAAATTTGGAACCCAAAGGCTTCTAAAAATCCAAGTGCTGTAAAGTCCTAAACCTTTTTGAAAAAACACTAAAATTGAATCACTCTCTTTGTTTTTCGATTTCACTTCATGAATCACGTTAGAATTTGGTTTAAATTGATAAAATCATTTGCTACTGGAAAGTTCTCTTAAAACAAAACCAAATGACAATTTAATCTCAAAATTACATGCCAACAAAAATACGGTCACATGCTTCATGTTTGCTTCCAAAGATTTCAAGTGAATAAGATACAACTTCCTTTTTCAAACAAATCATTTCTGTAAATTACTTTAAAATCCTTCATTGTAAATTTGTGTTGAATTTACTAATTACGTCTCTTCATAGTTGATACATTATAAGTATAGACACTAAAACAATAAAACCATAATTGCTTTAATGGGTCATCATGATAATTCAAATATCAATGAAATTGTTGGAACACAACTTCTAAGAAAGTCCAAGTAATTCCATATCATAAATGAAATGGTCTTCTTCCAAGACTTATTCCAAATTAAACTGAATGGGCTCAGAAACTTTGCACCCACACATTATACATCATGCAATTTGTCATACAAGCTTGTCAACTAAATATCCATCTACATTCAAGAAGAAATATTGCACTTTGCACTCAAACAAGAGATATTTTTGATTTGTCAAAAAATTGATATTCATTCAAAAACAATTCAAATACATTGAAAAATTCAAAATGTATGTCTAATTTCACATATATTGACATACTCTAGGGGTGCATATATACTAAGCAATCTACATGTATAAAGCCAAAGTTCTACATTTATCAAATATTTATAAAACTCTATATAGTGCACTCTTGCACTATATTACTAATATGAATGTCGGAAGTGTTCATCCGGCATAGGCCAATTGAATTGGGCAGTGAACTGATTGATGATGTGGGCCAAACCACCCTGATAACCATCACCTCTTTGACAAAGCCGGTCCAAGTATTAGTAAAACACAATTCCCAATTGGTGGTGGCTAAACATGGCCATTGCATTTGTTTCCCGTTGCAATCTGCTGTAGTTCTCTAACATGCATTGTTTATTGATCCTTTGAGCTATTTTACCAATCGCATATTCCTTCAATGCACGTGATAAATGTGAAATGATTTCCACATTTGCATCTCTTCTATGCAAATATGCAATGCTTGGATCCACCCACCACCTCCTTGTTAAAGCTTCGTTCATGTCACTTGTAGATGTGAATGTATGCAAGGATTTCATTGGTTCGGTAGCTATAGTAGTCATGCCCCAATCGCAAATGCCAATGTAAACACGTGATTCATCATCAGGAAAATGAAACATGATGTTGTCTAGAGAAATATCATTGTGTAGATGTCCAACAACATGTCCCGCATTCATGATATGCACCAATGTCCAAGCAAGCTCAGTGTGCTTCTTCCGAAACCGAGCGAGATGAAAAGCTTTAGTCACATCTGACTTTATTGGATTCGAATACTATAACTAAACATATATGTTGTCTGGATAATCGTTATCCAGGTTCAACATTTGTTGAAGTATTTCGCTAATCCACCAATATGAGTACCCTTCATTTGTTCTTGCATGAACTGCAACGAACTATATAACTCCTGAATGTGAAATCTTCACTACCATTGATTCATTTTGATGTTTCAACTTTGCAAGCTGAGGTTGTGTAGCGTGGTGGATATCTTTGCTGCGATCTCCCAAGATGGAGCTATCCCTGGACATCCTTCAATTCTCACCCTTTGAATCGTTGCATATCCTCCCCTCATGATTAAGCCATCTTGGGGAATCACCCATGCAGTGTCCGGAAGCACTATAAGATGATGTCTACCCCTATCCAATTTAGCAAGTCCTTCATCACTAGTCCATCAAACCAATGACCCTCGTCTATTACGCCTCTTCGCATTTGGAGCACAACGCCCAACAAACAATTGAGCTTTGAGAATGACTTATTCAAAGGCTTCATCCTTTGTATGTTGTTGTTTCCCGTATTTTCTGAGAACCACATCAGTGTTCCACAATACATCATACACCTTGTTCTCCAAACATTTGTTGAAGCCCCTCTTCTCTATCTCATGTTGCCATTGTGGAACGTTCAAGGCATCTAACATTCTCTGTGTCATGTCTACCTTGAATTTTTGTGGACACTCATCTCCATGTCTTATATATTTTGTATCAAGAGACACAGTGGATTCCGATTCATAGAATTTTGCAATGCATTCGGTCAGGAATGCTTTGCATGCATTAGATGGAATTTTCTTAGCTACCACCTTTTCTTGTACCACTTGTTTTCCCTTCGCCGCCTTCTTCAATCTTGGCATCGTGATAAATTTTTAATACCAAAAATTTGTAATTAAAACTTAGAAATTCGCTACAAAAATAGCAATAATGGGGCCTCCAAATAAGACTTCCACCTTCCCAAGGAGAGGAGCCAATGGAGGATGAACCACCAAGCTCTCTACTCCACACTTGCAAAACGCAAGGGGAAAGGCAAAAGTGATGGCGGATGGCTCATCCACGTCCCCCTCCTCATGGCCGTCCAATCGTGCGGACGGCCTTCTATCTGCCTTGTCGCGGCCGTGTGATCGTTCAAGCACATTCCGACCGCTTCGAGGTGGCCATTCACCTTCGCATCAAATGCAAGGATAGATCAAAGAGGCTTACATCCTTCAAGGAACCTAGCACGGATAAGGACTTGTTCTTAAAGAACTTGGGCGTGCTTTTTGGGAAACCAGGGGGAGCTTTCACTACTGAGAATACTTTGATAGTAAACGATAGCCCATGTAAGCACATAATGAACAAGCTCGAGAACGTAGTGCTCACAGAGTCTTGGAGTTATTGGGGAAATGGCGACAAGGACAATTTCCTCCTCGCATCACTACTTCCTTGGTTTCAACAATTGCACATCCATCGCAACATGGGGCTGAAGTCGTTTCATGATAATATGAAAGGGAGAATTGGACGACGAATGCTTTGTGACGAAAGGGGTCGTCGAGAGTACGACAAGCTCATAGAGATTGTGTGAGGATCAACGAGTCTGTGTTAGTTAGAGAGACGTGGCGAAGTATGTAGTTGAGCTCGAATCCAGCTAATTCGTAGCACTTGTAGGCATCCACAATAGTTTACAGGATTTTGTATTTCAGCTCAAGTCGAGTTGAAATGCTAAATGGGGAGATGGATTCTGACATTACTTAGACACCTTTGCTACTAGGAACTTGTTCTAGTTCACCCCCTACTACGGAGAATTTCTTAATTGAATTGGTTCTAATTGTTTCTTGCTATGTTTCAGATGGTGAACACCTCGACCTACCAGAAACCAAGTGTAGATTGCCTTTGCCAAGCATCTGAGGACTCCATCCTAGACTACAAACAATATATGATCCTAAGTCAGGGTTGCTAGCATGTGAGCCTGTGAGCATGAGCCTGTGAGCCTGTGAGCTTGTGAGCGGGAAGTTTTTTTGCAAGGAAAAATGACTCAGGGACCTATGACCGTGGACATAAGAAAGTAAAAAGTGCATAGAATGTAGAGTTTATTTTTCAAAGTTTGAAGCTCTTACCCTTTTTTTTGATTCTAGGGTTTTCCCATAACAAAATGTATTCAAAATAGATGAAATTCATACAATAAAAAATAAAAATGAGAATAATGCATGTCCAAAATATAGCCATAAAACACACAAATCCAATGACAATACCAATCAAGAAACAATAGCATGACACATGAGATATGTCAATCTCATGAGTCTAAGAGGCTGTGGACTCGGTCAAGGAATCTGATGTATCGGACAAGCCCGAAGACTCTCTACCCTCAGACGCAGATCCATCTATGAACTGTAAGACATTTAGAGCATAAGTGTCTTTACGGCGTTTTGGTTTGGAGCAACCGAAATCTTCAAAGGCCGTTGCCATTTGTTGTGCATAAAGAGGAAGGGCATAAGTCTTCTCCGGACTGAATAGAAGACTTTGTTTCTTCAAGCTAGCATCTGCTAACTTCAATCTTGGATGACTGCAAATAAAAAGGTCACCATGTTAGAGTTTTGTTACGTGGACGTCACCATAGAAAGAAAAAATGAAAAGAGTTCCAACTTACTTACTAAATTTTCCCTTCCGAGTGAATTTTCGAGGCACCACGGGCATTTCATCCGGATCCTGAGAAACTACACTTAGTGGCAGGGGAGGTGTCACCACATTCGCCATGGTGGACTTCCGCATGGGTTTCAAGATGGCATCGAAAATGTCCTTGTGCTCCTCCAAGGCCACAATGTGGCGGCCTGTTCCATGACAAGCGATAATGGATGCACCTGGAGGCAAGGAAATTCAAGTACATTAGTTGAGAAATGAAAGTGGTAGAATGATTACAACCAAACCTAGAGATGGTAGAGTGAATGAATTGAATCCTGACCTGTGGATGCAGTGCAGTCAAGAATCACATCTCCTTCAACACTCGTAGCTTCAAGGAAGATTTGAAAGAACCTTGGATCTTTTTCGCGAGCCCCACGCCAAGGCTTTCCGTCATTCATGGCCATGTCATCCGGGTGGGTGTAGTTCATGACCATGTCATCCCGTGCAATGTCGACACTAGCCTTGACCATCGTGGTTGTGCGTTTGAAAGAGAAATTGGATTTCCCTTTCGCGCCTAAGTCCTTCATGATAAGGGTGATTCCAAACTTTTGCGTCTACACAAGCATCCAAGACAGGTATAGATTTATGAGAAATGAGAAGAATGTAATGCATTATGAAGTTCTTTTAAAATCTAGAGAAAGAGAATGAAATTTACCGTTTTCGTTTTGTCTATAGCTGAGGTCAAGTGCATGCAGTTCATCCCCATCCACTCCTTCTTTATCATATCGTACATTTCACACAATCCTGCAATATCCGACTTTGCTTTGGCACTCCACGAATGAAATACAATGACGCAGCCGTGCTCTTGGAGATGATTGGAAGCAAAGCTGAATGCCGATTGCAAAGCCTCATCTCCCATGTCCTCGTTCCAATCTGGCACGTCATCTAGCGGAGAAGACACCCCTGGCACGGGCAAGTTCTCCGGACAGTCGAAGAACATGACGTCCACCCCTGGCCTACCTTTAGGGACACCATGGAACATGGAGGGTTTCCCCGCCGACACCTACCAACAAATCGTGCATCCAAATATGATAAGGAATAAACTCAGACTACAATAATTTGAATGAGAACTTAGATCCACATGTTCAAATTCAAATGAAAATTGCATACCTTCTTGAAGAAGTCCAAGACTTCTCTGTAGCATGTCTTTCTCTTGGACTCCATGTCATCAACGAGGTCATCAATAGAGATGTTGAGAATGAGATTCTCAAACTTGGAGAGCTCATCTTCAGTGAGAACAATCGCTTTGGTCACATGAGTGATGACCTCTTCGGTGAGTTGAGAGAGAGTGGCCTTCCGCTTCACTCCACTCTGTGATCCAACTTGCATCTCTGAGCCTTGATCCACCGTTGATGAATCTGAAACTTGGCCTCTAGCCTCGGCCTTCTTCTTGCCTTTTGTCTTGGCCTTTTCTTCCTTGTCCTTGTCCTTGTCTTTCTCCTTCTCCGCGAGCTTGGCAAGTCTCTCCGCTTCCTTCTTCTCCTTGGCGGTGAGAAGGACTTGGAACCGGGCCTCTTTTTTTCGGTCATTGGCTTCCCTCCTCGCAATGGCCTTCCTCCTTTGCCTATCTGTCATTCCTGCAAACTCATCCACATCCAAATCGATGGCGCCCTTGCCATCCAAAGATGCTCGTAGCTACACCTCTGATGGATGAGTGAATGCTGGTGCGCAATCCAAGTATCACGCTCCTCCATTGAGGTGAGCCATGGTGAATGTGCGCAGTTGGTTAGCTGAGAACATGCAGTCCCCAAAGCTGCGGTCCAACCATGATGTGAGGAAGGGAGGTAGGTCCTTTCTTTCGATGGCACCCTTTGCTTCAAGCTCATACTTGAAGTAGCTGTAGAGAATAAGAAATAGTCAATAGAGGTATGTAGAGAATGCAAATCAAATGAAGAACGAGGCATACTCTGTCATCTGACTGGAAGACCATTTTCAAAATCGAAGAATAATGTCGACTACACAAACATACCGGTAGAGGATCCTCCTAACCACCAAGTTAGACCCCTTGGAATTCAAGAAGGAGTCCCCTTTCTTGAAGTAGTTTCCTCCTTTAAGATAGGGATGGAATCTGTGGTCCCAGATCTTCCTCCTCCATCCTTCAATGTACTCTTGCAATGTCTCCGGCTGTAGTGGGACATTCATATTGATCTTGATGTTGTCCTGTCTGACAACAGCTTCGAAGTACTCCACAGCTGCATCCTGGACCTGTACAAATGGACGAGGTTAAGTACTATTTTCAGTCCATCATGAAGATTAAAGACAAATTACCGTTTGACCTATCTCGTGCTCGATAGCCTCTACAGTACATTGGAATTCAACAAATCAATTTGAGTGAGACACTTACCCCTGCAAACCAAACACATTTGTTTAAGAAAGGCCCAAGGTGTGTTTCGGAGACAGGCTTGGCTGGGAACTTCCTCGCATCCCGTGATGGAATGGAGGAGTTCCACCACTGTAGGAATTTGGTCTTGTGCTCTGTTGTTGTGTTGCAGGTGGCCACCATTTGCAATTTTTCAAGTGTCATCTCTGGCACCTCGTTAGAGCTCCAATGTCTCTCCACCTACACTAGCCAAAATGAAATGTGTCATGAGCGTATGTGAAGAAAAAGATTTTTGTAAATCATTGCATGATTTACAAAACATTAGAACTTACCTCTTCAAGGAAGCCCGCCCCATGAGCAGGATTGGCCACTGTGAGGAATTTGATCATTTTCACATAGAGCTTCATGTTCTTTTCCTTGGCCCCTAACCTCATGGCTTGAGCCGCCCCTTCCATTGTCTTTTCCTCCATCGGTGTGGTCTCATGGTATCTTTGCAGCGCTGCATTTGCCACCTGCGCAATCTTTTGCTGCAAATACACGAGGATCTTGAATCAATAATTCACTCAAAACTGGAACAACAGAAAATAATACAATTGATTCATGTGGAGAATGTTTCTCTTACCCTGAAGACAAATGAGGTGAAGACCTCCGCTGGCATAGAGTACCATGTCTTTCTTGGTAGCAATGCAGCACATTGTTTTCTCTCTAATGGCCTCAACATGTTATTGAACCTTTCCATGGGAAGCAGACCATACTTTTGCACCTGGTACAATGTGTGTACCAAGTTTGTCTTTACGTGGGAGTCCTTAGTAGATCTGTGTAGTGAGAAGAAAACAATCTTATGAGTAATTCAATTTTCACGGATGGCATGAGATGGAATCAAACTCCATATGAACGACCAATGGGATTAGTGAACCTACTTGTTGATGTCGTGCATGACCTACATGACAATCTCGATTTTGCCTTTGGTGTCCAGAAGAATGCAATCCACTGCATAGTGCCACTCAGGGTTTGTGGAATACATCCTAGAGATGACGTTCATCTAGGCCAAGTGTCGATGGTTTCCGTTGCAAACGAAGAACTTCAAGTTTTTGAGGAACTTGAGAGCAAGGTTGTAAATCCACGTACTCCTCGAAGGTGGCATTCTTTTCCTTCCAAAGAAGGTCCCACTCATCCATCTCCTCCGCTGTGAACTCTGACGTCTCGCCCGCCTCATTCGTGGTGGAAACGTAAGAGATTGCTGCCCCATCACGGTATCCACACGCAAACTCTTGCTCAAGAAATTGCACATCACATGAAAGTGTTGGCCTCACCATAGGCATGGCTACAAGGTGGCAAAGTGGAATCGGAAATCAGAACATGTTTTTCGGCTTCATCCTGAGCGAATTGATAGAGGATACGGAGTCCACTCTCTGTAGCTTTCGGAGGTCATCTTCCAACAGGTCTTTCTCCTTGTCATCCACCACATCCATCTCCATTGCATGCCCTTCTTCCTCCCCTCCGATTTCTGGTTGAGTAGTATCATCGGTCCTTGAAGTTTGAACAACTCTCTCTTCTTGAGTTTCATTCACTGGCGAGACATCCATCTGTCAAGGCAACGATAGAAGAATATGACACACTTGTCATGGAACGAATAAAATGATGTAGGAAAAATATGAAAATTGTAACACACAATAATGTCAATGTTTTACTTCAAACAAGAACTCCAACAATACTTGTGTTTAATATGACGGTAGTTCTCCCAAAACAAGTCCACTCAAATGTCAATCGCCCCGACCATCATATATGAAAAAGTACATATTTGAATAGAGTCCACTCAACCCTCTAGAATCTCCACATCACTCTCTGAGTCCGAGCTCAAGAGAATGATCACCTCTCCCATCCACCCCACACTATCACTACAATCACACATTTCAAAGAAAGGGCTATTAATGGACATGGAGATCTCAGGCTCGGAGCTGTACTCGGTCTCTGAACTCTCGGGGGAAAATTCCGGGTGCCTTCGCTTTTGAGAATATCCTACTATAAGGTGGCCGGGCCAGTCGGTGTTGCGACTGAGCTTGGTGTCCATAAAAGCACCTACAGGAGGACAAGCTGGGATCTTAGAATCTTGAATCCTTACCAAGTCCTCTTCATCTTCCTCCTCGGATTCACTCGATATGTCGACATCCACATCAAGAGGATTCTTTGGCTCAAACTTATCTCCATCAACTCCAACACCAATTGGCACCATTGGCTCCATCAAGGTGGATGGTACACTACTCTGTCCACCGAATCCCTAGATTCAAAGGCAAAACCAAAAACAATCAATTCCAAGAATTTCACAGATTCCGAACAAATTGTCAAGGCGTACACTCAGAAGTACGACAAAAAACCAATAGACCAGAAATACTAACGCAAACATAAGGGATAAATAACTTGGTCTAATGAAGAGTTGGTCAAGAAACGAACTTGCGCATACACAACTGCATCGTGAGCTTGCAATGACTGTCAAGTGAAAATTCACAGTCCCCTAAGTCACCGAGAATCCCAGTGGCCCTCGGCGCGCTAGTGCGGCCTAGAAGTCATACACATAGGCTTGGAAGAATCCAACAGCAAGGACGCCACACACACTCACAACGTGGGTCACCAAGAGGCCGGCTGCACCCACCGCGAGCCTCGCGCCTGTCGCGTGCTGGGCTGAACACCCGCATCGTGAGCTTGGGGTGACTCTCATGAAAGCCAACACAAAATCAGGAGGCCCACTTTGAGGGGGTCGAGCCGAGCCCTCCCAGGTATCAGTCGGATCCGACTTGACCTTGGGGTCTCTAGGCTTGACCCCCTCAAAGTGGGACCCTTTTTTTCTCAAGTGCGAATTCACAGTCCCCTCAATCACCGAGAATCCCAGTGGCCCTTAGCGCGCTAGTACGGCCTAGGAGTCAAACACATAGGCTTGGAAGAATCCAAGAGCGAGGACGCCATACACACTCACAACGTGGGTCACCAAGAGGCCGGCTGCACCCACCGTGAGCCTCGCGCCTGTCGCGTGCTGGGCTGAACACCCGCATCGTGAGCTTGCGGTGACTCTCATGAAAGCCAACACAAAATCAAGGGGCCCACTTTGAGGGGGTCGAGCCGAGCCCTCCCAGGTATCAGTCGGATCCGACTTGACCTTGGGGTCTCTAGGCTTGACCCCCTCAAAGTGGGACCCTTTTTTTCTCAAGTGCGAATTCACAATCCCCTAAGTCACCGAGAATCCCAGTGGCCCTCGGCGCGCTAGTGCGGCCTAGGAGTCAAACACACAGGCTTGGAAGAATCCAAGAGCGAGGACGCCACACACACTCACAACGTGGGTCACCAAGAGGCCGGCCGCACCCACCGCGAGCCTCGCGCTATCGCGTGCTGGGCTGAGCACCTGCATTGTGAGCTTGCGGTGACTCTCAAGAGCGTGAGGTGAATCAAGCCTCATCAGAATAGTTGTAGGATTGCGTAAGATGTGTACCTTGCGAATGGTGACGAGATTTTGAGGTTGTGGTGTGGAGCTTTCCACTTCTTGCTTGTTTGCATCCTTCGCGCGGCTTCGTGTGGTCCTCGTTTGGAGCAACGCTTCCTCCCTCTGTGCATTCTTCACGAGATCAAATTCGTAACTGAAGTACCAAATTTTTGCAATCTAGATGTTGAGGACCACAAGCTCGCGGATGTGTGAATTAGTTGTAAGTATGGAAGATTGGTGTTGGAGATGGCGGAGACCCTCAATGTCGAGTGAAGGTGATTAGTGAACAAGTGTCTTGGGCATGCGGGGAGAGGAGGAAGGAATCTTCTAAATTTGGATTCCGTCATGGGTGCGGCGAGGTGACCCCGCAAAGGGTGGCGGCGAGGCAGTTGCTGTAAGGCCACCAGTTGCTATTATGGCCGCCCATGACTGGGCTCGGGCTCAGGGCCCCTTCGAATTACCACAAGCAAAGAAAAAAAAATACAATGAAGTGGAGGGCAAACTGAAATACCAAACATTAAGTCCAGGGTGTCCAAACACCGAGGACCAAAGACTACGAAATTGCTGATCAATAAAATCCAGTTTGTCTTTGTTCTGAATTTGGGATCTATAGTCTTTCCCAACGGCCATCGTAGTGTGCATTGTGCTATCCCAGGCAGCCTTCGTTACCCATCGGGTGCTCAAGTCCCAGGTGCTGTATTTAGTTTCACACGGCGAGCCAGTTGATGACAAGGTGTGGAGGTTGGAATTCGGATACTTTGGGTGGCCCAGCATTGAAGAAGGTAAAGTCATGGTGGTCCACCCTCTGTCCATTATTTTTGCCTCAACCTGCATTTCAATTTCAAAAGTCCATCCGCTTCAACAAGAACTGATCTCTATTTGGGTTTGTGTTGATCATGAATTGGCCCAATGGAAGAGGCCATGCTAGGCAGCGAAACATGGTGCTCTCGTCGTGTTGGAGTGGTGAACTGTCGGCGTTGCGACCACGTGCCGCAATGAAGGCGTGCCATGCTCTGTCGTTCACGGGGTAATCTAGAGGCAAAGAGAGAATGTGGCCGCCTCACGCAATGGCCGCGACCATATGTGATTTGGGTGAATTTCTCTAGGTTTCTACTTCACATCTTCATGATCTCAATGCTAAATTTGAATTATTCTTCTTAAAATGAATCTTGGATTAATTCCCGTGAACCCCTTCTACGAGCGGTGGTGGATATGAGACAATCCAATTGACAATTTCATCTCTGGTCCTTGATGGCATGAGAAAGTATTTAGAGGAAATTTCGTGGAGAACTTGTTGATTTGGATGTAGTTAATCTTTCCAAATTCCTAGTCCTATTCGTATACTCCTCTCTCTATCTCTAATTCCATCCCAACATATCTTAGTGACCTCGTTCCAATTTGAGGTCCAACTAGAATTGTATTCTTGCAAATCTTTTGTTTGACAACTCTAATCATTTTCTTGGACACACATGCTAGACCCTTTGATTTTTGGAATTGTATCACTCTTTTACATATAGGACCACTAAAAAGAGATGAGAGTCAATAACATAAATACAAGAAATGATTGAAATACTCACAGTGGCAATGCAATTGTCTTCTTCTTGGGTTCGGACACCTCCGGACTTCTGTGGCATTTCATGATTTAGAAGAGCATTCTTTGGAATCTTTGGTGCAGAGTCTTCTTCCTCTACATTACTTCCTCCACCAAAGCGAAGGGACTTCCTCAACTCTCTAGGGGTGGACTGAGAAACCTTGGACACTACCTTCTTCTTGTTCATCCTAGACTTCTTCAAAGCCTTGGAGGATGAGAAATAAAAACTACGACGCCTCTTTCTACTCCTCACGTCAATCAATTCAGGCTCCACTCTCCGGGTGTTCACAAGCATGGGGTGAATGAAGTTGACATACAGCCTCCCTCTCCTCTACACAAGGTATGTGAAACAAACAAACTAAAACTGGATCAAGTATGATGCCACAATAGACTTGTCAAATGGTCCAAGGTCTTCTACAATTTTTCCTAGGCATGGGACATTAGGATGTGAATTCCATTAAATAATTTTTGCCCGCAGCCATCAAGGACGTTCACTCCACTTCATCGTACAGCTTTCAATGCGCTGGGAAAGGGCAATTAAATCAAACTGGAGGTTTTAAGACCACACACAAAAATTAACTTAGCCCAACTTCCAATGTTGAGGGGCGGCAACTTGAGCATGTTTTGAGAGGACGGTTGGAATTCAATGCTCAAGCCGTTTCGGTGCGTCCACAGTCCCCAACACGTAATAATTGAAACTTGAGATGGCGGTGCACAAATTACGGTTTCCTATGGGGCTAGATTCTCTTGCTCCATTAAGGTGAAAAATTAACACACCTACTGCAATTTATTAATTGCTCACCTAAATTTCACTTTCATGAAAATAGAATATACATAAGGCCACGAAAATTTGGTTGCCTTCACTGTTTTCAAAGACCCTAAACCCGTCAGAATTCCACCACCTCCTGACCCTGCTTTGTGAGGATGGCTTGTGTTCAAGTGCATGGTCAAGATGTTCCACTGGTGTTTCCTGTCGACAAGGGAGAATGTGCCAAAGTCATGAGTCACCTCCTACACGTTCGCTTTCGATTTGTAGAGTCCTCCATCTACATTGAAGAGGAAAAGTTGTCCCAGTCAGGTGAATTGGTGCAATCCATTTCGGTTGTCAAGAGTCTAGATGGAGATAGCCATTGTTGGTACCTAGCCCCAGGGAACTATAGGGCTTATGGTCTTCCGCTCTCCATGCTTGGGGTTTCAACAGAAATTTGGAGTCGACAGTCGGATAACTCCAGAGTCGACATGCCATATGTTGCACGCAAGGTGTCACCCAGTCCACCTCGTGTAGTCTCCCCAATGCTAATCGGCAATACAATTCTACGGTCAGTCAAGGTATAGAAATTAGAATCCATCATAGAATTGTCGAGTGAATCGGAAGGGGAGCCACCTAATGTGATGCTTGAAAAGCAACAACTCCCGATCCCTTTTGAGTCAAGGGAAAAGGCTTCTACACACTCAGAACCAAACACCTCCTCCAATAGTCCAACCCCATCTCTATTGTCACGTCCTCCAGTGCCCCCATCTTCGACTCACCAAGTCAGTATAATGGAGTGCTTGAAGAGACTAGCGACTGTACGGCGTTCGCGGAATGAACTGTCCAACATGGATGTTGATGCCGTGAAGCACCATCGTGTGCAGTACTTGCCTACACATTTCAACGGCGATGTCATCTTCGAATTGCCTCCATGTCGATCCGCGTCCTCGTCCTCGGCAGCCAAGAACCTCGAGGGAATGGATAGGCGGTACGACGGACACCCATGGTGTAAGCTGATGACCACGAACATTCACAACTCCAACAACCTCAAGTTCCGTAAGTCATACTGTGCTGGACACCTTGCTTGCCAAAATCCTGACTGCGATTATGTAAACAGGGCTTCCAAAATGAATGAAACAGAGTGGACTGGTTACACGATCTGTCCTTTTACTAAAGGGGGGAGTCCTCCCAATGATTGTACTCTAGTATGGAAAGTTTTCAAGAGCCCCCCCTTGTGCTTGAATACATGCGATGCTAGAATATACTACGTATATTGCGAGAATGAAAAAATGACTAGGGCCGCTATACACTTTGGAGATCATGCGCACCCTGTAGCAAAGGGTGTGTATAGAGACTCAACAAAGAAAATCTCAGGACTCATTGCACAACAGGTGGCCAAAACACCCATGGCCACCAACTTTGCAATTGCGCTCTCCGCTAGCAAAGAGTTCTTCACGAACTATTTGTTTCACAATGGTGAAGGGGAAAAAGAGATGTTGAAGGGAGAGGAACTAGAGGAAGTCATGGATCGATTCCAATATCTTAGCACTCCGAACATTAGGAATGTCATATCATCGTTTCGCTCCAACAACAAGGGAGGGGTCATCGACAACATCATGACAATGAAGAAAGAGTCAAAGTTCGAGTTCATACATGACAATGTCTTCCCAGGACAGGGAAGGGAGAAGGTCTACCTCTTCAAAATGCTCACAGAAGGACCCGGAAGTGGAGTGGACCTCGTCAAACGAATGCAACCAAGAGGGGATTTACAAAACATATGGATAATGTTTGACCACGTCAGACGCGTCAACGAGTGGAGCACCATGGCATGCCACGTGTACGATGCGGAGTACAAAAAAGTGATGACCGTGGCCACCTGTGACATGCAATCAGAGAACACAGAGATCCAAGTTCAATTTTGGAGATCTCTAAATACGGTCATGGCAAGACACGGAGTGGAGCACACCAACTTCAAAGGATTTATGGCAGATAGCGCGATGGCCAATTGGAATACGGCGCGGATTGTCTACGAAAGTGGGTCGCCTGATGAGAAAATGGAGAATCACGAGAGAACGTGTTTGCTGCATTGGAGTAGTTCGCTCCACAAGCATACCCAGAAGCACATCAAAGAAGCATTCCAACAACAACACATTACCCTCTGCAAACAATACAAAGAATCCAAGACTATCGAAGAAGTAGAGACGCGGTACCTCGCAATTCGATCCTGGTGGTTGTCGTCGGGTGCTACAAGTAAAGAAGATCTTCATCACTTGGACCACTGGCTAGCCTTTTGGCATTTTCGATACCTACAGTGGGGAGGCTTCATGACTATGGTAAGTGACTTCCTAAGTTGATTTTGAAGTATCCATCCTCCTCTATCTAAAGTGGTTGTTGAAGAATAGAGGTGTACCCTCCAAACTTAGAGGCATGTACATGGCGACTTTGATTGAGAATATTCGAGTAGGAATTACTTTTAACTTCTACGAAATTATTGATGAACATGTGAGGGGGGACCCAAATGGGGGGTTCAAGGATAGGGCACCTAGACCTTAGTCGGATCCGACTGAAGGTTCTAGGCTCCCAAATGTTACTCTTTTTTGAAGGATTCCCACTGAAAAAGGAGCTCTTAGACCCCCTCCTCAGAATCTCATGTTAGTCTTTTTCCTCCTTGGTAGACATCCCGTCTAGTGCTCATTCGTAGAGAGAAGAATCTCTTTCATATTTTTACATTCACGAACATCTTGGTGTGTAAGCAAATGAGGTTCATACATTTGCAATGAGTCCAGGATGATCACATGGGCTATTAACCCTCGAATATGAAATTGGATGTCCTCACTCATGTGTTATGGATGGATGGATTTGTAGAAATTGAGTTTGGAAGAGATGACCAACCTACCTTTCTGCAATTTGTCCGAAACGGTTCACAACAAATGGCTTCAAATGTCGGGAAAGCGAGGAAACAACCTCTTCGACGCAACCTACGATGACAGCATTCATGCATGGATGCAAATGACCAACTATCGGGCATACCTCAGAGGACATGCATCTGGATCGGGGCCGTCCAAGGGGGAGCTCAAACTCAGAGCTGCGAGACGAAGTGGATGTCCCAAGATAATCGCAGAAGCGTTGAACACGTTGCTTGGAGCAGAGGGGGTGGGAACAAGAATACCACACTTGGAAGGAGAAGAAATCTTTGGGAGCACAAAGAGGAAGTTAGACATACCCATCGGTGATGCCGGAGATTCACATAGACCGGACAAAGTGAACTTCTCTCAGCCACGTGTGAGAACCAGGTCCACAACGGCTTCTCTTCAATCTTTGGAGGGCCCAAGTGAACAACCTCAAACCCAGATCCCTAAACATGTCACAATGGCATTTGAAAGTGATTGTGACACCTCCAAGTGGCACATTGCTAGGATCAGCCACAAGTCCAATGCAAAATGCCATGCTCAACAACAGACCACCAACATCAGGTGCGCCTCCAAAATCGCAAGGGGAAGGAAGGGAACACCAGCTCCAACCTATCGAGGCCAAAAAGAAGATTATGGGAGCAAGCGGGAGGTGGTGGTCGACTTTTGGTTCTGTTGGGATGACATTGAACGATGTGTAAAAGGTACGAAAAAGAAGTGGGTCATTGATTGGCCTGAGGTACCAGAGGTGTGGCCTGTTCTCAGTGGGACCAACCTCAATAGGGAGGAGACTCTACTGCTACAACATGCAGGCTTCCACCTTCAAGAAAGGCCGACATTGTCCCCACGCCGACTCTTCACCATGTCGAAGGTTTTCCAAACTGTCTTATATGACCAACCAACGCCCAAGAACCCGGATGCATATCCAACGATTAGGAACAACCGAACCATTTGGAGGATAGCTAATGCACCAACTACACAACAACGAAACAAGTGGGAAAGTGCAGCAAATGTTAGAGGACAAATAGTGGGAGTCACCTTGCTCCCCTTCCCAGGCCTTGGTGCAATAGTGGCGCTTGAGACAGGGACAAACACTAACAAAAACATCTATCGAATTACAGTGGGTATGTTCCCCACATGCACATGCCCAGACTTCGTGAATATGGTTGTTTCAGCTATTGGAGGTCGACAGCAATACGTGAATTACAAACACCTATACTACTTGTATAGGTACTTCTGCAAGATGGACATCCATGAAGATAAATTCATTCATGCACCTAGTTATAGCTTCAATGAACTGAAGGTACTCCTAGTTCGAGCAGGAATCATTATAGTTCCAATATAGGCAACCCTACATTTATCCATGTACTTCAATTACATAGTATTCATTCACATATATTGCGATTGAAATGATTTGCAGTGTACTAAGGGAAAATGTTAATGCATTCATGAAATATAGAAGCATGTTTTATAAGTGAAGTGCTTTGTTGCCAATTTATATAGATGACTATATTTCCAAGTATTTTTCCTAGTTTCAAAACATCTTCATAGTCTTTTTACTTCCCATGTGTTCCCTTTCATTTTCCCATTTTTTTAAATTCTATTTTTATTTAGTTTCTCTGTCCCGAGTTTTCTTTTCCCAACTTTAATCCTTTCCCCATTTTTTTTTCTTTCCCCATTTTTTTCCTTTTTCCATTTTTTTGGCTTCATCCATTTTCTTATCTTTCTCCCATTTCTCCCTTCTTTCCCCATTTTTTCCCTTTCCTCTTCCTTTGGATTCCTCTTTTTTTTTCCTTTTCACATTTCATTTATCTTCTCCATTCCCTACAATTAGGGGGAGGATGTCAACATTTTGGTAGTTCTTACAATTATGAAGAGAAATGAATTTTATAATTGTAAATTATGTAAACCACAAAAACTAAAGATTCAAGTCAAATGCCGACCCTTAATCCATCATGGCTTCTACTCATCAGTTCACACAAACCTTGAGGTTTTCTACTCACCCTAAACATATGCACTTATACAAACTCACATGACAAATCCCAATTGTTTGAGGAAATTCAAACACCAAATCCTATGTATTCAAATTAGCTAGTGAAAACATCACAACTAAGTTGTGTCTAAATGGCATCTATCTGTAATACTAAAACCATCTAGCATATTTCCCGTTGTAATCATTGAACTAAGTGCTTCACCTTCCAATAAAATTTGACAATCTTTTCCCATTGTAATAAACAATTTCAGAGGAATAAAAAATAACTCATTCCAAAGTCCACGATTTTAGGGGACACGGTCATAGGTCACAATATTCACTAAAAATAGGAAATTTTTGTCTATTTTGGGAGAAAAAATGAAAAAAAAAATTTGGGGGCAAAAAATTGCCTCCAAAAATTTTTGGAGGCTCTAGGCTCACATACTCCATACTCATAGCTCACAGGCTCACGGCTCTAAACTCACACACTAGCGTTTTTGGATCCTAAGTATAGGGAATTTCCTCGGCTCCGCATCCACGGTGAATTCCTCTATGGATTTCTCTACCAAACCCATTCATGATGGGGTGGTGGATAGCCCTCCAAACCGGAAACCTCGCCTACCAATGTCAACCTCGCCATTGCCTTTATGTTCCAAAGAGCCTTCTGAGTCACTAATGGACCCATCTACTTTAGACAAGGGGATCCAAAGAAAGTTGTATGGAGACGCAAATTATCCAATGTCTGCACTGGAAATACTATCCCCAGTCTTAGAAAACAAACACGAGGAAGCCATTTCCCACCTTGTTGACCCTCCATTGCCTCCGCAGCAACGGTTGTCATCTCATGGCAAGAAGATCAAGAGGAAGTATGCTGGACCTTCATGAAGTTAGTGCTTAGCTCCATCATGGGATTCCTGGGAGCGCCGGTCCTCGAAGGCACAAAGGGCAAAGCAAGTCTACGAGGCTGGGAAGATTGCAAAAGGATATAGTCGTGGACTTGAAATTCTGAAGGCCATGGAGAAGATGAAGAGTAAATCGCTCCAATAGTAGTTCCTTCTGATAGTTGTATATTGTAGAGTGGAGATGGTCAATTGTTTTCGAACAGTTCATAGTTTTGGAGGCATTGTCATTTACATAGTAGGGGATTATATCTAGTGTGTAAATGATGTTGGTAGCTACAATCCTCCTAACATGAAAACCATGATGCTTGGAGATTGTATTGGTACCATTCGATGTAAACCGTTCAATTTTGGCAGATCTAATAGTCTAAGTTCCTTGTTTTCTTTGATTGTAATGGCCTTGTGAGTAGGAGCTCAACATGAGGAGGTCGTGGATGTAGGAGAAAAAAGTGGATGATGGGCTCCAACATAGATGTAAGCACAAGAATTGTAGAGACAAAAACATCCAACCGTTGCTCTTAGTAGTTTCATGAGCGACAACCAGAATTACCATGCGTTAGATTGGAGTTTGGGGAATTGCGGAGTGGCGTTTGAATGTTTTTGGTTCTATGATTTCATTACTTACATCTACGTTGGAGCTCATCATCCACTTCCTTCTCCAATAACCATGGCCACTTCGTTTGAAGCTTCTACTCACAAGGCCAATACAATTGAAGAGGATGAGGTCCTTCGCTCCCAAAAACATGATGGTAGGCATGACTAGTATATATGGTTGTACATAGTAAGTGCATATGAGACATCAGTACTTGAAATTTGATGCTTTGTTGGAGACTTTGTAGAAAGAAGTTTGGGAAGAGGGCATCCAAAGAATGAAGGAGACATGTAGATCTTTAGACGAGCTAATTCCACAACGAAGACAAACTTTGGGAAGCAAAAATACGAGAATTCGTACAAACAATTCCCAACATGCCCATTGAAAATGAACCTTAGAGGATGCGCTTCATACAACATAGTGTATGAGAGTCAATCTCAATGGCCATGTTAGGGAATCGTTTCTATGAAATCTTGTGTTTTTGCCTCCTTTGGTTCACCTCTGTTGAGGAATTAGTTGGTTTTAAGACCTTCCTTTCTCCTTCATGATGTTTGTAGG
This sequence comes from Straminergon stramineum, assembly GCA_963920665.1. Lineage (NCBI taxonomy): Eukaryota > Viridiplantae > Streptophyta > Bryopsida > Hypnales > Calliergonaceae > Straminergon > Straminergon stramineum. Next base: position 13,195,066 of record OY987273.1, read on the forward strand.
TGTCGTAGCCACTTTCCAATCATCCATTTCTAATGATGGTGAGAGGAACTTCAATGCAAATGTCAAGTAACTTATGAATAGGTATACAAGAACTCAGAGGCATTGTTGTATGCGAAGTGGAGCGTAAGTACCGTTACAACACCAAAACATCATAAAATGACTTGAAATATTGTCCCAGGGGATTCTAGACTGTTGCTGCAAGCTGAGATTATCTGTATTACCAACTTAAGCACTCTCTTCATCTCTTTTCTCTCTTTTCCGGATCACTACTTTTCTGGAATCCACTATGGATCCACTCCTTTCCGGAATCCGTATCCGTCACTTCTCACACACACTGGTTTTGGTGCCTCTATTTTACCCTCAAAGGGTCCGCCTTTGATTCTGTAGAGGGGTAGGGACTCACCACTCGTATTCCTCACACTCCCTTGTCTCTCTAAACTACACAAAACAACCTTAGACCAAATGTTGCAATAGATCAAACCAAGAAACACTCTCACAACTTCCCGGAGGGCTCATCTAGAAGGCAGGTCACTTAGAGCCGTAACAAGTCTTTTCTTCTACAACGACAAATCAATAGAAACCAGAACCAATGGGGGATTGTTAGTTGTTCACTAGACTGATCCTAGGGTTTGAGAGGCCTTCCGGAGAGTAGGATGGGGATTTTTCTGCTTGCGGTAGCTTATCTCCGCACGGGACCCTCCTTGGTATTCCGAACTCGCACCCACGCCACTCTTTGCCAGATTTCCGTTCAAGTGTTTTAAAGGCACCGCTCACAAGACCATATTCACAAGCCTAAACTACGTGACAAACGTTCCCTCCCAAATCAGATCTAGTCACCTCAAATATGTATTCCTCCTTTCCTCCTCCTCTCTCTTACACTTCAACGCTCTTACAAGCAAACACAAGAAAGCTCGATATACAACAGATCAATTCCTAAATGTCTACTTGGTGGCTCAGATTATAGAAAGAATGACAAGATACCAACTATACGCACTAGGATGGAATGAGAGGACAACAAGCCTACCCTCCCTTTAAAATTCAAAACCCCAAAGCCAAAATCCACCTGGAAATCCAAGTGACCAATCACAAACCTCTTGAGAAACCTGGAAAGTTAGATCCTAAAAATCCAAAACCTGAGCCCACACTTGGAAACTCAGATCAGATTCAAATTCAAATCCTAACTAAGTAAAAACCTAACTACTTCGCCTTTCGCGCCTTCTTCTGATTGCTCCCGCCTTAACTTGTTGGTGCCCAGATGGATGCCCTTAGAGTCGCTTTTGGAGTTGCCTTCACTGGGGCTGTCATCAATGCTGCTTGAGTCTGAATCTTCTGGATTCAAGATTGGGATAAGAAACTCTAAGACCTGCTTCTACCTCCCATCTAGATAGTCAATAATAGCGTACCCTTCCTTAGAATGGGTAGGATTCCTAAACTTCCCTACAGCGAACTTATCCATTTGGGAGGCTAATCCGGATCCCTTCCTAGGTAATCCATATACCTTTGCCCAAACCTCCTCCGTCCAGGTTCTGGGTCGCCCCCTCATTGTCAGCTCATATGGATTCGGAGCTCCTATGACGAGCTCCTAAAACATCCAATCATTCTTTACAGTCTATGGCCTAAGGAACAGACCAACACACCCTATCATGCTCAAGTCATCTTCTAATTGCGACTGGTCCCTCAATCTTTCGCGAATGGTCGGACAAACCATCCATGCCATAACTAATGGTTTACGAATATCTCCCTTCGCCATCATAAACTAGAACTAACTGAACTGTTGAAACAATCGCTAACTCACCACTCTTTCACTCAACTATACGAGCGCAAAACCACTATGGAAGAAAGAGGAAGAAAAAATGGGAGTGGTGGGGGTTAAGTACTTGTCATCCTATCGACCATTCTAGAAGCGGACTGTTTATCCATAACGGTTCCCTAGATTCCTAGACCAGAACTCTAGACCATAAGTTGTTGCTATCTGGGTTTCTAAAATCCAGATCCATCTTGGATCCTTTTACGGAATACCTGGATCATCCTCTCAGCCTTAATGCAATGTTTAGGCTAAGAGGATTCTTATTCTGTTCTCCTATAAGAAATTTTGAAAAATTCTTTACTATTATAGACCTATTTTATACTAACCCGGTGGATTCCGAGATTATGTCTCGCGATAGATGTAAAGGGATTTTGGTTTGGTTTGGTTGCCCCTTTGTTGATGTCATTTGCTTCAAGTAAGTGTAAAATACAATATTTTTCCATTCAATTGTGCCTAAATTTCTTGTAAGCATGGAGATAAATTCCATGATAGTTGAGCACTTCAAGAAAGACTTGAAGAAGGGGATTCTACTCATTTGAATGTCCATGTGAAGCCTTATTTGGTTGTTTGATGTGAATGTATTACCGTATGACTCTTTCCCACCCTACACATGTAAAAAGTTTGAAATTTGTTTTATATTTCAAAGTGGGAAACAAGAATTGTGATAGAATGTATTTTGAAGAAACAATAGTATATCATTTCATTTTATCATCATCGACATTTTTCAATATGAAAATAGAATAAGTTGTTTTATGATTATCATCAAATAGTAATTTTGTGAAAATCTTGATATATATTCTTATAGAATCCTTGTTTTTCCAAGATTAAGAACACCCACTTTTGTTATTACTATTGTTCCATTGAGACTTGAGAGTTGAGAGTGAATTTTACAAGAATATGAGCACCCTTTATTTTTGAATATTGTAGAATGGTCCCGGTTATTTAAAAAACCAAGCCCTATCTATTTTTATCACAATTGAATCTTTATTTAAAATAACTAATTTAGTACTGATGAAACCTTTGTTTGTAAGAGTAAGAGCATGAATTTTCCTTTTCTATTACGGTTGAGTATTTCCTTATTAATAAGATCAAGAACATCTTTTCCTTCAATTGTTGTGTTTTAATCTTTTTATAGATGACAAAAAGAAATTAAAGAGCACTTGTTATATTTTTTGGTTTTAGTTTTAGTGTTGAATCATTCCTTAGTTTGGAAGAATAGGAACACCCATTTCTTTCATTATGGTTAACCCTTTATTGTCATAATATTAAAAATAATGGCCTTCTCTTTTCCTTTTACCAATTTTGAATTTTCTTTACAAGAGTCAATATATCCTTTTTTTCTTAATTATAAGCCTCACTCCCAAAGTAATTTCTACATCAAGTTTATAAAAATGCGAACACCCTTTTATTGGTTATAGGATATGAGAAAATTGATTCCTAAGAGTATAACAAAAAGTGTACCCATTTTATTCCTAGATGAAGATTTAGATTTTTTTAAAAGGTTAGTCTAATCTTTTTTTCCTACATTGTTAGATTTCAATTTAATTTGTTAAAATCGTTGTAATACTTTTTTTTTTCCATTCTTATAGGTGAGTAAGTCTTAGAAGAATAAAAGAATCAAATTAATTGGTTTAAGATAAGAGAATATGTCTTCCTAAGAATAAGAATACCCATTTTATTCCAATGAGAAGACTTTTTATTGTTTTGATAAGAGTTACGATATCTAATTATGGAAAAAGAATCATAAGTTTGTAACATCCATATTTTCCCATTATTGCACTTGAATATATTATTTTTTAAAATGAAAGCACCTGCTCATCAGCCTATGGATCAAATAATACTTTCTTCTAAAGTATATAAATACAAGAAGATTTTGTTTCCTAAAGTATGAATACCCAATAGTTTGATAATTAGTATAGAATCAAAGAATATTTTGTTGAAGGATATCATTATAAGAAGACCCTTCTTCTAGAACATTACAAAGGAATATTTATTTTATGAGAATCATAACACTCATTTCTTTGGCGAACAATCACATTTTCTCACAAGAAGTTAAGGACTTGAAGGTAGTATATGTTATAAATGATAGCAATATAAAATAGCTATAAATAACCACAACACAAAGTCCTTTAGGTGGAATCTAGACAGTAACAACAAAATACTCAATAGTCAATAGTACTCTATAATGCAAGTATGGATATAATATGACCTTGTACTATGAGCCTCACTATACATGTGCTATTATGAAAAGTGATGTTGAAGTCAATAAATTGTACTAAAGTTTAGTTGATAACATTTGGATCATTCTCAACACCACTTACCTCGCCATGCTCATAGGCAGATGACTCTCCAACCCCAAGCTTGCACTTGGTACGAGTGCGTGAAGTTGGTCTATTCGCATTCAAAATGGATTCCAAGAGGTTGGAGTCCTTCAAAGCTTGGAGGGTCCTTGTTGTTTGCGGAGAGTGTTGTTCCAACAAATATTCGAGTGCTTGACTCTAGTAATAAGGCCCGTACATAGAGTCAAGGTATGCCATAGTAGTCAAATCTTCTAAAGAGTCATTTTCATCTTGGTTGGCCACCCTCCATCCTTCTAAATTCCAACAGTGGCATTCTAAATGAGGGCCCCACTTGAAGGTTTCGAAGCTTTTATCAAAATATTCTCCAAGGCATTCGAAAAAAAAGCCCTCTTCCCTTCATTATGTGGACTTGTTCCCATGAGTCTAGGTGCAACTCGAACAATTTCTATTGGGTCAGTTTCCCAATTCAATTGGAAGCTAGCAAGTCCCTTTTCTTGATCATGTTGCCCTTCTTGCCAGCTCCGGAGTAAGTTTGGGCCCCAATATTCCTCTTCGATGTTCTATCACCATTGTATTTCCAAGAAGGTGGAATGTATGTCATCAAGTTGAACATGGCATATAGACAATTATGAAATGGTGTTGAACAAATCACACAATGTCATCTAATGAGACATTGCGTAATAAGACATTGTGGATGGTACACATGTGCATAGGATCCAAGTGCCCACCCTCCTTTGGGTCCGAATTGTTTGAGACATATGGGACATTTTGTATGGTCCAAGACAAAAGGGTATAGGCTTTGGCCATAGTAGCTGTCATTGCTTCTCTTTGATGTGGCAAGACATTTGATTTTTGTAGTCCCACATCATAATTGCCCAATCAATTAGATCCTTCTCAGGCATGTTGATGGGAAACATGTCCTCCAACAATGCCCACGAAGTGAGTCCGTTCTCAAGCTTAGGGGCATTTGCAACAAAGTTCTTCGAAACTTTGTCCAACTCTTGGGCGACTTGTTGTGATCTATCCATGGAGAGAATGTACGCCACCTTTCAATGATAGTATTTGGCTACCAGTTTGGCCAAATGTGCTCGAAGTGTATTGTTTTCTTCTTGAATGCCCAATTTCTTTGCTAACATAACGGGAAGTGAAACTGTAGGAAATGAAAGTGAATCTTGAGTCCCTTGGACATCATTCATGTCAATGGTAGCAATCTTTGTGATGGTAGGAAGAAATGAAGTTGGAATCACTGTAGAACACTTCATACGCTTAGAAAGAGGAGAACGGGTAGATGAGATCGCTAGTGATGTCTCCTACGAACTTGTCCAAATGATGTGGATCATATTCAACAAAGCCTTGGTCCATGTCTGATAAAGTAAACATCTCACGCTCTTTTTCTCGAAGGCATTGCAGTTCTTTAGATTGTTGTGAAATGAGTGCATTCTTGTGTTCCAAATCAGATCACAATTTCTTCACATCTGATAGTAGTGAAGCAATCATGGCATCTTTAGGCTTCAAGAGGTCGAGAGCCCTAGCCAAAGTCATAGTGTTGTTGGTGTAACACACTTGAGATTAAGGAATGGGAGCATGGACACCTCCTTCTATGGGCATGTTGTCATTCGGGCTCAAGTCAAAGACGTTGTTGGCATTCTATAGTAGCAAAGGGGAGGTTGAAACTATTGTTGAGGCTGATGCAAGTCTAATTCGAGTGGTCGAGCGTTAAACCTTCATGGGATGTCTTATTCTCTATCCTCGTGATGATGACCCTCTTCCAATATATGGAACTCAAACTTCCACAAGGGTGATAGTTTGTTCCTTTGATCATACTATTTTTGGAGCTCGCATACCATCAGAATTGTTGTCTTCTTTAGAGTCCTTTGTGTCGACTTCGATAGTTTCTTTGTTTCGTGGATCACTTTGAATAGGTCCAAGTCTCCCTTTGGGGAATTTCAATACACCTTTTGGGATTACCTTAATGTCTGGATGTTGTACATATGGACTTTACTTGATCATGGACCAATCAACTTCTTTGCTTAGGACTACCTTTGCATATGCTCCTCTAGCAATGAAGAAGAAGACCTCATTCCTTTCTACAAAAGGGATTTTGTAGAGGACTTGCTACAATTCCACACACCTTTGAACAAAAGTTGGACTTTCACAATACTTTAGGTTTGCATTGTTGGTGTGCCAATTGTGATGATGGCGCCATGCTCGAAGCAACTTCCCAATATGACACCATTCAATGTGTCGCGAGCTGTAATCCTGGAATTCACCAGGTTAGTATTAAAGAGTCTATAATTATATAGAATTTTTCAAAATTTCTAATAGGCAAAAAGGATTAGAACCCTCTTAGCCTAAACATCTCATTAAGACTAAGAGGATGCTCCCGGTATTTCGTAACGAGATCCAGGACCGAACCGGATTCTGGAAACCTGGATAGCAACAGCCTACGGTCTAGACTTTCAGCCTAGGAAAATAGGAATCCGTTACTGGTAAACGGTTCACTTCAAGAACGGTCGGTAAGATGAGGGGTACTTAACCCCGCCACTCTCATTTGTTCTTCCTCTTTCTTCCACAACTATTTTGTGTGCATGTAGTTGAGAGAAAGAGTGGTGAGTTAGTGAACACTTCAGGAACTACTAACTGTCCAGATCTCGGTCTAAGTCTGTAGTTTGCAATGAACGAGGGGGATATCCGAAAACCGCTAGTGACGGGGTGGATGGTTTGTCCAACCATTTCGGAAAGGTTGAGAGAGCGGTCACAACTGGAGGATGATCAGAGTGAGATTGGGTGTGTCAGTCTGTTCTTGAGGCCATGGACCGTAATGAACGACCAAATGATTCAGAAGCTTATTGTAGGTGCTTCGAATTAGTACGAGTTGACAGTGAGGGGGAGACCCGCAACTTGGATTGACGAGGTCTGGGCCAAGGTTTACGGATTTCCCAAATAGCGATCCGGTTTAGCTTCCCAAACAAACAAGTTTACAGTCGGGAAGTTTAAGAATGCAGCCCATTCTAAGGAAGGGTATGCCATTAGTGACTACCTAGATGCAAGGTAGAGGCATGTCCTAGAGTTCTTGATCCCCATCCTCTATTCGGAAAAGCCTACTCGGGTTACGGTTACAATAACAAACACCATCTTTGGTGCTATGGAGGGAAGGCCAGTCAATTGGGGCAAGGTAATTGGAGCTGTAGTCTCCAAGCTTGTTGCCAACTTAGGGAAAGCTAAGACCAGCCCCATTGGTCCTTATCTATTCCATCTCTACCACCATGTAGAGCTCTTGAGTAATGCGGAAATGGTAGAGTATAATACCGGATCTACCATATTGCAGTACGATCTTATAGAAGAAGTAGAGGCGGAGCAGTCGCCGATTGAGGAGGAAGAGGATCCGGAAGAGGAGGAGCAGCTCCTAGATTGAAGGCGGAGGAAGTCCACTGATCCAACTTCAGGAGGGAAGCTTCTAACTCAAGAGAAGATTCCCACAGAAGAAGAAGGAGGCATATCTGGATTCTTCAAGACCAGGTTCAATTGGGTACTACAAGCGCAAGAGTACCACGAGAACTTGGTGGATCTGCTCAGGAGGATCAGCCGGGAGTTGAAGACGAAGCCAGAAGACATCCTTGTCGTTTTGAAGAAACTTCTGAATCCGAAAGTGCTAGAGAAGAAGGAAAAGAAGATTGAAGGCCTGGAGAAAGAGAAGGTGGACCTTCAAGCTAGACTGAGCTAGGCTCAAGAAGAGATGGCCGCAGCAAAGCAAAGGGAGAAGGAAGCCCTATAGCTGGTCAAAAACCTATCCAGGTTGGTGGACAAGCCGGCAAACCTTGTGATGAAGGCGGCTCTCGTGCAAAACCAGCTTGCAGAAGAAGGGCACCTTACCGGATCTAAGGTGATCTAGATCCTGGTAGACTTCTCCTTGAGGAAGGAGTCTACTTTGAAGGAGATGCGACAGTTGCTCAGACGGATTGATCCGAGACTCTCCATCATTCTACGGAACCCTTCTCTACACAACTCCAAAAGACAATCCGGGGGAGTGTGAAGACAACACGAGAACCAAGTAAGCAACCGGAAGCAACACGGGAGTTAGCACTGCTGAAGATTACAGTTTCTCCACCTATCCTAGTATTCCACCTTCCGGAGAAGGAGCCACTCTAGACACCTCGCACAGAAACTCGTGGTGAATTGGCGGACCGGATCGGAAGACTGCTGAATCTGACCTAGACCCATCCGGAAGGATTTGAGCATATGCTGCAGTAGCAACAACCAAGGAAGGAAATGGACCCCATCATTTTGGATGAGACATCTCCAGGGGAAGAAGATGAGAGGGAGATCACTCAAATTGAGAAATCTGAGGAAGAGAAGTACCGCACTGGATTGGAAGATGAAGAGGAGGAAGAAGGGGAATACTTTCCTCCAGAAATCCGGAAGATCCAGACCCGGGCAGCATTGAGGATGACACCAATGAAGGCAACTCCAAAAGCAACTCCGAGGTCATCCACGCGTGCACCAGCAAGTCAAGGCAGGAGCAACCAGAAGAAGGCGCGAAAGGCGAAGTAATTAGGATTTTAGGTAGTTAGGATTTGAGTTTTGAATCGGATCCGGATTTCTAGGTGTGGGACTAGGTTTCGGATTTGTAGAATCTGACTTTTCTGGGTTTCTCGAGAAGTTTGTGAGTGGTCACCTGGATTTTCGGGTGACTTTTTGGCCTTTTTGGCTTTGGATGTTTTGAGTTTTTAAGTGAGGGCTAGGGTTGTTGCCTCTCATTCCATCCTAGTGTTATAGTTTGTATTTTGTCATCCTTTCTTTAATCTGATGCCACCAAGTGGACCCTCATGAATTGAACTGTCGTATATCTAGCTTTCCGGTGTTGTCTTGTGAGTGTGTGGAAGTGTAAGAGAAGAGGAGGAAAGGAGGAATCCAGATCTGAGGAGACTTAGACCTGATTTGTGAGGAACGTTTGTGATGTAGTCTATACTCGTGATTTTGGTTTTGAGCACGTGCCTTTAAAACACTGTAACGGGAGTCCGATTAGGAGTGGTGTGGGGGCAGGTTCGGAATGCCAGGGAGGGTTCCGTGTGAAGATAAGCAACCGCTAGTGGAAGAAATCCCCATACCACTTACCAGAAGGTCAGCCAAACCCTAGTATCAGTCTAGCAAACAACTTACAATCCCTATATCAGTTCCAATTTTTGTTGGTCTGTCGTTGTAGTAGAAAAGTCTAGAGGCAGCTTTGTGTGACCTACCTTCGAGATTGGCCATCCGGAAAGTTGTGAGAGTGTTTCTAGTCTGATCCAATGCAACAGTTGGTCTAAGTGTATGTTATGTAGTTTAGAGAGAGAAGAGAGTGTGAGGAATACGAGTGGTGAGTCCCTACCCTTCTATACAATCAAAGGTGGACCCTCTGAGGGTAAAACAAAGGTATCAAAAAACCCGGAGTCTTTGTGTGAGAAGTGATGGATTCAAAATCCGGAGAAGGGTAGATCCGGATTGGAATCCGGATTGGGTTCTGGAAAGAGAATGCTTAAGTCTATAGAATGGATAATCGAGGCTTGCAGCAACATACTAGAATCCCTTGGGACGATATTTCGAGTTAGTTTACACGTTTTGGTGTTGTAAATGGTAATTACCGCCCGCTACGCGTATGACACAATGTATTCTTTGTAGATTTGCATTGTCCATGGCTTAGCTTCTTCATTCCAACCTTTAAAAGCAAGGTAGTCCCTACTCTTCAACGCATGCCATTACTTTTGATGAATGGTGCCCCTACACTTCTTGTTCTTGTCTTTGCAAACTTCCTGTGTTCTCCAAGCGCGCATGTAGCATGTGGAATAGGAAGTGGCACATCATTGTTGCCTCCATTGGCCATTGGATTTGTTGGTGTCGGGAACGTTTCCACGAAAGCGTAGATGAATTCAGAAGAAAGTAAATATTCAACCCAAGGTTAATACATGTAGCCAATGAAGGATGCAAGACCAAAAGCTTCAATGGAGAATGAATGTACCAGAACCGCATAGGCAACTCGATTTATAGGCGGGGCGAGCATGGGTGCCTTGGGTTCAACAGGTGCTTGCGAATGTTCAATTGCATGTACAATGACCACGACTTCAAGGAGGGGCATGCGGAGATTTAGAGAGGGGAAACGCGGGTCCTCACGTGGCGACCTCAGATGCACCACAGGGGACCGTAGATGATGCTAGATGTGTGGGGCGACCTTGGGTCAAAAATTGCGACTGCATGTTTGTTAGGGCGACTACATGTCTCCTAGGTGTGACTGTAGGTTTATCAAGGGCGACCACATGTCTCCTAGTAGCAACTTCGGGTGTAGCCAAGGCGACTACCTGTATCCTAGGGGCAACTTCGGGTTTACCTAGGGTGACTATGGCTTCGATGGAGCGACCACGGGTCAACCCTTCCCAGCCACGGTCGCTTTGAATTTGTGATCGCTAAAATTGTGCTCACCCTCCATACAAGGTCACCTTTCCAAGGTCCCCCTTAGACATGGTCGTCATAATGGGATTGCCTACTTGCGTATTCTCCCTCCTGAGATCGCTCCTAGACACGGTCATCCTAAACTTGAAGTTACCTTTCCACATTGTATTCGCATGCGCCCTTTTATGTGCTATGTGGACTCTACTAGACATCATGTGACATCTAGTTGTCGCGATGTCGTGGTGTCTGGATAGAAAACCCTAACTGGTGGATGTATCAAGAGGAGGTAAGGAAAAGAAGGATTGCTCGAAAGGCAGAGGGCAATGTAAATAAAGTATAGATGTTGACATATATCAATGAATTTCTTTTGCAGTCTAATTGGATTTTGATGTCAATGTTTTTTGCCTCAACTAAATAAACATATAATTGTGTAACGTTTGTTGCTTTTGCAAGCACTTCCTATTAGAAGACCATAGTCGATTAGTGGAATGAAATGCTCCCCCCCGCTTTCTTGCTCTCCCACTTCTACTTTTAATCAAGTAACTCCATTTCTATGTTGTTAGGCATTGATCAAATAGAACTAGTGGGCAACATAGAAATTGTGTCAAGGATTGTTTCCCCCATAGTGCCCCAACTGTGAAGGAAGTGGATGAACATTGTCTTTGATATGAATGACATTCTGTATCATTGTACACTCAAATCCTACGCCTCAAAATTTCAATCGTATAAGCTCAAAGACAATGCTTTGTGCCATCAATATCCCACGATCATTGGACCCAAGGCGCTCTTCACTTGGCATAATGCAGGTAAATTCCTCTGACAGTTTTCAAAGATCGCAAATAGGGTGGTAGTCTAAACTTCCATATTGAAATCTAATGAAGAGTCGATCATAGCATACCTTTTCAAGAGTTGCAAAGCCCCATTTGATATCATGGCTCAAGAACACTATAGGAAGATAGAGATATCAATGGGGAACTTTCTTTTGTTTGGGTATAAAGGGGTGTTCCTTAAGGTCCTATCGGAGAAGTTGTTCTCCAATCCTAGTGAGGGCACGTCTTTTACTGCAAACAACACCTTTCTCATTGACGACTCTTCGAAAAAGAGCATTTGCAATGAGAGCAGCAATGCGATCTTCATAGAAACCTGGTTGCACTCCAAATAGAGGGACGATGTCCTCATGGGGGACCTCCTACTATAGCTCTGGTGACTAGAATCCAATTGCGAATTGGGGTGACTACGAGAATATGTCGCGAGACGAAAATTTGGAATGCATTGAGTTAGTATAAAATAGAACTATTCTAGTGTTGAATTTTTCATTTTCTTGGTTAGGCAAATAGAAGTAAAATCTACTTAGCTTAATTATTGTAGTTAAGGCTAAAAAGACAAACCACGTAATCTCTAACCGTACAAAAGTTGAATTCGGAATTGACTTGGAATCTAGAATGGATCCGGAATTAATTAGGGCAGCAGTAACGACAATCTGTCCCCACAGGTGACATGCAAGATTCAGACCCAAGTAGTAGTGAAGACAACTTCGGTGAAGTTGACTCCAGTGAGGGCACCCGTCTGAGCACTAGCGAGTTAAGGAAGCAGGAGGTAGAAGAAAGCACAGAAAGCAAAGTAGTTAGGTTTTAATTAGTTAGGATTTGAATTTTGAATCTGAACCAAGTTTCCAAGCGTAGGCCTTGGTTCCAGAATTTTAGGATTTGACATTCCAGGTTTCTTGGGAGGTTAGTGATTGGTCACCTAGATTTCCAAATGGCTTTTTGCCTTTAGGTTTTTGAGTTTTTAAAGGGAGGGGCAGGTCTGTTGCCTTCTCATTCCATCCTAGAGCTTATAGTTGGTATTTTGTTATCCTTTCTTTAATCTGAGCTACCAAGTGGACCTTCAGGAATTGATCTGTTGTATATCCAGTTTTGTTGCTTTTACTTGTGAGAGCGTTGAAGTGTAAGATAGAGAGAGGAAAGGAGGAATCCAGATCTGAGGTAACAGAATCTGATTTGGAGGGAATGTTTGTGATGTAGTTTAGGCTTGTAAATACGGTCTTGCGCATGGTGCCTTTAAAACATTGGAATAGAAATCCAACAAGTAGTGGTGTGGGTGCGAGTCCGGAATACCAAAGAGGGTTCTGTGTAGAGATAAGCAATTGCCAATGGAAAAATCCCCATCCTACTCTTCAGAAGGTTTGCCAAACCCAAGGATCAATCTAGTGAACGACTAACAATCCCCCATCGGTTTCAATTGTTGTTAATCTGTTGTTGTAGTGGAAAAAGGTTGGATATGGCCCTAAGTGACCTGCCTTCCGGATTGACCATCTAGGAAGTTATGAGGGTATTTCCTTGTCCAATCTATTATAGTATACTGTCAGGTGTATTTTGTGTAGTTTAGAGAGAGACGAGAGTGTGAGGAATACAAGTGGTGAATCCCTACCCCTCTATAAGATCAAAGGCGGACCCTCTAAGGGTAAAACAAAGGCATAAAAATCTTGAGTGTAAGAAGAAGATGGAACCGGATTCAAGAAAGGTAAAGATTTGGAACAAAGAGAAAGTAAGTGGAAGGAGTGCTTAAGTCAATAAAACGGATAATCTTGGCTTGCAGCAATAGTCTAGAATCCCTTGGGACGATATTTCGAGTCATTTTACGACATTTCGGTGTTGTAAGGATACTTACGCTCCTTTGTGCGTACAACACAATCGCATTGGAGTGAAACCACTTAGCGCTCGTGACTATGATCATGAGTTTATTGTTGATGTGATGAGGGACTTGGCCCAGAATGTTGGGGTGCGCTTCGAACTTCCCACTGTGAATTTAGTAATAGAACTTGCCCATCGTAGAACATAGATTTATCCGTCGCCCGCCTCCGCTACAAATTGGAAGTGAAATTTTATGTATTATGATCTTATACAAGCAACATTCGTTTGCAAATAAATATTTTGACATCTAAATTTGCCTTCCAATTGTGGGTCTCTATTTTTGGAATTCCATCCCATGTCTCTCATTTTCTGTTGGAAATTTCTTTGCATCTACTATTCGACAAATGATAATGTGTGGGAGGCTTGCTTAATTTATATTTACTACAGGTTGGAGATGCTCATATGGTCGTCTCTATCAAAAGGTAGAGGCTAACGAGAAGCCTAATATCCGGATTAGAGAAATCTCTCTTGGGGCAATCAAACTTTGTAGGAGGGAGCTGCGATACCACTCCCTTCTCCAAGTCATATATGTTGCGCTCTACTATTGATGTGGTGTCTACGGATTTAGACTACTCCAAGGGAGACGTCGAAGATGGAGTTGTGGATAGTCCACCAAGTCAAGGACCGGTGAGTACCCCGATCTACTCACCATCCCCACTCAAACGATCATCTTGACTCCAGTAGGATTGTTCTCACCAACTCCACGGACAAAAGCCACGACGAACTAAAAATTCAACCTCCCCATCAACGAGGGGACAAGCCATCCTTAGCAAGAGGATGATATTCCATCCAAATGTGTGTATCCCTTTGCATATATAAACGACACAAAACCAACGTCATCCTTGGAGGATTGGAGGGGAAGTGCGCCAATTAGTTTAGGGACTAGAGGGCACTTACTTCGATTCAAGGATAGGGTGCCTCTCGTGGCTCTATCTACGGGAGTAAGATGGTCCCCCTCCACTGACAATCTTTTTTGGCAAAGGGCTCTCAAAGACCATTAACAATTGGTAAACTCAAAATCAATTGGATTTGGAAACCCATATATAACCAATGTCAATAGGTCACTGCCAGGACCGCCTCCTCGACAAGCCAAGTCTCTTTCTACCTACGGGGTCCTTCAAAACACCTAGAAAGAGAACGAGATGAAGAGTGGCCCTTTGAGTTCGGACATTGGTGGCATGTCCAACTCTAGAAGTCAACTGAACTATCCTTCTCGATGCAATGATATCTTCAAGGGTTTGGCAAAGCTAAAAGCCGTCAAAGCAACAAAGAGCAATTGTATAGCCAATATCAATGCCTAGGCAAGCATGTCAAGTTTTGAATCCATTGGCTTCCGAGCCCACCTTACTATTAATAGCATGGTACAGAAAATACAGAAAATCAATTTTCTGAGAAGTAGAGTGCTTCATATTTAGTAAGCCTCTTCGTTTCAATACAGATTCTAAAAAGTAAATAGTTCATAATTCATTCATTTCAGGTGAATAGGAAAGCAATAGTTACATTCTCTTTGTTTATCCTAGCTCTTGAGTAAATCGAGCCTACTAAATGTAAATTCACTCGCTCTTCTATTTCTTGACTACTTTGAACATCGTGTAAGTGAAATCCTCCTTAGTGGTTCCAAACAGAATGCGGCAACACATTCATAAGCTTTGAGGATTCTTAAAGGTTGGGCTCCGTATATCTTTGGGTTCAACAACTTTTCTTTGAATAAAGCTTCGCACTCGAGTTTTCAAAGTCTCAAAATGACCATATTGTCTTAATTTAATGAATAAGGCCTTTCACCCTATTTTTTATTTTATTTTTTCACATGCGGGTAGGTCTTTACCTCAAACCACAATAGAACTTGATTTGCAATTTATCCCTAGTCAATTCCAAACCCCTATTGATGTGATTGTTCCATGTTTTACTTGACATTAGAATAAAAAGTGATAGTGTTGATTATGATGTTTGAAAAAACTTAGACATTACATCCACAATCACCTTGTTTTGATAGTGACATCCCCATGTCTTTCCTGACATTTCACAGAAATCAAGTTTCTACATGCTTTGAGTCTCCGACGCATTGTTGTCATTCATAACATCCTCTATTTTCTCATAACATCACCAAAAACAAGGGTTTTTTATAGTGTCCAACTGGTATGGACATCAATCAAATGAACGTAGAGCCTACTAAGATAGTCGAACATAGTTCTCCTTCACCCATCGCAACTACCCCTATAAGTTGTTCTACTTGAAAACTCCATCTCATTTTATGGATTTCTAGGTTGGCTCAACTTGATTTGTATTATAATTTGTACATAGTTGTAGATTCCAATAGGCAAGATATTTTTTTTGGTGAAACAAAACTTCAATTAGATCAAATCATGGAGTTCTCCATTTTCAAAATCAATTTTGTAGGCTAATACAAAATACTGGAGGACCTAATATATGAAGTTTTTACAAATTTCTTCTTGTAAATTCTTGAATCGCAAGCTCTATCAATGACTTAAACAATCATACATCTTCACATTCTCCAGCTTGAGAAATACTTTTTGCATAACCATCCTCTCATATAGAAGCATCGAAAGTACCTTCTGATGTTCAAGATGACATGATAATTTTGGATGCCATTCTTCTAGAAGAGGCGATTCTTCATCCGTCACTTGTTTTGAAGAAAGGAACAAAAGAACAGGATTTGCCCTCACCACTACAAGTATGATATAAGGTCTTGCATTTTCTATTTGTATTTAGTGATTATCTAGGGATTTTGCCTACTTGTCACACCCCTATCTCCTTGGAGTGCCCAAAGTGCCTTAGTGAGCACGGGGGACCTTGCAGGTGACTTCCCAAGCCTTGCAATAGGCTAAGAAGGGAGAAATGAGACACTTCCGAGAAAACGGGGTGCAATAGAGCCTTGGTTAAGAAGTTCATAGTGGCATGTCATACATGCATAGAAAGCTCTTGAGAATACACTTCTAACCATCTAAAGAACGCATGCTTTGGACTAGTAGGCTAGAAGTTATGGCCGTTTAAAGTTGAGGGTGTCCCGGTGGCGCTATGACACTCAAAGGCTAGGTGTGAGGGGTTTCTAAGGAATCACTCAACAAAGCAAGGCATGTAGCATATCATTGGAAATCTACAAAGACATGGAACCTTGAATGCCACGCATTATGAGGTTTTAAGACATTAGCCAAAAGTTATGGCCAAGAGAAGGGTTGTGGTGAAGGCAAGACGCCACTCTCGGTGAACCCAAATCTTTGGAGGGCCATGATTTTGTAGGAACTTGTCCAAATGGGACAAATGAACAGTCCATCGGCATTTGCTCATCATGTAGATATCCAAAATGCACTTGCATGAGCAATTTGGAGACCTAAATGCAAAGTTACGCCATTTGGAAGTTCGGGAGTCCAAACGAAGGGAGAACTTGAGGATTTTGGTTGGAAACAGGTGGTCTTCCAAAACCCAAGGGGGTTTGGGAAGTCCCTTTGATCCACAAGGGGAGGTTCTACCAAATACTACAAAGAATACTATAGGAGGGGTTGGCCTCACTTCTCACTCCCTCTTGAAGCCTTGGTGAGTCCCGGTGATTCATCGAAGGTGATGTAACTTCACCACTAGTTTTAAGGCTCCTTGAGACACTTGTATGTGTGTCCCTGGGGCACCGGTTGATTGGAATCCCACTCCTTGCTAGGCCCTTGGCAATGTGTCTCCAGTTGTGAGTCCCAATTAGTGTCGGTGTGAAAGTAGCAAGTACACAATGGGCCTAGTATGAAGTGGGGTGACAACCCAAGGTGGTTAGGACGGTGGTGAGTAGTGCCAACATGAGTCCTAGTACAATAAGATGGAAGTTTCGCCCCATGTCACCAAGTGATATGCCAAGTGTCACGAGTAGAGTGCGTGCTAGAAGTCTCGGGCATTGGGACTTAGTAATGTGAGTTGGAAATTTGAATTAATGTTGTGAGTGCATGGCATGTGCAGTGTTAAGTAGTTCAGGCCTAAGTGATATTGGATTTGGAGTTGTAAGGTGTTATTAGGGACACAACACTATTTCTATAAATGGGTGTTTTTTCTAAAATTTTTGATGGAGTCAAAAACTTTGTCTATACAAGATAGTAACTAGTTATAAATTTTTCCGTTTAATAGCAAGGATCAGATCTTCCATGTCTTCTTAGAAAAACGTCGAAGGATGTCAAAGTTCCATTGAGGTCTAGGGTGACCAAGAAGTGGCTCAATGTTGTCCTAGATCTGAATGGAATTTTATATGTTTGTGAAGATGCAAAGTCCAAGGGTTGGTCCAAGCAAATTGCAAAGGCAAAGCAACTAGACTTTACTACTATTCCTGTAGTTGTCGGACCAAAATCAATATTTATCTATTCGTAGTGCAAGTAATTTCTTCAGGAATTAGGGCAGATAGCATTCGTTTTGGTATAGAGCTCAATGGAAAAGTCCACAATTGAAGAAGTTTGCGACTATCTTTTCAAAGATAAGGAAAAAATCCTTTCTCGTACTTGGGCAAAACTTGTGCACAACATTGAAGTGCAAGGAAAGTCCGCGGTACATCACGACATTGAAAAAGCCCAAAAAAAGGAAGGAGCTTTTCCTAAAAACTTTAATAGCTTGTTTAATGGCTACGAAGGGAAATTCACGCTTGATAATACTATCGCAATGGATGACAACTCGATTAAGCATATTATGAACTAATCAGAGAATCAATGGTGCTACAATGCAAGCCTAGAGCAATGAGCTTGTGAGCCTAAAGTAGCTAACACAAACTTTTTGGATTTTTTTTCTACAAAATTATTTTCCCAAAAAAAATATTAAAAAAGACTTGAATTTAATATTTATAAATAAAGTTTGAAACCTATGACCATGTCACCTATAATTGTGGATTGGGTTAAATTTTTTTTTCTAACTTCAAATTGTTATTTGCTCTAGAAAAAGACCTTCAAACTTTCATGCAAGGTTTTAGCATTTAGTTTATCTACCACAATAGGAAATATATTAGATGCTAGTAGTACACTAGGTCCATATTAAGGACTATACCAAAGAAATGAAAATAAGCAACTTTTGGAACATCTCTTTTTCATAAAAGAACACTGATCTATATTTATCAATTCAAATGTAGTATCACTTCATATTCCAGTTTTTCCCTCAAAGATTTGAGTGCGGCAAGTCCAAAATACTTAACATAGCTAGTGCTATTTGGATTTATACATAAACATATATAGAATGAAAACCTTCAGTTGGGCTTTAAAAAGGATACCAACAAAAAATAAGAACAATCAATTACTAAAAATAACACTAAGTGAAGTGTCAATAAACAAACAAACATCAATCTCTAGAGACCATGTTGTAAATGGCTCAGTGCATGGATGTATTGTCATAGAAAGAACAATAGGATTTTTATATAAAAAAATTCATCTCACAATACAAGCTTTTTTTCAAAAAAGAAAAAGGGTAGTAAGGATTATAGGAGAAGAATCCATGTATGTTTGTTCCAAGTAATTTTAAGTGGACAAAGGCCTCACTTGCACCCATACACTAAAATGAACAATTAGTATGTTTTAGTGCGCATGCGAGGTGTCTTAAGCCTTATGTCACGTGTTATTGTTTTCACCTAGAAGAACTTAGACAAAAAAATAAAACTTGATCCAATACAAACCATACTATGTGCCAAATGAATTAGAATCTAATTAAAAGAATATGATTATTTGACGATGATTGTATAGAAGCCATGGTCGCTACAACTCTCTATCCTCAGTTTGTAGGCTCAAGAAAGAAGCAAAGAATATTTAAATCAACAACTAATAAGAAGCTAAATGGAGCACATCAATAGTTGGAGGGAATCCAAATAGTCACAAGATTATCCAGTAACTATTAGCAATGCATGAAGTGAGCTAGAATCATGTGAAACCAAGATTGTAGAGAGAGCAAAAATCACCAAGTGCAATTAGTGAATGAGTATAAACCATGAGCTCATTAGTCAAGCTAGTACAATTAACTCTTTGGGTATCATACTTGAGTTAATGATCTAGGTTAAGTTTAATTACATGCAGATCAGAGTCTTAAGACCATTTAGCCACCAAATAAGGTGGATATCAAGGCATGTATTGTTGTCATGTATAATTGTGACATGTTACCAAAGCCAAATAAATGTCTATAATAGCTTGGTGGCTAAGTTAATCACCAATTTGGGTAGTTAAACAAATTATGCTAGGTATTAGGACAATAAGTCTAGTTTGTCACTTAAACTATGATGAAATACAATAGTTTTATGAATACCATAAGAGGTATTATCTTCATGAGTTAAAAAAAGAAACAGATTCCCAAGATAGTAGAATCTTAAAATTTATCCCATTTCACTAGTATCTTAATATCAACAAATATGATATTGCCAAATATTTTTGGAGAGCCAAATTAGTTGCAACCTCACTAGTAAGGCTTGTGAATAACACTACACAATCAAGTTTATGTCTAAAGAATTCTAAAATATTCTTTGTACAAAGTAAAATATTGATTTTTTAGATAAATTTTCAAGCATGCATTTTGTTTCAAAGCTTGAATTTTGAATCTAGAAAAGAGAAAAAAAAAAAAAAAGAATGGAAATAGAATTGAAAAGTAACTAAGAAGAAATTGGGAAAAAAAGGAAAAGACAAATAGAAAAAAATGGGAAAGAAAAGGAAAAGGAAAACAAGAAAGAAAAGAGAAACACTCCCAT
This sequence comes from Straminergon stramineum, assembly GCA_963920665.1. Lineage (NCBI taxonomy): Eukaryota > Viridiplantae > Streptophyta > Bryopsida > Hypnales > Calliergonaceae > Straminergon > Straminergon stramineum. The sequence continues at coordinate 13,214,986 of OY987273.1, forward strand.
ATTTCATGAATGCATAACCATTTTCAATTCCATATGCTTGAAATCATTTTAATCGGACTATACGCAAATGAATCCAATAGAAATGAAATACATTGAAAAAAGTACCAGGCCTATTCTAAAACTATGATAATTCCTACTCAAATGAGAAGTAGCTTCAACACCTTAAAGCTATAACTAGGTACATGAATGAATTTGTCATCATGGTTATCCATATGGCAAAAGTATCTAAATAAATGGTACAAGTGTTTGCAATTCATGTATTGTTGTCGACCTCCAATAGTCGACACAACCATATTCACAAAGTTAGGGTTGCTAGTGAGCTTGTGACCCTATGAGTAGGAATTTTTTTTTCTAGAAAATAATAGGAAGGGACTTATGATTGTGGATTTTGAAAATCCTACATTTCTCTGAAAGTAGGGTCTTTTCTATGAAATAAAAGATACTTTCAACTTTTCCTTATTTTTTTGGAACCAATCAGATGTAGTGAATTAGGGTCAAATTCTTATAATTCTATATGCAAAGCAAAATAACAAATGTCTAAGATATAGCCATAAAACATAAAAATCCAATCATAATAGAAATCAACACACAATAGCTTGACTCATGAGATATGCCAATTTTGTGAGTCTAAGTCTCTATGGATTCAATCAAGGAATTAGAAGTCTTGGACAAGTCTAAAGACTCTCTCCCCTCACATGTAAACCCATCTATAAACTACAAGACATTTAGAGTGTAAGTGTCCTTACGGTGTCTTGGTTTAGAGCAACTAAGATCCGCAAAGGTTGTTGCCATTTGCTCAACATAAATTGGAAGCTCGAAGGCTTCTCCAAACTAAAGAAAAGACTCTGTTTCTTCATCATTACATCTACTAACATCAATCCTCGATGATTGCAAACAAATATGATATCATGTTAGAATTTTACAATAAGAAAGTCACGATACAAATAAAGAAAGAATTTAAAAAGTGCCAATTATTTTCTTTATGGAATTTTTCTTTCCAAGTAAATTTCTAAGGTATATCGTCCAGATCTTGTGAAACCAAAACTACTAGCGATGGTTGTATCACTACCATGGTTAGATTGAACTCATTCATCAAGGAGAAGATGGAGTCAAAAATACCCTTGATTTCTTCTAAAGCCATAATGTGGTAGCCCGTTCTACAACAATTGGTAGTTGATGCACTCGAAGGCAAGAAAAATAAATATTAGTTCAATGACTCCTTCCAAAAATGATATTTGGAATATGAAAAAATTAAATTCAACCTTGACCTATAGATGTGGTGTAATCCATAACCAAATGTCCTTTGACACTTGTAGCTTCAAGTAGGATTTGGAAGAATTAGGGTCTTTTTCACAAGCACCCCACCATGGCTTTCTTCCAATCATTGCCATGTCATATCGATGGATGTAGTTCATCAATATGTTGTCCCATGCAATGTCCACACCAACTTTCTTCATTGTTGTTGTGCATGTGAAAATAAAATAGGATTTTCCTTTCATGCCTAAGACCTTCACCGCAAAGGTGATGCTAAACTTCTTTACCTGCAAGAATCTAAAATTGATGTACATTAGAAATGCATAGAATGTAGTGCATTGTGAAGTGGTTGCAAGAGCTTTAGAGATTGCTTAGAATTTACCATCTTGGTATTGTCTATAGCCGAGGTCAAGTGAATGCGGTTCATGCCCATCTACTCCTTCTTCACCATCTAATAAGTTTCACACAATCCAATAATGTTGGACTTTGCTTTAGCGCTTCACAAGTGAAACACTATGATGTAGGCAAGGTCTTGCAAGTGCTTCAAGGCAAAATTGAGTGCTCATTGAGAGCCTCATCTCCCAAGTCTTCGATTTGTTCCATTCAAACACTTCATGTGATAGAGAAGACAACCACGACACGTGCAAGTTCTCTGGGCAATCAAAAAACACGACGTCCACCCCGAATCTAACGTTTGGCACATCATAAAATACACCAAGCTTTCCCTTAATAGTTGCCAACATACATCAAATAAAAAATCAATTATGAGCATTCCTTATGTTCATGTCAATCAAGACATATAGATGAATTTTCAATTTCAAATCTAAGATCATTATCTTCTTCAAGAAGACAAAGACCTCTTTGTACCAAATTTGTATCTTGGACCCTATATCGTCCACAAAGTCCTCAAAGGTGATATTCAAGATTAAATCTTCAAACTTGGTAAAATCATCTTCATTGAGAACAATTGCTTACATTACATGAGTGATGACATCTATAGTGAGTTGCAACAAAGTATCTTTCTTCTTCACTTTGCTCTGAGATGCATCCTACATCTTAGAGTCTTAATCCATTGGGGAAGATGTTGGGTTTAGTGTCCTAGCTTCAGCCTCTTTCTTGCCTTTGGCCTTTGCTTTCTCTTCCTTCTCCTTCTATTTTTCCTTCTCTACTAACTTTGTAAGTCGCAATACATTGTGGTTACAAAGCCTGTCAAACCCCATATTTAGAGCTTTTCTCCATAGTTGACATGATGATGGTGATGATGTGTAGAAAAAGCTTGTGACAGTAAAGGCATAGTTACCTTCCTCATATTATTTGCTTAGGCATGCTTCATCAAGATTACCACACAAGGTCCTTTCCAAATGAGATGGAACTTTCTAAAATGATAATTTTGAGAAGCTAAAATGTGGAAGAAGAACCCTATAAGCACAAACCCTAGCTACACAATAGCAATGGAGATTATTGTATCCCTTCATATTGACTCTACACAACACTTTTACTTGTGTTTATCATAGTAGCATGCCTCACAATATTTTGCAAAAACTCAAGTCTGAAGGGAAAAAATTTGCTCAAATAGATTGCTAAGGAAAATTCCAAAATTGATTGGAACTTAATATAGAGGAACAATGAAGATTAGGTCAAACTTTGATGCAATATTATAATTGTTAGAATTATCTAGTCAAATTTTTTTTAATTGATAAAAAGAAGAAAAAATTCACTAAATGAAAAAAAATTGTAAAGATGTAAGTAAAAATGAAAAATAAACCTTCTAATTTTAAGCAAATATTTTATTTTTGATATCCAAAACACCTTTGGATATGATCTTCAAATCAAGTTACCTATATTATGCTAAATTTAGCATTTAAAAAATTGAATAAATTAACTCTGGCATTTTTAATATGTTAGAAAGGTCTTCTTGTAATTGTTAATGTATTCATCTTTATAGATGGAAAAACAAAAGTAGTGTAGATTGTTAATGTATAACTTGTATTGCAAACTACATCATTAACTAGTACAAACAAATTATGAAAGTATGATTTTATTCAAAATTGTAGATGGAAATGAGAAACAAGCATTTAAAATTAAAATTTCAAAATAATTTTGAAAATATAAATTTTGAAAAAAAATAATATTATAAAATTGGATTTTTTAGTATCTCAATTGTAGCAATGTACTAATTATTTAGAATTACTAGAATAATTTAAAAAGATAAAGGAATACATTTAATAAGATCAACTTGTTAAATTAAAAACATTAGTATGTTGAGGGATAAAATACACTTTGACAAAGACAAATGCTGACTCTTTGGTATTAAAGACACCCTTCAACTAGTAATATTGTTGCAATATTGTTTCAATCATATTGCAACTAAGCCAATTGTCGCAATATTCCATCAATATCAAGTTTTGGCATAAGTATATTTTCATTACTACATCAATACTGAATGGTAGTAGAATTGCATTAAGGTAGGAGTTGTAGAAATTGCCCACTTAAGAGCATTTTGGCTTAGGATGTCTTCTATGCTAATCAAAGCATTTTCTAACAAATTTTTAGAGTAAGAAGAGAGGGAGACACATCCATCACAATTTAATTTGTAATTTTTAAAGTTAAATGGAATTAGATATGATTTTCTAAAGATCACAATAGTAGAGTGCTTTTTGAGTCCATAGGTACTGCCATGAAATGTAATGTCAAATACTTGTCCTTTAATGGTGCAAATGGAGTCTAAAAATGAAGGTGTGCTAACCTTAAACTTCAACAACATGGTGCATTTAATTGTCTAGGATGACACAAAGTCTCCCACCACTCATAACTCCACATTATGTACATTGAAATTTTGTCAACTTCCTAATCAAACTCCATCCCCAACCATTCCTAAAACTATGCAATGAGAATCCCCAATTTGCACCAATGCTTCAATGGGCCATGTTTTGTTCTTATAGTGACAATTCCTAATACACTTTGGAAACAATTCTTAGAGCATGGGCAGAGTTTGCACCTCCTACCTTAACCTTGTAAGGACATTGCTGACCACAAAGGTCTGATGGATGATTTCACTGTTGATTGTGGAAAAAGAGAATGCACCTATTGATCCATTAATCATAGAATTTTGGACATTGTCTTGGTCATGGGGGGTCGTGTCCTTAGTTGATTAACCCTTAAACAACGTGGCGGACGATTATTGTCTGATGAATGACAAGGAATTTTCCTGTGTCGGATTGATGTGCAACTATTCATCCTCAAAATTAGGGGTGGAAAGGGAAGATCTTCTATAGTAGTTTGACTCCCAATGAGTATTTTTGTTTTTTCTAAAGTGGATGATGTCACACGGTTCCAAAATGGCCGATTTCCACGATCAACAGCCCAACGTTTAAGGGTTAACCCCTAAATGCCCAAGGCACCCAAATGTGGTGTTTGGAAAACTTTAAAGTTAAGTAAAACCCAACTAAATTGCTATTATTATTAGTTTATATTTTTGGAGAATTCTTTTTGAAGTCTAGTTTTAGCATCAAAAAGATGATCTTAAAAATGAAGGATTATGATTTTTCTATTGAAGATTTTGTGCAAGGATACCTAGTGCAATCTTGACTTCCCGTAGTGTTGCGGGCTCTTGGAAATGAGCCTCAAATACACTACATCTTGGAGGCAAAATCACATTAGAAATTCATTTAAAAAAATCGTAGAATAGATTTTGAAAAAGCGTAAATTGATTGGGGTTGTGCATGCTAGGCCCTATAACCTCATATTTTTTTAGTGACCAACTTTTTAGAGTTGACAAGCAAAAAGTGAATTGAAATTTTTTCATAGTTTTTACACCCTCGTGATCAAACATTATAATCTTTCAATTTGTAAGTGATATTGTTATGTTTTCTTTTCCTATGTGATCTCTAACATGTCTAGTTTGAATTTGTAAGGTTACAATTCAAAAGAAATTGGTACAACTTATGAAAATGTTGACTTTTTGTTCAATTTAGAGCAAATTTCAAGAAGCTCCAAACAGGCCTTGGGCATTTAGGGGTTAATACCAGGGTTTCTTTTTTAGGCAATTAAATGCCCAATTGCCTCAAAAAAAATGGGCAACTTCAAGCCTATAGAAAAAGAAGGGGGTAAATGTGTTAAAAAATGCCAGACTATCATCATCGCCTTGTACATTGTTGCCACAATGTTTCCAAAACCTCATTTCATCCATCATGTAGAGCCAATACATACAAATATTGCATACAAAAATTAGATATTCAAAATTGTATACTCATAATTGGCCTCATTCAATTCAAATCCCCATAATGAAGGAGCCAAGGAATGCAGAACCTTCTTGAAAGGAAGGCCACATAACCATTTGTCTGAAAACCAAAAAAAAAAACACTGGTTAATACTGATGCAGTATTGAAGCAACGGGGGGCACTTTACCGATGACGCCACTTCAGAAGTCATCCATCGGACCACTCGCGGTTAACCGCTGAGCGTCACAGAGATGAAGAGCTTTTTTTCAGCGTCCAAAAAACATCCCCTCTGACGCACAGGGGTTAAGAAACGAACCGGAGTTAGTTCTCTCTCGAGAGACGAAGCATTTAAAATTTTTTTTTCAGTGATTGGAATGAATTAGGAGTTTCGTCGTTGTGGGCTATGAAGATCTGGATGTGGCTTGTTGGTTTGTGCGTTTAGAGTGATTTGTTTTTAGAAGAGTTTTTTCCAAATTTATATTGTTACCGCATTTGGCTTGTTTGAAATTGGGGGTTAATCGTTCGGTTTGCTGAGCAGCGGCTTGAACGATGGCCACTGTCGAGAATCCTTCTGTGGTGTTTGCGAGGCTTTTTTTAGAGGAGCGAGGATGCTATTTTTTGTTTCTCTTGTTTTCCTCTTAAGTGGATCTTCTGCGATACTGTTGTGGTTTCCAGTCTTTTCTTTGTCTCTGCCCCGAGTTTTTGTTTCAGCTGGTAAAAGTTCTCTTACTTGCCGGCTCTACTGGAATATTTTCATGAATGGAATCAAGAAGTAAAGAAGCTCACCGGCACATGTCTAAGGATTCGGACGCTGAGTACTTGAAGTATGTTACGAAGTTCATTTGTGGTGGAAATTGATTTCCAGAGCACTGCTCCACAGAAACCTGAGGAATTTGACTGCTGTATGCTTCGTCTTTTCGCAGGAGGCAGTAGCTCAAGTAGGGTTCTGGTGAGGTGAATCTTATGAGGACTGTCATCTTTCTGGTTCTCTTTGGTGAAAGCATCTTTGTTCGCCCCCAATCCAGCAGAGATTTCTTTAAGTTCGAAAGCAGAAATCGATAATAGAGAATTTTTTATGTGTATTTGAGGAGTCAGAGACGCTACTTTGAGCTTACGATTACGTGCAGCGTGGATACTGATGCAGGATTTGTCTTCACGAATAATTTTTGAATTGAGTGCGTTTAATAATTCTGTCAAGTATGTTGTCCTCACTTTCCTTATCTTTGTAAGACTTCTGCCTCGCTTATTAGAAACCTGCCGAGAAACATGTTCAGGGTGTGGTCATTTCTCACAAAATCTTTTTGATGATCGTCTTAAATACACCATGTTTCGTTCTGCCTTCCAGATGATATTAGATTGACAAAGTTATTCCCTGTTCCTGAAAGTCTTATATGTTGCTGCTTTATCGTCTCAGGTAGTTATTATCCTTTTTTGGTGTGGAAAATATTACTTCCTCAGCAAGAGAAGCTTTAAGCATTGAGAACGTCTCATGTTTGGATATGAAAGGGGAGAAAATTCTCGAACTTGACTGGTTGCTAAGCATGGCAGCCGATTAGTAGAAGAAGCTGAGGCATGGTGAGGAGGGTGAAGTCGGATATAATTTTATGTCTACAGGAAGGCAGGGTAGCGAGTGCGAGGAGGTGACAGCGGAATGGGGGCTAAGGTATCTGCGGACCGTGATGTTGGAATCGGGTATTCGGATGAAGATTGTGGGACCAGACTAAAATGGGACGAGATTGTGGAGATTCGAAAAGAAGGTGAATCAACAGAGGAACTGAGTGTCCACTTTGGCTATCATTGCCAGTCAGGTCATGGTTCCTCAGGGCACCAGAAAACGGTGTCTAGCTCAACAGGCACTCTCTCTGAAGCGAGCCCCATCGAGAATGGTTTCTCTGTTACCATTCCCAGTGGCTTCAGAAATGCTAGAAAAAACAGCTCATTTTCATCCTTGTCAGGAGCTGCATTGGGTGCGAATGCCACGCTGGCAAACAGTACCATATGCAATGGCAAGCTTGGAGAGGAGATTCTCCCTGGTCTTGATTCTCCTAAGACATTCAGGAAAATGGATTCTTTGTATCGAACTTCATCATTGAAGGGTGATTTGTCGTCTTTGACCGCGCTCGACAGTAGACGCGCTATTGGGAGTCAATCGGTACCAGCCGAGTTGGGTGATTTGTCCTCACAAACAGCCAGCTTCTCAGGTTCAGATCAAAGCAGTTTTCTCCATGCTAGAGACGTGCAGATGGCTGGGGGTGCAGCAGGGGAGGATCGTGTGCAGGCTGTGTGTTCTGAGGACAAGGGATGGTTATTTTGTGGTATCTACGATGGGTTTAATGGCCGTGATGCTGCCGACTTTCTAGCCGGAACTTTGTACGAGAATGTTGGTTTGTATTTGCGCTTGTTGGAACATCAGACTCAGAAGCGACAAGCTCTGACTGACGCCGATGACTGTTACTCAGGGGAGGAGGATGGTATGGTAGATGATGAAACTGCGACACAGCAGGCAAATATCACTAGCAGTTTAACGGACAGATGCATTTATTCAGTGATGGACGACTTGATGCAAGTTCATGATTCGCAAAATCAAAGCTCGGACTTGCCTCAATTTCGACAAGGTGTCCTGGATGGGTTACGACAAGCATTGATCCAGACGGAGTGTGATTTTCTGGAGAAAGTGGAGCAGGAAATGCAGGAACGGCCTGACCTTGTCATGGTTGGTTCATGTGTGTTGGTAGTGCTTTTGTATGGTCGCAACCTATACACCTTGAACTTGGGTGACAGTCGAGCTATTCTTGCCACATCAAAGCCTCCTGTTCATGTCGCCAGGATTGGAAATAAGAGTACCTTGTATGCTGTGGAGTTAACAGAACGACATATTGTCGAGGATGCTCGGGAGCGAGAGCGGGTCATTAACGAGCACCCTGAGGATCCCAAGACTATAAGCGATGGCCGCCTTAAGGGGAAGCTCCGTGTTACACGTGCTTTTGGTGCTGGTTATTTGAAAAAGGTTAGTCCATCAACCGATTGCTGCTGATTTTTTCCTGACCTAACTTGGCCACGAAAGGCCAGCTTGCGATTTCACGACATGGAATTTGTGTTCATAACTCTTCTTCTGTGAGTTGCAGACTGTTATGAACAATGCATTGATGGGTATATTGCGCGTGAAGGATTTAAGCAGCCCACCGTATTTGAATGTCACTCCTTCATTAAACAGGCTTCAAGTGCAACCTGAGGATAAGTTTGTTGTCATTGGGAGCGACGGTTTGTTCGACTTCTTCACAAATGAAGAGGTGGTAGAGTTTGTAGACAGCTTTTTAATCGCCCAGCCAACTGGTGATCCTGCTAAGTACATGGTTGAGCAGCTTCTTCTTCGTGCTGCTAACTTTGCCGGTACAAATATAATTCCTTTGCCACCCTACACAAAGAGTCTATGTTAAGATTACCTTTTTTGCGAGTGAAAATGCTACTGAAGTTCTAATAATCTATGTCACTGAAATAAAGTTGAAGCTCATTTATTGCACCGGTTATGAATTGTCAGGGATTCCAGTGGACCAGCTCAAGTCCATACCAATTGGCCGCAGAAGAAAATTCCACGATGACGTGACTGTTATCGTGGTGGACCTCAGGACAGAGTTGTTTGCTGCAAATACTTAAACTTCCTAATAACGGTTTGTCTATAGCTACCTTTGAGCGCAAGGTCTATTTGTCTTCGTCTCCCACATTACTTTGTGCAGTTGATGGAACAAGTACAGCACGTGTCCCTCAATTGAGCGGGTGAAGTGGGCAGCATTTCCGGTAACTCGAAATGCCCCAGCAATATCTTGGTGCGATCATTTTCGATCACCAGCACTGGACATGGATGAAACGTACTAACGAAATCAAACTCTTATGGTGCTACTGCAATTACGATTCTTCACAGGTGTAAGTATGGGCTTCTGTATTTGTTGGCCGACATAGGTTGACCGGTGGTCATATTGTCTATTGTCTTTGATATCCTAATTAGAAAACAGGACATGGTTAGTGTCAGTTAATACCGTGAGCTAATGAACATGCTCGAACGGTGTCTTCTGACTGACTGATTTACTCGAGGCTCTATATTTTCACTAAATATACATTTCTTTAATCTTTTCTTTGATTTTTAATTTTTTGGAACAAACGAGGGAAGCCCTCGATGCATTGGGGAACAAGTGGAAAATGAAATATAACCCCGCGAACATGCTAGGCATTCCAGGTATATTCGTATATTGATGTACAAGTAGATTTGGAGATTATCTCACACAAATATGAGAAGTTGCCACACTGCTTATTGAACTGATCCAGGGATTTCCTGATATGTTGTGAACGCTGGGATATTCGCTGGTAGCATCTGGACCAAGCAAGTCTATTGTAATTCGTAAAATTCCGCCACACTGCTTGATTTGCAGCTTGGTGGCTTCATCTGGTTTATTTAAAACCCTCATGATTCCTCGAAGAAGATTCCAGAACTTGTCAATGCACGTAGACGAAATATCAGAAGGCTCTCCGAAGAGGGCTTGCTGGTGATCAGGGATAAGCCACGACACCTCTTCGGAAGCCGGGAGCTTGAGTTCGAGCACAATCGCTTCCCGAATTCTCTGTAGTACTAACAATCTGTACACAATCGCTACCTGCCCATGTACACAAACGGGGCAGAGCGTGACAATGGATAACGAAACCTTACTGCTCCAAACATTAACTGCTAATGCTTTGTGTCAGTCTTCCCAATTGAAGTGAAAATTCAGGAGTAGGACCAGACTCCACTTGGTGACCGCAAGTTGGGGAGGACTATCTCTTACTTTGTAAGTGGAGGACAAGTGTGGTGAAACCAAGGAATCCTCTGTCATGTGAGTGAGGTCTGTTTCTGTAATTTTTCACAAGTTTGAACTTTGATTGATAGTATGCATTGTACATCAAGCTTATTACATGATGACAATTGTACTTTTGAACTTCCCCATTCAATATGAACATCATAATATAAAATTCGCTTAGATATACTTAGGAGAATGTAGGAAAATGATGTTATATCTTTGACCTGTTGAACAGATGAGAGGCCCAAAACAGGCTCCTTGGGCCTTGAGGGGTTAAGAACAGAGAATTACCCTTACTATAGATGCATCCAGGGTCGGGGAAGACGATGACCTGGTGAGAAGGCAGAAGCAAAAGAGTCCACGATTGTGTGCAGGCCAATTAGGCTTGAGCCTCATTCGTGAGCTCTACCATCTTGTCCCGCTGTGGACTGGATATTGCTGCTTTGGACAACTACTTGGGGAGTAGCTGCCTATGTAGAAGGATATATTCCAAGCTGATCGCCGTTGCAAGAATCATTGATTAACCCCTAAATTTACTTGACTATGTTTTCACCCAAAATGCTCCAAAACTGTCATTTCTAGTACAAGTACCAAAGATTAGAAAAAATATATTTTTGGACACATGTAAATGTAGGATATTTTAGTATGCTGGTTTGAGAAGATGTAGAAAAAAATTTCAGAAATTTCTACTATGTAGATTGCAAGATAATAGCGTTTAAATTGACAAAAAGACTTTTTCTAGCCCTGCAAAAACCCAGGCAGTTGCACTTCACAAGGTCAAATCATTATGAAAAAATGTCAAAAATGGTTGTAACTCTTTGGATTCATTCTTTGAGGGAAGCTGGCCACATGCTTGAAAGTTTTTAGATCATTTAAAATTGTACAACATAAAGAAAAAAATTAGTAAGTAGAAAGAATTAGAGAATGATTCAAAATACTAAATTGTTAACAATATATTAATAGAATTGAAAAATGCCAATCTTAATGGTTGTAATGTTGTAATAAACAATCTACATCTAAAATTTTTATTTTTTTCTAAAAATATTGAAAATTGAGTTAATTTAGGTCTTCAAAGTTTATTTTAGAATGGAGATTTAATAACTATCCACAAACTACCCACAACTAAAACTAATCATAACTTTCATCTCATAAATCAAAATGGAATGATTCCAAGCTTTTCATGTGTATAAAAAATCTAGAAAATCAATTTAAAAATTTTATTTAAAAAAAAAGTGATTTTTGAAGATGTTATTTATGATGCCTGGGCTACCAATTGAGCAATGAAAACTACATATCATACAATAACTTTTTAACCATGTATTCAAAAGTAATGAAAATTGTTGGGCCTTAAAGCTACTCCTTGGGCACATGTTGTGTAAAAATTTCAAAGAAACCAAATAAAAATTCCATTCATAATGAGCTGCCTTAAATTGCTATGTTGCCAAAAAATGTCTTTCAGTCTTTTAGGGGTTAACCACTAAAGGACAAATTTTGAAAGTATCTTCCATTTCTTCTCTATTTATGAGTGAAATTTGTTGTCTTTACTTTTTCAAAGATGAAATCACAAGTCCAATAGTTGTCATAAAATTTTCAAAACTTTTGGTGAAAATACCAAATTACCATGTATTTGTGAATAAAAAATGAAGAAAATTCATATAAAATATAAATCATGTTTAAAAAATCTAAAATTTTCAGAATAGAAATGCATTATAGCATAGAATATTGTGGTATAAATAAAATTTATATGCAACTCCATATATTAAAATGTGATTATAGATTCTCAACTTTAAACTTCACTATAGGCCCGCCACCTCTTTTTGAACCATTGTGCATATTTCTGCAGTATCTTGATGTTGAGTGGAGGTTTTCATCAAGACCAAGTACAACATATCTAGGACTTTAGATGGGAGAAGGAAGACATTCTTAGGACTAGGTACATTCTTTTGGCCCACTTTGTTGTAGCATCCAAAGGGGGGATTATTGAGAGCCAATTGGTTAAGATTTTTCTTTCAAAAATTGACAAGTGGCTATTAGATTTGGTTTTATCATAGATCATTTTGAAATATTAAGGTAGGGCTTCATTGGCCCAAGCCTTCTTAGTGGTAGAGAGGTATGATTGTAGAAACTATATAGTCTAAAAAGCCTCTATAAATTTCTGAAAATTTGGGTAATAATGCACTTAATCATCACTAGCATTGTTGGTCATGTGGTCAAGATAGTCACTCTAAGAAAGATTCATTGTGCTAAGATTTACCTAAGGATTTACCTTACCCTTTGAAGCCTCAAAAGAAGGAAGCAATGAAAGTTGAGGTGAAAGATAAAGTAAAGTCTAAAAAGAAGCAATTGAAGCGCAATCATTGTAGTAAAATCAATCATGGTAATGACCACTAAAGGCCTTATTCATTACATTGAGACAAAATGTCCATTTTGAGACTTTGAAAATCTCGATGCAAAGATCCATTGAATTAATAGTTGTTTAATCCAAAGGTAAATAGAGCGTGACTTACAACAACTAAATTTTTTTGGAATGTGTTGCTTCAAATGACTTAAGACGAGCGAGGAAAAATATACTTCCATAGAGTAGAAGACAAAAAATATTCTTTCACATGAAGTGCCAAGAAGCAATAAATATAAAAGAGAATCAATTAACAATTAGTAAGCTCTATTTACTCGACAATTCAAATTCACAAAGAGAAATTATCTAACTCTTGCTTACACTGTCATCAAAAATGAAAGAATTATTGATGGTTGAATATTTAAACTCTGTATAGAAATGAAAAGGCTTATTATACATGAAGCACTCTATTTTTCTAAAAACTTTTTTTTCTATTTTATTTACCACTCTATTAATAGTAAGGGAGGCTCAAAAGCAAATGACTTCCAAAACTTTATTGGCTTACCTAAGCATTGCTATTGGTTGTACAATTGCTCTTCAATCCCTCTAACGCTTTCAATTTTTCCAGGCCTCTAAGGATATTCCCACATAGAGAAGGTTAGTGTGGCCTACTTCCATAGTCTCCCACACCACATAAGACCACACTCTGAGACCCATTCTCCTTCTACTTTACCTTGTAGATGCTTTAGGAACCTTCAAAATGGAAAGAGATCTTGAACCTCAAGGTGTATAGCAACAATGGATTGACACTATGTGTGGACAAAAGTCTAGTTTCAATTGACTTCGAGTCTAAAGATAGATTGTGGTCTCTAATAATCCTCTACTTAAACAAAGTATAGGTGAAGGGTGTGAAGTTACCATTGACCTTTAGCAAAGCATAAGGGATGAAATTGCTTATATTTGAGTAGAGGTAAATGAATTGTAGCTAACAACCCTAATTGTATACTTTTTATATAATCCCCAAGTACATCCACCAATTTGAGACCACTAACTTGGATAGCAGGACGCATAGGTGATGTGGAAACATCATCCCCAAGCCAAGGATGTGGGTGGATGCACAGTTTGATGTCTCAATAATTGTGTCACAAGGATGATTTTATGGAGTAGGCATTTCAAAGTAAATATCTTACAAAGTATTATAGTTCTTTATGCTATTTTTGGATAAAAATATAAAAACTTGATTAAAAAGACATTATGAGGCTTTTCCACCACAAGGCAAAGAACCCCCCTAGAATTAGCTAGCGGGGAGTGTATGGGCCCTAAACACCTCTAAGCAATGGACTCCAACATTGTTTCTGGTTATTTTATTTAATTCAATGCTTTTGAGTGAAAAAGACGCAATACCCCTAAATCACCCAAATATGTGCCCTAAAATCACCACATCCTCCTAGTACATGTTCTAGGAAGTTCGGGCAACCTCTTAGACCAAAATCCCAACAAAAATGTTCAAATTGGACCCAAAATGGGCCAATTGGAGTCCTAAGAACTAATTGTAGCACATGCATTCACTAGAAACCACCAAATCCACATGCATTGAAAAAATATCAGTAAAAATTGACAATTACCACCTCTAAATGGATTTATTTGCACCCTCACCAATAATTCCAACACAAAATGTATATACACTACACAATCCAAACAACAATCACAAGTCTACTAGTATTCTAATTCACTGTGCATTGACATCCAATTGGCATCTTCTCCATGATTCCATGGTTCAATCCCTAGGTGTTCAATTTCCATATCTTTTGATCTTTGTCTCTTTGGAGAGCTGACTTCAAGCTTGACGTCCTCCCAAAATTTCAAATCTTATTTCATTTGGATCACTCCGCTATTGGCCTCCAAACTTGATCCAATTGAACTATCCCAAATTGCAACGATCACCAAAATCCTTGGACTCAAATGACCACCACCACCTTGTGGAATCTTCAAATCCTTTGTTCTTGGTTTCTTTGGAGATCAAACTTTAAGTTCAACTTCCTTCCAAAATTTCAGATCTTGATTCATTGAGTTCACTCCGCTATTGTCCTCCAAACTTATCCTACTTGAACTAACCGATTTGCAATGACCGCCAACATCCTTGGACTCAAATGGCTTCCACCACCTCAATTTTCTTTCAAATGGCCCAAGACTAAGTTTGTTGGGAACCTAACTTGGCCCTACATCCACTCATCAAATTTCACTCAAATTAGTTGTGATGCCTCTAATATCCTCTCTCGAAGTTGTCGCTTCTCATTTGAGTGGCAACAAACCTCCTTTCGTAGAAACAACCACTATTGCTTCAATTTTCATCCTAATGATTTAAGACTAGGCTCTTTAGGAGTCTAACCTTGCCCCACAAATGTCCATCTAATTTTAGACCCAAATTTGTTGTAATGACCCCAATAACTTTTTCCAAAGTAGTTGCTCTCATTCTCAATAACAAAATCCTTTCCAATTCATACAAAAAACCTACAATTCTCCCATAATCCAAAAATCAACCTTCAAGATGACCTCCATCACTCTCTATTTTTCAACCATTTTACTCATACCATTACAAGAGAATTGGATCCCTCAATGAGCTTTGAGTTTTCTTATTAATTTTAGTACTTCTTGAAATGATCATGAAGTTGTCCACGTCCTCATCAGGGCCACTATGTCGGGCCACTAAAGTTAATAGTGGACAGTGGTGTGTAGAAATTGGTGGAGAGGCATACTCTAGCCATCTTCCATGGCTAAACCAAGAAATCTTAGAGATGGATTGGGTAATGGAGATGAAATCATGGAGATGGATTGGGTAATCATGACAAATTTTTGAGCCCATTATACAAATCTTGGCCCAATTAGTGAGTTTAAAAGGCTCCTTCCCATCCAAATTTTTGCATGATGAAGCAACCCCTTCTTTGGTTCAATTTTTTTCTAATGAATAAGTGAACCTACTTGACAAATTGTTTACCTCTAACCCCTAATGCATTGCAATCACCTTCCTAGCATTTTTCTTCCATTTTTTATCACATTTTTTCACCAAGCTCTCAAAATACATCATCCATCCAAAAGTTGGGGAGAGAGATCGGAAGAGATAGCTCTAAAACCTAATGTTTTCCCCTACATCAACTTCCCTAATGGACTAATGTTCATTACTACTTTCATCCACCCCTAATTTATTGTTAATTTTCTTAATTAGTATAAAATCTACCAAATTAGTGCAAATCGCGCTAAATTACTACAACTACTATAATTTAGTGTAAATTGTGCAAATTTGTTGTAATGCCCCCTAAAGTACTGCTTTTGGCCTAATTTAGTGGTTCTACTACTATTTTAGTATTCTAGTAGGAGTTTTAAGCTTACTAACTTCTTTTGTGTTTTTCATACTTATTACTTTTTATGGTTTTTAATTTACTTTTCGTTTCATTTCCTACTTCTAGTCTTTTGTTTGCATTTTGTCATCATTTTACCATTAGCCTAATTTGTTTAATCTACCAAATCTTGCTTAACATCTTTTTAGTTTTCAATCCCTCTTTTTTTCCCTAGAATTTTCTTTAATTTTCTCCTAATTATAATTATTAGCATCTTGCCCTAACCTCCCGAAGTTTCCATTGCTACTTAGCTGAGACTCCCTAATTGATGGTTGTGGCATAATCTAGAGTACTAACACTTCCAAACTTGAAAATTCAATTAATTAATTTATATTTTTTATTTTCTGAAAGGTGAACCAATATGGTGATTCATAGACATCTATATACATTTTCTTACAACTAATGTCTATCAACATTGATTTATTGACTTTTAAAAAAGAAATTTATGGACTGTCACAATAGTGAAGTTTAATACATATGGACTTTTTTCAATACATAAACACATAGAAATGGTTTATAGTGACTAAAGTAAGAGTAAATGAAAATATTTTATTTTATTGAAAAATAAATTCTTTAGTGCCAATATCATTGTATTTTATATGGTTACGGACTTTTATGGATTGAAAATTAGGTCTAGTCTTAGGAAATCCTTTTCTTGTGGATTCTACTTCTATTTTTATTTTTTTATTTCTTTTGCAAAATGTGTTTGAAGCTCTCACTATAAGAAAACTTTGTTTTTGGTGTTGTTTTTGTCATATACATAGTCTAGGCGTAAGTACCTTTACAACACCAGAACATTGTAGAATGACTCAAAATATCGTCTTAGGGGATTCTACTATGTTGTTACAAGCTAAGGTGCTCAGATTTCCTCCCTATTCAATCTATCCAATTCCTTACTCTCTTTAGGTTGTTTGTCTATTCGGAATTCAATCCACATCTGGCCTTTCTTGAATTATGGTTATGTCTTCTCCAAATCATTGGTTTTCTATTCCTTTGTTTTACCCTCAAAGGGTCTGCTTTTGATCTTTTAGAGGGGTAGGGACTCACTACTTGTATTCCTCAAACTCTCTTCTCTTATTAACTACACAAACTCCCATGATAATGTATTGCAATAGATTAGACAAGGGAACACCTTGACAACTTTCCAGATGGTCGATTCGGAAAGCAAGTCACTTAGGGTTGTTTCCAATCTCTTCCACTACAACGATAGATCAAAGACACCCGGAACTGATAGGGGATGGTTTCCTTGTTGCTAGACTTATCCTGTGGTTGGCAGGCCTTCTGGTAAGTGGGGATTTTCCTCTAGCGGTTGCTTATCTCCGCATGGAATCATGTTGGATTTTGGACTAGCATCCACACTACTCCTTGGTTTTGCCGGAGTACCGTTCCAGTAATTTGAAGGCACCATGTGCAAGTCCTCATTTACAAGCCTAAAATTTGTCACAAACACACCCTCCCAATTTGATCCAGTTACCTAAGATCCGTATTCCTCCTTACTCACTCCCTCTTACACCTCAACACTCAGGAAAACAAACAAGCAAAACTTTGTGCATAAAGTTGGATCCAGAATGTCCACCTAGTGTCTAAGATTAAAGAAAGGGAACACAAGAAACAATTGAAAGCACTTGGATGGAATGGGAGGGCAACAATGCAATCCACCCTTAAAAAAAAATCAAAAGGCAAAAAGCCACCCCAAAATCAAGGCGTCCATACAATGACCCCCCAAGATATCCAGAAAGTCAAATGCAAGTGGCCCCTAAAAACCTGGAACCCAGGCCCATACTTGGAAACCCATTCCGGAACTAAAAATCCAAATCCTAACTAAGTGAAATCATCCTAAATACTTCTCCTTTCTTGCCTTCTTCGAACTGTTGTTGCCTTAACTCGTTGGTACCTTGATGGCCGCCTTCACCGGAGTCGTCTTGATCGTTGCCCAAGTCTAAATCCTGTATGTTATGTCACTAGAAGAAAACAACCTCCATTTCAATGAAAACAACCCAATGCAAAATGCAATTTTCCACCCCAAAATACAAAATTAGCATTAGCTACAACGCAGTTTTTAAGAAAACTACATTGCGGCCAATGTAGTTTCTGCATTTTGGGGTAGAAAACTGCATTTTGCGTTGGGTTGTTTTCGTTGAAATGGAGGCTATATTCTTCTAGTGATATTGGTGGAGGCAAATCATCATCATCATTCAATTCCATTTCCTCTCCGGTCTGATAATCCTCTTCGTCGAACTTTCCAATGATTTGGACCTCTTCTTCTTCTTCTTCTTCTTCTTCTTCTTCTTTAATTGTTGAACTATTCATTTATGTTCATTCAAAAAATTGTTATTTTTTATGTAAAGTAGGCCCTTTGACCCCAATAGCCTATGATATGGAAATATCACACCTTAAAAGGCTCTATATATTTTAATCTCCCTTTGATGCATTGCTTGAGTTACTTCCTGTCTTTCCCATTTTCACTTCTATTTATAAAAGGAGCTTTTTATGGCTTTCTTGATAGCCCTATGCTTTTATGATATGATTTCATATTCATATTCTTACTAAGCACAAGAGTCAATCTTTTAACCTACACAATTTAGCTTTCCTCTCTGAGTGTGACTATAAGTATTTTAGTCCTTGTACACATACCACATGATGTGGCTTGATTTATAAAACATGGGCTCTCATATCTAAATTACCTCCAGGTGGATTGTACCACCCTCCCACCCACTAAGGGTGATGGTTTAATTAGCTATAGGTCCACCACCTATTTGGTGTAACTACCCCCATTATGACCATTTCTATATGCTTTCCCTCCCATTTTCAAATCAGTTAAAATATAGCGGCTTCTCTGCCTCATTTCTTCTCTCTCTCACTGTGACGGCTGAATTTTGGGAGTGTGGTGTTTTCTTACTTTCTTGGGAGAGTCTTGAACTTCAAGCAATTGCACATCAGGAGAATGGCAAAGGTCTTTGGGTTTCATGCACTTTGCTTAGGATTTTGGCTTTACCATGAATACTTACTAACTTGTGATTTATTGTTCTCCATTTTGGTTTTATGAATCTGTGACATAGATAGCAATTGGCCATTGCTGAAGACACCTATTACATCCTCACTAACATAACATTGGATTGTTGTGTGATTGGGACGGGTATAGGTGAGGCATGGCCTTCAGGTTCTAAACTCCCATTTTTGGAGTACTTGGAGCAAGTTCTTTCTTGCACTTAAACATCTTGTCAACTTTTTGTGCTCACTTATATGGACATTTTCACTGGATCACATTTGGATTTAGAGGCTTAGAAATTATTGTACCTACACCAAAGTATCATATCTTGACACTTTTGGGATTTGCCTAGGTTTGAAATATTTTATTCTATTCTTACCAAGGATATGCTTGGACTTACATCTAGCCACAAAGTTAGGTTTTGGAAAGTTGAAGCCCTGTTTTAGGGATGTTCAGTCTTAGTCTCTTCTTTAGCCATAGTACAAATCATGATTCATTCATTGGGAAACTTTCCTAATTTATTTACTATTGCTAAAAATCATATATAATAAACCCTTACTTTTGTTGTGGTAAAACTACACCCAACTTATTAGGGGACCTTATACAATCTTGTTTTTGCCCTTGATTTATTTCCCAAAAAAATTTCCAAAGTTTGCACCCACGTATAAATTTCTTAAAATAATCCTTTTTGTAGAATAAAGGCATTATTTATACCATCCCTACTATAGGCATGAGAAATAATTTTTAACAAATAGACCTAAACACATTGGCTATCTTTTACTTAGAGATGCTATAGGCACTATTTTCCTAGTACATCCACCATATGTGGTGGCTTATGTAACGGTACTGGAGTTCTCAATAAGCCTTCCAAGTGGGATGTACCTCCCACCCACCCTCTACTATGGGTGATTCATTTAAGTGGCTAATACCTACTACCTTGGGGTTGATAATTAAGTGTGAATCACTCATTATGACTACCTCTATCGTTTATTCCCCCCCAATTTCAAATTAGTAAGCTTATAGTTGCTGCTTTGTTCTATTTCCTTCCTCTTTCACTGTGACGATTGCATTTTGGGGTTGTGGTGCATTCTTGTGCTTATCTCTTGAACTTCAAGTGATTACACTCTACAGGAATGGCAAAGGTCTTTGGGTTACTTGTTTGATGTTGAGGATTTGCTTTACATATACATTTATTTGCTTGCCATTTTGTAATTCTTTACGCTTCCTTTTGGTTTTACAGAGCTATGACATAGATAGTAATTGGCTATAGTTTAAAACACCTGTTACATCCCCACTAACATAACATTGGTTTGTTTTGTGTATTAGGACGGGTACAGGTGAGGCTGTGCCTTCAGATCCTAAATTCCAAATTTTGGATTTCAAGAAAGAAGACATTTTGCAAGAACTAGACTTTTAGTCTTTTCATTGTGCTTTTATAGATACATGTATTTGGCAAACTTTTGGAAGTTTACATAATAGTGTTCTACCTTGAGACTATTATTTGTACAACTTGTGAAATGCTAACTCTCATTTATTCTATGCACAACTTGTGAGTTGACATGGCATATTCTATGTAAGCTTTTGGAAAGATTTGATTAGATTATTGTTTGGTTACAGTTTGGTGGTGAAAAGTTGAGGCCCTGTTTAGGGATGTTTAGTCTTAGTCCCTTCTATTGGGGACGTCTCATCCAAAACTATCGTTGCGCTTTCCTTCCTTGGTGGGGACTGTTGCATATCTTCGAAGCTTTCCGGATGGGTCTAGGTTGGATTCGTCATGACTCCAATCTAGTCAATTAGATCGGTATGGACTAGTCATTTGGGCATCTTGAAAGCGCACTTCCTAGTCGACCAGGTAGTTGAGACATTCGGTGGAGTGGAAACCGTCATCATTACCAGAATCGTCTTCACGTTCGTCTCTCTTTCTAACTCAAGCACCATCTTCCCACTCGTTCGTAATATTTGTACCTGACTTGAGGAAGGTTTCGCAAATTGATGGAGGAAAACCTTTAGACCTTACAGTCATAGTTGCGTTGGAACTCATAGAGTCCGCTTAAATGGAGTTCCCATTACAAAAGGGAGTTTCGAAAACTATGTGAAGTCCATGACCCGATTCGGATCAAGGCGCCCCAACAGTTGGTACATCTCCTTCAATAATGTCTTAATCCAAGCTGAAAAGTCAACTAAGATTGTCACTATCTTTGATTTTGGTCACATGCCCCTCTGGGATAACTAAGATTTGACGAGGGCAAATTTGGCAATGAGCTCTAATGGTTCTATTGCCAAGCCAATCAAGCTCTTGATAAGTGGAGAGCCTCCTTCTCCCTTTGCTTCAATGCTACGACCTCTCCATCTGCCCAATTCACTCAGGATTGGAGGTCGTCTTGTTCCTTCTCTAAGTTTCAGATTTTCTCCTCTTTTCATCTCAACTCATCTAGACTCGGTCATTGCTTGATTTCTTCCAGAACTTTATTCGGCTCGACCTTTAGCTCCTTAGCAATTTCAAATAGGATATCCACTATGTTGTGGTGGTATTGCCTCGCCTGCATCACCCACTCAATCCCAACATCATAGAATGCTAAAGCTACTTCTTTCTCCCTCTACTTCTCCAAAATCAACAGCTTTCCTCATGAGGGTGGATCAGTGGACTTCCTCCGCCTCTCTCGACAGTCAACAAGTGGCTCCTCCTCTACTGGCTCTTTGTCTTTAGATTCCAATTGATCCGACTGGGCTTCATTTGTGAGGCCATACTTCAAGAGTGTGGATCCAATGTTATATTCTATCATCTCTTCACTACTTAGAACCTTTGCTTGGAGGTAAAGATGAAACAAATACGAGCTGATGGGGCTATGCTTACTCTTTCCAACATGGTCAACCAATTTGGTCACTACACCCACAATAACCTTCCCCCAATGCACAAGTCTATTTTCCATCACCCCAAAGATGGTATTGGCCACCATAATTGTAACCCGAGTAGGCTTTTCCAGATACAAAATTAGGATTAGGAATTTAAACACCCGCCTATGCCTCTCGTCCTTACAATCACTGATAGCGTAACCCTCTACATTAGTTGGACTTCTAAATTCTCCGGCTGCGTACTTACCCACTTGGGAGGCTAGTCTAAATCCTTTTGTTCAGAACCCATAGACTTCCGCCCACACATCCTTTGACCAAGCTATCACTAGAAGAAATCAATGTTCACCTGAACAAAATTTAGGTGATACAGAATTTCATTTTCTACCAGAAAACGCAATTTCTGCATTGGCTGAAACACAGTTTTTAGAAAAACCCTCACTATCAACTCCTCACTATCAACTCATATTGATTCGGAGCTCCTACAATCAGCTCCTAAATCATCTCCTCATTTTTCAAGCTCCACGGTCTTCGTATCAACTCAACACACCCTATACACATTAGATCTTCCTCTAACTGCTTTCGGATGTTTAGATCAGTAGGGATGGCTGGACAAACCATCTAGGCCATGACGGTATGTATGTTTATGGCTACTCCCTTCCGCTATAGAATGCTGATACAAAATACAGATTCGACGTGGACAACACCAACCTCACTCTTCTTTTCCTTGATGCGGTCACTAACTCACTACTCTTTCACTCCACTATACAAGCGCAAAGTGTCGCGGAACAAAGAGGAAGAAGAATGGAGTTGGTGGTGGGCTTAACTACTCGACAATTTGCCAACGATTCTTAATAAAGAAAGGGTAGAAGGCTCTTCTTATAATGGTACCCTAAATTTCTAGGCTTGACTCTAAGCGATAGGTTCTACCTATCTGGGTCATTTCTGGATTCCAGATCCAACTTTGGTCCAATTACAGAACATCCATTACGTTTCTACTAACTAATTTTAAAGTTCAAGCCCAATTGAATCTCATTTTGTTTGCCTAACCAAAAAAAATGAAAAATTTAACTCTATCTTGGTTCTATTCTATCCTAATTCAATCCGTTCCAAGTTTCTGTATTCCCATAGTTTCAAAAAAACATAACATGTTTTCTAAAATACCGTACATTGGACGATAAACGTTCATAAGAATGTGAATTTGGTTTGATGTTGAAGAAAATGTAAGCAACTAAGTTGGAAAACAAGTAGATGTCACTCTAGATGGACATGTTTTTAGTGATGTTAGAAAAAACATGGTCATGTCTGCAAGTAGCTCTAGTAAGTTAGTAAAATTACTATAGTCTATAGTAAATCTTTGACCATATGTGAAATTTTTTGGGAAAGGGTAGCCACATGGCATAAAGATTTTCTTCCCAGACACCGCAACAACCAAACGTCACACAACATCTAGTAGAACCCTTGAGACGTCTAATAGACTCAAATTTACCTTTGACTTCCAAAAACGTGATCCCCCTTTTATCTAAGCCACTTGGATGCCATTTGGCATCCACTTGGCACATAAAAAGATTCATGCGAGCACACCGTGGATGGGCGACTTCGGATTTGGGGCCATCAAGTCTAGGGGCGACCTTGGAAAGGCAACCTTATGTGGGGATGAGCATGGAAATTGCGACTGCAAATTTGGAGCGACTACGAGTGGACAAGGTAGACCCATGGTTGCTCCTTCTCAACTACAGTTGCCCCTCAGAGACACACAGTTGCCTTGGATAAACCTGTAGTCGCCCCTAGGAGATACACGATTGCCTTAGATAAACCTGTAGTCACCCCTAAGACACCCACAATCACCCATCAAAGACATGTAGTCGCCCCTAAAAGATATGCAGTCACAACTTTTGACTTGAGGTAGCCCCACACATCTAGCATCACCTACGATCCCCTTTAGTGCACCTAAGGTCGCCACATGAGGACCCATGGTCACCCCTCTCTAAATATCCGCATGCCACCCTTGAAGCTGTGGTTACTACACACATGGTCACCCCACTCGCACGTGCCTTTCGAAGCTAAGGCACCAGTGCTCACCCCACCTATAAATTCAGTCATCAATGCAATTTTGGTACCTTCATTTTCCATTGAGGCTTGTGGTCTTGCATCCTTCATTGGCTACATGCATTAACCATCTATTGAATATTTACTTTCTTCCGAATTCATCCATGCTTCTGTAGACATGTTCAATGGCTACTGGAGGCAACAATGATGTGCCACTTCCTGTTCTACATGCTACATGCACCCTTGGTGAACTCAAGAAGTCTATCAAAGACAAGAATAGGAAGCGCAGGGGTACCATTCATTGAAAGCAATGGCATGTGTTAAATAGTTCTGACCACCTTGCTTTTAAGGACTAGGATGAGGAAGTTGAGCCATGGACAATGCAAATCTGCAAAGAATACATTGAATGGTGTCATATTGGGAAGTTGTTGCCAGCATGGTGCCATCTTTACAAGTGGCACACCAACAAGGCAAACTTGAAGTACTATGAGAGTCCAACTTTCATTCAAAGGTGTGTGGAATTGTGGCAAGTCCTCTACAAACCCCCTTTTGTAGAGAGGAATGAGGTCCCTCTCTTCATTGCCAAAGGAGCATATGCAGAGGTAGCCCTAAGCAAAGAAGTTTCTTGGTCCATGATCAAGGAAAGTCCATATGTACAACATTCAGACATTAAGGTAATCCCAAAAGGTGTATTGAAATTTCTAGAAGGGGGACTTGGACCTATTCGAAGTGATCCACAAAACAAAGAAACTATTGAAGTTGATATAGAGGACTTTGAAGAAAACAATGATTCTGATGGTACACGAGCCACTAGAATAGTATGAGCAAAGGAACAAACTATCACCCTTGTGGAAGTTCAAGTTCCATACATTGGAAGAGGGTCATCATCACGAGAACAAAGAATAAGACATCCTATGAAGGTTTGACACTTGACCACTCAAATTGGACTTCCATCAACCTCAATGACAATTTCAACCCCCCCTTTGCCTCCGCAGAATGCCAACAACATCTTTGACTTCAACCTGAATGATGACACATCCATAGAAAGAGGTGTCCATGCTCTCATTCCTCAATCTAAAGTAGGTTAGACCAACAAGACTATGACTTTGGCAAAGGCTCTTGACCTCTTGAAGCCTAAAGATGCCATGATTGCTTCACTACTATCGGATGTGAGGAAATTGTGATCTGATTTGGAATACAAGAATGCACTCATTTCACAACAATCTAAAGAACTGCAACGCCTTCGAGAAAAAGAGTGTGAGATGTTTACTTTGTCAGACATGGACCAAGGCTTTGTTGAATATGATCCACATCATTTGGACAAGTTTGTAGGAGACATCACTAGTGATCTCATCTACCGTTCTCCTCTTTCTAAGCGTATGAAGAGTTCTATAGTGATTCCAACTTCATTTCTTCCTACCATCACAAAGATTGCTACCATTGACATGAATGATGCCCAAGGGACTCAAGATTCACTTTCATTTCCTATAGTTTCACTTTCTATTATGTTAGCAAAGAAATTGGGCCTTCCAGAAGAAAAACAATATGCTTTGAGCACATTTGGCCAAACTGGTAGCCACATACTATCATTGGAAGGAAGCATACATTCTCTCCGTGGATAGATCACAACAAGTCGCCCAAGAGTTGGACAAAGTTTCGAAGAACTTTGTTACAAATACCCCTAAGCTTGAGAATGGACTCACTTCGTGGACATTGTTGGAGGACATATTTCCTGACAACATGCCCATGTTGAACATGCCTGAGAAGGATATAATTGATTGGGCGGTTATGAATTGGGACTACAAAAATCAAATGTCTTGCCACATCGAAGAGAAGCAATGACAGCTACTATGGCCAAAGCTTGCACCCTTTTGTCTTGGACCATACAAAATGTCCCATATGTCTCAAACAATTCGGACCCAAAGGAGGGTGGGCACTTGGATCCTATGCACATGTGTACCATCCACAATGTCTTATTACGCAATGTCTCATTAGATGACATTGTGTAATTTGTTCAGTACCATTTCATAATTGTCTATATGCCATGTTCAACCTGATGACATACATGCCACCTTCTTGGGAATACAATGGTGATAGAACGTCGAAGAGGAATATTGGGGCCCAAACTTACTCCGGAGCTGGCGAGAAGGGCAACATGATCAAGAAAGGGGACTTGCTAGCTTCCAATTGAATTGGGAAACTGACCCAATAGAAATTGTTCGAGCTGCACCTAGACTCATGGGAACAAGTCCACATAATGAAGGGAAGAGGGCATTTTTTTTTCCAATGCCTTGAGGGTATTTTGATAAGAGCTCTGAAGCCTTCAAGTGGGGCCCTCATTTAGAATGCCATTGCTGGAATTTAGAAGGATGGAGGGTGGCCAACCAAGATGAAAATGACTCTCTAGAAGATTTGACTACTATGGCATACCTTGACTCTATGTACGGGCCTTATTACTAGAGTCAAGCACTCGAATATTTGTTGGAACAACACTCTCCGCAAACAACAAGGACCCTCCAAGCTTTGAAGGACTCCAACCTCTTGGAATCCATTTTGAACGCGAATAGACTAGCTTCACACACTCGTACCAAGTGCAAGCTTGGGGTTGGAGAGTCATCCGCCTATGAGCATGGCGAGCTAAGTGGTGTTGAGAATGACCCAAATGTTATCAACTAAACTTTAGTACAATTTCTTGACTTCAACATCACTTTTCATAATAGTACATGTATAGTGAGGCTCATAGTACAAGGTCATATTATATCCATACTTGCATTATAGAGTACTATTGACTATTGAGTATTTTGTTGTTACTGTCTAGATTCCACCTAAAGGACTTTGTATTGTGGTTATTTATAGCTATTTTATATTGCTATCATTTATAACATATACTACCTTCAAGTCCTTAACTTCTTGTGAGAAAATGTGATTGTTCGCCAAAGAAATGAGTGTTATGATTCTCATAAAATAAATATTCCTTTGTAATGTTCTAGAAGAAGGGTCTTCTTATAATGATATCCTTCAACAAAATATTCTTTGATTCTATACTAATTATCAAACTATTGCGTATTCATACTTTAGGAAACAAAATCTTCTTGTATTTATATACTTTAGAAGAAAGTATTATTTGATCCATAGGCTGATGAGCAGGTGCTTTCATTTAAAAAAATAATATATTCAAGTGCAATAATGGGAAAATATGGATGTTACAAACTTATGATTCTTTTTCCATAATTAGGTATCGTAACTCTTATCAAAACAATAAAAAGTCTTCTCATTGGAATAAAATGGGTATTCTTATTTTTATATTCTTAGAAAGAAATATTCTCTCATCCTAAACCAATTGAACGAATCTCTTTTTTCTTCTTAAGACATTAGTTACCTGTAAGAATGGAAAAAAATGAGTATTACGATGATTTTAAAAAATAGATTGAAATCTAATACTATAGGAAAAGAAAGTGAGACTAAAATTTAACAAAAATCTAAATCTTCATATAGGAATAAAATGGGTACACTTTTTGTTATACTCTTAGGAATCAATTTTCTTAGATCCTATAACCAATAAAAGGGTGTTTGCATTTTCATAAACTCGATGTAGAAATTACTTTGTGAGTGAGGCTTATAATTAAAAAAAAGGATATATTGATTCTTATAAAGAAAATATAGAATTGGTATAAAGAAAAGAGAAGGCCATTGTTTTTATTATTATGACAAGAAAAGGTTAACAATAATCAAAGAAATGGGTGTTCTTATTCTTCTAAATTAAAGAATGATTCAACACGAAAAATAAAACCAAAAAAAATAACAAGTGTTCTTTTTGTCATCAATAAAAACATTATAATGTAACAATAGAAAGAAAAGATGTTCTTAATCTTATCAATAAGGAAATACTAAAGTATAATAGAGAAGGAAAATTCATGCTCTTGTCGTATGCGCAGTGGAGCGTAAGTACCATTACAACATCAAAACATCGTAAAATGACTCAAAATATCGTCCCAGGGGATTCTAGATTGTTGTTGCAAGCCAAGATCTCTCTTTCCGGTTTACTACCTTTCCGGAATCCGGATCCGTCACTTCTCACACACACTGGTTTTTGGTGCCTCTATTTTACCCTCAAAGGGTCGGCCTTCGATCTTGTAGAGGGGTAGGGACTCACTACTCGTATTCCTTACACTCTCTCTCTTTGTAACCTACACAAAACACACTTAGACCAAATGTTGTAGTAGATCAAATCTAGAAACACTCTCACAACTTCTCGGATGGCCAATCCAGAAGGCAAGTCACACAGAGCTCTAACAAGTCTTATCCACTACAATGACAGATCAACAACAACCGGAATCGATGGGGGATTGTTAGTGGTTCATTAGACTAATCCTAGGGTTTGGCAGACCTTCTGGGGAGAATAGGATGGGGATTTTTCCGTTGGCGGTTGCTTATCGCTACATGGAACCCTCCCTGGTATTTCGGACTCACACCCACGCCACTCCTTACCGGATTTCCATTCCACTGTTTTAAAGGCACCGTGCGCTATACCGTATTCACAAGTCTAAACTACGTCACAAACATTCCCTCCCAAATTAGATCTAGTCACCTCAAATCCGGATTCCTCCTTTCCTCCTCCTCTCTCTTAAGCTTCAATGCTCTCACAAACAAACACAAGAAAGCTAGATATACAACAGATCCATTCCCGAATGTCCACTTGGTGGCTCAAATTAAAGAAAGGATGACAAGATAACAACTACAAGCCTAGGGATGGAATGAGAGGGCAACAAACCTAGGGTTGATGAAAGTGAGCGTCCTAGGCAAAATCGCATCCAAGAATCGGACATCCGGACGTCCAGACACACGAACTTTGTAGACACTACGTCTTTGATGGGTAAAAAACACTGTCCGCAAATTTACCCTGGGTAAATGCGATCGAGTGGACGTCGCATTGGGCGGACGAGTAGTCGAGCGTACAGGCGGACAGCTAGTGGCTAGTGGCTAGTAGTGGATGCGTAGAGGCCTAGAGGGAGACATGTAGCAACTGTAAAGGCCTAAACCGACCATGGGTTGGGGTGAGGGCTTAGAATCCCCAAAAGGCTTAAGAAGTGTGCAATGAATCCAACCTTTAACATCCAAAAAGAAGTCATGATGACCTTCGAGTCTTCAAGGCATCTTCGAGCAATACTTGGAAGGTATTGGTTTTCTATGGAGGTCTTGAGTTCAATCCCCAATGAGATCATTTGGGTTGGTTCTGGTAGCCAACCTTAATAAGAAAAAAAAAAATAGGAAAACGTCAAGTCGGTTCTTGTTGTATGTGGGAGGGAAAGTGATTTAATTCTAAAGGCTTAGGAGATGGACCTAGAGGATTTGGAGGGTTAGTATTGAATTTAAGACGGAGATGATCGTTGAATTTTAAGGTTGCAAAGTGCACAATGAAAATCTCCGTCCTAAATTCAAAATTGACCCTTCAAAAGTTCAAAACCTTCAAGTGACATCTCCGAAACCTTTAAAATGAAATGATGTTTCTTGCTCACCTATGAGAGAGACCAAACTTGATGTTTTGTATTTTTGAAGAGAGCTTATTTTTTTAATACAAAGCTTCAAGTAAACCTTGATTCCTTGAATGCTTTTTACAATAACATATGGACTATCCTTTGTAGTATACTCAACCAAAGAAATTGTATACTATAATTGCAATTATGAATTATCAAGGGAAAGGATTAAAAAAAAAATTCAAAATTCTCTTCACCTTGAAAATTACCAAATCTATGATTCTATGCCAATCATGAAGTCAAAATTGTTGCATTATATATGTATCTTGCAATGTATCATGCTTCATACAAAGAAAGAGGAACACAATCAATTTTTGGGGGACTTCTTCTTGGTTTTGCAATTCAAAAAAATGTAATCATATTTTCAACAACAATAACCAAACTCCAACTGCAATGAAAGCTTCAAACAATCAATTGCCATTACATGCTCAATGTATCATGAGGACCTAAACACCTAACTAAAGCCTACATCCCTTGAATCTGTAAGGCTTGTAATCACTATCTCCTTTCACCTCAACCCTACTACTATCACATCTAGTTCCCCATCCGTCGTCTTCATCACTAGATGTCTCTTCCATGTTGTTTGATGAAGATTGTACAATTTTCACTCCTTTTTGTACTTGAGTAGATGTCAATGATCTCATTGATCTACTAGTCTTCTTCTCCATTTTGGCTCTTAATATAGACTTACCAATGCCTTCCTTAAGGCTAGGGATTGTTTTTATTTTCCTCTTTGAAGAAACCTGATAGGTATCAAGTAGGGTTCTACCCACATTCGGTCTCTTGGTTGAGGAGATAGCAAATGGTTGCATTATTCTTTTTTTACGAGCTTTGATGGAGTCTTCAACCTTTGATATCTCTGCTTTTGGCGCTCCTTGAGTAATTAACTGCATTGCATTCAAAGACTGCAATGTTTGGCCTAATGATTTCAAGGAATGGCATGGTGGATGGCCCCGACATTGAACAAACATTGAAGCCAATGTCTCATCCTTATCATCATCGGTACATGATAAAATGGTTCGACTTGGATTGCCTCCGGAACCCATCTCTTTCGTAGGAGACAAATGTCTTTTTCCAAGTTGTGATTTCCTTGAACTATCTAATGTTGTGGCATTGGTTTTAAATAATGCATGTAGAAGAGCACTACATGGTGGTTTGGGAGAATCTTCCATAAGGTGCATTTTGCCAATACCATTGTTGACAAAAATTGGGCTGCCTGACTCCATCGAACATGCTTCAACATTGTCTTGTACTTTGTGTGGTTTGGCATTTTCAATATTTGCTTCTCCACATTTCTTTCTTGTCGATATTACTATTGATGCACCAATTGCATTACACACGTTCATTTGAACGTTCACCTCACATCCTCCCTTGTCCTCATGTCAGACATTTTTTTCTACCGCCATTATTGAGGATGGCGCATAAGAAATGGGAATCAC
Organism: Straminergon stramineum; assembly: GCA_963920665.1. NCBI lineage: Eukaryota > Viridiplantae > Streptophyta > Bryopsida > Hypnales > Calliergonaceae > Straminergon > Straminergon stramineum. The sequence goes on from OY987273.1 coordinate 13,245,877, forward strand.
TTCATCTTTTTCAAGACTCCCATCATTCGCAATCGTTGTCCTATTGGTCGCCCTTATCTCTACATACGTATCTTCCATGTTTGGTAGAAGATTTTTTCTACTCATGAATCCGGTTCCATCTACAAATCTAGCTATCGAAGGTACATCATCATCAAGCCCGCAATCGTCCACATCTGATCGAAACTCATACATGTCTCCATCCTTGACTTTGAAGTCTTCATTGTTTTGATTAGGAGTCTTAAAATTTTTTTCGTCAGAATTGTGCATATCATGATTCACAACATCTCTATCATTAGATACAAATTCATTATCCTCGTCTTCTAAGATAGGCCCTTCTGAATCTTCGGACTCCAAGTTGTCATGGTACCACTTCTTTTCATTCTTTTCCTTTGATGCAGCTATGAGTTTGAAATTGGTGTATACATACACCAAATCAGTTGCTCTTTGTGGCTTCAACTTGTTCCGGGATTTGTTGTGAACAAAAGAGTAGTTACTCCAATTTCGTTCACATGAAGATGATGACATCGGTTCGGCCAAAATCTTCTTTGCAATTGGAGCAATGAGCTTGCCACATGCACCCTCAAAATCCCACTAAGCATGTGCCGACAATTTCTACTCGGCCGGATCCAACATGTCGTGGAATGGAGGATCTCGGTGTCAAAATGCTACAAACTCCTTCACTACGTAAAGATAAGTTTCTGATTGACATATTTTCCTAATAACGCACTTACATGCGTCTATTGCATATTGATCGTCGGCTAGTTCTTTATTGTGAAGAAAGTAAGGGTTCAAAAGAGCTCCTGGATAATGTAGATCGGTCTCTATCATTTCCCATCGCTTACCAAATGACTTTTCGATAGGAATGGCTAAGTTCGAGGACAAACCAAAGGTCTCTTTTTGTAAAGAGAAGACATGCTTCTCTAAATTCCTCATAATGTGCAACACCTTGCCCATGTATGGTGTCTTCACATCCAAATCACATAGACCAAACACCATAGAAGCCATCAATTCTCGAAAATTAGTGGCATGGGCCCAAAAATGCTCATCTAAAATTGTCTTCTTCACCTCCCGAGACTCCATATGAGATTTTGCGTTCTTTGTGTCCCATAACTTGAGCACATATTCCTTCCATTATGGGCCCACCACACTTTATTGCAATCCATCCTTGACCTTCAACAAATGAGAAATCATGAAGAAATTTGAGGCAAATCTTGTTTTCACCGACATCAATAAGCTATTCTTCGTTTCGTGCTTTCGAAATATAGCTAGCAACATATGCCACAATTTGAAGAACTTCACAACAGTCTGGGCCTTTTCTACTAGGTCCTTCATCCATTCTTGCTTCCCCCAATCTTGAAGCAATAAATTCAAGGCGTGCACCACACAACCTTGAAAGAAAATGTGCAGATATTTACTCGACATCATATTCCATACTACCGGATTTATAGAAGCGTTGTCTGCAATCACTTGCACAACATTTGTGGGGCCTACTTGTTCTATAAACTTTTCCAAGACAGAGGCCAAAAAAGGAGCATTCTTTTCGACTCCACTTGTATCCACCGATCCTAGAAATTGCTCACTCATAGAAGATACAAGCATGGCATTTATCAATGGTCAATTGGTAACCGAGCTCCATCCATCAATAGACAATGTTGCTCCAAACTTTCTAATGCTATCTTCGGTCCTATTATGAAGCTTTGTCTTGATGTCGGTCTTTGCTTGGTCAAGCAATTCATGGCATAAATCATGATACCATGGTGGAGTATAGGGCCCATAGTACTTGGCTGTCTTATTCACTGCTCCTTTAAATGCCAGATTTCAAGCTATGGCAAATGGTATGTTTTCCGCATAAGAAAATTGGCCCACACTACATTCAAATTGCGTTTTGTTGTGGATTCAAAGCCATCCACTAGACTACTCTGTCTTTGAGGTCTACTATTTGATGCCCTAGGAGTCTCACAATCATTGGATGTTTTTGTAGTTCAGTTTACTTCGGATCCTACACCAACAAATTCTTCCAGTGCTACGCATGAGTCCTCTTGAGTAGAATGCACTATATCCCTCTCATTTGAAAAATCCCTTCCGACTATATGCATGCTACCAACATCTACATTGTCAATGAGTAGTCTTCACAGGAATGCCCCATTAGATCAAATAAATAGGACTCGAACTTCTGGCGTCAATTGCGAACAAAGACTCACTCCTGTATCACCAACACCTAATGGGTCTTCATATCCTAAATGGCTCAACATACGGCTTATCTTCTTGGCAAACACCAAGTTGCAAGCCTTACACTTTACCTTACCAGTTGATGGGATACCATACCAACCAGACCAATCCTTGCTCATAGTGACAAGTTACAAATTTTAATTCCGTATATTGGAATCAAATTCAAAATGTGAAGATTGGATGAACAATGTCCAAATATAATAAAAAATGAGTGCACAAAGCGTTGAAAATCAAGGCCCTTCTGTCCACTAAACTATACATTACCAAGCAAAGGACACAAAAATTGCAGCTCCTAGCCCTTGGAAATCTTAGCGTTTAATTTTTTAAGAGTGCTCTCAAATGACTTCTATCTTATAGTTATAGTCTCTAAAACTGGCCCTAACCATTGGAGACCATTTTTGAATCCACAGAACACACAATCCGACGTTGGCTAATTCTGCAACAGACGGCACGCTCACTACAAATGGGCGGACGGGCGATCGATCACACGGGGGTCGGGCGGACGAACAATGCGGACATGCGGATGGAGTGACGCGGAGACGGGTGGACAGACAATGTGGACGGGTGGTCAAGTAGATGGACGATCGGACACACGCGGGTCGGATAAGCGGTCGGGCGAATAGGCGGATGGACAATGCGGATGGGTGGTTGGGCGGACAATCAATTGGACAATGCGGACACGAGGAGGGAGAGACAGGTGATCGGGCGAACAGGCAATTTAGGTGGACGGGCGAACGGGCAGTTAGACAATGCGGATGCGAGGAGGGAGAGACAAGCGATCAAGCAATTTAGGCAGATGAGCAGAACAATCAAGTAGACGGGCGGACGGGCGAGGTAAACTGCGTTCAATGCTTCAAGAGAGGTGGGAAAACATATGGATTTATGGATGGAATTAGGAGATTTTAGAAAATTATGGTTTTGTCAAAGGGTCTTATAATTGAAAATTTCTAGATGAGCATGAAAAAAACATACTTCACAAAAAGGTGTCCTTTATAATAGCATGAATTTAAAAGAAAGAAAAACAAATGATTAATTCAAAGATATATATATATATATTTGGATATATTTAGAACTTCAAAACAAATCAAAATTCATCATGAGTACAATGAATTACTAGTAGTACTCAACCCTATTAACATTTAAGCTACACTTGGTATACTTCTATACTATTAAACATAATAGAATAAGGAAAGCCTCTCTTACATTTAAGAACCTCTACTCTCTCCGAAATCGTGAGATGGCCCCTCCTTAGCCAAAAGTCTTGCACTCATTCATCAAGTATTTGGCCCAGGATTGTAGACAACACCTCCTCCGGATCTAACTTCCATGTCAAACACTAAAAACTGTTGTTTGGTTTCCGGAGAGTGGTCATCGTCATTGTCATCCTCTCTCTTTTGTTTTGAGGTTCGCTTTGGAGACAAATCTACTTCTTCAACCTTCGAAGCCTTCAATGTAGCATCCACTCGATCTACAAACACATTGACCTATTCGTCATTAGCTTCAATGGATAACCCTATTGGTCGAAAACTGGCCAATAGAAACCCCCTCCAGTGAGCTATGATGTCACCTATCCTCTTATCAAATGCCCCAGCTACCTCCACAAATGAATGCCTTGTAGTTGTTTCCCCATCTATTTTAACAAGAACATGAACTTTGGCAGCTTCTTCCAACTTTGACAAGAAAAGGGCCCTACCAATCAAAGTGTGATTATAAGCCCCGTATTGTTCATTGAACTCTTGAGCATGCTCCACCTCTACCTAAGTGTTGTTTGGCCTTTCTTACACTTCTTTGTCAAGAAACCAAAAAAACTTCTTGTGTTGCACACTCCAAAGGCCCCCCATGTTGCAACAAAACAATTCACGAGCCTCGCCATCTTCAATATCCCAAGCCCACAACTCCACCTCTCTGTTGAGGGTCATCCACATGAAAGGATCCATTGGTTGTCCAGACTCCTCATACAATCCATGTCGGCAATCAATTGAATCCTATGTGAGAGGTCGCCCTCAATGCAAGAAATTTTGGAACTAGTATGGCCCTTGATGAAGAGGAAGGGTCCATCGGTTGTATTCGTGGCCGGGGGGCATATCTTCCAAGATCCCAAGCATTTTGTAGAACCGAGGGCTTAGAGGAGAATGACACTCGGCACAAACTGAACGAATGAGTGATGCTTTCACGATGCATATCATGTAAAAAGTGTGGCGACATTGGCCCATGGTCAGGGCTCCTTCTAGGCCAAAAGGACCTTGGCAAAGGCTACAATGACTGTTCAAGATTCTCAGGGCTGGATTACAAGCATGCACTATTGTCTTCTCTTTCTCCTTGATGTGCGCTGAAAGCGTGTTGTAAGGGACCCACCCTTCCTCTACTTCCAAAGCCCAATCGATGTGTAGAACATTGTCCTTCTTTGCGTGGTTCAAGCGCTCAAACATGTCATCCATGTCCCCCCAACATGTAATTTCGGTGGAACCCCTTGGATGTTCATCAAACACTTTCTTGAACCTACCAAAGAGGTCTCCACAACATTGCATTCTCCATCCGACTTCATTGCAAATTTCATAAGTCCTTTCATTGCTCGAGATACTACAGAGGGTTTGTCTTGGAGTTTCTATACCCATGCCAACCATCGAGACTCTAATCCGCTCTTTGGCATGCATTCCTCCATGCCCATGATTTTTTGAAATCGATCCAACTCCAACTCAACAAGGATTTTCTCTTGAATTGCTTCATCTAATTTCAACTGTAGCTCTTCCACCTCACTACCTTTTGTTTGCATCGAAGCATCCTGCAATGTATGGGAAACATTAGGAATGATGGTCAGTACTGCCTCTTCACATTTCTTATCATTCCCAACCTCATCCACATTCAAGATGATGGATGTCTCCACCGCTTTTGCCTTCTCAAAAGGAAGAGAGAGTTGATCGCTCTCTTGACTTTCTTGCACAAATGGAATGTTCACGGAGTCCGTGGTAGGCCTACCCCTCTTCAACTCTTGTACTTTGAGCTCTAATTCTTCGATGTGCTTTCTTTAAACGACCTTCTTACAACGTTCATGCTCCATGTTTTTTTGTGACATCTGCAGCTTCATTTCCAATTCCTCACACTTCATCTTTAACTGATGAATGTCTTCCTTTAAGGCCATCGAACTTTTTAAGTTCATCACACCACCTTCAAGAATTGGTGCTACTTTCTTGATGAAATTGCAAAAAGCCAAGGCACCAATCAACAATTCAGGTGCCATTCTAGAAAATTCCTCTGCCATGTCCCTAACCCAAGGAGTAATTTCAACTACCATTTCAGCTGAAGATCTCAATCTATATGCGGTTAGCGAAATAGTACCCTAGCCACCTTTTCTTGCGGGCTGACTAAAGCTACCTGCCTCATTATTGGGATTAGAATGAAGATGTTGTTCTGCTAATACTCACCAATGACTACAACATTCTTACACCTTTTCCAAGTGATTGGCGGTGGGTATGGAACAAAGAATCTCCAATTGCGCCAAGCTTAAAGTTGCCAAATGTGGATGCCCTCCATTTCTTGCGCTTAATATTTGTCTTGGGCTCAACCTTCGACTCGGGCTTACTTTTTGATGCGGACTCAACATTCGAATTCGGCTCAATGTTTGGCTTTGCCTTGGCATCGTTGGCAGCTGAGAAATTGGAGTTTCATATTTCGTCAAGCTCTCTAGAGCTTTACTGCCTATGTAACCCTGAATTCTAGCATTGGTCCTTGTAATTTGTTCCTCATTGACCTCTCCATATGGCAAAAAAGATGACCCACGTTCTTCTACCAATGTTTCCTTGTTTGCAGCCATGTTTAGACCGCCAAAGGTTGTTTCATTCGTTGTAGTTTCCTTGCTTGGAGCCATGCTTTGTTCACCTAATGTTATCACATTCGGTGTGGATGTGAAGCATGTTGGAGGAGTTACAAAAACCTCTCCGTCCACACCTCCCGAGGAGACATTGCTCACTTCCGTGTGAGGTTGTGCGGGCCTTAATTGTACTACATCACCTAAAACCTCGGAGACCTTTGTTGTATGCGTTGTAGTATTTTTTAATACTTTTGGGGTCTTCGTTGGTTCACTTGGTTCTGCTTGAGGATCGTACAAATCCAGAATGTCTTTTTGATTGCATTGCAGTAAAAGTGGAGAATCCACCTTGGATGGATAAGTGCTCCGATCTACCTTGCGGTTGAAAATGAGTTTTGCATACACCATGGACGCCACGTTGTAATTTATGCATCCCTTACTCCTTGGCTTGTCCCTAAAGAGCGCCCGCCACACTTCCTCCAATTGATGCACAAAATGCTTATTGTTGCAATTACATGGCGATCCCGAGGCCATAACTTGTCAATGTGGTACATTTTAACATACTTCTTGCATGTTTTGAAGGTCCAATATTCCACTTCCTCCTCCTCCCAACCGCTCTCCGCTTTGATGTTCGGGTCATCTAAAATCTCATAGTGAAGCCCATGAGGGCCCCCCTTTGCTTTAGTTCCTTTCTTTTTTTCACCTCCTGAAGTCCTCCCGTCGTTGGTAGGAACACCTTGATTAGTCATGATGGATGATTTGAATTTTTGAGCCCTTCAAAAAATAGTACCACAACATGTGAGTACTGTAAGATGTGTGTAAATAAGTGACTGTGTAAATGAGCAATAGTAACAAAAGCTCAAGGACCTCCACTCTCCATCCTATAGGAGCAATTAACGCTTAAAGCAACAATAGCACATCCAACTTGGCACCAAAGGAGAGTAGAAGTGAGACCAAATGACAAGTCCATCCGCCACCAAACCTAAAAACCATCTACCCTGAAGCAGACCCAGACCTACAATACGCCATTGCGAATGCTGGCCAACTACTTTGGTGGCAGACGAGCAGCTGTCCATCCGCTTTGGACCACCACCGAACTTCCCGTCTACCCATGCCGACCGCGAGCCACTCTCGGACCATCCCGTCTGTTCAAGCCGTTCGTTCAAGCCATTCGCCATCACCAACCAACCCCGCACCTGGCCGTCTGCTCAAGCCGTCCACCGTCGCCGATCGACCAGACAGAACATTGTTCACCTCGCTGGCGGCCCCACTTGACTTGAGTCCGCTAGCAATCCTAAAGCATTGAATTCTAAAAAGGATAGATTCATCATTCATGTACAAAAAAACCCTCTTGAATGCTAGAAGTATCCAATGTAGTATTAATGTAAGAAAAGGTAATTCCAAACATTCCTTTCCACATTTAAATATGCTCTCCAAACCCTACAGCCTAAACCCTAAACCTACAAAAAAAATCTGAATTGTACAACCCTCAATTGTACATACTAAATTTATAACATTGCATGAAGTTTCAAAATTATTGATGCGATGTGTGGAATATGTTTTACCTATGATTCCTTTGGAGTTTGGAATGCAATCATGACAATATAATGCAGATGTAGACCTTACTTACTTTGTCATGTAGGTTTCAATTCTTTTTAAGATTTAACACTTCAATTATCACTTTATTATGAGCCATTAAATAAATGAAGAACATTCAATTATAACTTGGAGTGTGTCTTCAATTTTTGTTGTCAAATGTATTCATAGTTCAAAACACCAATATGAATATACTAAAAGAAATTAAATTATCTCATTATTTTATTACAACATTTATTGATGTATAGGATGGTGCTAAAAATGATTCAAGCATTTTAATGTAATGTGAAATGTTGTGGACAAGATTAAAGTAAGCATTTATACAACAAAATGAAATGAAAATTCATATCACACACACTTTGACACTTATACCTATGTATACTTGTGTGCATCCTAAATTGTAAACCGATCATAAATTTATCACAACTCCAAAATATTAGAGCTTAGATAATGTACAATGTGATTGACCTTCAAATATGATGAGTCTTCAATTACAAGAAATTAGAAATGGTCATACAGTCATACTTCAATGATTACAAGTGTGTTTCATCTCAAAACTTTTTTGCAAATGATTATATAGAAAGGTTCATAATATCATATCTTTTAAATTATAAATTTACAATATTGATTGAATTGCTTATGTAGTTATGTAGGCCTAGGATTTTGTAAAATCTTGAACCCCTAAAGCATTCATGCTTTTTTTCCCATCAAATATCACTCAAAACTACCATTTCAAATGCAAAGGGACAAAAATCTTAAAAATTAATTTTTGGGCATATTTAACCATAGGAATTTATACTAGACTAGTATAAAAATGTGTGTGAGTAATCTTGTCATCTTGAAAAACTTTGAGTACATACATTGCATGGTATTTGCATGTAAAGTAAGCCCAAAAAATCTTTTCTTCCATCTTGCTATACTAGATTGTTGGGCTTCTCATTTTCTTCACTTTAGATTTTTGGCACTAATGAATTTCATTTTAGAATATCTTGTGTTGAAAAATTTAACTTTTAACTCTTAAGTGAAGAATCTTGAACCAAAAATTTAAAAATAAATCATTTAATTGAGATCACATATCATAAGAGTCCCATATAATAGTATAGGGCCTTTGGGACTTTAGGGATTCATTATTTTCCTTGAAAGGCATGAAAAAGAATAATAAATTGAACCCTGAAGGCTTTTGTTACAATCTTAACATTGAATTTCTTTTGCTATTAGTCAAAAAACATTGTTGACATCACAAACTTGTACAAAAGCACCAATGTAAAACAAAATTTCTTTACACACTAATTTGAATTCTTTATTTACAAATCAAATGACTTTCCAAACACAAGACTTTGGGATGTCACTTTTGATAGTTGTATCAATTTAAGACCTCATGACATAACATATTCAAAATAATTTCTATACTTTTCTTAATTCACCATGTAATGCAAGCATTGCCTATCGCCCCGTCCATCCACCCATCTCCACAAAGTTCAAAATACTTCTCCCACCCATCCGCCTTAAACCGCATCTCCAAAAAATTCAAAACACCTCTCTTGTCCGTTCGACCAACCACCAATTCAAAAATTGAAAAATGCCTCCCTTCCATAGTCCCGTCCACCCGCTTGCCCATGCTCCTCTCTTTGTCTGTCCATCTACCCTACCGCCCGTCTGCCGTAAACCAAACACCAACTCCCATACTAAAAAACAACTCCCTCCCTCCCTCCCGCCCACCTCTCCCTCCCACACTCCCTCCCATGCTCCTCTTTGTCCGCCCGTCCGTGCATCCGCACCACATCGTCTGTATTGTCCATCCACCCGTCCGCATGTCCGCAGTCGCCGTCCGCATTGTTCGTCCGCCTGTCTGGAATTCGTCCCCAATTGCCGTCCGTGTCCGTGCTGCTCCGTCCGCTGCTTGTCAATGACCGTGTGATCGATTGGATGGCAATTTTAGAACGCCCGATCTGCCCGTCCGCCTTCGTGCCATCCAATGTAAACGGCACCATCCGCATACCCTAAAGCGCCAACCACATAAACGGCAGCGCGGACAGCTCATTTCTTCACAATCGTTTCCCTTTCGGAGTGGGTGATTCAATGCCTTCAGGAATCTACGCGCCCCTTTCGGCTTGGTGCGTGAATGATTGTGTTCGTATTAATTTTTTTTAATCAGATTAGTTTGAATGATTAGGGGGTTGCCCCAACTTATAAGTCTTTAATTTTATAGAGTTCCTTTGAGTGTTCTTAATTACTTGAATCGTGTTCAAGTTGATTGGGTTGTCAGAAACTTAGGGTGTTCAATTTTACAGTTTATTTGGTTGTTAGTAACAGTAGGTGCAATTTGTTTTAATCCAAATTCTTTTTTTTTCATTTGGTACATTTAGCCAAAGTGGGCTGAAATTGCATTTAAACTTTGTATTCCTTTCGATTCATTATTAATTGAGGTTTGGAGGTTATCATGTCGCATGGAAGTGGTGGAGGAAGTAGGAAGGGGAAATCATAAGAGATGAATTGAAAAGATTGGGTAGACGTAACTTGCGTTGTGGAGCCTAGATGGGAAGAGGAGCCCAAGAAAATGTGGGACTGCACAACATGCAAGAAGTACGTTAAAATGACGCACCTCTCCAAACTATGGTCACGTGATCACGTAGAGGTGCAAGTTCATCGTTGGGAAGGACAAATGTCCACATGTAAGAGCGACCACTTTGTTCGCCAATACAAGGAGATAACATCTGCATCAAGTTTACCAAGCTCCAAACCAAACGTTGTGAACTATTCGAACATGGCTATGATTTGGGTGGAGATAGTACTCTGTAAAGAAATAGATTGGCGCATGGTTGTAGGGCGCAATGTCAAGAATTTAACTTGTGAGGAAGCCATAATTCCTACTAACTAGGTTGGACCAAGTGATTGCATGCCGGAGTGGTCCAATTGAGGCTATGGAGAACTTCCTTCAGTCGTCTTGAAGGATGTTGAAGATGATTGGTCAGATGAAGATGATGTTGATGATGATCCAGCACCCATGACATTTGGTGAGAGACACGAACGTCGAGAAGATTGGGAAGACATTGAATACCAACAGCAAATGCAAGAGGCCATGCATCGAAGTGTGGAAGACCGGAGTCGGCAACATGATAGGTCCTACTATCGTGACTATAACGTACGTGGATCACAAGATGGGATAGGTGGTTCAGATTATGGTAATGCCCACGAGTTGGCTCTCAAAGTATAGGAAGAAGCTATGGAACGACACACTATGGTGGTTCTAGCCAAGAAGGCTCTCAATACTACTCTGGATTGACTACACATGGTTCATATGGGCATTAGGGAGGCCCTTATTATGGTGGATCAAGTGAAAGAGGGTCCTAGGAGAGTGCTCCAATTCCTCCTCCAACCTTTGGAGGTCCTTCTTTTGGAAATGAATATGGACAAGGAGGTGCATCAAGTGGATATTGTTACATCTATGGGGATGGACCATATATTGGGGTACATCCTTCAAGCCCAAATGACAACAAGGATTCCAATTCGGATTTAGATTGAGAGTAAAGTAGAGTATGGTATTCTAGTCATCTTATGTTTGTTTTATTGTATGGTTCACTCATTGTAATGTATATAGACTGTAGAGTGTGGCAAATATAGCACAATCCTCTCGACAAGTTGTAATCACCTTTTTTGTGATTTTGATAGAAATACATTGTATTTTTTTATTTTAATAAAGTGATATTTATGTCATGTAATTTGTAGGATTTAATACCATTGATGCATGACTATGGGTTTATGGGTATTTGTGAAAATGGAAAATGCATTGGACCATTTTCTACAATTTTCTCATTCCAATCATTCAATGTAAATAGGTGAATTGCAAATGCAAAGGATGTCCCAAATATACAATAAAGGTTTGCAGAATAGCAAGAACGACCATTTTAGTTCCATTTGCTATCAGAAATTGAATTGTAAACCCTAGAAGTCCGAAGGCTTTTTTCCATCGAAGACCATTTAGTGATTTAGAATTGCCATTTCAATTACAAAGAACTAGATAATGTAGAAACAATGTTTTTGCCATGTCAGGTTGTACGATTTTGTACTATAGCAATTTATGAATGTGTAGAAGCAATGTCAAAAACTTAACCCACATAGATTGTAAGATATTTGCATTCAAGGTGACTTAAACAAATTATTTACAATTTGCTTGACTAGATTTTTAACTTCTAATTATTGAAATAATAAACATTTCCACTTGTGAGTACAATTTTATAATTTTGTATGTTGAAGAATTTAGACGAGAGCATGAGAACATAGGAAGAAAAATTCAACCAAAAGATGTTTAGTTTTTATTCATAAGAGAATTGATAAGTTGAGTATATTCAAGATAGAAACTAGAACATTAATGTTGCGAGCCGTAATCCCGGAATCCACCAGGTTAGTATTAAATAATTTATAATTGTATAGAATTTTTCAAAATTTCTAAACAGGCAAATGGAATTAGAATCCTCTTAGCCTAAACATCTCATTAAGGCTGAAAGAATTTTCCAGGTGTTCCGTAAAAGGATCCAAGACGGAATCCGGATTTCGGAAACCCAGATAGCAACAGCCTACGGTCTAGAGTTTCGGTCTAGGAATCTAGGGATTCGTTATGGGTAAATGGTCCGCTCCTGGAACGATCGGTAAGAGGACGGGTACTTAACCCCGCCAATCCCATTTCTTCTCCGTCTTTCTTCCACAATTGATTTGTACACGTATAGTTGAAGGAAAGTGTGGTGAGTTAGTGATTGATTCAGGAATTAGTCACCGGTTGTCTTCACTCGACCTCAACTTTATTTTAGTTTGTGATGACGGAGGGAGATATTCGGAAACCGTTGGTGATGGCGCGGTTGGTCTATCCAACCATTTCGGAAAGGCTGAGACAATGGTCACAGTTAGAGGATGACCTCAGTGAGATAGGAGGTGTCGGCCTGTTCTTGAGGCCATGGATAGTGAAGAATGATAGGATGATTTAAAAGCTCATTGTAAGAGTCTCGAATCAATATGAGTTGATAGTGAGGGGGCGACCCGGAACTTGAACCGATGAGGTCTAGGCCAAGGTATATGGATTCCCCAAAAAGGGATCCGGATTAGCTTCCCGGATGAATAAGTTCGCGGTGGGAAAGTTTAGGAATGCAACCCATTCTAAGGAAGGGTATGCCATTAGCGACTATCTAGATGCAAGGCAGAAGCAGGTCCTAGAGTTTTTGATCCCGATCTTGTATCTGGAAAAGCCTACTCGGGTTACAGTTACGATAGCCAACACCATTTTTGGTGCCATGGAGGGTATACCGGTCAACTAGGGCAATGTCATTGGAGCAGTAGTCTCCAAGCTTACTGCCAATGTGGGAAAGGCAAAGACTAGCCCGATTAGTCCTTACTTGTTCCACCTCTACCATTATGCGGAACTTCTAAGTGATGCAGAAATAGTAGAGTACAACACCGGATCCACCATCCTACATTACGGCCTCACCGAAGAAGTGGAGGCAGAGCAGCCGGCAATCGAGGAGGAGGAAGAATCGGAAGAGGAAGAGTAGCTCTTAGACCAAAGACAGAGGAAATCCATCGATTCGGCTTCACGAGGGAAACTCTTGGCTTAAGAGAAGGTTCTGAAAGATAGAGAGCAAGACATTTCCGGGTTCTTCAAGACTGGATTCAACTAGGTCTTGCAGGTATAGGAGTATCATGAGAACCTGGCTGATATTCTCAAGAGGATCATCAAGGAGTTGAAGGTTGAGCTAGAGGACATTCTCAATGCCGTGAAGAAACTTCCAAATCTGGAAGAGTTGGGGAGAAAGGACAAGCAGATTGAAGGACTAAAGAAGGAGAAGACAAACCTTCAAGCCTGGTTGAGTTGGGCACAAGGAGAGTTAGCCACAATAAAGCAAAGGGAGAAGGAAGCTCTGTAGTTGGTCAAAAACCTATCTGGTCTGGTGGATAAACCTACAGATCTTGTAATCAAAGCCGCTCTCGTCTAAAACAAGTTAGCGGAGGAAGGACATCTCACTGGATCCAAGGTAGTCTGGATCTTGGTCAATTTCTCCTCAAGGATGGATTCCATATTGAAGAAGATGCGCCAATTGTTGGGACAAATTGATCCCAATTGGGTCATGGATTTTTCCAACTTTCCGGAAATCCATTTCGACACAAAGACCCCAGTGAAGTGGACAACATCAATGCCACTACCGACTAGACTGGAAGTCCCTAGGGAGACTCTCCGACATTCAACCGAGCCCTTCTCAACATAGTTGGAGAAGACCATCCGAGGGTGCGTAAAGACAGTACGGGAGCCACTCAAGGAACCGAAGGCAACATGAGAATTAGTGCCACCAGAAGTTACAATCTCGCCACCTATTCTGACAATCCGTCTTCCAGAGAAGGAGACACTTCAGACATCCACGTTGCTAACCCGTAGTGACCTAATGGACCGGATTGGTGGACTGTTGAATCTGGCCTGTACCCATCCGGAAGGATTCGAGCACATGTTGTAGCCTCAATCGAGGAAGGAGAGGACTACCATCATTCTGGATGAGACCTCTCTAGGAGAAGAAGACGAGAGGGAGGTCACTCAAATTGAAAAATTTGAGGAAGAAGAGTACCAAACCAAATCGGAAGAAGAAGAAGAGGAAGAGGACATGGAAGAGGAAGACTCGCCTCTAGAAATCCTGAAGATCTAGACCTGGGTAGCGTTATGGATGACTCCGGTGAAGGCAACCCCAAAAGCAACTCCAAAGGTGTCCATCCGGGCACCAACAAGCCAAGGCAAGAGTAGTTAGAAGAAGGCGTGAAAGGCGAAGTAGTTAGGGTTTTAGTTAGATAGGATTTGAATTTTGAATCGGATCCAAGTTTCCAGGTGTGGACCCGAGTTCCAGATTTATAGGATCTGACTTTTCCGGTTTTCTCAAGAAGTTTGTGATTGGTCACTTGGATTTCCGGGTGGCTTTTTGACTTTGTTTTTTTTGTTTTTTAGGTGAGGGGCAGGGTTGTTGCCCTCTCATTCCATCCTAGTGTTATATTTTGTATCTTGTCATCCTTTCTTCAATTTGAGCCACCAAGTGGACGTTCAGGGATTGATCTGTCGTATATCCAACTTTCCCGTGTTTTCTTGTAAGGGTGTTGAAGTGTAAGAAAGAGGAGAAGGAAAGGAGGAATCCGGATCTGCAAGGACTTGGATCTGATTTGTGAGGAATGTTTGTGATATAGTCTAGACTAGAGATTTTGGTCTTGAGCACGTGCCTTTAAAACATTGGAATGGGAATCCGATTAGGAGTGGTGTGGGCGTAAGTCCAGAATACCAAGAAGGATTCTGTGTAGAGATAAGCAATTGCCAATAGGAAAAAATCCCCATATCACTTCCCGGAAGGTCATCCAAACCCTAGGATCAGTCTAGCAAACAACTAACAATCCCTGTATCAATTCCGGTTTCTATTAGTCTGTTGTTGTAGTGGAAAACTCTAGAAGTGGCTCTATGTGACCTACCTTCCGGATTGGCCATCCGGAAAGTTGTGAGAGTGTTTCCAATCTAATCTAGTGCAACATTTGGTCTAAGTGTGTTTTGTGTAGTTTAGACACGGGAGAGAGTGTGAGGAATACGAGTGGTGAGTCCCTACCCCTCTATACAACCAAAGGTAGACCCTTTGATGGTAAAACAGAGGTACCAAAAACCACTGTTTGTGTGTGGAGAGACGGATCTGAATTCCGAAATGGAGTGGATCCGGATTGGATTCTGAAAAGGTAGTGATCCAGAAGAGAGAAAAGAGGTGAAGAGAGAGCTTAAGTTGGTAATCCGGATAATTCCGGCTTGCGGCAACAATATAAACTCCCTTGGGACGATATTTCGAGTTAGTTTACACATTTTGGTGTTGTAAATGGTATTTATTGCCCACTATGCATACAACAATTAATAATTTTAAGATAAAATCATGTAAACACGAGAATCTCAACGGTGAAAGTATTTCAACAAGCAAACCTAACCAGCTATCCCTCTATAATTTTTTTTCATTTCCATGATAGTTGATTTACTTGATTCTTACTTTCATTTGAAACTGAAATGTTGAATATGATACCTATGTTTGGCTTAGAGATGTTCAAGAGAAATTAAAATCTCCGATCGTGTGGACAGTCTTCCGTCTACCTCGTTCCATCCGTCTATCGTCGCTAGACGGGCTACTACATCTGCGCCATCCACACCATCTGATCCTGTAGATAGTCTGCCGTCCATCCAATTGAACGAGTTGGCGACGTCCGTGCCAAGCCAGCCGTCAGGTCTAGCGAACGCCAATCATCCTCTTGATTGGACGGTCGGCTCAAGGCGGACAGATGACCGTCTGCACAATCGGATGGCCAAGTCGAGGCAATCAAAATGCCATCTACACGATTGGATGGCCGCGACAAGGCAGACGGCCACCTCGAGGCGATCGGAATGCCCTCGGACGATTAGACAGCCACGATGAGGCGAATGGAATGTCGTCCGCATGATTGGACAACCGTGACGAGGCGGAGGGAATGCTGTCCGCATGATCGAACGGCCACGACGAGGTGGACAGAATGAAGTCCGCACAATCGGATGGCCACGAGGAGGCGGACGTAGACGAGCCGTCTGCCACCTATAAGAGGGGCGGATGGCCCATCCGCAATCACTTTTGCCTTGCCTCTTGCATTTTGCAAGTGTGGAGTAGAGAGCTTGGTGGTTCATCCTCCATTGGCTCCTCTCTTTGGGAAGGTAGAAGTCTTATTTGGGGGCCCCATTATTGCTATTTTTTGTAGCAAATTTCTAAGTTTTAATTACAAATTTTTGGTATTAAAATCTTATCACGATGCCAAGATTGAAGAAGGTGGTGAAGGGAAAACAAGTGGTACAAGAAAAGGTGGCAGCTAAGGAACTTCCATCCAATGCATGCAAAGCATTCTTGACTGAATGCATTGCAAAATTCTATGAATTGGAAACCACTGTGTCTCTTGACACAAAATATATAAGACATGGAGACGAGTGTCTACAAAAATTCAAGGCAGACATGACGCAGAGAATGTTGGATGCCTTGAACGTTCCACAATGGCAACATGAGACGGAGAAGAGGGGCTTCAACAAATGTTTGGAGAACAAGGTGCATGATGTATTGTGGAACACTGATGTGGTTCTCAGAAAATACGGGAAACAACACCGTGTAAATGATGAAGCCTTTGAGCAAGTCATTCTCAAAGACAATTGTTTATTGGGCGTTGTGCCCCATATGTGAAGAGGCCTAATAGACGAGGGTTAGTGGGTTGGTGGACTAGCGATGAGGGACTTGCTAAATTGGATATGGATAGACATCATCTTATAGTGCTTTCGGACACCGCATGGGTGATTCCCCAAGATGGTTTAATCATGAGGGGAGGATATGCAACAATTTGGAGGGTGAGAATTGAATGATGTCTAGAGATAGCTTCATCTTGGGAGTTTGTAGCAAAGATATCCAACCACCATGCTACGCAGCCTCAGCTTGCAAAGTTGGAACGTCAAAATGAATCAATAGCAATGAGGATTCCACATTCAGGAGTTATACTATTTGTTGCAGTTCATGCAAGAACAAATGAAGGGTACTCGTATTGGTGGAATGGCGAAACACTTCGCCAAATGTTGAACTTGGATAACAATTATCTAGACAACATATATGTTCAATTACAGTATTTGAATCCAATAGAGTCAGATGTGACTAAAGCTTTTCATCTCACTTAGTTTCAGAAAAAGCGCACCAAGCTTGCTTGGGCATTAGTGCATATCATGAATGCAGTATATGTTGCTGGACATCTACACAATGAAATTTCTCCAAACAACATCATGTTTCATTTTCTTGATGATGAATCACGTGCCTACATTGGCATTTGCAATTGGGGCATGACTACTATAGCTACCGAACCAATGAAATCCTTGTATACGTTCACATCTGCAAGTGATATGAACGAAGCTTTAACAAGGAGGTGGTGGGTGGATCCAAGCATTGCATATTTGCATAGAAGAGATGCAAATGTGGAAATCATTCCACATTTATTACGTGCATCAGAGGAATATGCGATTGGTAAAATAGCTCAAAAGATCAATAAACAATGCATGTCACAAAACTACAGCAGATTGCAACGGGAAACAAATGCAATGGCCATGTTTAGCCACCACCAATTGGAAATTGTGTTTCACCAATACTTGGACTGGCTTTGTCAAAGAGGTGATGGTTATTGAGGTGGTTTGGCCCACATCATCAATCGATTCACTAGCCAATTCAATTGGCCTATGCCAAATGAGCACTTCCGACATTCATATTAGTAATATAGTGCAAGAGTGCACTATATAGAATTTTATAAATATTTGATAAATGTAGAACTTCGGATTTATGCATGTAAATTGCTTAGTATATATGCACCCCTAGAGTAAGTCAATATATGTGAAATTAGACAAACATTTTGAATTTTTCAATGTATTTGAATTGTTTTTGAATGAATATCAATTTTTGACAAATCAAAAATATCTCTTGTTTGAGTGCAAAGTGCAATATTTCTTCTTGAATGTAGATGGATATTTAGTTGACAAGCTTGTATGACAAATTGTATAATGTATGATGTGTGGGTGCAAAGTTTCTAAGCTTGTTCAATTTCATTTGGAAGAAGTCTTAGAAGAAGACCATTTCATTTATAATATGGAAGTACTCGGACCTTCTTAGAAGTTGTGTTCCAACGATTTCATTGATATTTGAATTATCATGACGACCTATTAAAGCAATTGTGGTTTTATTGTTTTACTGTCTATACTTGTAATGTATCAACTATGAAGAGACATAATTAGTAAATTCAACACAAATTTACAATGAAGGATTTTAAAGTAATTTACAGAAATGATTTGTTTGAAAAAGGAAGTTGTATCTTATTCACCTAAAATCTTTGGAAGCAAACATGAAGCATGTGACCGTATTTTTGTTGGCATGTAATTTTGAGATTAAATTGTCATATAGTTGTTTTTTAAGAGAACTTTCCATTAGCAAATGATTTTATCAATTTAAACCAAATTCTAACGTGATTCATGAAGTGAAATTGAAAAACAAAGAGAGTGATTCAATTTTAGTGTTTTTTCAAAAAGGTTTAGGACTTTACGGCACTTGGATTTTTAGAAGCCTTTGGGTTCAAAATTTAGACCCTCAATTTTTTTTTCTTTGCATTGTTTTCATAAAATGAACAAAGAAAAATAGGAAATTAAGCTCTAAATGCATGGGTCATAAAATGTATGTGTGTCCAATATTTTCCTAAACCCTAAACCGTAATAAATTTGTTATTTTGGGTACTAGTTTTTTGAATATTTATTAAAAAAATCCTTTGAAATTCTATTGTAGCACTCGAAAATGAATTACCAAAATAATTGGAAATGACTTTTTTCTTTATAAATTTGTACTATGCAATGTTCTTTTTCTTCATTCCTAAGGACTTTTAGAAATGAGCATGAAATGTACCAAATTTCAAAAACAAAATCAAATTAGAAATTCTTTTAGAATAAACAATTAAAGATAGAGACTAAATTTGGCGAGGCTTCAGCGAACGATTGGACGGGTTGGCGGACAGGCTCCAGAGACTGTGGGCGGCGGTGTGGATGGGGTAAAAGAAATTATTCCAAGGTAAAAACCCGATTTGCAAATGTCACAAGACGTCTGAGGGGGTCGAGTTTGCAGACGTACGAAGTCTAGACGCCCTATCAACCCTATCATCAAGCTAAATCTAATGGAATTAAAATGTGAGTTTTGGGTGTCACATAGGTAATATTATTTTGAGAGGGTCTCTAGGTCTCAAAATATTGAATATACTATTATGAGCGACCACATCTATGGCGACCACATCTATAGCAACCATGGGTAATGGATATTGTGGGTGTATGGCAACCGCAATTTATTTATTTTTCAGGAATTAAATGCGCAATTGCTTCAAAAAAATGGGTGGCTTCAAGCCTATAGATAAAAAAAAAGGGAAATGTGTTAAAATATGCTAGACTATCATCATAGCCCTACACATTGTTGCCACAATGTTTCTAAAACCTCATTTTATCCATCATGTAGAGCTAATACATATAGATATTGTGTACAAATATTACATATTCAAAATTGTATACTCATAATTGGCCTCATTTAATTCAAATCCCCAAAAGGAAAGAGGTAGGAAATGCATAACCTTCTGAAAAGAAAGCCCACATAACCATTTATTTGAAAACTATATAAAGACAAAAAGGCGACCGTGCTTGGTGTTCCAAAAAATTGAATTTCCTCAATTTGTGGCAAAAAATACAATCATAACATGTACATTGTTTTTTACAACACTACAACCATTGGTATTGGCATTTTTCAATTCCATAACACAATTTATAAGAATTCTATATTCTTAAACATTCAATACTTTTGCATACTTACCAGAGGTTCCATAAATGTTGTACAATATCAAACAACTAGAATGTTGTCAGGCATGTATCTAACTTGCCTAAGAGAATGAATCCTGAAAAGAACTACTAATGTAGGCATTTCTTCATACATATTTGACCTTCTCAAGAACAATTGCCCATTTTTACGTACTACCTATAACAAGGTTTCCCTGAATTCAAACACAAAGCTTCTACTAGGTTCACATTGGAAACTCCACTTTTGTTCCTCATCTTCTCAAGTCACCATAATTCAATATTGTACTATTACAAATGCCGATAAATATTTCTTTCTCAAAATTCGTATTATAACTAGAAAGGTAGCAATGGAAGTTTTCAAGCAATTAAAGGGTTTAGGGTCTTCAAAAACATTGAGGGGTTCATAGATCTAAAATGGAATTGTCACATAATAATCACAATGTTCACAATGCCGAACTCACACTTTACCCCAATAAACACCTCACGAAAAGGATTAAGGATCTTTAGAGCTTTACTCGATTTGGGGGGACAAAGGGAATTTTCTCCATAATTTTGTGAATAATACCAAAAAGAAAATACCTTTGTACCATTTGTTCTGAGTTGTGTAATAAAATTCTATTAAAACTAATTTAATCCACCAAAATACAAATAAAGTAATAAGCCATTGTTTTGTTTGAGTTGACAAAAATTATAGAAGTAGTGGATATTTCGTAAATTCAATTCTTAATATTTATTTTTTAAAGTAGACTTTCAAATGATGAATAAGATATGCAATTCTTACAATAATGTCTATTGACTCTAAATTAGATTATTCATTTTCCTAAATTCTGCCACCCAATAGTTGGTAAGCTATTAATCCAATTACATTTCAATTCAAACATAAAGAAAGTTTGTACACCAAAATTCAAATTCAAGATTCGATACATGGAACTTGGCAGTCCCAAGATATTGCACATGGTATAAAATGCTTTTATATATTCATGTAGCCTATTACAAAATGAGAAGTGCATAAGGTAGCCAACAACTCCATTTTTTGTGAAATGATAACATTAGATCATACACGCATAGTCATTTCTACAAAGGCGAATCACGAAAAACAACTTTGGGGGGCTTCATGCATCATGGAGGTCCCATGAGCAAATTCATCACCTAGGTACATGTTGGTCCGTTCTTTGGATCCTCATTTATAAGTTGACCCAACTTCATTGCAATATACCTGGATACATCAAGGGTTCTAAATGTGTCCCTGTCAAAGTTATCCATATCACCAATCTTCATCCATTCCATCAACTTCCCAATAGAGTATGAATACTACTACTTTGTATATTTTTGCGTTGCTTGCATAATTGATAGGCTCATATCATAATTTATTGGCTTGAACATACAAAACAACTCTAGAGCCACCCACCAACATTTTTGCTTTTGCATCCTTGTCTCTTCCTTTGGAGGGTATCCATAATGGGATGCAACTTTTTCATCAGTACGATTGGGAATTTCCTAATCACAAATGTCGATATTCATTATTTCATTTGAGTAATCAAGATAATGCAACAATATATTTCTAGGGGACAAGTCATTGTGTAGTACCAAGGATTGGTGGATTAGATGGGTCACTTACACTAGAGCCCATGCCAACTTTGCCTTGTGCCTTTGAAAAAGGATAAGTTCTTTTTGTTTCTCCAAGGGAAGTCCCCTCACTCGTGCCATTTCATGCCATTCAATGGTTGATGACACCTTTTTATTCAATCCTTCAAGTCATTGAAATTATGTCCATTCTACTACATGTATATGCATCCAGAGTTTTCACGTTGATGGCAAAATTTTTATTATGGCAAGATGATTTAAGGGACATACTAGGGCCACTATGGACCGTTCTATCCTTGCATCCCGAAGGATCTTGGTTTTTCGAATTTTCCCTCACTATACCAAAACATGGTAAAAAAGAGCCATAGTCAAAATTGACTATGGTTCTTTTTGTCACGTTTTTGTATAGGTCCACTACGCACGTTGTCAGTTTCTTTTGCAATTTCTGATTGTTATTTTTAGAATTTTGCGGCGTGTAGCATACCATTGTAAAGGTATTGAAAAAACCTTTCCATCAATATATAACACGCCCCAAAATTCTAAAAATTGCAGTCGAAAATTGCAAAAGAAGCTAATAGCTGAGTTGTGCACTTGCACAAAAATGTGGCAAAAAGAACCTTAGTCGATTTTGACTACAGTTCTTTTTTACCATGTTTTGTTATAGTGCCTACAAGGTTGATGTATGGTGGCATTGTATCCATCCCTTGAATGCACACCTTATGCACCTTTCCATGACTATCTTCACAGAAGAAACCACTCAAGGACTCCACCTTTGCCAAAGCTGGGATCCATGTGATACAAGATCCACCTTCCCTCGCAAATGTTGCCTTCACAACGTCATTTTTCCACTTGAAACCCCTTGCTCTAGACTTTGCTAGCTTCTTCACAACGATTTGCTACCACTACATCTTCTCCCAAAATTCTTTCGCCTCGTCATCTTCAGCATGGCCCATTGCTAGTGGTCACAACTCCATTATCAATCTCTTGGTAGTAAAATTACATGACTAAATAATGTTAGGAAGCCATTGCTCTATTTTGGAATTGTACATTAAATCCACATCTCCAAAATCCTTAGATTCTAAGCACTTGCTTAAAATTCTGGCATGCAAATCATCTATCCACTTCTCGCTACCTGTTGAAGGGTCCCTCAAGTAGCTTGCCTCCAAGAATTGTACTCTTTTTCCAACATACCATTGCAGAGATACCTCATATGCATACCTTATATAACTTCGAGGAGGATACATTGGATCCTTGTCATGTGTTGTCGTAGGCTTCTTCTTCTTTGTAATAGCTACATTCCTTGTTGCCACACTGGTACATGTAGGCACTTCAAAGTGAGCTGAATCGTCCATATCCTATAGTGACTTCCGCCTTGAGCTACTACCTTCCCCTGGATTAGACATTCTACTAGTGCACAGTAATAAGAGTAGCTTTCCTCAAATTTGTAGATGAAAATTGCAAGAATTTCCCCCTCCAAAGACAAACCTAGCCTATGAGCACGCATTCAGCCACTATGAGGTAGGTGAAAGACTATGCACAAGGCTAGGAGTGGTGACTGCGAGTTCCAACGAACGCTTTAGTACTTGCAAGCACCCAAATGCGCATGCAAATAACCATAACGGAGCGTGTGCAAGTCCATAGGCGACCACGTACGTGGCATTAAGGGGACCTCCCGTAAAGGGCAACCGTGTTAAAAGATATCGCATCTTAGTTGGGTGACCGCGTCTTAGTTGGGTGACCGCATCTCTAGGGCAACAACACTAAAAGAGATTGCGTATTGGGTGGGCGACTGTACCTTAGGCAACCATGGCTTAGAAATTCAGCGGACACTACATGGTCAAATTTTTTTGAAATCAAATGAAATGAAATATGGCATCGAATGATGTTTTTGTGAACTTTAAGGTGGGACAATTGAAGTGTGCATTTAACATGAAAGAAATTTTATTTAATCCCTATGCACTATGATGTGCATATTCCAGACAATGAACAAATTCAAATATAAGTTTCATCCTCATGGTTGCTTGGATGAAAGATATTCTAATTTGTGGAGAGACTCTATGAAGTTATTGTCCTATCTAATGGTTGGAGTTGGTGTTACTAGAGTACATATTTCTCTAAAGTTTTCAAAGTAGAAGTATGTCAAGTGGTTGACCAAACCTAAATTGCAACGACTCTACTTATGGACAAGATTAGAGAAAAGGGGGTCATTTATTCTAAGGACATAAATTTTTTTTCAAATAGAATTGTGAACTCAAACTCATTTCAAATTCTTTCCACCAAATTTTACTAGAAAATGTTGTTGTATTTCAAATCAATTGTTGAAGCGATCTTTAATTCTCTTTTCAAAAATTATAAAAAAATATTGGTCACAATATTGGTGAATCTAACTAAACATTTGGAATCTAGAATTCACAATCTAGAATTTTGGTTTGTGTATCAAAACCTAATATATGCCTCCAAATAGTACTCTATAATGATTTTGTCCAAATTAGCAATTGTAGAGATACATGTAGACGTTTAGAGGATAATCATCTAAAATGACCCCAAGACAAACTTCTAACAATTAATAAATCCGTAAGTATGAGTAAGCACTAAATGATGATAAAGTTATGCATACAACTACGAGACATGGAAACTTCAATTGAAGACTACCAAAAGACATGATATTTTCCTAACCCTCTAATACAAACTTCCAACACAAGCATGCAACATGCAATTAAAGGATGACTACAACTTCTTATGCCTCAAATGAAGGGGAATTGTTCAGCCTTGCTCACACTAGGACATTCAATAAAATTCACAAGCTTTGGGATTCATAGAATGGTACATAAATAACTTAGAAGGCTTCTCAAAAATCAAATATTGACCTTCTTAAGAAAAAAATGAAAGCTTTCAATTGATAACATTGAATATTGTCCATAAACAATAATCTAAAATGGTCAAAGGAATTTCACAACCCACTTCCATAGAAGCCCAAAAACTTCAATCCAACATATTTGAGCAATTCAAATGTTCATGGTTCACAACATTTAGACAAAGTAAGTATACCCTCAAGTTGAAGTGTACCAAATTCTATAACATATGAGAGGCAAATGGAGAAACTATAAACATAACAATAACTAAGATAATTGGAAGTGGAATTTGGTTGTTTTAAAAAAAAGGGGTACACTATAAACTATAAAGAAATTGTGAAATTATCCAATGATCATTTTTTATGAAAAAAATAACCAAATTATAGTTCATGTCATCCAAAATTCTATAAGAAAAAATGAAGGTAGTTATTAGGAATATTGTATGTGATTCTACATTTCTTTCATATGTGTTGAATTAAGAAATTGTCTATTGTTTTTTCTAGTTATCTCCTCCAAACCCTCTATAATTTTACTAAATTTGTTTCTTGAATGATGGATCTTCAAAAACATGGTAGCCTATGATTTTCATTGTAACCATGATTTAATAGCCTTTTTTAAGTGGACCTAAACAATAAACATCATTTACTTGTCAAGGATCAAAAGATGATCTTTGAGTGTTTTAGAAGACTAATTTGAATTTTGTACGGAGATGTTCGTTGTTAGGATCCAACAACGAACATTTCCATACAAAACTCAAACTAGCCGTCCACCCCTAGTTCATCTCTTGAACACCACTCTCAACATGAATGTAATATCCTCAATGGACCAAGCCAATGTCACTAGGAATCAAATCCAACACTTCTTGAACCCACATGAGTTGGAAGATCGCCACCAATCTCAACCATCCCGTCAAGGAACTTCAAGGTCACATTTCAGACATCCAATTTGAACTTTGATGCTCCACTAGAATATTCTATCAAATTTATTACCTTTTGGCTCTCTGCTCGAGGTATTCACTACTCTCGTGGTCCCGGCGCTTGTGGTTGCTTAATACACGAGTTCTCCTAGCACATGAAGTCACGTTTCCTAGAACTCTAGGAGAACATGAACGAGTAGGCCTTGTCCCCAACCCGTGGTCACCTAAGCCACAATCGCCCTACCCGAGATTGCCCTCAAGACAACTAGACTTTGGGAAAACAAGAAGGACACAATTTTTCTTCCATGCGCAAGTGCCCTTGGGACGCGGTCACTTGCTCCTGTGGTCCCCGCACCCAAAGTCGCCAAACACTCAAGGTCTCCTAGTACCTGAAGTCACATTTGCAACCATTCTAGCAAAATGAGAACGAGAATGATTGAACCTTGTTCCAAACCTGTGGTTGCCCCAAGCTGCAATCGCCTAAGCCATAGTCACCCAACAAGTGTCTTCTTTGATTCATGGAATTGGGCTCATGTATTCCTCCACTTGCAATTGCTTGAGACCCATGGTCTCTTCTCATATGAATTTGCTTATATTCACCAATTCGCCCTGTAGGAGGAAATTCTTCTACTCACAATTGCCCAAGTGAGGTCGTCTTATTTTATCACAAGTGCAACAGTCATCCAACAAGCCAGCTACCAAATACATGATTTTTTCGATCTTGCATTTAAGGAGATAGTTATCAAATTAAATGCAAGAGGTGAATATCAGTAAACTAGTAGCCTATCAACATTGATTTATCATTTTTTGTAGATTAAAATTTTATCCCAAATATTCAACCCTACAAACCCTAAACCCTACAAACCTGGAACCGTGTTACCATAAATTAGACTTGTGTGATGTACAATGCATTGTGTATTTAAAGAATGTGGATTAGTTTTATGAAGTTACTAACATACGAATAGTTTATTTTATATTTCATATTATATCATGATTTTTTTTCAAACATGATCACTCTACTCTGGTCTTGCTAAATCATTCAAGTTTGGCATAAATTCCCATCTTAAAAATTCCAACAAATGTCATAGTCAATTATATTTTCTAAGGTTTTATAAATAATTTGTTTATGCTAGGCTACTATAGGGGTACATGCTTGCCCATAAGGGAAGGGTTGGGAGTCTTAATTCTTAATGCAATTATATCTTAATCATTTGTTTTTTGATGTTTAATACAAGTTAGTGAAGAATACAATACCTAGATGATTCGTCAAGTGGAAATTTTTAAAATGAGAAAGGGATTTCCTACACTTTCTTCCACGAGACCAATGTCTAACAATTCTAATTCCACATTCCAAACCACACCAAGTTGGCTTGATTTTATTTTGAGGTAGACAAAATAAGAAGGGGTAATCTAAATTGTTAATGCAATTGTGTTCAACTTCATTTTATTCCTTCATGAAGGCCTTATTGCCTAAGGCAACAAATTGAGGTGTAGACGATACTTTGAAGTTTAATAAACCCTATTAAATTTACTATTTGGAAAAGCTTATATTTTGTAAAGATTCTTTGAGAAGTTTAGTTCTAGCATCCCAAATCCAATTTTGAAACTGTTTGATCATGTTTTTCTATTGAAGATTTTGTGCATTTGTGTCTATTTTTAATCTTCATTTTCTTGTGTTGAGGGCTCTTGGATATAAGTCTCAAATGCACTAGATCTTCCATAAATAATCTCATCATGAATTCAACTTATAAAATTGTACAATACATTTTTAGAAGCCATAAATTGATTCAAGTTATGCATTGATGTTATTTAACTTCTTATGTTTTTGGTGACCAATTTTCTACAATTGATGTGAAAAAGGAGTATTGGAAGACTTCAAATCACTTTCAAATTTTTTGCACCCTTATGACCAAACATTATAATCTTTTAATCCATAGATGACTTTGTTTTATTTTCTTTGTCCATGTAATCTCTAGTATGACAAGTTTAAATTTGGGTGGTTATAGGAAACATAAAATGGATTCAATTTGTCAAAACATTGGAGTGGTTAGGACAACTTTGATTGAATTCAAAGAAGCTCAATAAAGGCCTCCGGCATGAGGGGCTGAGAAGAGGTTCATCCTCCCTTCTTGTGGACCTGAGGTCACCCTAGCTAAGGTCACTGAATTGTTGTTTTGGGTGGGAATTTCAAAAAATAAAATTTACCTTCTTTATAGGACCTGCGGGTGCCTTAGCCGTAGTCACTGAATTGTTGAATTTTGTGGGAATTTCAAAAAATCCTTTTTACTTCCTTTGCAAGATCCTAAGTGACAAAGTTGCCCCAGCTATGGTTACTGAATTAATTTTTATGGTGGGAATTTCAAAAAATCCGTTTTATCACCTTTGTAGGATCCAAGGTTGCTCCATTGACGATCGCCCCAGTTAAAATTGTCAAAATTTTGAAAGGCTAGGAGCTCCTTTTGTCCAGCATCGACAATCGCCAAGCCTAAGGTCACTAAACCCACTATTGCACCAGACGTGGTCAACCCACCTACATTCACACTAGTTGAAACTGTGAGGATTTTGAAGGGCAGTAGTTTTCTTTGTCTAGGACCTATGGTCACCCTAGATGCAATTGCCCTAGTTAAAATTGTAGGAATTTTGAAAGGCTAGGAGCTCTTTTTGTCCAACATCGATGATCGCCAAGCCTGAGGTTGCCAAACCTATGGTCACACCAGACGCGGTCAACCCACTTGCGTTCGCACCAGTTGAAATTGTGAGAATTTTGAAGGGTAGTAGTTCTCTTTGTCTAGGATCCATGGTCGGCCTAGTGGAAATTGTGGAAGACAGCTTCGCCCTTTGTCCATGACGTGTGGTTGCTAAACCCACGATCACCTAGATGTAGTCGCCCAATCCAACATCACCCATGTTTCTTACCTACACACGCGTCCCAAGGCAACTTCGGGTTCATATTCATTCTCCTGTAGCCAAAGTCACCACTTCCTGCTCTATACACTATCGTTCACCCGCCTCGGAGTGGCTGATCGCGTACTCGTGAGTTGGGGGTTTGAGTTCTAAGGGGAACTTTGGTCCCTTTCTACCTCATGTTTTAATCTTTCATCCCATGCACCATATTTTAGGCCCCTTTGTTAGGAGATACTTTGGTTGTACATGATTACAATTTTATAAAAGTAAAGTACATTGGGGTTAGGATTTCATGTTAGGCACTAGTTTTAGTATTTAAAGAAATAGAAAATATCCAGATTCCATTTGTGTACAATGGATGCTAACAAGAAGAAGACCAAGATAAAAGGAAGAAAGAAACACAAGCAACGACGCATCCTTTTAAACCCATAGGTTGTAGCTTATCCAAGTTGGGATAGAATCCAAGGTGATTGGACAACGATGACTTGTAAGGCATTTGTGTAGTGGTGCCACATCAATAAGCTATTTCCACATCATTGGCACAAAATTTATTTGAGGTCGAACGTGGCAAATCTACATTCTTGCATCCATGACGCATTTGTGCAATGATGTATTG
Organism: Straminergon stramineum; assembly: GCA_963920665.1. NCBI lineage: Eukaryota > Viridiplantae > Streptophyta > Bryopsida > Hypnales > Calliergonaceae > Straminergon > Straminergon stramineum. Next base: position 13,274,785 of record OY987273.1, read on the forward strand.
AAGTGTATCGATACTTATACAATACACACATTGTGCCTAGGAATGAGGTTCAATTGTTCCCATGTGAAATGGTGTATGCGGAGGTCATCCTTGTACATACAGTGGATTGGAGGACCGTCAAAGGAGTGAAGCTTGCTACCATTCCAACCACCAAAGACATTCCAAGGGCAAGTCTATCCACGAATCCACGGGATGGACTAGGGAAAAAAATTTTATCAACCTAGAGTGCTTGACAATGAGTATTTTTGGTCACCTCATGCAAGTTCAGTTAGTGATGAATCCTCAACTGAAGAAGCAATGTTGGATAGTACAAACAACATAGAAGCTCCACTTGTGGTTGAAGAGAAATCTATGGTGGACACAAAAGAAGGGAGTGGAGGAGGTAGCCAAGCCATGGATGTAGACGTCCCTTGTCCCATAGTGTCACAACCAGTGGAGGTCCCTCATCTTGAAGAAGATGTAGCATTGTCAAATGTGTGAGCATGCTTGCCGAAGGCTACCAGTGATAAGTTGAATGGAGAGATGAAAATGGAGGAGGAGTTGGCACCTCCCTCAATGATATTGCCCATTTTGGAAGGCATGCCGGGAATAGAGGAACACCTAGAAGCTGGAGGTCATAAAGACACCCAAACTCTAGAATTGAAAGAGTTTTATAAAATTCAATTAAAGGTAATTCTAGAAGAGTTGGCTTCAAGGAAGGAAGAGTGTCAAACTCTATAAGAGTGGACAATGGAAGATTCTTCAAAGGATTTGTCCATCATGCAAGCAGAACTTGAAACTAGGCGAGTTCATGTTTCAATGCTACATGAAGAGATATTGAACTTGGAAACATTTTACTGTAGCTTATGTAGCTCCCAAGATGGATCTTCTAGTTCTTCTATAAACCCATATGTAAATGACCGGCTTGCCAAATTGATGAAATATTGCAAGATGGAAGCATTCAATAACATATGAACCCTCTAAGGGATTGTGAGTCTTGGACAATAGGGAACGGCAGGCAATTGTGGCCGGAAAAAAAAAATTCGAAAAAAAAAATAAAAATAAAGAATTTTTTTTTCCCCCGGCCAGCGAGCTATAGAGCCTCATTTACGTGGGAGAGTTCAATTTAAGAATTAATAAAATATTAAAAAAATAATTAAAACATTAATCTTAAAATAAATTCAAAATTACAAAATTGTGAGATCCGATGTGGCATTAGTGCGACCACGTCAGATTGCTATTATTATTTTAATATTATTTTTAATATTATTTTTATTATGTTATATTATTTAAATATTATTTAAATATTTAAATATTTTTTAAATATTTAAATATTTTTTAAATATTTAAATATTTTTTAAATATTTAAATATTTTTTAAATATTTAAATATTTTTTAAATATTTAAATATTTTTTAAATATTTAAATATTTAAAAAATATTTAAATATTTAAATAATATTTAAATATTTTTTAAATATTTAAATATTTTTTAAATATTTAAATATTTTTTAAATATTTAAATATTTTTTAAATATTTAAATATTCTGGCACTATTCCTCAAAGGGGCTGTGCGTTCCTTTGAGGGGAACTTCTCAAAGGGAAGCAGCCCCTTTGAGGGCTGAAATTTTTTCTAATGTAGAGGAAATTGACCTTCAAAAGCGAGTTGTGGAGGAGGCACAATTGAGATTAAATGATCTAAATGAAATCAAGGACGTAGACCCCCTTGACTATGTTGTTGATATATATGGTTGGGAAGATTGGGCTAGGCCACATGAGACCTCCTATGTAGAAGTAGTTGAACTGAAGAAGAAATTACTAGCTTGTCTCGCATTGGAAAAGAAGTTGCACAAGATCATGGGGAAAGAAAGGGCACTCCTTGATTTCCTAAAAGCGATCAAGAAAGCTTGGTTACAAGAGAGGTTATGGAATTATGACCATGTATCCATACTTAAGCGAGAAGACAGAGTGACGAAGCATCATATTGAAGCAAAGAAGAAGATGATAGAAGAACATGACAAGATGGATGTTGCATGATAAGGTTGTTTTCTTGCATTTTTGGTAGGACTATGTACCATCTAAACATGTATATATAAATAGGCAATTATCCATTTTCAACGTTTCAGCTCAAAAACATGTTTAATTTTGTTTTCTTCATTGAATTGCATGTATGGATATGGATGTGAGTTTTGTTGTTTGCATGTTTGTGAAACTATCAATATTTCAAATTCCATTGAATGTCAATTTCCTTACATTTTTTTACGTATACAATAGTGTAAAATGATAGATACGAAGATGAAAAGGTAGAACAAGGTTTAAGGAATTTGGATGCACAAAATGTCAAAGTGTCAAAGTATAAAGTAATTTCAAATGGTAGTATAAGAAATGAAAGGTCGATTTCGATAATGTTAAATTCATTGCCTAGACTTCAAAAGGAATTATGAAATAAAATAATTGAAGAATTCATAATAATGATTCCAGGTTGTTTTAATGAAAAGATTAGAATGTTGAAATGAATTTGCAGAAGTTTGAAAAGACATTGTTGTGTTCTACTAAATTGTTTGCCTTAAATGCTGGTTTGGAGACCCTTCTACTTTGGTGTCAACATGAAATTGAAGATCACATCCTATCTTAATGAACGTGGTATTAATTAAGTTTATCTTTTGGCTAAAATCATTGACAAGTGTAGTTTCAAGATCTTTAATCCAATGTTGCCATGTTGGAAATTAAGAATTTTTGTTTCTCTATTGAAGATTTATTGGAAGGTTCTCCATTTTGAATCTTACTTGCTAGTGATGTGGGATTTAGAATAGGAGCCTCAAGTGTAGAGGAGAGTGGCAAAAGAATTGTATTATGAATTCATTTGAAAAATTTAGGAGAGTGAAGTTGGATGAGCTAAAACTTGATTGGGTTGTGCCTCTTACATAGTTACACTGTTTATGATAAATTTTTTGTTTTGTTGAACACTACTTTACATTGGACATGTCAGAAGAGGATTTGATTACTTCAAATGAAATTGATGTTTAAAACATTGTTTTAATAAAACATCATCATCTTTGTATCAATAAGTAACATTATTGTCTTTTATTTGCCCTTCTATCCTTGAACATGTCTATTTTTTTTTATGAAATGGTCACATTTAAGGAAAAGAGGGTGATCTAATATTTGGCTTATTGTTTAAGCTTATTGTTTAATTAAAAGAAATTCCTAGAATCTCAAAACCGCACTTCACCGTTTAGAGGGGGAAATGCAAACAGAGTAGATGGTACCTGGTTGGATACTAATAATATGTTTCTTCCCCACAATCACCAAAGCCTGACCCGTGGTTGCTAATGCTTGATCCGCGGTTGCCCCTTCCATGAAGCAAGGTCGCCTCCATTGAGATCCAGGGGCATGAGAAAACAACCAAAGTCACTTGGTTTGGAACACAAAGTCACCCTCTATACTCGCGGTCGCCCTTTAGGACCTGAGGTTGCTTGAAGACCACGCTTTTTTTTAGTAAAGTACCTGAGGTCATCCACAACACCCGTTGTCACTTCTTTTGCACCCGAGGTCTCCTTGAACCCTCAGTCACCCCAAAGATGATTGTGGGTCTAGGGAGTCTAGCACTATAAATCCTTGTTGCAACATTTGTTTGTCACCTTGACTTGAATCTTTGAAAGTGACTTCTTGTGGATGTTTTGGTTCATTAGAGGGCAACAATCTTGCTTTTGAGGGGTTTGGAAGACCACTCATAGCGGGTGGCTTTGTCATTATTTCTTTCACATTACTAGGTCCATGGATTGAGTCCGTGGGTGGTTACATCGATTGCAAATTTGCACCATGGTTGGCCAAGGTGTTGGAAGGGGAGAAAATGCTAACGACACATGTAGGACCACAAAGGATTGGGACCCTTGGCTCACACCATGCACTCCGAATGATAATTCCCCATATCCTTGAAAATGCAAATTTTGTGGGTGGAGCAAAGTATTTGTATGAAAGAGGGCATTGACTCACTTTGGACATGGTGGCTCGACAACATCAAATCGTTGTCCTAAAATCCCTAGGAATGTATGTGAAAAGTTTTGGACCTATGAGGGGGTTGTTCCTAAACCCATGAACTTTGAAGAGATGTACGAAATGTCATTTACTGGCAATGCAACAGAAGTTGTTGTTGAGTCCCTCATTGAACCAATAGTGGACGTGGATCTAGAAGGTTCTACAATCCCTAGTGGCATGAATGAAACAATGAATCCTACCCTTGATTTAGTGGATTCTACTCCAACTTTGGTGGATAGAAGGAGGAATTGTTCTTTAATTTCCCATCAAAAAAGTATAGATGAGGCGTTACAATTGGGTCTGAGACAGAAGTTAAATAGGATGTGGACTTCTTTCTTTTATAAGGCCAACATTGCATTCAATATGGTCTGACACCCGGCCTTTGTAAATGCAGTGAGGGAAACAATGGCAACTAGATTCTTATACCACCCACCATCGTTCAATGCAATGCGCACAAAAATGATTTATTTTAAAAAGGAAATAGTTCAAAAAATGGTCTCAGAGCGGAAAAAGAACTCTATCAGCCATTACAATGCGACTATTTTTTCGAATGGGGTGTTTGATACCAATACTCAAATGTTGTTGAATATGATGCTCATTTGTCCAATAGGGGATGTTTTTTTGGGATTAATGGACAATACAAGAGAGAAGAAGGATATTGCATATACAACAAATATGATGATACAATACATAGAAGAAGTTGGCCCTTCAAATGTTGTCTAATTGTGTATAGACAATGCCACAATAACAACCGGAGCCATGACAAGCTTGGTAGAAAAGTACCCTCACATGTATAAACAAAGGTGTGCAACACACATTCTGGACTAACTTTCAGAAGACTGGGGAACAAATTTCAAGGTGAAGGAGTTGGTTGAGGTCTGTAAGTTGATGGTGAAGTATATTTGAAAATACTAGCACACATTGGCTTTGTTTTGAAAGTGGTCACCAAATAAGGCATTGAGACTTCCTGCCCAAACACATTTTGCCACCAACTTCCTAATGATAGACTGCTTGGTGGATTGCAAGCAAGCGATGCAAATGGTGGTTGCAGAGGAGACGCACATGATGTTTGAGATGAATTTGGAGAAGAGGAAAAATAGATGTCTAATTTAGCACAAAGCCAAAGCCGTTCTGGAGGAAATTCATTTGGAAGAGTTTTGGATAAGATGTGATAACTTTCAATCTACACATGGTAGAACCTGTGCTCATTGCTTTATGACACTTTGACAGGAAAATCCCAGCAATGCCCAAAGCTTGGATAATAATGAAGGCTTTGAGAGAGCACGTGTATTCTGTTAGGAAGCCCCCATTTTTCTTGGACGAAGTGGTTGCCGTACATTATGAGAGTTAGTTTGATGCTTGTTGGAAGTTGATGCTAACAAACTTCCACTATGCAAAGGCACTCTTGAACCCATTTCTAACAGATGTAGTAAACATTCAAAATGATGGCGTACCTAAGTGTGCTTCGAATTGAGTCATACAACAAATGGCCCCATGATTAGGAGTTTCAGTATTTGAGGCAATGCAAGAGTTGACGCAATTTGAAGAGAAGACAGGTCCATTTGACCCCTTTGTCGTGAGCCGTAATCTCGGAATATCTTGGATTGATAATAAATAGTTTATAGTTATACAAAAAAATTCCAAAATTCTAATAGGAAAACATGATTAGAATCCTCTTAGCTTAAACATCTCCCTAAGGCTGAGAGGATGCTCTAGGTGTTCCGTAACAGGATCTAGGACGGAACCGGATTTCGGAAACCTAGATAGCAACATCTTACAGTCTAGAGTTCTGGTCTAGGAAAATAGGGATCCGTTACGGGTAAACGGTCTGCTTCTGGAATGGTCGGTAAGATGACGGGTACTTAACCCCACCACTCTCATTTGTTCTTCCTCTTTCTTCCACAATTGTTTTGTGCATGTATAGTTGAGAGAAAGAGTGGTGAGTTAGTGATCACTTGAGGAGCTACTAACTATCCAGATCTCGATCTAGTCTTTAGTTTGCAATGGCAGAGGGGGATATCCGAAAACCGTTGGTGACGGGGCAAATGTTTTGTCCAACCATTCCGGAAAGGCTGAGAGAGCGGTCACAATTGGAGGATGATCTGAGTGAGATAGGATGTGTCAGCTTGTTCTTGAGGCTATGGATAGTGAAAAATGATAGGATGATTCAGGAGCTTATTGTAGGTGCCTCGAATCAGTACGAGTTGATAGTGAGAGGGCAACCGAAAACATGGACTAACGAGGTTTGGGCCAAGGTTTACGGATTCCCCAAAAAGGGATCCGGATTAGCCTCCCAGATAGATAAGTTTGTAGTAGGAAAGTTTAGGAATGTAGCCCATTCTAAGGAAGGGTATGCTATCAACGACTGCCTAGATGCTATGCAAACGCAGATCCTAGAGTTCCTGATCTCCATCCTATATCCGGAAAAGCCTACCCGGGTTACGGTTATGGTAGCCAACACCATCTTTGGTGCTATGGAGGGTAGACCGGTCAACTAGGGCAAAGTGATTGGAGCAGTAGTTTCTAAGCTTGCTGTCAACATCGGAAAGGCTAAGACCAGCCCCATTGGTCCTTACCTATTCCACCTTTACCATCATGCAGAACTTCTGAGTGATGCGGAAATGGTAGAGTATAATACCGGATCCACCATCCTACAGTACGACCTCACAAAGGAAGTAGAGGTGAAGCACCCACCAATTGAGGGGGAAGAAGATTCGGAAGAGGAGGAGCAGCTCTTGGATCGAAGGCAGAGGAAATCCAGCGATTCGGATTCACGGGGGAAGCTTCCAACTCAAGAGAAGATTCCGGCAAAAGAAGAAGGAGGCATATCCGGATTCTTCAAAACCAGGTTCAATTGGGTACTACAAGCTCAAGAGTACCATGAGAACTTGGTGGATCTAATTAGGAGGATCAGCAAGGAGTTGAAGACGGAGTTGGAAGACATCCTTGACGCTTTCAAGAAACTTCTGAATCCAGAAGCACTGGAGAGGAAGGAGAAGCAGATTGACGGTCTGGAGAAGGAGAAGACGGACCTTCAAGCTAGGCTGAGGTGGGCTCAAGGGGAGTTGGCCGCAGCAAACTAAGTAAAGGGAGAAGGAAGCCTTGCAATTGGTCAAGAACTTCTCCGGGTTGGTGGACAAGCCGCTAGACTTGATCATGAAGGCTGCTCTTGTACAAAACCAACTTACAGAAGAAGGACATCTCATCGGATCCAAGGTGATTCGGGTCCTGGTAGACTTCTCTTCGAGGATGGAGTCTACTTTGAAGGAGATGCAGCAGTTGCTAGGATGGATTGATCCGGACTGTGTCATGGATTTCTCCAACTTTTCGGAAATCCACTTTGACATGGAGACTCCGGTGAAGTTGACATCATCAATGCCACTACCAGCTAGACCGGAAGCCCCTAGGGAGACTCTCCATCATTCTACAAAACCCTTCTCGACACAACTCGAGAAGACCATCTGGGGAAGTGTGAAGACAGCTTGAGAGCCAACTAAGCAACTAGAAGCAACACAGGAGTTAGCACCACCAGAGATTGCGGTTTCACCACCTGTTCCAATATTCCATCTTCCGGAGAAGGAGCCACTTCAGACACCTTGGCCACAAACCCGTGGTGAATTGGCAGACCGGATCGGAGGACTATTGAATCCGGCCCAAACCCATCCAGAAGGTTTTGAGCACATGCTGTAGCAACAACCGAGGAAGGAGAGGGACACCATTATTTTGGATGAGACATCTCCAGGTGAAGAAGATGAGAGGGAGATCACTCACATTGAGAAATTTGAGGAAGAAGAGTACCGGACCAGATTAGAAGATGAAGAGGAGGAAGACATGGAAGGGGAATTCTCTCCTCCGGAAATCCGGAAGATCCAGACCCGGGCATCGTTGAGGATGACTTCGATAAAGGCAACTCCGAAAGTGACTTCATGGTCATCCACTCGGGCACTAGCAAGTCAAGGCGGGAGCAATCAGAAGAAGGCGCGGATGGCGAAGTAGTTAGAATGTAGTTAGTTAGAATTTGAATTTTGAATCAGATCCAGGTTTCCAAGTGTGGGCCTGGGTTCCGGATTTGTAGGATTTGACTTTTCCGGGTTTTTTGGGAAGTCTATGAGTGGTCACCTGGATTTCTGGGTGGCTTTTTGGCCTTTTGGGCTTTGGTTGTTTTGAGTTTTTAAAGAGAAGGGTAGGTTTGTTGCCCTCTCATTCCATCCTAGCGTTATAGTTTATATTTTGGCATCCTTTCTTTAATCTAAGCCATCAAGTGGACCCTCAGGAATTGATCTATCGTATATCCAGCTTTCCAGTGTTGTCTTGTGAGTGTATTTAAGTAAGAGAGGAGGAAGAAAGGAGGAATCTGGATCTGCAGGGACTTGGATCTGATTTGTGAGGAACATTTGTGATGTAGTCTAGATTAGTGATTTTGGTCTTGAGCACGTGCCTTTAAAATACTGGAACGGGAATCTCATTAGGAGTGGTATGGGTGCGAGTCTGGAACACCAAGGAGGGTTCCGTATAGAGATAAGCAACCGCCAGTGGAAGAAATCCCCATACCACTTACCGGAAGGTCAGCCAAATCCTAGGATCAGTCTACCAAATGACTTACAATCCCTATATCAGTTTTGGTTTCTGTTGGTTGATCGTTGTAGTGGAGAAGTCTAGAAGTGGCTCTATGTGATCTACCTTCCGGATTGGCCATCCGGAAAGTTGTGAGAGTGTTTCCGATCTGATCTAGTACAACAATTGGTCTAAATGTGTGTTGTGAAGTTTAGAGAGAGAAGAGTGCGTGAGAAATACGAGTGGTGAGTCCCTACCCCTCTATACAATCAAAGGCGGACCCTGTAAGAGTAAAACAAGGGTACCAAAAACTAATGTTTGTGTGTGAAGAGACGGATTCGGATTCTGGATAAGAGTGGATCTGGATTGGTTTCTAGAAAGGTAGTAAACCGGAAAGAGAGAAAAGAGGTGAAGAGAGAGCTAAAGTTGGTAAAATGGATAATCTCGGCTTGCAACAACAGTCTAGAATCCCCTAGGATGATATTCCAAGTTAGTTTACACATTTTGGTGTTATAAATGGTATTTATTGCCTGCTACATGTACAACACCCTTACATGATGCTCCCGATATTACTCAATGTAACTTATTGCCTCATCAATGGTGGAATCGCATAGGTGGCGATGGTCTACTTCAAATTGCGAAGAGAATTCTAGGATTCACGTGCTCCGCATCTTCATGTATTCGTTTGTGCATAGTAAAATGCGAAACCGCCTAGCTACATCTAAGGCAGAGGATTTGGTGTATATCTAAGCAAATAGCAAATGAGAACGTGAGAAACATGGACACAATCCTGCCCTCTTCTACGAGAAGGTCCTTGTGGATGAAAATATCAAGGAGGAGAATGATGAGCCCTTGCCCTCCAGATGAAAAGAAAGAGGATTTGATTTTGTTATAGTGAATAACAATTGTAGGGACGAAGAGGAACACCTACACAATAATGCTTAGGCTACAACGATCCCCCCCCCCAACTAAGTCCCCCACGATGCCATTATAAGACCACCTATACGGGTGGCTATGATGGGAACAACTTTACTAACAAAGAACCCCTTCATTCTCTGGAGCAAGATTGTGTCTGTACATGGGATGCAATTCTGAGAACAAATTCAACGTCAACAAGGGGTAGAAATCCTTTCGGAAATAATGAAGGCATATGTATTCCAATGCCCAAGTCAAAACAACAAACAAGATCTCCGCCACCAACATGTGTTCCTTTGAGAATGCCAAGGAATCTTTGAAGTATTGTCAGAGTAAGTGTAGGAAATGCACAACAAGAAGAGGTACCTCGTGTTGATGCGGGTGAGGATGAGGGAATTCCCATTTCTTCTGTAGTAAACACATGAAGCAGGTGTACAACTGAGGCACTAGAGTATGATTTAGATGCGCCACTAAACTCAGTTATACATTGTAATCGGAATGTGCCTATGAATCGAGGAGGAGGGATGGAAATGGCTACAATAAGAGGCCCAACCCCAACTCCTTCAACAAGGCCGGCCATCCATCGAGGTCCTATACTAAAACATTGATGAAGAATTCGATGGGTCAATTCTGTAGCCAATCCAACCATCATCAATTTCCACCCTTAGACAATCATCAATGGAAGTGTGTGGTCGTAAAAGTGGAGGGAAAAAATAGTGTATCAAGAGGATTGACGAGAAGACACACCAAAATCCTAAATGCCCGAATAAGGTACTTCACTAATATAGCATAGGGCCTATCGTACGCGCAATGGAGCGTAAGTACCATTACAACAACAAAACATCATAAAATGACTCAAAATATCATCCCAGGGGATTCTAGATTGTTGTTGCAAGTCGAGATTATCCGTATTACCAACGTAAGCTCTCTCTTCATCTCTTTTCTCACTTTTTCAGATCACTACCTTCCCGGAATCCAATCTGGATCCACTCCTTTCTGGAATCCGGATCCATCACTTCTCACACACATTGGTTTTTGGTGCCCCGTATTACTCTCAGAGAGTCCGCCTTTGATCTTGTAGAGGGGTAGGGACTCACCGCTCGTATTCCTCACACTCTCTTCTCTCTCTAAACTACACAAAACAACATTAGACCAAATGTTGCACTAGATCAAACCAAGAAACACTCTCACAACTTCCCAGATGGCCAATCCAGAAGGCAGGTCACTCAGAGCCGTAACCAATCTTCTCCACTACAACGACAGATCAACAAAAACTAGAACCGATGGAGGATTGTTAGTCGTTCACTAGATTGATCCTAGGGTTTGGTAGACCTTGCAAAGAGTAGGATGGGGATTTTTCCGTTGGCGATTGCTTATCTCTGCATGGAACTCTCCCTAGTATTCCGGACTCACATCCACGCCACGCCTTGCTGGATTTCCGTTCTAGTGTTTTAAAGGCACCACACACAAGACCATATTCACACGCCTAAACTACGTCACAAGCGTTCCCTCCCTAATCAGATCTAGTCACCTCAGATTTGTATTCCTCCTTTCCTCTTCTTCTCTCTTACACTTCAACGCTCTCATAAGCAAACATAGGAAAGCTCAACATATGACTAATCAATTCTTGAATGTCCACTTAGTGGCTCAGATTAAAGAAAGGATGACAAGATACCAATTATTCACACTAGGATGGAATGAAGGACAGCAAACGTGCCCTTCCTTAAAACTCAAAAACCTCAAAGGCAAAAAGTCACCCGAAAATCGAGGTGACCAATCATAGACTTCCTGAGAAACCCGGAAAGTCAAATCCTAGAAATTTGGAACCCAAGCCCACACCTAGAATCTCGGATTAGATTTAAAATTCAAATCCTAACTAACTAAAACCCTAACTACTTCACCTTACACGCCTTCTTCTGATTGCTCCCGCCTTGACATCAATGTGGCCCAGGTCAAGTTCTTTTGGATTTCCAAAGGCGAGTCTTCCTCTTCCATGTCTTCCTCCTCTGATCCGGTTTGGTACTCCTCTTCTTCAGATTTCTCAATCTGAGTGACCTCCCTCTCATCTTCTTCTCCTGGAGAGGTCTCATCCAAAGCAATGGTGGTCCTCTTCGACCTTGGTTGAGGCTACTACATGTGCTTGAAGCTTTCCGGATGAGTCCTAGCCAAATTCTTTAGTCCTCCAATCTAGTTTGCTAGGTCACTCCGGATAAGCAACCTAGGAGTCTAAAGGGTTTCCTTCTCAAGAAGACGGATCGTCGATATCGATGGCAAGACAATTACTTCCAGTGGCGCCAATTCTTGTGCTACGTCCAGTTGCTTAGCTGGCTCTCGAACTGTCTTCACGCTTCCGCAGATGGTCTTCTCTAGCTGAGTTGAGAAGGGTTCAGTTGAATGCTGGAGAGTCTCCCTAGGAACTTTTGATCTTAGCGAAAGTGGTAGTGATGTCTTTAACCTCGCTGGAGTTTCTGTGTCAAAGTGGATTTCCGGAAAGTGGGAAAAATTTATGACACGGTTTGGATAAATTTGCCCTAAGAGCTAGTGCATCTCTTTCAACATGGAATCCATCCTTGATGAGAAGTCGACTAGTATCCGGACTACCTTGGATCCGATGGGATGTCCTTCTTCTATTAGTTGGTTCTCGACAAGGGAGACCTTGACGACGAGTTCCATGGGTCTATCCACCAAACCAGATAGGTTCTTGACAAGTTGTAGAGCTTCCTTCTCCCTCTGCTTCGCTACGGCTAACTCTCCTTCTACCCAACTCAACTTGGCTTGAAGGTCAGTCTTCTCCTTCTCCAGATTCTCAATTTGTTTCTCCTTCCACCCCAGCTCTTCCGGATTCGGAAGTTTCTTCACGGCATCGAATATATCCTCTAGCTTGACCTTCAACTCCTTGTTGATCCTTTTAAGAAGGTCTACCAAGGTCTCGTGGTACTCCTGTGCCTAGAGCACCCAGTTGAATCTGGTTTTGAAGAACCCGGAAATGTCTTCCTCTAGCTCCTCCAAAACCGTTTCCGGAATGGGGAGTTTCCGTCGTGATGCCGGATCGGTAGATTTCCTTCATCTCCAATCTATGAGTTATTCCTCTTCTTTCGGCTCTTCCTCTTCTTCGAATGCCGGCTCCTCTACCTCCACCTCATCCGTGAGGCCATAATGTAGGATTGTGGATCCGGTGTTGTACTCTACCATTTTTGCATCACTCAAAAGTTTTACATAATGGTAGAGGTGGAACAAGTAAAGACCAATTGGATTGGTCTTAGCTTTTCCTACATTGGCGGCAAGCTTGGAGACTACTACTCCAATGACTTTGCCCTAGTTAACCAGTCTACCTTCCATTGCACCAAAAATGGTGTTGGCTACCATAACCATAACCTAGGTAGGCTTTTTCGGATACAAGATTGGGATAAGGAACTCTAAGACCTGCTTTTGCCTCCAATCTAGACAATCACTAATGGCGTATCCTTCCTTAGAATGGGTTGCATTCCTGAACTTCCCTACAGTGAACTTATCCATGTGGGAGGCTAATCCAGATCCCTTCTTGGGTAATCCATATACCTTTGTCCAAACCTCCTCAGTCCAGGTTTCGGGTCGCCCCCTCACTGTCAGCTCATATTGATTCGGAACTCCTATGATGAGCTCCTGAATCATCCGATCATTCTTTATAGTCCATGGCCTAAGGAATAGACCAACACACCCTATCATGCTCATGTCGTCTTCTAACTATGACCGGTCCCTTAGTCTTTCCAGAATGGTTGGACAGACCATCCGTGCCGTAACTAATGGTTTTTGGATATCTCCCTCCACCATCATAAACCAGAACTAATGGAATTGGTGAAACAATCGCTAACTCACCACTCTTTCACTCAACTATACAAGCACAAAACCACTACGGAAGAAAGAGGAAGAAAAAATGGGAGTGGCAAGGGTTAAGTACCTATCATCCTACCGATTGTTCCAGAAGCGGACCGTTCACCGGTAACAATTCCCTAGATTCCTAGACCGGAACTCTAGACCGTAGGCTATCGCTATCTGGGTTTCCAGAATCTGGATCTGACTTGGATCCCTTTGCAAAGCACGTAGATCATCCTCTCAGCCTTAATGCAATGTTTAGGCTAAGAGGATTCTAATTTTGTTTCCCTATAGGAAATTTTGAAAAATTCTATACTATTATAGACCTATTTTATACTAACCCAGTGGATTCCGAGATTACGTCTCCCAGTAGGGCAAAGATGCTCTACAAAAAGGGTTGGGCAATCAAGTAGAGAAGGGTGACACCCTGAATCCAACCTTGATGGAACCATTGATGCATTGAGGCTTACAAAACGACTATTGTAAACTAAAGGCATGGGTGGTGTAGATATTGAAGTGTGGAACTTGGACTCAAAGGTAGAACGTGGTAAACAAACTAAACCAAGAACAAGAGAGGTTGACGAGAACAAGAGCTCGAGTGACAATAGGAACTCTAGTGAGTCACATGAAGATACGAACCTTGATGTTGATGAAGTGAGGAGTAATTCTGATTTTTTATTGAGTGATTAGATATTCAGCCATTACTCCATTAGTCTAAGCACGAAAATAGTGTCATAAGGATAAAGGATCTACCATAATTGTTTTATAGTGCGTATTTGTGGTGGAAGTTTATAGACTAGTAGATTACGTGTAAATCTGTTGTAGTACTTCATTGGGCATGTTATAGTGAGACATACTCACATACATAGTAGGATTTGATTTTTTTCCTTCAAGTGGTTGGTTTATTATTGCAATTGTTTTCTAGAACTATAATGACCTTGGACCATTTTTTGGAGTCTCCTTTACCACAATATAATCAATGTGTGTGAGTTCTTATTTGTATTATTATTATAAATTTATTATTATCATTGAAGTGTCCTAAGCTTGTGAAGCTATATTATTGAAATCCTTGAACCATTTCACCATTATCTTTTTCAAGACCATTGCATACTTCAAAGCACCTAAATGTAAACTCTTTACAATCAATTATGAATTAATGATATGTTACTTAAAGAGGGACTAGGCTTCACTAAATTTGGCCACCCTCAAATCATACTTGAGTACTTCACACGAAGTTGCCTTGAAGACCCTAAAATTGAAGACCATAATGGTATATTCGCACTTAGTGTTGAAGAGTGTTGTTTCTAAGGATCTAAGAAAGAACTTAGACCTAATTTGGGACTAGATTCATGTTGCAAACAACACCCCTAACACCAAGTGCAAACATACCATAAGCATAAAAACTAGATACCCTAAACCTAGAACCCACAATCACCTTCAAAGTCCATATTTGCGGTCGCTGGATAACCTGAAGTCGCCAAAATTTGGAGATGCAATCACCAAAGAGACACAGTCGCCCTACTTCTTGGACTTGTGGTAGCCCATCAAACCCTTGACCCCATAATCGCCTTTGAAGCTATAGTCGCCCGCTTCTTCAAACCCGTGGTCACCTAGACACTCGAAGTTGTCCTAGATTTTAATCCCAAAGTTTTCCTAGAAATTAAAGCCACGGTCACCCTATGTCTACCCGCACATGCCGAAAGTAAATTCTACCACCCTAGCTTCCAAGTCAGTTTGCAAGGCCTGCTACGTAAGTCAAATTTATTTACCACAAGGTAATTTTTTTTACCCTTACACAATGGGTTGCAACAAGGTATTAAGACAATGTCTAGTATGACACAGGACCTTAGACATCTTACACGACACTAAAATCCAAAAAAATGTCCAACTAGACAACCCTACCACCAGTCACCTTCAACCTCAGGGTTGCACAGATGTCCAACGTTTGTATCAACCGAAACTCCAAACGACCAGGGACATAGAAACTAAGAGTCGAACTCCGTCCACTGGAAGGGACAGCGAGGTGGACAATCGAAATTTGCTCTAAATTGAACAAGAAGTCAATATTTTCATAAGTTGTACCAATTTCTTTTGAATTGTAACCATAAAAATTCTAACTAGACATGTTAGAGATCACAGAGGAAAAGAAAACAGAATAATATCACTTACAGATTGAAAAATTATAATGTTTGAAAGCTTTTCATATCGAAAGAAGTATATTCTCTGCAAAAAAAGATTGTATTTTCCCACTTCAAAGATTTTCAAAGAGTTTTTTCCTACTTTTGTCCCCCTATTTGGAGCTTTTTGGCTACTTTGGTCATAACTTTTGGTTTGAGGCATTGGTTGTGGAAAAAATTATATTCCCACAAAGCTTATGAATTTTTCTATCTTTACAAAATTATGAGAAATTTATGATAAAAAATGAAAAATGAAAATTCATCTTGTACGTGGCTACATGCCTACCTAAAATTTCGTAATTCCATTTGAAGCACAACTTCCACAAATTGTAACCAAAAATGGTCTTAATTGAAGTCATGGAAACCGCCCCAATTCACCAAAGCTCATTTTAACACTGAGGAGACCATAGTTCTTTAGGGGCTAATTTAAATTCAACTATTGAAGTGATAAACTTACAAAAGTTTAAGGGTTCCATTTTCATTGCCTTCTTCAATATCTTCAACCATACATGATCGATTGACAAACCATACAATTTAAAACAAAAACTTGCCAATCCAACAACCATCAACTCAAAGAATTGCACTTATCATAATGTCATGATTTAGTGCTTTTCATGAAAGCCAATATTGCCAAACAATGTGGAGGATTCTAACAATTCCAAAATCATTACCAATTTGAAGTTTACAACATGCTCATCAATTCCAAGCACACATCCAATTCAAATAACATTGGCATTCATTCATGATGAAAGTAATGCATACATGCTATGTAACTATATAATCCGCATACGTATTACTTTGCCTCTACAAAAAATACAAAAACATGAGTTATATATGACATGGACACATAGTTGAAGTTCAATATGAATTGCAGAAGTGTTCATCTGGTATTGCCCAATTAAACAAAGAAGTAAATTTGAAGATGATTTGCGCCAAAGTACTCTCACCCTTCAAAATTTGCTCCAAGTACCTTTGAAACACAAGTGCAAAATCTTTCTGGTCGTACTTCATACATAATCCATTGGATTCGAGTTGCAACTTGTGGTACGCTTCAAGCATGCATTTGTTGTTGATCTTTTGAGCTAGTTGACCAACAGAAAACTCTTCAGATTTTTTGGAAAGGCTTGGTATATTTTCTACATCTGCATCTCTTCTATGCACATATGTAATATTGGGATCCACCCACCACCTCCTCCGCAAAGCTTCGTCCCGCTTGTCTGTTGAAGTGAATGTATACAAGGACTTTTTTGGGTCAGTACTAACTATAGTCATCCCTCAATCACAAACTCCAATGTAAACCCGTGACTCATCTTCAGGAAAATGAAACATAATGTTATCTAGAGAAATGTCTTTGTGTAGATGTCCAGTAGCGTGCACCGCACTCATGATATTCAATAGTGCCTAGGCAAGCTCCGTGCATTTGTCTCTCCATCGCTTGAGACGTCCAACGACAAGGATTTCTTCTTCAGTTATATGGGGGTTATATAACACTTGAATGGATATGTTGTCTAGATAATCGTTATCTATTCTCAACATTTCACACAAAGTACTACCATTCCACCCAAATGAGTACCTTTCATACTTTCTTGTTGGACTGCAAAGAAGCGTATTACTCCATTATACAGAATCCTCAAAGCTATAGATTCAGTATTGTGTTCCAACTTGGCAAGTTCCGAACATCAGCCTTCCTAGAGAGACATTTTCGCTACAAATTCCCATGATGGATGAATTTGAGCGCATCCTTCAATTCAGACTCTCCGAATTGTTGCATAGCCACCTCGCATGACTCTGTTATCTTGGGCAATGACCATGGCTGTTTTCGGAAGTGCTACTAGAAGGCGATGTGTATTTTGTACTTGCGCAATTCCATCCGTGTTGTTCCACCAACTCACTGACCCTATTCTATTCCGCCCCCTACCAAATGGTTTGCACCTATTTGTAAACATGTCCGCTTTCATAATGACATGTTCAAAGGTTTCATCATTTGCACGATACTCCTTCCCCCACTTCTCTATCATAACCTTGACATTTGATAATGCATCATGTGCCCTTTTCTCCAAGAATTGAAGAAAATTCTTCTTTTCTGTTTCATGATGCCATTACGGCACGTTCAAGGCATCCAACATCCTCTACTTCATATCTGCCTTGAATTTATCAATGCAGTCCTCTTGATATCGCACATATTTAGTGTCAAGGGACACTGTAGTCTCCATCTCGTAGACTGCCACAATGTATTTCATCAAGAATGCTTTGCAACTCTCCAAGGGATTATCCCTAGTGTATTCTCTAGAAGGCTCTACTTGTTTTCCCTATGCATCCTTCTAGATCCTCAACATCATGATGAACTGATAATGTAATTAACGTCACAATGTTTAGAAGAGAACAATAATAGTTACCCCCAAAATTAGACTCTCACCCTCCCAAAGAGAGGAGCCAATGGAGGTCAAGCAACCAAGCTCTCTACTTTCACTTGCAAGCAAGGGGGACGGCAAAAGTGAAGGGCGGATGTTCGTCCACCCCTTTTATATGAGGCGAATGGCCTCTTCCCATCCAATCGGGCGAACAGTCAATCATTCGTCTCGTCAAGTCCGTCCGATCGGTGATTTTCTATTTTAGTATTTTGTCTTTGTACACTACATTTCAAAAATTTGCATATATATGTTTTGGGGGATTGGAGTTAAGATGACCAACTTCAAAGAGTTTTAGCAAACTAAAATGCACTTCCAAAAAACTTAATTTCACATGAAAAAAATAAAACTCATTACACAATCCACCTTACAATTGTTGAAATGTAATTTTTGTTTATAAGTAGAAATTGCAAATAGCTTCCAATAAACAGTTGCATGTTGAAATTTTCAATGGTGAAAATCATGAAAAGACTTTAAACTTTTCATTGGGACCATTCTCAAAGCAAATGGATAAGTCAAATTTCTTAGATTTCAAATCAAATGAAATTGCCAAGCTTTGCATAAAGCCTGGAAATGAAGTAAAATTAGCAACCTTTACACTCCACTTTTAGTACACATATGGCTTGGAAGACCTCTCATTAATTGAATATGTACTTTTTGCAATGAAAAATAAAATTTTTCCACAATTAACCCTCAAAACTACTCGAAATTTTTTTTAAACTGGTCATAGGAACTTAACTACCTACACAAAAATGGGCCTGAAATTTTGGATTGACCATACATGGTTGACTAGGCAGTTAGGGGTTAAAGCCTTATCATTTGGAAAATAAATTGGATACTTCTATAGTATTGCCTCTACAAGTATACTCTAAAAAATTTCAATGTCGTTGTCACATCATTCAATTACTTCATAAATTGACGAAGTTGTGGTTCTTCATGGACTTCTAGTCTAGGTTGTTTCAGCTGACAGTTTGACAACACGACGAACATAACGTCCAACTCGTCAAGTAGACCCTCTTGTCCATCTAATAAAGTCAAATTTACCATTGACTTTTTCAAAATTACCCCCCATTTACCTAAGTCTATATGGACGCCATGTGGCATCCACATGGCAAATTAGGGAGGTGACATGGATGCGCGACTGCGGGTGTGGGTGACTATAAGTGCGAGGCGATTGCGGATAGCGCAACTTCAGGTGTAGGCGACTATAGGTGTAGGGTGATCAAGGGTACAAGGCGACTTCAAGTCCCCAATGGGCGACTATGGGTCTTCAAGGGGCGAGTGTGGGTCCCAAGGGGCAAGTGCGGATCCCAAGGGGTGAGTGTGGGTCCCCAAAGGATGAGTGTGGGTTCCCAAGGGACGAGTAGAGGTCCGAAGGGGGCAATTGCGTGTCTTCAAAGACAATTGTCTCTAGAGAGCGACCTTGGATGTCAAAGGTGTGATTACATATCTCCGAGGGGCTACCTCGGGTGTCAAAAGATGATTGTAGGTCTTTAAGAGGTGACTGCTAGTATCAAGGGATGATTGTAGGTCTTTAAGGAGTGATTTTTCTATATACTTCTAGGGTGTTAAGGGCATACCGCAGGTAGCCCAAGTGGGGAAAATATGATTGGAGGTGGCCAAAGGTAGTTGCACGTAGTCAAGGATGATTGCAAATTAGTAAATGGCAACTTCAAATTAGACAATGGGAAATTATAAGTATTAGGCAAAAGGCAACTATGGATAGGTAAAAGGGCACTTGTAGATAAAGCATATGTTTGTAGGACATATATAGAGGGGAGATTGTAAAAAAGAAATAAAACCAATCTCTCTTAAAAAACAAAAATTGGGACAAATAAAAGAAAATGTTCTCTCCATCTTTTGTATTTATTTTTAAATCAACGTGAGAAATATTATAGAATTAGGATGAATCTTTGCAAATGAAAAATTATAAATAATAATAAAAATGCATGTTTATTTAAATTTCTATTTTTTAATTTTAATTTCAAATATCTACAAGACAAGTAAGAAATGATTAGGATAAGTCTTTGAGAATCCAAAAAATAAATGGAGATAAAAGTTCTTATTTAAATCTCTACTTGTTATTTTTTATCTATACAATCAAAGTGATAAATAATTCATTATTAGGAAGAATTTTAGAGAATTGCCAAAAATAAATATAGAAATTTACTTAAGTCTCCACCCTTTGTTTTATAGTTTTATTTACATCACAATGACAAATAATGCATATGTGAGATAACTCTTTGGGAATTGTGAAAAGTAAATGTGAATGTTTGTACTAAAATGTCCACCCTTTATTTTTTGTTTTGAAAATCAAAGTCACAAACCATTCATGATTGAAAGGACTCTAGAAAAATTTCAAAAATTAAATAGGGAAGTTCTCACTTAAATATCTATACTTTATTTTATATTTTAGATCAATATAATAAACAAAACAAGAGTAGGATGATCCTTATAACATCCAATAGCCTATGTGCCTACCACTATTCCACTTAGGCACTTAGCTACTAAAGGATGTGGAATACTTCATACCATCTACTCTAAAGCCAAGGCATTGACAGTACATGCTACTAAATGGTATGCTTGAGATTTGCAAGAAAATAAAATGGAGAAGTTCTTATTTAAATTTCTACCTTCTTTTTTTTATTTTTGAATTAATGTGAAAAATTATCCAGAATTAGGAGGATTCTTTATAAATTATAAAACTTAATCAAAAAAGTTCTTTCTAAAATCTTCACCCTTTATTTTTTTTATTTTTTTATTTTAAAAATGAACCAATTTCATTGAAAGGAGAAACCTTTTTTTTTATAAAATTAAAGTGAAAAATAATTTAGGATAAATAAGAATTGTGAAAAAGAAATAGTTCTTACTTAAATATCTACCTTTTATTTTTTAATCTTAGATAAATTTGATAAATTTTAGATGAGATGGATGAGTAGGGTTTAGGTTCTTTGAGCTTTGCAAAAAATAATTGGATAATTTCTTATTTAAATCTCTAACCTTTTTATTTGTTTTTTAGATGAGCATAAGAAGTAATTCAAAATTAGTAGAACTCTTTAAAATTGCAAAAACTTAATAATTCAATAGAAAAAAAATCTGATTTAAATCTTCACCCTTTACTTTTTATTTATAAAATCTAAAACAAAATAATTGATTATAAGAAAGAGTCTTGGAGAATTACAAAAAATAAAGAAGGAAGTTTTAATTAAATCTCCATGCTTTATTTTTAATTTTCAAATGAATGTGACAAATGATACTCAAGTAGGATGAGTCTTTTAAAATTCTCAAAAATAAATAAAGAAGTTCTTGCTAAAATCTCAAATCCTAAGTTTTTAACTGTAAAAGCAAAAGGACCAATAATTCATTACAAAGAAGAATCATTAAGAATTGCAAAAAAATAATCAAAGAACCTATACTTAAACATCCATTTTATATTTTCATTTTTCATTTGGTGTAACAAATAATACTTCATTAGGATAAGTTTTTAAAAAATTGAAAATAGATTGGATATTTTCTTACTTAAATTTCCACCAATTATTTTTTGATTTATAATATTTAAGTGATAAATAAATCATGACTAGAAAAAATTCTAGAAAATTGCAAAAATTAAGTAGGAAAGCTTTTATTCAAATCTTTACCCTTTCTTTTTGGCTTACATAATAAAAGAGAAAAAAAATCCATAATAAGGAGTCTTTGAGCATTTCAAAATATAAATGGGGAAGTTCTTACTTGAATCTCCACCTATTCTTTTTATTTATAGAATGAAAGTGATAAATAATTCATGATGAGCATATAAGGAGTCTTGAAGATTTGCAAAAAAGAAATAGGGAATTTTTTACATAAGTCTTTGTCCTTTATTTTTTGTTCTTTATTCTTAGAATCAACACAACAAATGATTCATGACGACAAAGATACTTTGAGAAAAGCAAAAAAACGAAAGGGTTGGAAATGGTTTATTTTTTATTTCTAAATTAAAGGGACAAATAATATATGAGTAGGATGATTTTTGGAGAATTGCAAAAACTAATGGGTAAATTTTGACTTAAGTATCAAAATTATTATATATTTTGAAAATATACAATATTTTTAGTATGAAATCAAAGTTATAAATAATTCATAACTAGGACAACTCTTGGAAAATTGCAAAAATTTAAAGGAGAAGTCATAACTTCAAATTTGACCCTCCTACTTGTCCATAATTTCCAAAGTATGGACCTCCAAATGGAAGAGGAGGAGGTGGTGCATACTCCTCTAATCCTTTGGTCCCTTGTTGACTTGAACCACTATAGTATGAGCTTCCGAGAGGCCCATATGAGTCTTGCCCCCCCATCCGTGGATAATATTGTGAGCTACCGTATTGAGAACCACCATAGTTTGTGTACCTTGTGCTTCTATGGCCTCCTATGTTTCGAAAGTCATTGCGGGGGTCATTGTTGAATCATGAACTTCCTCCTCTCTATTGTGGGTGACGTGTATCACGATCATGACAAGGTGGTGACACAGGGTTGCTAGCGTGCGAGCCTGTGAGTGTGAGCTTGTGAGCGGGAAAAAAAGAAGTGGAAAAAACCACTGAGGTACCCATGACCGTGGATATACCTATCACCGTGAATGTACAGAATATGGAATTCCATAATAGTTAATTCATTGTTTTCTCAATTTTTGTGTGACTTGTGAATTTAAAAAAAGACATGCTATGACATTTGCATTTGGTTTAGGGTTTAGGATTTGTTTGAAATGCACACATTTGTCACTTGCTCATAGTGGTTTAGTTTTGGGTTTAGGGTCTTTGTTTCCTTATATTCTTCTTCTTGCTTATTCTAATTTTTTTTCACCCCATTGCTTATTGTAGTTTTTTTGCCACACCCTATTTGTTTTATGAGGACTATGTTGTTGTAATGGTCTTTTTTAACCCCTATTTTTTTTATCCAGACTCTTGGGTTATTGTTATGTTCATAATTTTTCACACACCACATTTTCCCAAAGAAACTTGTATTGTTGCAATTTTTTTTTCACTCCCAATTTTTTTCTTGAAATCTGTGGTGTTGTAATGTTTTTTTCTCACCCTATTTATTTTATCAAGATCTTGGGTTATTGTTATGTTCATAATTTCTTACACACCATATTTTTTTTAAAAACTTCTACTATTGTCATTTTTTTCCACTCCCTATTTTTTTTCTTCAAAACTGTGGTGTTGTGAATGTAATTATCTTCTTCACATCCATTTGGTTTCGGATATGTTTTAGGATAGGGTTGTCCATATATGGACATTCCTTTTTTACCATCTATTTTTTTGGTAAGAGGCTATGATTGGTTGAGAATTTTTTGTTTAGGGTACTCTATTTTGTTGAAGAAGACTTATGTATTCCCATGTTGGAATGTTTTTTTTTTTTACTCCCTACTTTTGTTTGAAAGGACTTTTAACAAGAAAAAACCAAGATTGCACGAGAGTTAAGGAAAATGAATCACACAACATTTAGCCATAAAACACACAAATCCAATCATAATAAAATCAAAACATAATGGGTTGACTCATAAGATATGTCAATCTCATGAGCGCAAGTCGCAGTAGACTCTGTTGTAGAATCCATGTCACTAGAAGAATTTGAAGTCTCTCTCCCTTCGGATGCTGATCCGTCTATGAATTGCAAGACATTTAAAGCGTACAAAGGTTTACGGCATTTGGGTTTTGAAGTACCAAATTCCGCAAACACCGAAGCTAGCTGCTCTGCATACACTGGAAGATCAAAGGTCTTTTTTGGACTCAAGATAAGTCTTTGTTTCTTCTTGGCTACATCGGCTAACATCAATCCCTCACTGTTGGAAACAAAAATGATTGAGTGTTAGATTCATGAAGCATTACAAGTACCATGCAAACCAATAATTTTGAAATGTAAAAACTTACTTACTAGGTCTATCTCGCCGAACAAACTTGCGAGGTACTACGTTCATGGCATCTGGATCTTGTGACTCTACAATTGTAGTTGCTTCCTTAACAACAATTGTTGCGACTGGAGGAGTGGTCTTCTTCATGGGTTCAAGAATGCATGAAAAAATCGTTTGATCTGCCTCCAACACCACAATGTGGCGTCCCGTTGCGCGACATGCTGTAATAGAGGCACCTGAAAAGAAAACCACAAATCAATATCTCAATGATTTTTTGTATGACATAGAGATTAAAAAAATACTTGCGGCAATCCAAACTCACCCGTAGATGTTGTGCAATCAAGGACCATGTCTCCCTCATCGGTAGTCCCTTCAACTATAAATTGGATGAAGTAGGCATCCTTCTCTTGAGCCCCAAGCCATGGCATTTGATCCATGTCATTGATCAACATCGAGTCCTCAATAGTGTAGTTGATCAACAAGTCATCTCGCTTGAGGTCAACTTTGGCCTTCAACAATGTTGTTGACCGCTTGAAAAAGAAGTTGGACTTCCCTTTTGCACCGTGGTCTTTCACCAAGAGGGTGATGCCAAACTTCAAAGTCTGCAAGCATAAAACAACACATATATAAACTAGAACTTGAGGAAGATTACGAGATCAAAATGCAAACAAAATTCTCAAGAATGAATGAAATCATACTATGTTGTTTTTGTCAATGGTTGACGTCAAGTGCACCCGATTCATGCCCATCCACTCTTTCTTTTTAACCATGTTCGGGTACTCCTGACATAGTCCGGTAATGGTGCTTTTGGCATCCATGCTCCACGAATGGAATGCCACAATGC
The DNA here is from genome assembly GCA_963920665.1 of Straminergon stramineum. NCBI lineage: Eukaryota > Viridiplantae > Streptophyta > Bryopsida > Hypnales > Calliergonaceae > Straminergon > Straminergon stramineum. The sequence continues at coordinate 13,299,433 of OY987273.1, forward strand.
AACTGTGGTCTTGCAAATGCCTCTCTGCAAAAAAAAATGCTTGATAGATCATGTTGTACTCTGGATCTGAATTCCATTAAGGCACATGATTTTCTAGAAATGACACCCCCGGCACTAGCAAGTTCTCTTGGCAGTCGAAAAGCATGAGGTCAAATCCTGGCCACTGATTGACCACTCCATTATATACTTTGGCCGTCCCTACTGCCATCTGCCAAAACAAATTTGAACTTGTAAGTACCTATGATGTAGAAGGCGTGATAATGTACTAATATAGAGAAAAGATAAAATATAGAATAATACAATTCATTTACCTTTTTGAAGAACTCCATGACCTCGGTGTAGCAATTCGGGCCATCGTTGGTTTCATTGTCTACAATGTCTATAATAGAGACGTTGAGCACTAACTCATCTGATGTCAAGTCGTCATCGTCATCTATAGCAATCATATGTGTGCCTTGGGTAACCATCTCTTCACTGAACTTTGGTAGTACGGCCTTCCTCTTCATCACACTACGTGCTCCAGCTTCCATCTGAGAGCCTTGATCTACCGTCGATGATGTAGGAACTATACCTTCTCCATCCTCCTTCTTCTTCCCTTTTGCCTTGGCCTTCTCCTCCTTCTCCTTCTCTTTTTCCTTCTCTGCCAACTTTGCTATACGCTCTGCCTCCTTTTTCTCTTTGTTTTCCAAAGCAATTTGGATTCGAGCCGTTTTCCTCCTGTCACTGGTTTCCCTCTTTGCGATGGATTTCTCCCTCTGTTTATCAGTTAGCCCTGCAAACTCATTGACGTCCATGTCAATAGTTCCCATCCCCTCTAAGGAATTCCGCAGTTCAACCTCTGATGGATGTGTGTACGAGACGGGACAATCAATGTACCATCCGCTGCCACTAAGGTGAGCTGTGGTGAATGTTCGAAGTTGATTTGCTATATACATGTAATTTGCAGAAGTACGATCAAGAAAAGTCGAGAGAAATGGAGGCAAGTCCTTTTTCTTGATTGCCCCTTTTGCCTCTAGCTCGTTCTTGAAGTATCTGTCAAAATATCAATGAAGATCGATACATGACATTGGAGATGAATAGCAAATATCAAGGAAGGAAAAAATGCAATTTCAACCTCATGTAGTACTACATCAAAATAAGAATTTGAACTTTAGAAAACATTGAATTATAAAAAATACATTGTAAAACTTAGAAGAACCCAAAATGGGGGGTCTACTAAGTACTTGCAAAACCACTGTCGGATCCGACAGTGGTTTGGGAGGTACCACATGGACCCCCTACTTCTAGTCATTTGCTTCGTTTTCAATTTTTTTGTCATAATTAAGGTCGACTAGAACCAAGACATTATAGAATTTGAAAGGCTTAAATATTATGAATCAAATTACTAGAAAGTATATGAGGCATTCCGAAAAAGCACTCTTCGCACCGCCTGTTTAGACCCCTCATAAGTCATGAAATTGTCACTTTTCTTGAAGTAGTTTGTTCCTCTGAGGTGAGCCATGAAGCCTTGATCCCAGATCTTCCTCCTCCAACCTTCTATATATTCGGACAAGGTCTCCGGCTCTTGTGGAACATTCATGTTGATGTTGATGTTGTCTTGCCTCACCACATTCTCGAAATATTCTACAGCTATATCTTCAATCTGTAAAAAGTGTAAACTAGTGAACATTCAATATGGCTCTCTAAGGATTTCTAGAATTCAAAATTTCATTAGTTGAAAACTCTTCTGCTCTCAAAATCAAAATATAAGGAAATAAAAAACTTATCCTAGCGTACCAAACGCATCTGTTGAAGAAAGGGCCCAACAGTGTCTCAGATATAGGCCTCGGCGGAAACCGTCTAGCATCATGTGAAGGCATTGAGGAGTTCCACCACTTCAAAAACTTGGTCTTGTGAAAAGGAGTGGTGTTGCAAGTGGCCACCATTTGAAGTTTTTCGAGAGTCATCTCGGGGACTTCATTTGCGCTCCAATGTTTTTCCACCTACACCAAAAATATCCACAATGTAAAATCTAATTTAAACTCTATCTCAAACATTGCCATGCCTGTATTGTGTGTACATGAAACTTACCTCTTCCAAAAATTCCAGCTTATGAGCAAGATTGGCCACCACCACCAATTTCATCATCTTCACATTCAATTTGTTTGTCTTCTCTTTTGCTCCAGCTCTCATGGCATAAGCATGACCCTCAGTAGTTTTTTCTTGCTCGGGCATCATCTCATTGTATTTTCGAAGTGCTGCATCTATTGCCTGGGCTATCTCTTGCTACACAAATCTAATCAAAAGAGAAAATTCAAATAATTCTTAAGACAAAAGCTATATTAGAATACAATAGGATTTAGGCATATTAATGATTGTCAAAATGTACAAGAATTAACATATTCATGTAGAAGCCAAAAAGAAGGTTAACTTCATCAAATAATTCTTCACCCGAAAAACAAAAGTTGTGAAGACCTCTAGGGGCATAGAGTACCAAGTCTTCCTGGATTTTGGTGCCCCACATCATTTGAGCTCCGACGGCCTCAACATGTCATTGAAGCGCTCGATGGGAAGAAGTCTATATTTCTGAACCCGATACAAAGTATGGACCAAATTGGTCTTCACATGAGAATCTTCTATGGACCTGTAATTCATGGACACAATTTTGATTAGGGTGTTGTTTGCCAAATGCAATACTTTCAAAGTCAATTCAAAGTCCAAGTAAATGCCAAATTCACAAAGTGTGGAAAAAGTTCTTACTTGTTTATATCATGCATAACGTGCATGACCAATTCTGTCTTTCCCTTTGTATCTAGAACAATGGAATCCACGGCACAATGCCAATCCCATTCCTTTGAGTGTTTCTTCCTTATATGATTCATCCACAAAATGAGCCTGTGATTACCATCACAAACAAAAAACTTGAGGTTTTTCAAAAACCTCAACTCCAGCACGGACTCAACATGGGCATTGAAAATGTCATTCCTCTTCTTCCATAACAGACACCACTCCTCCATTTTCTCCTCGGTGAATGTTGAACTCTCTCTTGCTTCGTTTGTTACGGTGACATAGAAAACCGCAGCTCCATCTCGATATCCTTTATTGAACTCTTGCTCAAGCAACTTCAAATCACACGCAAGTGTTGGCCTTACCATAGGCATGGCCACCATTTGGCAGAGTGGGATCTGTAGTCGGAAGAGATGATCGGGCTTCATCCTTAGAGAAGCAATGGTCTTCACAGAATCCACCTTGTGATATGACCGCAACTCATCCTCGTCGAAGTCTTTGTCTTCTTCCACAAACTTCCCTTCATCTTCACCTTCAATGTCCGGTTGAGGGGTGTCATCGTTGTTTTGGGTCTCCAATATGGTCTCATCCTGTGACAACACATTCGGAGATACATCCATCTACTTGTGCAAGAATGAAAAGTAATCAAAATTCTCAAACTTGAAATAATGAATCAAATTGAAAATGAATGATATACATTCAACATTTGTAACATGTACTCAAATCATACAAATGCAATCACATGGTATGTTCACAAATGCAATCACATAGTATGATTCCAAATGAGTTTATTCAATCAATTTCTATATCCTCTTCCGAGTCAGAACTCAGGTGAATGATAACAACTTCTTGTCTATTGTGAATAGTGCTACAATCACACTTACATATGTCCTCTGACATTGGACCATCAATAGTAATAGAATCCTGACTATCCGAGTCAGAATTCTCAGGAGACATTATAGTCATTCTGTGTCTAGCTAATTCTAGCACTCCAGAAAGACATCGATGGCGTCTACGGGCATTTGGGTCACTCACACGACTCATACATGAGACCTCAAAAGCATCTGCAGCACGATCAGCGGCATCCATGATGTCATTGAAACTTACCACGTCTTCTCCTTTTTCTTCCTCCTCTTTTGAGTCACTGTAGACTTCTAGGGATTTGTTTGGTGGTGTCAAAGGTTGAGATGGTCCTGCTTTGTGAACAACCGGGATATTTTGTGGCTCAACAATAGGTGTTGATGTGCTCCCAATACGTCCTCCCTATTTGTCAATCAACACATTCAATAATCTCTATGTTAATTACATGATTCATATTGTTAGTAAAAAAAAATTATCCCAAATTTCAAAGGTCCAGCAAATGTTCAAAGCTAGACTGTCGGATCCGACGGTGGTCCATTATTCCTCTAATGGACCCCCAACTTTTGGTTCATATTTTTGGAATTAATCCCAAATTTGAAGGCTAGGCTAGGTCATTTTGTACTATTGCCTTGTGTTCCTTTTTTTCTAGTAAAATCACATATTAAGAAGACTAAATACAAATGATAATATAATCTATAGTCAGTTTTCATACCCTATAGTAAATGAAAAGGACTACATTCAAACTATTACTTTATCATAAACATCCAACTTTGATGTTCAATTTTTAATAGTGAGATAACGTAAACAAATTCCTATTGTATACAAGATTCCAAGGAGGATCCTATTCATTATATCAAGCATTAATTTTTCCTTCCAACCCCAGAATTATATCCACTTTGCAAATACCAAAATGACAAAGCGAACATGAAATTGGCAAAAAGAGGGTGGCAGCACATAGCAAAAGCTTAACTACATCAATCTAAAAAGATGGTAATTCAAGACAAAGATGCATAACACATGCTTTTGGAAAAGAATTTGCTAGCCACAAAGAAAAATAGAACTCCTAAATGGTTTAGGGTAAAAGTCATTCTCAAAATCCAAACATAAAAGAAAAATAGCTAAAGATTATGAAAACAAATTTTTTAAGTACCAAATTTTGGGGGTCCAATTGGATCTCCTTTGTGATCTGTCAGATCCGACTATACATCGAGGAGTTGCAGATGGACCCCCCAAATTTGGTACTTTAATGATTTTTAAATTCTAAAGCTCTTGATCTTCTGCCAATTCATTTTGGAAAATTCTAAAATGCAATTCCAATCCTTTTGGCCCATATGTCATTACATGATTGTGAATAACTTCTATTATAATCAAATTATTTTTTCATCAAGCATCTAGCTCAGACATTTTGATCACAAAATTGAAATCTCATAAAATTACACAGCCAGAGCATCAGTCGCAACGTCAGTGAAATCATCAAAGTAACTCCCAAACAAACTTTCCAAGATTAAAGACCCACAAATGAATTTTTGCAACGTAGATTCATGAAGCAACTTAGAAATCCAATTTTGGTGACTAGGTAGCTGATGTAAACTGAAACGTCTAGGGCGGCGCCTAGGACTTTGGCTGTGACGTGAATTCCTTCTCCACCCTAGCAACAGCCTGTGCACTATTCACCTTTTCAAAATGCAGAAGCTAAGGACTTGCACCAACTAACTAGGGAATTTGGAGGGTCCAACGAAGAGAATCTGGGAAGCCGTCGGATCCGACACTTCATGAGTAAGTCTTTACCCGACCCCCAAATTTTTTAAAAAAAGTTTCATTTAAAAAATTTCAGTGGTTTCCCTATCGTTATGAATTCCAAATTCTAAAGCACAATTCCAATCGTGTTGGCTAATACGTGATTGTGAAAAACAATAATCAAACTATTCCTCACGCATCTGGCTCACTACTTGTGCAATTAAATTGAAGCTCCAAACTTCCGCCAGGAGCCTAGGACTTGGCAGTAATTTATGAAGGAACTCACATTCAAAGTTCTCAAGATCAGAACCTAGGAACAAACTTCTGCAAGGCGGAGTTTCAAAACAACGTCGGAACATGATGAAGGAACCTAGTCAAAGAAGTGAATCTTGGGGGTCCAACAAAAGAAATGTCAACAGTAGTCGGATCCGACAATTAGAGCAGTAGACTATACCTGACCCCCAGAGTTCTATAAACAAATTGTTTCAAAACAAAGAACGAGTTCGTCCTCACTGTGTGTGAAGGACAAGCTTATACCAACCTCTTCAAAATCAATGAATTATTAGTTGTAACTAAACCAGAACTCCAGAAGGTACATCATAATTGAAGTAAAGAGGATCGACGATTTCCACTTAAGCAGGTTGTTTTCTGTAGAACTAGCTGTGAATCTGAAGGTTGTAGAAGGGGAACGCCCTGAAACTATGGTTCTTAGAAGCACAAATCTCAGTCTCCCAAAAATCAAAGAACTTCAAACTTGATTTTCATACCTGCACCGTTCGACAAGCTGGAGCCTCTTTTTGACTCCCTTCCTTTGGATTTCCGTCTCTCGATCGACTCCTCGTGTTCCTCGTCATCCTCCCTTGTTGCATTCAATGAACAGCAAAAATCAATAGGTGTGTTCAGATGAAGAATGAAGAATGCTGCACCTAGGAACTGATTTTTAACTTGTTGAGTCCTTGCCGATGAAGCTAGAGAAGCTCTGCACAGGTGTACATTGAAGAGCCCCGCCGCCACCAAATCCAGCTCAGCGCGCATCGTTACATTCCACCCATCCCAACAAATTTTGGAAGCTTCTATTTCAGTCTTAAGATCTAGATTTCTATGCTTGAGAATCCTGGACTACTAATGCATGGTTGGCGAATGTTTAATGTAGACGTTGCAATCTTGCCAGTTATGGTCGAAAATCTCGCCCATGAATTTATAGTCCACATGCTAATTTCATCCATGAGCTACCAATCGATCATGCAAAAAGCCATGCAGTACTGATCCACGCAACTTTTGGTCGAGTTAGATTTTGCAGCAAGTTTCTGATTTTTGATTCTTTCATTCAAGTTCCTAACTTTGGAAGAGTTCCTGACTGTGCTACAGTCCCATGTCTTTCCCCGGATGCTCTCAAGGGAAAGTCTTTTTTTAAAGTGCAAGAAGAGATTAAATTTTACTATTTATAATTCATATTTGCAATCAGAGCCCCCAAATTTCCGTAGATATTTATGGTTCATTGACTCAAAATAGTTCTGTATGAGGAAGTGTTTCTGGAATGACTGGGGGAAGCCATGCTGAATTGACCACCTTCTCTCGTCCCCAACAGAACCTTGAAATTTTTTATTTTGTGCACATGATTAACCCCCTAAATGTTTTCAACTATGTTTTCACCAAAACTACACCAAAACGGTCATTTCCAGAACAAGTACCAAATTTAAGGAAAAAAAAATTTTAGACACATGTAACTGTAAGATCTTGTACTAAAATTATTTGAGAAGATGTGGAAAAAATTTCAGAATTTTCCACCGTGTAGATTGTAAGATATTAGCGTTTGAATTAGCAAAAATCCTTTTTTGGGCCCTGTGAAAAAACGGGCAGCTGTACTTCACAAGGCCATATTTGTATGAAAAAAATTCCAAAATGGTGGTTACTCTTTAGATTCATTCTTCAAGGCAAGTTGGCTATGTGCTTGAAAAAATTCAAATCATTTGAAATTGTAAAACATATAGGAAAAAGAAAGTGAGTACAAAGAAGTATAGAATGATTCAAAATACTAAATTGTGAAGAATTTTGTTATGGAATTGAAAAATCCCAATCCCAATGGTTGTAATGTTTTAATAAACAATTCCCACCCTATGATTTTTTTTTTTCAAAAAATATTGAAAATTGAGTGAAGTAAAGGACATCAAAGTTTATTTTAGAGTATAGAATCCGAAACTACCCGCAAACTAAAACACCTCATAACTTTCATCTCATAAATAAAAATGGAATGATTCAAAGCTTTCCATGTACATATAAATCTAGAAAACCAATTTCAAATTTTTATTTCTTAAAAAAGGTGATGAGTCTAAATTTCTATAAGAGGATTGTAGATGACATCAAATCCCACAACTCCTATTTTATATCAAACAGAGTACCCAACATAAGATATAGATGTTATGTTATAGTTTAATATGGACATAAAAACAGAGGTATTCCTTTAGATGTCACCTAGAATCTATCACGTGAAACTTAAGTATCTTTTAGTAGAGAGAATAATTGCTTTCATTCTTGCACATCTAAGAAGGTGTTATCACTCAGTCACTCACCAAGAATGGAAAGCGCTAACATCAAATGAAATGACAGTGAACAAGCTAAAGAGAAAGAATGAATTTACTAGGTTCTTATAGTAGCAGTGACCTGCTTTGGTCCTTCATTTGGTCCACCTGTTGTATCCTCCGACATCTCTTGTAGTACCTCCAAGTTGTTTGCTGCAACAGTTTCTTCTCCACTCCCATCATTAGTAACAAAGCAAAGTGCTTTGCGAAGATCGCCTGATGTTGATTGACCTGTTTTTGACATGACTTTCTTCCCTCGGGTCATTCTAGATTTTTGCAATTGCTTGTAAGATGAGAAATACAAAGACCTACACCTACTCTTTCTCTTTCTCAACAACAAACTAGAAATGGACGTGCCCAAGGTCTCTACAAGCATGAGAAAGGTGACTACATGGAATCTAACACTTCGAACTCTGGGAAGCACTTGGAACTAGAAGTATGCAATGGGTTTAGTATGCAAAAATGCTTGCTATTTATAAAGTTCAAAGGAATGGTCTAGAAGCATGGAATGTCACATTGAAAAGTGTAGTGATGATAGAGGTTTGTATTGGTAGTGACATAGTGGTATGTCCAAGTTGGCTTCACATGCCATAAACATTCATAATTGAAGGCAAGCGAATTCGTATTAAAATCTGACACATTCCATGAATGACATCCAAGGGGCGGCTACAGTGCATTTAAGAATTCTCTAAAGAAGGGTACTCTAAAGTCCTTGGAAGGCGGTGAAGGATAGGATTTTCCTTGTCAAACTTTGTAATAAATGATGGTTAGCGTCAAAAAAAAGATTAAATGGCTAGGGGGTAGTAAAGATTGGATTCAAATGGCGGCTACTGATAGTAATTCAATAGTTGTTCATTTCAGTACTTGTCAGTAGGTACTTATTGTAGATGGTGGCAGATGATGGTACTACAATAGAAGTAGATGGTGGTAGTGGGCTTAGCAGAAGTAGATTTCAAAGATCTATTTTTAAAGAAGACAACAAATGCTAAGCCAACCAATAGTACTATTTCATAGTCTTGTACAATTGATGGTGATGAACCATTTGAGCTCTTTCAAATTCTCCTCATCTCCATCCCATGCTTAAGATTACGGGTCTGCATTTCCATTGTTCTAGGCACAAGTTGTCTAGATGGCTTGTATTCGAGTAGATGGTCATAAGGTACCTCTTATGTTTCCCGTAGAAGATGGAGGATGTGCTAGAGTTCTCAGTCACCTTCTACACGTACGATTTAGATTTGTAGAGTCTTCCATCTATGTTGAAGAAGAAAGGATGTCGGAGTCAGGGAAGGTGAAAGAATTTGTCCCTGTTGTGAAATCCGCAGAAGATGAAGGACATTGCTGGTACCTTTTTCCTGGAAACTATAGAGCATACGGACTTCCTCTTTCCATGCTAGGTTCTTCCACTGAGATTTTGAGTCGCCAATCAGATAATTCAACGGTAGATATGCCATATGCAGTACACGGTGTTTCACCTAGTGCAAGTCCTCAAGTTTCTCCGATCCTTCTAAAGCCTTCAGTACTTCATGTTGTGAAGATAGAGAAATTAGATCCAATCATAGAACTGTCTAGTGAATCGGAAGGAGAGTCTCCTGAGTTGACCCTCAGAAATCATGGATGTTCTATTGGAACTACAACCAACAAAAGGGCCATGTTAAACTCTACATGTGGAAGTCCATCAAATAGTCAATTACAGTCCTCATTGTCTTGCCCTCTATTGCATCCGTATCCAAGTAGTAGAATCAATATAATGGATTGTTTGAAGAAACTAGCCAACATGCATCAATCTCGAAACGAATTGTCTACAATGGATTTGAGTATGATAAGGCACCACCGTGTTGCGTGTCTTCCGATAGTATTTGATGGAGATATCATTTTCGATATACCGCCAGGCCGCTCTACTTCATCTTCATCTGTGGCACGGAGCTTGGAAGGAATGGACAAGCGCTATGATGGACACCCGTGGTGCAAGCTCGTCACCACAAACATCAACAATTCCGACAATCTCAAGTTTCGTAAGTCCCATTGTGTTGGCCATCTTGCTTGTGTGAATCCAAATTGTGATTATTTAAACAGAGCTTCCAAGCAAAATGAAACAGAGTGGAGTGGCTTCACACCAATTCCTTTTGCAGTTGGAGATGGACCTCCCAAATACACTACTCTAGTTTGCAAAGTGTGTAGGAAACCACCTTCGTGTCTTAGCCCTTGCAATGCTAGGATATACTATGTTTTCAGTGATAATCCAGAAATGAGTAGAGTTGCTATTCACTTTGGAGAGCACAACCACCCGGTTGCGAAGGGCATGTATAGAGATTCTACGAAGGAAATTTGTGAGCTCATTGAAGAGCAGGTGGCTAGAACACCAATGGCCACAAACTCAGCAATTGCTCTATCCGCTAGTAAAGAGTTCTTAACCAACTATCTATTTCACAATAGAGATGGAGAAAATAAAATATTGAAGGGGGAGGAAATGGAAGAGGTTATGAACTGCTTCCAATATCTCAATAGTCCAAATATACGAAACGTAATCTCCTCTTTCCGCTCAAACAATCGAGGAGGGATCATTGACAACATTATGACCATGAAGAAGGAGTCGAAATTCGAATTCATACATGATAGTGTCTTCCCTGGCCAAGGGAAGGAGAAGGTTTATATCTTCAAAATGCTCACGGAAGGACCCGGAAGTGGAGTGGACCTTGTAAGACGCATGCAACCAGGAGGTAATCTACAAAACGCATGGTTGATGTTTGACCACGTGAAACGCGTGAAGGAGTGGACCACAGTGGCCTGCCACGTGTATGATGTTGAGTACAAGAAAGTGATGACTATTGCAGTATGCGATATGTAGTCCGAAGATACTAAGGTGCAAGTACAATTTTGGAAGAGCTTAAACACTGTCATGGAGCGACAAGGAGTGGTGAATCCAAACTTTAAAGGATTCATGGTAGACAATGCTATGGCCAATTGGAATGCAGTCCGGATTGTCTACAGTAGCGGATCTGCCAATGAGGAAATGGAGAATCGCGAAAGGACCTGTTTGCTGCATTAGAGTAGTTTTCTTTATAAACACACCCAAAAGTACATCAAAGAAGCACTTCAATAACAACATATTTCTCTATGTAAGCAATACAAAGATTCCAAGAATATGGATCAAGCAGAGACACGTTACCTAGCTATTTGTTCGTGGTGGCTATCGTCCGGAGCTGCAAATGAAGAAACACTTCATTACTTAGACCATTGGCTAGCATTCTGGCATTTTCGATATCGGCAGTGGGGAGGCTTTATGGACATGGTGAGTGAAGTTGTTATTTCTATGCATAAGGGGAATTCAATTCTTGAAGGTTTCACATCGTATAATGTAAAGGTAAACCTATAGTGTTACGTATAATTTTCTCTGTTTTGCAAAAGAACTTGAATAAAGAAAAATCTTCATTTTATAACTAAAAATTTTGCGAGTCATTTTTCCAAAGTACCCAAAAGAGGTGGTCTACCAAATAGTGAAAAAACATATGTCGAGTCAGACAGAAGTCTTCATGGTGTTTATTGGACCCCTTCTTTTGGGTGCTCTGAACTAAACATGCAATTCTTTGGAGTTCTCATGTAGGATGTTAGTACTTCCTTGCACCAAGAAGTTGAAAGAACATTGTGATGCTCTATTTTTATGTAGTAATATATGTGCATTGGAAATTGTCTTTGAATGTCCTTCATTGTATGATAGGACATGTTCAATGGACCACTGAAGAATCTATGATTACAATGTGTATGAGGTTTGAAAAGTAAAGTACTAACTCTCCCCTAAACTTGTGTTCATCTCTAGAAATTGAATTTGGAGGAGATGCTCGACCTGCCATCGTGCAATTTATCTGAAACGGTTCATAACAAGTGGCTCTAAATGTCTGGAAAAAGGGGAAACAACTTGTTTGATGCCACTTGTGATGACAGTATTCGTGCTTGGATGCAAATGACAAATTATCGAGCATACCTTAGAGGCCATGCACATGGCTCTGGTCCATCAAAGAACGAGTTGAAGTTGAGGGTTACCACTCGAAGCAAAGATCCAAAAAAAATTGCAGAAGCGTTGAACACTTTACCTGGAGCAGAGGGGCTTGGAAATCGAATACCGCATTTGGAAGGAGAAGAGATCTTTGGAAGTACAAAAAGGAAGTTGGATGTACCCATAGAAGATACTGGACTCACATAGACCGGACAAAGTTAATTTCTCTCAACCGCGTGTACGTACGAGGTCTACAGCAACTTCTACGAAGATCTTGGAAGGGAAAGGTAAAGAGCCTAACGCAAATAGTTCTCCACATGTCACTATTGCATGTGAAAGTGACTATGACACATCGAAGTGGCATATTGCGAGAATCAACCACAAATCGAATGCAAAATGTCACGCTCAGCAACAGGGGTCGAATATGAAGTGCACTGCCAAAATTGCAAGGGGAAAGAAGGGAACCCTTGCTCCAACCTATTGAGGTAGAAAAGTAGATTATAGTAGTAAGCGAGAAGTGGTCGTCGACTTCTGGTTTTGTTGGGATGACATTGAACGTTGTGTGAAAGGTTCAAAACAGAAGTGGATAATCGATTGGCCAGAGGTGCCAGAGGTTTGGCCTGTTCTGTCAGGGACACACCTTAATCGGGAGGAAACTCTACATTTACAACATGCATGATTTCAACTCCAACAACACCCTACATTATTGCCTTGTCGACTTTTCAACATGTCCAAGATTTTCAAGACTACCTTATTTGACCAACCACCACCAAAGAATCCAGATGTGTATCCAACAATTAGGAACAATCGAACTATTCAAAGGATTGCAAATGCACCAACTACAAAGCAACGGAACAAATGGTACAATGCTGGAAACATTAGAGGGCAAATTCTTGGAGTAACCTTACTCCCCCAACCGGGCCTAGGTGCAATAGTCTCACTAGAAATAAGGGCAGACTATAACAGAAATGTCTACCAAATTATAGTCGGCATGTTTCCCACATGTACATGTCCAGACTTTATAAATATGGTTATTTCTGCTATTGGAGGTCGACAACAGTACGTGAATTGCAAGCACTTGTACTATTTGTTTAGGTACTTTTGCAAGATGGATGTCAACGAAGACCAATTCATTCATGCACCTAGTTATAGCTTCAATGAGTTGAAAGTACTTCTAGTTCGAGCAAGAATTATTATAGTTCCCGAATAGGCATGGATGCCTTTCCAAGAATATTTCATTCTTGTTGTGTTCATTTACATATATTATGATTGAAATGATTTATAGCACATGGAATTGAAAATGTCTACACATTTCCTAAGTATTGGAATATGTCTCATTAGTGAAGTGCTTTTAAGCAAGTTCCCATGAATGACTACAAAAGTTAATCATAATTTAGTACTGCACACATGAATATGAAATTTTATTTAATTCCATTCATTCTATATTCCTAAGCACCTAATTCCTTTATCTCTCTTCTCTTTCTTATTTTTTTCACTATCTTTTTTTTCTTTTTTGGTTGTCTTTGACATTTTTTTTCATCTTCTTTTCTTTTTTCTTAACATTTTTTTAATATCCCTTGCACTTATTTATATATTTTTTTCATTTTCCTTCCATAGTTTCATTTCTTCTTCCATTTTCTTTTCATTTACTACCCATTTATGTCCTTCACTTCCCATTTTATCCTTTCTCTCATTTTTTTATTCCTTTTATTCCAATTTTTTTGCACTATTTTTATTCATTGAAGTCCTCACTTTCATGGCTTCTTTTTGTCATTTCTTTTTAGGACGTGTTCAATCTTTTATAGCTCACTTATTTCTATAATTTTATACAAATTTGGAAAACAAGTTAACATGTGGCATTAAATTACATTCAACCCAAAATTAATTCTTACAATTTGAAATTATCTTGTGTAATACACTTACAAATGAGATTGAGATTTTAACCACAATGATTTTTGGTAGACATCTCAATGTAATCCATCAATTCTTCACTTATCCTTCACATGTCCTCTTATACTAGTACATGTTGCAAATCCCAATCCATGTGGGATACTTAGAAGACACCGTTCTTTGTGTTCATTTGAATCAATCAGAAAGTTACAATTCACTATTGCCAAAGTGACATGAGTCTACTATACATGAAGTGTTTGGAATGTTCTCTACTATGGTTAGTAAACGCATTGCTAAAAGTTTGCACAAAATTTTGAGAGTCTAAATGCATAGCCCAAAAAAATCAAGGACAATAAAGTATAAAACTTTATCACAATCCACGGTCATAGGGGACACGGTCATTGGACCCTAAACCTACTATAAATAACAAGTTTTCTTCAATTTTAAAAATAAAATGCAAACGAAAATTTTTTGGGAAAAAATTTCAAACAAAATAGGGTTTGGGGGCTAACCGCTCACAAGCTCCACGCTCGCAGCTCGCAAGCTCACCGCTCCAAGCTCACACGCTAGCGTCGTTGGGTGGTGATAATTGCTAACGTGGTCGACCTTGATCTACCACACTATTTCTTATTGCCTCTCGCATTTGATTGTGGAAGTTGATGTCTTTGTGTTTGTCTTAGTATTCATGCCTCTTTGGAAAGGGAGGTGGAGGTGTCAAGTCTTCTTCATCATCGTCATCATCATCATCCTCTGCATCTAGCATTGATTGCGGTGGAAACCCAAATTGACCATGATTAGACGAGGCTGGTTGGCAATTGCTTGGGCCAACCCTATTGGTGTCTATCACCACCTTATCACAAGTCATTTTGGACTTGTTGTCCTTCCCTATAACTGTACACCAATCAACATTTCTTTGGAGTACAATCTTTGCCCAAACCATGGCCATGGTGGAATAGTTCATGATAATTGGTTTAGAGGCACTTAAATTGCAAGCTACCCAAATCTCTTCATACCTTTGTACAAAATGTACACTCTTGCAGGTATTCATGGGGCCTTCCAACATCTCACTTGTTGCTCTAATGCCTCTATATTATCCATTGGCCACACTTTTGCAATGTGTGACATTTCACATAATGCTTGCATGTTGTGCAAGACCATACTTTTTGGGGCTCATATTGCCAACCCTCTTCAGCTACCTTGAATTCTTCGAAAAAAGCATCCCAATCCATGTCTTGTGATTTCCCCTTTATACTCTTTTTGAAAGGATTGGGAATTCCTTTAGAAGGCATGGTAACCCATCTTGTCGTCTCTTAATCCAAAGTTCAAATGAGAGGTTTATAAATTTCAAAATTTAGAAGGTGATGAAAAAATTATGAGTAAATTAAGTTAATTCATTCACAGTTCATCACACTCTAAGTTGGAAGGGGCGTGTAGATACCAATTGGCATAGGATCAATCCACTTCAGAAGGCAAACAATTGTGCAAATTGTACTGTCCACGCCTCCCTTTATATCGTCCACCAAGGCCAACGTCGTTGTCCGAATCGGACGAGTGGACGGGAAAATTCAATGGCTAGAATGCCTCGGCTTGTCACATCGCACAGTCTAGACGACTATAATGGACCGGCTGATGGGCGGACAGGCGGACAGAGCTCCCTCTTCTAATGCATAGTTAGTGAATCATCAAAGTTCAAACAATAAAACTACAGAATGAAAGACGGAAAGCAAATTCAACAAAGACTTGATGGATCCAAATTAAACTTTACAAATCCCATTTCCAATTTTTTCATTGAAAATCTAAAGTGCATCTTTGTTGTAAATCATTTTTTTCCACAAACATAGAGGTCCATAACACCAAAAACAAAGTACAACTCTATTTATAAAACATAACCTGTTTAGTTCACAACCCATTGTTTCATAAGAAACCACTCAAAATTGACACTTACATTAGTTACATAGCATTAATAAATAATAATAGTGAAGAGCCAAAGAATTATTTTTAAAATTTTTTGGGTGAGGGAATGTTTAACTATTTGCATCTTATATTATAGTACTGTGACAAACTGAAAATGACAATGTGTGGAAGAATCTTTGAAGCCTTTGACAATGTCGATTGCAACATTATGATATGCCAAGTGAACGAAACATGGTTTTCCATTTCTGCATATTTCACTATTATATTTATTAATTATTTAGACTTTGAGATCCTTTCACTTCAGTTTTTATTTATTGTAATGGAGGGCTTCAAATTTAGTATCATATTTTGAATGAAGGGCTTAGAATTACTAACTCTACATGGATGCATGATCAAACATTGAGTTCAAAGTGTGAATTAAACATATCAACAAAAACAATCAAAGTTTCACTCTTAGAAAATTTGTTCACTACACGTAGGTTAAAGATTCTAGAACATTCTAACTATTTAACAAACACTAATGTGAACTGTGAGATTGTTATGCCAATGAGTGTGCTCTCTTTTGGAAGCATGAGGATAGAAAATCATTCATCCTAAAATGGAGTTTACCCCTAAAGGACCATGGTCCCCTTGGGAAACAAAATGGGTTTTGAGCAAGTTCCCAAGATGTCAATTTTTAGTGAAGCTTCTTAAAACTTTCTTATAAGATAGAAAAAATGATTAGGTTTGTGCCTTTGTGGAAATATAATTTTTATTTCAATCGGTGCCTAGGAGCAAAATTTATGCCATCTTCAACATAATTTTCACGTCACCGGGTAGAAAAATAAATTCACAAAAATTTGAAATTACATTTTTCAAATTTTTTGCTCCTATAGATTAGAATTTTGTCTACATGTCAAGCTTTGATTCATTCCATTTGGAATTGTGATGTGAAAATTATGACCAATCTTGTTTTCCGGGCCATATGAGCATCTCCTTGAAAAAATAACTTTGAATGCTAATATATTTCAATCTGCATGGCCCTAAACCCTGAAATTTTTACCACTTCGTTTGAGACAAGTAAAGTTCAAGATCCTACCATTAGATTCTGAAAAAATTATTTTTTTAGGTCTCTAGGATGAATGCAATAGAAATGACAATTTTGAGTGTTTTTTCAGAGAAAAATGGCCTTGGTCCTTTAGGGGTTAACTAATGAATTCTACAAATTATTCAATTCAAAACATGCTCTAATCGCTTAGAAATTAAGGTTCCCTATAAGTTTTGTAGAACAAATCTAAGATGGAATGATTTAAAGCATTTTATGTATGTAAAAATATGTCTTCTTTGAAATCTTTTGGTTTAAATCTAAGTTCCTTGAAGGGTTTTTTTTGTGAATGCCAAACTAAAAGTTAAAAGACAAATCTTCTTTAGGTGTTGCGTAGTTCGGTCAATGTGTTATAACTTTCTCTCTCGTGTATGGATTGAAAGAACAATAACATTTTAGATTTCTAGGAAAGGTAATGTGTATCTATCATTCTATCTTAACCCCTACATGCCCAAAGCTTGTGTGGAGCTTCTTGAAATTTGCTCTAAATTGAACACAAACTCAACATTTTAATAAATTATACCAATTTTTTTTGAATTGTAATGGTACAAATTCAAACTAGACATGTTAGAGATCACATAGGAAAAACAAACATAACAATATCACTTTCAAAATGAAAGATTATAATGTTTGATCATGAGGGTGTAAGAAGTATGAAATTTTTTCATTTATCTATTTGCATGTAAATTCTCAAAAGTTCATCACTAAAAAAATTATAGGGCTTAGCATGCATAACCCCAATGAACTTATGTTTTTTCAAAATCTCTTCTTTGATTTTTTTAAATGAATTTCTATTGTGATTTCTCTTGAAAGACCTTAGATCTAGTGTATTTGAAGTTGATTTCCAAGAGCCCTTAACAGTACAGGAAGTGAAGATTGCAATGGGCATCCTTGTACAAAGTCTTCAATAGAAAAAACATAATCATTTATTTTTAAGATAATAAGATTGGCTTGTTGATCCTAAAATGAGACTTCAAAAACAATTCTCCACAAATAATTAAAATATAAACTAATAATAATAGCAATTTGGTATTTTGGTTGGGTTTTATTTAACTTCAAAGTTTTTGGAACACTTGAATTTTGTGCTTCGGGCATTTAGGGTTTAAAAAGAACTTCAAGAAAATCCTATCAACCAATAAATTCATTAAAACTTGGTTGAAATCCATTTTGCTAAATGATGAGACAATGGAACTTTAAGAATTCAAAATACTTAAGTCAATCTCACCCTTAAACCTTATAATCTTTCACTTCATCATTCATCAATGATATTGTGGCTTTTCTAATTTATGACCTTTGCAATCTACCAATCTATATTGTCCAATATGTCTAGTTTGAATTTATACAAAATAAATCAAATAATTTTGAAGCCAAATTTGCAATCTTCTAAAAATGATGGCATTTGCTAAAATGGAGTAGGTAAGGGTATAAGGGTTAGTAGGGTTTAGGGTTTAGGGTTTTATCCTAAACTAGTAAACTTCAAGTTCTCTAAATGCATACTTGGATTCTTGTAATAACTTCTCTATTTCTATTTCTAATTTGCTTGATTAAAGGCTAAAACATTAGATATTGAAACTTTCTAATCATAGGGTATTAAGAAGGATGTGACTGGCTTGAAAAATATATTTGAGAGAATCCTATACCTAATTTTCTCCAAAATCCCCAAAATTTGAAAAATTTGGTAGGATGGATCGCTGGTTTGTCGGAAGCAGTTGGCCCATCCGCCTGTCGATTGCGGAAGCATACGGCGGAGGTCTGTCCACCATGGTCGGGCCGTCTAGTCGGTTGTCCGTTGGCTAGGGCCACGTTTGCGTGGTCCAGGACAAGTCCGATTCGGGACTTGCTTTAGGTCTAGGATCGGACAAGTATATGGGTGGACGGCCAAGGACTTTCTCCTCACTTTCACTCTCCCATTTGGGCATCATAGCCATGTTGGAGTGCTCCTAATGCTTTACGCGCTAGTTGCTCCTACATGGTGGAGAGTGGGGATCAAATATCTTTCATTACACAATGGATTTACTACCTTCTTTAAGTAGGGACACGCAAACAAGGTATTCATTTTCTATTTTTGAAGAATTGGTCAAGGGGTGTGAAGTTGGAAAATGAAAACTTCAAGTTCCAAAGGGACACTCAACGATCAAGTAGTTATGACAAGTGTGGATAGTGCTGTAGTTGAAAACAACAAAAGATCTAAGCCAAAGGGGGCGGGATAACAATTGCATTGATATTCTGGATGACATCAACATCAAGGCGGAGACCAATTGGGAGATGGAGGACATGGAGTACTCGACCTTCAAATTGTGTAGAAAATATGTGAAAATGTTCCACATTAGGAAGTTGTGGCCTCGAGATTGTCACACTGTTCACACTCGTGAAGAATGTTTGAAACTGGCAAATTGTCTTAGTGATCATTTTGTCCATCACTCAATGGAGGTGTGGCAATCCCTTTTCCCAAAAAAGGCTATGAGCAAGGGCAAAATTAACTATAACTTGGCAAGCAAGGTTTATGTTGAACAAATTTTGGCTTGCAAGGTGGATTGGAGCACGTACCCTATGGTAGCAACAATTCCACTTGCAATTGGTCAACATTAGAAAGACATTCCTGTTATGTCGAATCCAAAGGCACAATTTCCTTGAGCATATGAAGCAAATGTCGTATTAAAGAATTTTGCAGACCAAATTCACATCCCTCTTCAATCCAAAGTTCGTAGTGTGGAAGTTGTGTATGGAAAAAAGAAAGTGATAGATTTAGGTGCTACATGTAACACCAAAGTAGGGAGCACTTCTTCTTCATTAGGTGTGGAGGGAGAGGGATTTAGGACTCCATCACAAGATTTGAATCCTACACCTAACGTGACAAAATGGGTGTGAGTGGAGAACACTCCAAAAAAGCCACCTCATCCCACAGAACATGGGTCAACATCGAAGCCACGAAAGCAAAAGGAAGAGGTTTCCTTAGAAGAAATTGCTATGGCACACGTTTTTATTGATAGGTTTCTGAACAACAATGCCAAAGACATCATGTTCAATGTTCCTTCAGTTGTTCACTCGATGAGAAGACCAAGTCCAATTCAAAGCTCAACAAATGAAGTGCCAACGTTACCAAACACGAATGAAGAGCACCCTAGTAAACTAACAAGTGTAGGAATGGGCTCGGAGAATGAGGCTGTTGTCCACAACAATGAAGAGATGCCAAATTTGGAAGACCATCCATTGCTAGCAATGTTGGGTCCAAAGGATCTAGAGTCATTGTAAAAGATGCCTCCATTGGAAGAGTTGGAGAACTTGTTGCAATGTACCCTCCGATGGAACCAATTTGAAATTGAGCAAGGTGCAACTGACAATGGAAATGAAGGTGGCACGAGTAATGAAGGGGACACTACAAATGAAGGGCACAATTCTACTTCAAGCAAGGCAACAATGGGATTTGGCGAGATGTTCACAACGACTTATTCTCTATCACGTACAACTAGAATTGGACCTGTCTTGATGCCTACCCTTGTAGAAATAATGGATATAGTTTCCAAAATGATGCCATCCATTTTGCATGGTGCTTTGGCTTTCAGGAAGTTTGTCAAGTTTGCGGACAAATTGCTGGACGAGAAAGTGAAAGAGCTTGAACATATTGTTTTTCTTGAACAAGAGAATCAAGAATTCAGGGAGGTGTGTTATTCCAAAAAAGACCATGATGACCTCAAGGCAAAATATGAGATATTATTGAAGCAATATAAAACGATGTCCAATTGTATCTATTGGAGGACCTTGAACAATGACAATAAGAGGTTTAAGAAAGAAAACAAGACTTTGAAGCTCACGAATGAAGATCTAAAGGCTGTTGTACGTGTAGTGGAGCGTAAGTACCATTACAACACCAAAACGTCGTAAAATGACTCGAAATATCTTCCCGAGGGATTCTAGACTGTTGCTACAAGCCAAGATTATTCGTTTTACCAACTTAAGCTCTCTCTTCACCTCTTTACTCACTTTTCCGGATTATTACCTTTCCGGAATCCAATTTGGATTCACTCCTTTTCGGAATCTGGATCCTTCACTTCTCACACACATTGGTTTTTGGTGCCTTTGTTTTACCTTCAAAGGGTCCGCCTTTGATTTTATAGAGGGGTAGGGACTAACCACTCATATTCCTCACACTCTCTTCTCTCTAAACTACACAAAACACACTTAGACCAAATGTTGCACTAGATCAAACCAAGAAACACTCTCACAACTTCCCGGATGGCTAATCCGAAAGGCAGGTCACTCAAAGTTGGAACCAGCCTTCTCCACTATAACGACAAATCAACACAAATCGGAACCGCTGGGGGATTGTTAGTCGTTCACTAGACTGATCCTAGGGTATGGTAGACCTTCTGGGGAGAATAGGATGGGGATTTTTCCGCTGGCGGTTGCTTATCTCCGCACATAACCCCCCCTGGTATTCCGGACTCGCACCCACGCCACTCCTTGCTGGATTTTTGTTCCAGTGTTTTAAAGGCACTATGTGCAATACTGTATTCACAAGTCTAAACTAAATTACAAGCATTCCTTCCCTAATCAGATCTAGTCACCTCAGATCCGGTTTCCTCCTTTCCTCCTCCTCTCTCTTACACTTCAACGCTCTCACAAACAAACATAGGAAAGCTGGATATATGACAAATCAATTTTCGAATGTCCACTTGGTGGCTTAGATTAAAGAAAGGATGACAAGATAATAACTACAAGCGTTAGGATGGAATGAGAGGGCAACAAGCCTGCCCTTCACTTAAAAACCCAAAAACCCAAAGGCAAAAAGCCACTTGGAAATCTAGGTGACCAATCATTGACCTCTCGAGAAACCCAAAAAGTCAGATCCTAAAAATCCGAAACTCGGGCCCACGCCTAGAAACCCGGATCGGATTCAAAATTCAAATCCTAACTAACTAAATTCTAACTACTTCGCCTTTCGCGCCTTCTTCTGACTGCTCCCGCCTTGGCTTGTTGTTGCCCGGATGGACGACCTTGGAGTTGTCCTCAACGTTGCCCAAGTCTGGATCTCCTGGATTTCTAGAGGCAAGTCTTCGTCGTCCATGTCCTCTTCCTCTTTTTCCTCTTCCGATCCAGTTTGGTATTCCTCCTCCTCAGATTTCTCAATTTGAGTGACCTCCCTCTCGTCTTCTTCACCTGGAGAGATGTCATCCAAAATGATGGGGTCCTCTCCTTCCTTGGTTGCGGCTACAACATGTGCTCAAAACTTTCTGGATGAGTGCGGGCCAGATTCATCAATCCTCCAATCCGGTCCGCTAGGTCACTATGGGTTAGCAACTTGGGTGTCAAAAGGGTCTCCTTCTCTAGAAGATGGATTGTCAAAATTGGTGGCGAGATCATAACTTCCAATGGAGCTAACTTGTGTGCTATGTTCGGTTGCTTGGCTAGCTCTCACGCCGTCTTCACACTCCCCTAGATGGTCTTCTCCAGTAGAGTTGAGAAGGGCTCTATTGAATGCTAGATAGTCTCCTTAGGGACTTCCGGTCTAGTCGGCAGTGGCATGGATGCTGTCAATTTCATCAGGGTCTCTATGTTGAAGTAGATTTCCGGAAAGTTGGAAAAATCCATGATACGGAATGGATCAATTTGCCCCAAGTGTTGGCGCATCTCCTTCAGCATGGAATCCATCCTTGATGAAAAGTCCACCAAGATCCGGATCACCTTGGATCTGAAGAGATGTCCTTCCTCTACAAGTCGGTTTTGGACGAGAGCGGCCTTGACTACAAGATTTGCCGATCTATCCACCAGATTGAATAGGTTCTTGATTAGTTGCAGAGCTTCCTTCTCCCTTTTTTTTTTGCTGTCGTGAGCTCCCCTTGTGCCCAACTCACTCTAGCTTCAAGGTTTGTCTTCTCCTTCTCTAGACTTTCAATTTGCTTCTCCTTCTCCAAACTTTCAATCTGCTTCTCCTTCCTCCCCAGATCTTTCGGATTTGGAAGTTCCTTCACAACGTCGAGTATGTCCTCTGGCTCAACCTTCAACTCCTTGCTGATCTTCTTGGGATAATTCGCAAAATTCTCATGGTATTCTTGCACTTGCAAGACCTAGTTGAATCCGGTTATAAAGAACTTGGAAATGCCTTCCTCTTCCTCCTCTAGAACCTTCTCTTGAGTAGGGAATTTTCCTCTTGAAGCCGGATCGGTGGATTTCCTCCACCACCAATCCAGGAGCTACTCCTCCTCTTCTAGCTCTTCTTCATCCTCAAATTCCAACTACTCTGCTCCTACTTCTTTTGTGAGGCCGTAATGTAGGATGGTGGATCCAGTGGTGTACTCTACCATTTCTACATCACTCAAGAGTTCCGCATGATGGTAAAGGTGGAACAGGTAAGGACCAATTGGACTGGTCTTTGCCTTTCCCACCTTGGAGGCAAGCTTGGAGACTACCACTCCAATCACTTTGCCCCAGTTGACCAGTCTACCCTCCATGGCACCAAAAATGGTGTTGGCTACCGTAACCGTAACCTGGGTAGGCTTTTCCAGATACAAAATTAGGATCAAGAACTCTAGGACCTGCTTCTACCTTGCATCTAGACAGTCGCTAATTACATACCCCTCCTTGGAATAGGCTGCATTCCTAAATTTACCTACCACAAACTTCTCTGAGCGGGAGGCTAATTTAGATCCCTTTGGGGGGAATCCATATACCTTGGCCTAGACCTCATCTGTCCAGGTTCTGGGTCGCCCCCTCATTGTCAACTCATATTGATTTGGAGCTCCTACTATGAGCTCTTGAATCATCCTATCATTCTTCACTATTTATGGCCTCAAGAACAGGCCAACACATCCTATCTCGCTTAGGTCATCTTCTAGCTACGACCACTCTCTCAACCTTTCTAGAATGGTTGGACAAACCATCCATGTCGTCACTAAAGGTATCCAGATATCTCCCTCCGCCATCAAAAACTAGAACTAAGCTCAGATCCGGTGGAGACAAATAGTCCACAACTCTTGAATCGATCACTACCTCACCACTCTTTCTCTCAACTATACGAGTGCAAAACTACTACGGAAAAAAGAGGAAGAAGAAATGGGAGTGTCAGGGTTAAGTACCCGTCATCCTATTGATCGTTCCAGAAGTGGACTATTAACCCGTAACGGATCCCTAGATTCCTAGACCGGAACTCTAGATGGTAGGCTGTCACTATCCAAGTTTCTGGAATCGGGATTCCGTCCTGGATTGTTTTATGAAACGCTTGCATCATCCTTTCAGCTTTAAGACGATGTTTATGCTAAGAAGATTCTACTTTTGTTTTCCTATTGGAAATTTTAATAAAATTCTATACTATTATAACCCATTTAATACTAACCCGGTGGATTCCGAGTTTTTGTCTTGCGACAAAGGCCACGAATGAGAAATTGGCATTGGAGTTGAAGACATTTGAGGAGATGTTAGAACAAAATCGCAAAATATTGTTGATATTGGAGAACGAGAAGGCAATTGAACAATGGAACAGCAGAGCAAGTTTATTGTAGGCAAGTCAACAAACTCAAGAGAATGATGAACTCTCTCTTCTTCTTTATAAGGGCAAAGCTGTGGATGCAATAGTTGAACTCCCTCAACCTATTGAGAGCCCTAAACTTTTAGGTTTTCCCTCTATCTAAGATGCTCCTACAGAAACAGAAGACCATGAAGTTAAAGACTTAAAGCATCAATTGGATTTGACAATTTGAGCAAAGAATGAGGGTGAGTCCACAATAAAACAATTGGAACAAATAGGATTTGTTGTGAGTTGTAATCTTAGAAGTCACCATGTTAGTATTTATGAAGGTATAACTATATAAAATTTTTCAAAATATCTAATAGGTAAAAAGGATTACAGCACTTTTAGCCTAAACAACTCATTTAGACTAAGAGAACACTCCAGCTAATCCGTAACGGAATCCAGGCCGGATTCGGATTCCGGAAAACTGGATAGCGACAATCTACGGTCTAGACTTCCGGTCTAGAAATTAGGGACCCGTTACGGGTAAACAATTCGCTTTACGAACGGTTGGTATTTGGACGAGTACTTAACCCTGCCCCTCTCATTTCTTCTTCCTCTTACTCCACAACTGTTTTGTGCACGCATAGTTGAGTGAAAGAGTGGTGAGTTAGTGCTCGGGTAAAAGGTGATAGTGTCTTCAGATTTCTGAGCAGTGTGAGATGGCGGAGGGAGATATCCGGAAGACTTTGGTCACCGGCTAGATGGTTTGTCCAACCATTCCGGAAAGGCTGAGGGAGAGATCACAGTTAGAAGACGACCTCAGTGAGATAGGGTGTGTTGGTTTGCTCATGCGGCCATGGACCGTAAAAAACGATCGGACGATCCAGGAGCTGATTGTAGGAGCGTCAAACTAGTATGAGTTGACAGTGAGAGGAAGGCCTCAAACCTGGATTGATGAAGTCTGGGCTAAGGTTTACGGATTTCCTAAGAAGGGATCCGGTCTAGCTTCCTGGACAAACAAGTTTATGGTAGGAAAGTTCAAGAACGCGGCCCATTCCAAGGAGGGGTATGCAATTAGTGACTGTCTGGATGCACAACAGAGGCATGTCCTAGAGTTCTTGATCCCCATCATGTATCCGAAAAAGCCTACCCGGGTTATAGTTACGGTAGCCAACACCATCTTTGGTACTTTTGAGGGTAGACCAGTCAATTGGGGCAAGGTGATTGGATTAGTAGTCGCCAAGCTTGCCGCCAATGTGGGAAAGGGAAAGACCAGCCCCATAGGGCCGTATCTTTTCCATCTCTACCACCACGCAGAGCTTCTCAGCGATGTGGAAATGGTGGAATACAACACCAAAGTAACCATCCTCTAATATGGCCTAACGGAAGAAGTGATAGCCGAGCAACCACCGGTAGAAGAGGAGGAGGATTTGGAAGAGGATGAGCAACCCTTGGAGCAGAGGCACCGAAAGTCGACGGATCCGACATCTTGGGGGAAGCTTCCGGCTCGGCAGAAGATATCCGAGGAGGAGGAAGGAAGTATATCCGGGTTCTTCAAGACCGGGTTCAACTAGGTACTCTAAGCGCAAGAGTACCATGAGAACCTGGCGGATCTGCTAAGGAGGATTAGCCGGGAGTTGAAGGCGGATCCGGAAGACATCCTCGACGCTTTGAAGAAACATCCAAATCCGAAAGTCCTCGAGCGGAAGGACAAGGAGATCGTAGCCCTAGAGAAGGAAAAAGCGGATCTTCAGGCAAGATTGAGCAAGGCGCAAGGGGAGATGGCTGCAGCAAAACAAAGGGAGAAAGAAGCCCTGCAACTGTTGAAGAACTTATCCGGGTTAGTAGACAAGTCGGCCGACATGGTGATGAAGGTGGCTCTAACCCAGAGCCGGTTGACCGAGGAAGGACACCTCACCAGATCCAAGGTGATCTGGATACTTGTGGACTTCTCCTCACTGATGGAGCTCACACTAAAAGAAATGAGGCAGCTGCTTAGGTGGATCGACCTCCACCGGGTAATGGACTTCTCCAACTTTTCAGAGATCCATTTCGACACGGAGACTCCCGTCAAGCTCACTACCTCAATGCCACTACTATCGAAACTAGAAGCCCCGCGGGAGACTCTTCGGTACTCGACGGAACCCTTCTCCAAGTCGCTGGAGAAGACAATCCGAGGGAGTGTGAAGACAACACCCGAGCCAAGCAAGCAGCCGGATACTACACGAGAGTTGGCACCTCCAGAGATTACGTTTCTCCACCCATCCCAGTATTCCATCTTCCGGAGAAGGAGCCGCTTCCGACACCTCACATCCAAGCCTGTGGCGAACTGATAGAGCAGATTGGGGGATTGTTGAATCCAGCCCGGTCTCATCCGGAGGAATTTGAGCATATGTTGGAGGAGCAACAAACAAGAAAGGAGATCGAGCTGATCATGTTAGATGAGACGTCTCCAGGTAAGGAGAATGAGAGGGAGATAACTCAGATTGAGAAATCTGAGGAAGAAGAGTACCGGACCGAATCGGAGGACAAGGACGAGGAAGAAGCAGACTACTCTCCTCTAGAAATCCGGAAGATACAGACCCGGGCGGCCTTGCAGATGACACCGATCAAGGCAACCCCAAGATCGTCTACAAGAGCACCAGCGAGTCAAGGCAGGAGCAGCTAAAAGAAAGTGCGGAAGGGGAAGTAGATAGGATCTTTCTTTAGGTAGATAGGATTTTAATTTTGAACCGGATCCGGATTTCTAGGTGTGGGACCGGGTTCCGGATTTGTAGGATCTCACTTTTCCGGATTTTTCGGAGTGATTCTGAGTGGTCACTTGGATTTCCGGTTGGCCTTTTTGCCTTTTTGGCTTTAGATGTTTTTGAAGTTTTAAAGTGTGAGGCAACTTGTTTGCCTCTCATTCCATCCTAGCATTATAGTTTTTATCTTGTCATCCTTATTTTAATCTGAGCCACCAAGTGGACCCTCAGGGATTGATCTGACATATATCCAGCTTCCTTGTGTTTTCTTGTGAGTGTGTGAAGTGTAATTGAGGAAGAGAAAAGGAGGAATCTGGATCTGAAGGGGCTTGGATCTGATTTATGAGAGGAGAGTTTGTGTCATAACCTAGATATGAAATTGTGGTCTTGAGCACGTGTCTTTAAACTCCCGGAATAGGAATCCGATTAGAAGTGGTGTAGGTGCAAGTCCGGTATGCCAGGGAGGGTTCTGTGTGGAGATAAGCAACCGCCAGCGGAAGAAAGCCACATACCACTTACCGGAAGGTCAGCCAAACCCTAGGATGAGTCTAGTAAACGATTAACAATCCCTGAGTTAGTTCCGGTTTCTGTTGGTCTGTCGTTGTAGTGGGCAAGACTTGTTACGGCTCTAAGTGACCTACCTTCCGGATTGGCCATCCGGATAGTTGTAAGAGTGTTTCTGGTCTGACCTAGTGCAACACTTGGTCTAAGTGTGTTTTGTGTAGTTTAGAAAGAGAAGAGAGTGTGAGGAATACAAGTGGTGAGTCCCTATCCCTCTATACAATCAAAGGTGGACCCTTTGAGGGTAAAACAGAGGTAACAAAAACCAGTATTTGTGAGTGAAGAGACGGATTCGGAATCCGGATTGGTCTAGATCCGGATTTGATTTCGGAAAGAAAGTGCTTAAGTTGGTAGAACGGATAATCTAGGCTTGCAACAACATATTAGAATCCCCTGGGACGATATTTCGAGTTAGTTTACACGTTTGGGTGTTGTAAATGGTATTTACTACATTCTACGCGTACGACAGGATTACTAAGCGAAATCCTTCCAATGGAAAAGGTAGACTTCTGTTGGGTGGTGTAGGCAAGGCAACTATAGGTACAATCCTTTGTATCATCTCGACTCATAAAAGGTCTCTTGAGTTATGCACTCAAATTGAACGCAATATACAAGAACGTGAGGAGCTCTCATTTGCATTTTGTAGAGAAGTTAGAGGATGAAAGAAAGGACCTTAATTTAAAACTTACAGTTTGGGGGAACATGGATAGAATATATGAGCGCTTAAACCATGGCAAGACCTATGATATGAATGATACAGAGAATATCAATTGAGCCTTGGAACCAAAAGAAGGATGGGTCCCTTACAATACGTTGTTAGCCCACTTCCATCAACACAACAAATAGCTTGTGTTGGGTAGTTTTCCAAATACTTCCATCTTGGAAGGTCATTGTTCTCTTTGCCAAGGTTGTTTTGGGCCCACAAGAGCTATAGCATTGGATTAGTGTCGCCACACTTTCCATGTCTTTTGCATTCAAAGATCGGCAGAATTTCAACACCGTTGTCCAGAGTGTCGCATTCCTCTAAGTCCAAGGTTGTATGAAATGCTAGGGATTTTGCATTGTATGCCATCAGGACATGAATACAATCAGTGGACCCTTCTACTTGACCAAGGGCCATACAGATTCCAAAACTACTTGCATTGGGGAAAACCAATGAAGTAGGATGTTGAAGAACAATTTCGTGAGATATCTGATGGCCCTACTGTCCCTAAGGATAAATTCTTGTAGATTACGCGAGATGTAGAGGTGGAGTTGTGTGCCTTTTGGATCCCTAATAGCTAGTTCCGAGAATTGTTTTGTCGTAGCATGGGAGGGCATTGGAGCTTACAACACCAAAAATTCTTCTGAATTCACCAAAAAGAATGGATGAAGTAGGGTCCAAATGACCTCTTGGTGGAGGTGGAGTGAAATCCTAAGGTCATTAAGCAATTGAAGGGATACAATACAGAATTGATAGGGTAGGCCCTCATTTTATCAAAATTGGAAGAAGTAGCAAAAGTTCGTTCTGTGGTGGACCTATACGGTAACTCAATGACAAAGAATAAAATAGAAGACATTGCCAAGGCATTTGACACAAGGATGAATGAGGTTATAATGAAGTGGAGGTCATATTTAGAGGAGAGAAATGACCCCTTTTGGCTCTATGTGAAATCTGAGGATGCAATGATAAACAAACTGATGGATGATGAGGATTGTGCTGAGATGGCTTTGAAGGCCCACGAAGTGGATATAACTCCAAAGAAGAAGAGTAAATAGAAGATTGAAGAGGGGGATGACCACTTTCCAAAAACAAAATGGAAATTTGACAGGGTTGACGTGGAGGTAGAAGCTAACCTTAGAGGGACAAGTGGTAGATGTAGTCCTCCCTCGCAACCTCCTCGAACAAGAAGAAGACTCATGGAGAAGGAGGAGACATCTCATGACGCGGAGGAAAATAATGGTGGCCAAAACTAAGAGGGAAATGTTGAATTTTATAGCATAGACTTATATAGTTATATTTGTGGCATTGAAAATATAATTATGCATTGTGTGCTTCAAAAGTTTTCGCAACTAGGACATCGTCCACCGTATACATGGAGACGTACTTATAATGCATATACATGTATGCAAGGAAAATATGTTTTCATTTCATTTTGTTTTATGTATATGTGTATATATATATATATATATATATATATATATATATATATATGTTTGCCCTTCATTATTATAATTTCATTTGACTATGTTCAAGGATACATGCTCTATCTACTTTCTAGTTTATTGTTTATTCAAAATTCAAATGAGTATTTTATTGTACCACTTTGTACTTATTTTGTCATCCTTTGATAAATGTTAATCCAATAATCCTTACACCCTGGCCACCCTGAACTACAAAATTGATTTTAAAGAAGACAGCCCGTCCGCACTGTTCGCTTGTTCACCCGTCCGTTGGTAATTGTCCAACAGTAACTTTCAAACTATGGAGCATTCAACAGCTCAAAAGTATAGGAGCAAGGAAGAAGACATTTGCAAGCACTCCTAAGAAACTAAACAATAAGATTTCCAAGGGCTAGGAGCTGTAATTTTTGTGTCCCTTGCTTGGTAATGCATAGTTTGGTGGATAGGGGGGCTTTGGTTTTCAAGGCTTCACACACGCATTATATTTCATACATGTGACGTGATCGATTGATTGAAAGTTGAGATGGGATTGAAACTTGAACTTGAAGGAAGCTTTTCACAATGAGTAAGGACTTCTCTAGTTGGTATAATGTTCCATCAAGTGGTAAAGTGCAGTGCAAGGCATGTGACTTGGTGTTTGCAAATCAGAAGTGCCGCATGTTGAGTCACCTGGGATATGAAGGCAAAGATAGTGTTCAAGACAAAGGAATAAGCCCATGCCCAAAATTGACATCATCAATTTAGAGTCTTTTTGGCCTTTGTAAAGAGATATTTCGACCAAGATCGGCCCTTGACAACATGGATGGTCAAAATATAGTGAAAGTCGCTAGCAATATCTCAAATGGAAGGGACTCACCACGTTCAACATAGGAAGATTCAAACCCAATGCTAGAATAGATAGGTTGTGCGTCTTCAGAGATAAATCATAATGCTGAAATATGAAGTGGACAATATCCAACCCTACCGTCTTCCACGAGTAGACCTCAAAGACAAAGACCGCTAGTTGATGGTTTTGAAGAAGCCGATAGATGCAATTTGGATTTAGTGTGGGCTAATTTCTTCTACTCGGCAAACATACCATTTGTAGTTTCTCGGTTAATGGCATTCAAAGAAGTAGTAAAGAAGACAACCAAGTTCAAAAATCCATACAACCCACCATCATACCTTGCTCTACGAACATAATTGTGGGACCAAGTGAAGGCAGATCTTGAGGTGAAGCTACATAAAAAGACCAAGGATAGTATAAGAAAAATTGGTGCAACCTTCTCTATTGATGGATGGAGCTCGATTATAAATCGGCCATTGGAAAATGCCATGCTCATGTCTTCCGTGGAGGAGCAATTCTTGGGATCCATGGATACAAATAGGTTAAAAAAAATGCAGAATATTTGGTGACTATTTTGGACGAATTCATACAAAAGGTGGGGCAGGAGAATGTGGTACAAATCACAATGGACAATGCTCTTGTGAATCTCGTAGCATGTAGAATTATCACAGAGAAGTATCCGCACATTTCTTTTCAAGGTTGTGTGGTGCACACCTTGAATTTGTTGCTTAAATATTGGGGAAAGCAAGCCTGGGTAATAAACATATTAGAAAAGCCTACACGGTTCTTATATTTTTCAAGAAGTGACACATGCCACTTGTAATATTTCGGACTTACCAAAAGGACCTTAGCTTGTTGATGCTAGGGGAAATAAGATTTGCCTCAAATTTCATTGTGATTCATCATTTGTTGAAGGTTAAGGGAGTACTCCAACAAAGCACGACAAATTCGCATTGGGAATAATACTTGAGGATGTTGAAGGACAAGAAAACCAAAAGTCGTATGAAGTCTCGAGAGACAAAGAAGATAATAAACATTGAGCATTTTTAGAAGTAATGCACCAATTTTGTTGATTTGATGGGCACAGTTGCGTATGGCCTACGTGATTTAGATGCAAAGATGCCATGTACAAGCAAGGTTTTATATATTATGAAGAAAATATGGAAACATATACTGGATTTAGAAATTGCACCTTTTTGGTTAAGCCCCAAACTTGCCAAACTACTCAGAGAGGTGTTCCAAGTCTAACGGGAAATGGTGGAGAGCGATCTCTAGTATGCAAGAGCTATCTTGAACCCCTACCTCCTTGAAGATAAAGAACTAGCCAACAATCTTGAGGCAACCAATGCATGTAAGTGTGTTCTCATGCAAAGTTGTAATCATGGGGACTATGCAGATGTTGTGAAGGAGTTCATGGCTTTTCGACATAGGGGGTCTCCTTTCCACAACATGTTGGATCCAAGTGAACAAAAATTATCGGCACATGCTTGGTGGGATTTTGAAGGTGCTTGTGGGAAGTTGATTGCTCCAATTGCAAGGAGAATATTAGGCCAACCGGTATCCTCATCTTCATGTGAACGAAATTGGAGTAGCTATTCTGTTGTTCACAACAAATCCCGAAACAAGTTGAAAACAAAGAAAGCCATGGATTTGGTGTATGTGTACACGAATTCAAGAGTCTAGGCCGCATCAAAGGAGAAGGATGAAAAGAGGTGGTAACTTGAAAATGCACTAGTTGAAAATGCACCACTTGAAAATGTAGAATTACAAAAATCTGAG
This sequence comes from Straminergon stramineum, assembly GCA_963920665.1. Taxonomy (NCBI): domain Eukaryota; kingdom Viridiplantae; phylum Streptophyta; class Bryopsida; order Hypnales; family Calliergonaceae; genus Straminergon; species Straminergon stramineum. Next base: position 13,331,775 of record OY987273.1, read on the forward strand.
GGATCTGAGGCGAATGACAAGAGTAGCGAAGACGATGAAGACAAATAAGGTGTTGATATTGACAGAAATGAGGAACATGGACATGGAGCAAGTGAAGACAACTCGATCTTTAATGAAGAAGAGGATATGGATGGTGACACGTACAATTTTGGAGGTGAATCATTTGAGAGAGGAAATATGTACAATGATGACATGGGCAACAATGACCAAGACAAGTATGACTTTCCATTGGACGACGACCATTGTAGAAACAATTAAGGTGTACCTTCCATAGCAAGATTTGTAGATGGAAAGAGATTTTTGAGCAGCGATAAGGTCCTCTACACAAATGAGGAGGATACAAATGTCTAAAGAGCGACTCCTATTGGGACTGTAGTTGCCAATGGTGGAACTTTGGAAGTAGACAAAGTGATTGGAAGTGACAAGTCTCCGTCTGTGGCAATGGCCCAAGTAGAAAAGAATGACACACTGAACGACTAGTAGCAAATGAATGTAGACAAGACGAGCATGGAGTTTGAAGGAGGATTGGAGAGCAAAAGTAGTTGGGAACCGAGTACCTTGAACCTTGAAGCAAGTGGTATAGGGAACAATGTAGGTTCTCATTCCATAGAATGCGCAAGCCCAAACTTGCTTCATAAAGACCAAAGGACCAAAAAAAGCATGCCAAGTTTGCAACATCTAACATGCAACGGTCCTCAAATAGCTCCACACTCCCTATTTAACGATGGGAGTATTACTTTGTTGGGTTTAGAAAATTCTCAATGTCAACCACAAACTATCAACATTTCGAAAAAAATGGGACATATGGAGAATTCAAGATTAAACATTACTTCATTTATTGATAGCAAGGAAGATGAGACATTGGCATCAATGTTGAAGAAGCAAGAAGCTTGCCAACCACAATCTTCCATTAGGCCATCTAACCCTCAATTGCAATTTTTGAATGCAATAAAGGCATTTTCCACAGAGGGGCGAAAGGCAGGAAAAACAATGATGACAGAAATCCCTAAACCTAGGAACAAATGAGTAATGGAGCTATTTGCTATCTCCCCAAACAAGAAAGTAAATGTAGGAAGACCCCCACTTGATAAGCGTATGCCTATTCCGATGCTTCCCTTTCGAAAAGGAAAGGCAATTGATTGCCTTCGAGAAAGCGTAGGGAAAACCTTATTGCAAGCAAAGAGGGAGCAAAAGATGAACAAGCTTAAGTGGAAAGCTTTTGTAACTAGAAAAGTACAAGAAGAAAGAGGGGGAAATGAATCACCTTCGTTGGACGATGAAGAGAACACATTAATTGATGATGACGACGAATTCCAATCAAGAGACTATAGTAGTGGGGCAGAGATGAAAGGAGATAGTGATTACCACCCTTAATAATTTAATCTTGGAAGGGGCTTGTACCTAGGACATTTGTAGGTGCTCAAATTCTTTTGATTCAGAGAGATGATGAGCTAAGAAATGTTAGTAGTACAAGTTGTTCAATTTATCTTGAAGAAATATTTGATACTATCTAGTTTCCTCACTTGAGTTACTTGTTTGGTTTTTGTTCCAAGTGACATTCAAGAAATCTTTTTTTTTTTAACAACATTCAAGAAATTTTCATTTAGTTCATTGTGATTTTTTGTTATGAATTTTCAATAAATTGAACAAGATAATTTCTAAAATGATAGAACTCTATGAAATCAGTAACTAACCTTGCAACAAAACTTAAATCTACCAATGTCATACTCACCCCATGTTTTTGTTTTGATTTTTGGACCAACAATTATGTGGCCTTTCTTTCAATAAGGTTATGAGTTTCTTAGCTCCTTCAATTTGGGGGCTTGCATAGATGAATAGTTGCATCAAAGGAGGCCAACATTGAGTATGCAATTTTCAGTATGTAATTTTTGTATGCAATTTTTGTATGTGCTGACTATAGTACTTCATGGCATTTTTTAACACATTTACCCCCTTTTTTTCTACAGGCTTGAAGCTGCCCATTTTTTTCTAAGAAATTGGGCATCACCCTTGCTTTTTCCCCAAAAAATACACTCACCCCACACGCCGGCTCGCTAGCTCGCCCGTCAACAGCATCCAATTGCATTACCCGCGTTTGTTGAAACTGGGCATCCGAACGTCTGAACTTCAGACACGATTTCGCCATGGACATACATCTGGGACAACCTTGTTCCATATTCACCTTGCCTGAGGGCAATATGACAAGTTTCACCTTGTTGGATTGTCTCTTGCACTTCTCCCCATCATCATTGTCCGAGGAATGTGGTTAATTGAAATCATCGTCGTCAGTAAGAACAATGAAGGGTCCACTAATTATAGGCTTTCTTTTAGATATAGGAGGTGGCATCATTTCAAGGATACTGATGTTGTCCTCCTTTGCAGTGCCAAGAGAGTCGTATCTTGAGACGCCATAGTTGCAGATGTAACAAGTCATTGCTATGATAGCATAGATTGTTGTTTATTCCACTCATGATCAGATTCAACATTCTCCCCTAGCTTTTCAGGCTCCAAGTTGGATGCCACAGCAAGAGTCACCATCCATGTGTGTATTTGGAACATGTTGGTCTCGTATTCATCTGATCCAGCCACACCAGGATCAGTACTAGTTTGAAGACCAACTTATTCTCGCTCTACAGGGCCGATCCTCTCTCCTAACGAATTCAAAGTCATAGGTGGGGAAGGTGGGGACATCAAATGTACAACTATAGATGTCCCAAGAGCTAGTTTGACATAGAGAAGTGAATACGAAGAGTTTGAAAACAAGAAGTCATTCTTGTCCATCCTATTTGTAAAAGAAGCAATCCGGTTGTATCCTGCCTTATTGTCCCAATTACAAAAACCATAATAGAATGCTCTAAACATCTAAATCAGAAAAAAAAAACTCACATTAGAAAATATCCATGAATGTGAGATATTAGAATGATATTAATCAATCGATTTATTCTTGAGCTCATGATATCTCATAGAATTTCTACTGCTTCCAAAATACAAAGACACAACATTGCAACCATAGTGTGGTTATCCTCAACTCGAGGATAACAACCTCAGTATAAATACCTTTGTGGCTAGCATGCATTTCGGACCCATGTAAATGATGAGGACATTCTCATTGGGAGTTGCAAAATTCTATAGAATATCTAAATAGAACTCCATTTGTAGTTCCCTTTCCTAAATCCTCCATTTTGCCTCTGTGTTCCTCATTGGATCAAAGTAAGAGAGGTAGTCGCTTGGCACTTTATACTCATCCCTTACATTACTATGAATAGAGGTAGCGAAGTCATTAGCTTTTTTGAACAAAAAAAGAAGTGGCAAGTTAGGAGCAATTGATCTATTCATAACATGATTAAGTCGCTCCCCTTGAGAGGTAACATATGTTGACTGCACACAATCGTAACCACTGAACTTTGCCACTACAAAGTTCATTGCAACATGCATGTCATCCTTACTCCCCAGAATGAAGAACCACACATTTACCTTGGCCATCCTTGGCACTAGCCTGTTGGCAAAAATATTAAGGACTGGACCAATGTTGATCTCCGTTTATGTAGCTTTTTCTCTCGGAATCTCCTTGACATCTTGAAAGGCAAGATTCACCTCATGGCTTTGATATTGGTAGAATCTACTAGATATTAGCGCTCGGGGGTCAACATCAATACCTCACATTTGGACTCTAGCCGAAGGTTCGCAAAGTTGATATTTCAATTTCATGAACCTAGTAAACATGTGAAGCACCTCTAGAAATTTTTCCTTTAAGTCCTTGGCTCGTTTTAGCCACACATCACTTTACAGATACCATTTGAAGTATTCTAGCTTTGGATGCAACAAAAGAAAATCCCAGGTGGCTAACGTAAACCAATCCCATGCTTTCCACAATCTCCATGTTTTATTTATGATGTCCCCTTTGTCGTCCATCAACTTGAGGGTGGGTTTGATATCCATCAAATCTTGAAGCACAACTTTCTTGCGCTTCCTCCTTTCTACCCAATCTCCATCTGCCATGTTATCTACCACTAGAATTTTTGTTCTAGAAACAAAAACTTTCAAATACACCGCATTTCGGTGTCAAGTTCTACTGAGTAGATGTCGTGCATGTGCACCGAAATCAATGTCCATGAAGTGGCCGTAGTGCTTGAAGAACTCCCTCTTCAATGACATAGCTTTTATTTTGAATGTTTTAATGTCCTTAAATTGAATCAAGGATATGTGATTGATAAGATTGTCTTTAAGTGCTTTGTCAAGAAGCTCTCCCACATCGTCCTCAAGTCATCTAGCAATGTGATTATTTCCAAATTGTTCTTTAGGTCTGTTGGTCCCCTAATCGATGCTCCATCCTTTTCAGGATTTATATTCTCAAATTGCTTGATAATTGTGTCCGTGAAGTTCTACATCACAAATTCAAAGCACATAATGAGTTTATATCTACAATACTACTAAATAGAGAATATATTGCCGATGCAATGATAACAACATCTCATGCATTAGTATGATGTAAAATATTCTGTAAATTATTCAAAGAAATTAATTTTAAATTCCCCTCATATACTAACTTCTAAATCAATCATGGATTGGTATCGTTGAGTCGACGACAAGGAGAGTTGTCTCATTCTTACCTTATAATTATTTAAATTATAAACCGCATGATTTCCTTTGGTTATGTCCTTCGAGGTAATGTTTGTGGGTCGCTTGTACAAAATCTAGATGTTCTGACAACTGATCATCTGGTTACCCCACATTGGCTACATGTGGCCTAAATGATTAGTGCAATTGTAGAACCTAGAGAGGTTCTTTAACCAATTTGGATCTACATACCACACAATTATTGCATCCCATGTCTTCAATTGCTCTCTTCAGGTCTCCATGCAACCTGCTTGCTGAAGCTCCTTCAACGTAGTTATGTTGTGATAGCCATTGATTATCATGAAATTGCCATCCTTAATTTCGTCCCATTTTTCAGGCTTCTTCTTCAGCAATTTGTTGTTGTTATCTATAGAGGTCAGACAAACTTTTTGTCTCTCCTTCATATCACTAATTTGAATAAGTTCATTTTTTACTACCTCCACAATATCTTGTTGTAGAGTACGAATAACGTTTTCATCTTGGGCTATTATGCATTTTTCAATGTCTATGCTGACTGTCACACTATGGAACATGAAGCATGATTTGTGGTCGGCCTAGAAGTTCTGTTAGATGATGGCGAACTTTTTGAAATCCTCTATCGGAACTTCAATTTTGGATGGGGTGGAATTGACAGTAGTCAAAGCCAACCCTGAACTCCCAACACCTTCAGCAGGTCCTCTAGGAGTTGACTTTCGACATTTCCGACTGGAATCCACTATTGTAGAATCAGAGGTAGCGCGCTTTTAAAATTAGGATTGAACTTGGCCTAATCTGCCTCTTCTACTACCTGTGGCAGCAACACCAAATGTCAATCACCTACCAATGTTGGTTTTTCCTTGTGCCTCAAAGAGATTACGACCTACCAAAGGCTGCTTCTCGACATTTTGTAAAGCATAACGATCAAGCATTTGCCATATCAATCTGATTTCCTATGCCATAGACCTAGCTAAAGGTAGTGTTTTGCCATGGAATGTATCTGAGTTTGTTGAATTCTTCATTTAGGGCTTCCATTTGGGAACCCTCTAGGAATGTGACGAGGTTGTCAATGTCAAATTTTCCGTGGTAAGCATTCACATCGATAACAATCAAGTGACAATGGTCCTTTTCTTACCCGTTCAACATCATATTCATTAAAATGGGATTTTTCCAGGGAAATGAGAGTTTTTATAAGCACTACAACCATAAGTTAAAGAGAATTTGTACCCTAGAAATACAAAATAAGTAATGCAATGACAAATACTAGACATATGCAATTGTAATATATCCAAATACCATGCATAGAAATATCCGAATTCGATGCAAAATGTTCAAAGTACACTTCAATTTATAGAAAGTAATCATTGAACGATGTATACATATGGAAATTTTGAATGTATACTAGTACTCAAGAGTCTATGGGAGCACTTGAAGCCATGAATTCTTGCAATCATAGTGGCAAAGTAAATGTTGTTTGGAGATTGCATTGAAAACATCACCACCATTGCAAGTGGATTTCTTGGGAAGAGGAGAGCACAATATACAAAGGATGAAAATGATAGAAAGCTTAAGTACAGCATAAATCATCAACACACAAAAATTCATAGAAGGAATAAAATATGAAATGTTTAGAAACAAAATCCAACCCCCACTTTGAGAGGAACTCTCATACACCACATTGTTACAAGTGTAGTCTATGAGGGTTCTCAAAGAAGGGGCTTGATTTTTTTTCTAAACATTCCATATTCAATTCCTTCTGTGAATTTTTGTGTATTGATGACTTGAACGATACCTATCACGTTCCACCAATTTCATCATTCTTAAATTTCGATGCCTTTTTTCCCAAATCCTACTTACAAAGGTGCGGATGATTCCAGCACAATATTTAAACAACATTAACTTTGCCACCATGATTGCAAGAATTCAAGGTTCCACCAAGTAACCACCATTTTTAATAGCCAGAAATATGTGAGTGAAATTATCCTAGTATCCTAAATAGAATTACTATGAATGCAACCTACTCTTCAACTTTTGTATTGCCTTCAATATCTCTAGCCCTCGACTATATCCGCTACTACATGCAAAATTTTACTCAACAATGTCCTGCATTTGCTTCTTCAAGGATCTCCGCTTCCAAGCATCCCATGGACGGTGATTCAAATGAGGCTGAGGTTGTCCTTTATGGGTTTTGCATTGGCACCTTGCAACCTCCAATGAATGATGTCGAGGTAGAGGGGGTCGAACGACCAAAGATGTTGTGGCTGGTGCATCATCATTAGAATCCAAAGGTTGAGTCTTTTACAATCTGTTGGGGTTGATAACGATGCCCTTTGTAAGAACGTCAATTTCCTGCAAAAACGAATTAGATTTGAGATTAACCTTCTAAAACATGAGAAAGAAAAATCATAAAAATATCACATTCTTAAATGTAAGAATGAAACCCCATACTTCAAGGGCAAACCCCCCCCCCCATTTCCTTGTTGTATAGTTTTCTTTGCGTCACAGTAGTCAAACCCAAGCGATCTCGAGGGGAGGTTGATTGTGGACGATTCTTCAGTGGAGAAGGGGAGCTCATAGGGTGAGTGCGCTTCCCTCCATTTGGAGGACTGTTGACAACCCCATCATTGACTGGCAACATCGAGAAATCCATCATCAATCGTGTAGTAGTTGTAGAATACAAGATGTGCCCCAATCCACCTTGCGAGATGGCGAACTGTCCATAGTCAGAGAAGGAATCAGAAGAGGCAGCACACATGTTGTGACACTCTATTTTGAGTGACTGAAGTAGCATGCAAAGCCTGGAGACAAACATAGAATGGTTGTTAAAACAATGCTTCAATGTGTTCAACAGTTACGCATATGCAATGATTCAAGGTAGTCATATATCTTCCACTCTCTCCACAACACGTAAAATATGATGAACATTAAAAATAACTTACAATTCAGCACAAGCAATACCTAAAATTTCCAATCAATTCAAACTAGACACATGAGTGAAAAGTAAGGAGACCTCCTCCACCCTCTAATTTCCGTTCCACAACTTTAGAGAACCCTCAGAAGACATTATGCAATTTGGATTTTTCTCTCTCCACTCCATGAAAATGCTATTGGACTCGTCGATTGCTAAATCTAGCTCTATGAACTCAGTTAAGTCTAGTTCATCAAGAAGGTGAAAGCGCCCCATCGGATCATTCCTTCGGAACAAGTACAATTCTTTGGGCCTTGCTTCATGAAGGTGCCAAATATAAGGCAGAAGATGATCGATAAGAATCCCATCCATGGCACCATATCCTTGGTATGACCACGTATAAAAGAGAATCACATTTTCTGGATTATTCGTGACTTACTTTGCGGGACTATCATCAACTATGATGGTATTATCTCTAGAGAGAATGGAATCTTCCATGTCAAACAACTTTTCCAACAGTTTGAGGAACAAGTCTTCATCCATTCCCTTCACCTTGTAGTTCACTATCCTTGCACCCTTGCTTCTGTGCTTTAAAACAACACATTGCTCTTGCCCAAAGACATGCCACGGGTAGTCTATGCCCTTGAAGAGGACATTGCACACTTTGATGACCGTGGCCCTTTTCATAGAGCTCTAGACTGAGATGTTCGCAATCGTGGATAGCTCGCGGAGAAACATGAGATAGTGGGGCCGCATTCTTACGAATTTCATACAAAAGGTGAGACATTCTAAGTCTGGATCGAAATCATCAATTTCAGTGAACTTCTTTTCCCTTGTGTGATATCTCTTATCCTCACAGATGCAAAGTAAACCCTTCAGATCCAGGATGACATTGAGCCACTTCTCCGTCACCGTGGACAAGAATGGGTGGAGGACCTGGTCCTCTGCCTCACCAACTGGAACACATGCTTGACCGCTACCCTGTTAAGGATTTTATAGCCAAAACGTGGAGACCGTTAAACCCATGCACTGCCCATTACATTAAGAACACCAAAATGAACAAGAAGAATGAATCACAAAATTGAAAAAGCCAAGGGCTCGAAAAGAGACACAATGAACTACAGAATGCTATAATGAATTATTCACCACATCAGCCAATTGATCAAGTGGAGGAGAAACTATTGCATCAACCAGCTCTTTTGAAAGAGGGATATCCAACTCCAAAAGTGCTTGGTCAGAAAGACCGTCATCAACCTTTTCCTTGATAGCTTTAAACATGTTGACATCCTCTTCTTCCTCCTCAGGCATTGCGGAACGCATTGTGTCTACGTCTAAGAAGGCATCACTATGTGGAGAAAGTGACTCTGTGTAGACACGTTGAAGATTGGATGTAGGCGCAAACTCGACACCAAGAAACGAAACATGGGGCAGAATTACATCGACAATCATGGAGCCTGCGACTGTGAAAATTCTACACAACAATTATGGTGTTAGAAAACAGTTTTATTACAATATCTCAAAATGAGAAATAATGTCACAAATACATACATTGGATGTCTTTGTCCACCTACCTACGTCTTCCTATGCTGCGCATTCAACGAATGAACAGAAAACTTGAAGGCAGGTTCAACTCTATTCAAATTGAACAAGAGGTTGGAAGGTCACTAGGAAGAACTTGATTGGTCCTCAGCTACAAGATTGAGGGACTACTCATTCACCACGGCAAACTCCTCCTCCTTTGCTTGCACAGAATCATTTACATCTTGTGGTAGTGAGTCTAGTGTTTGTGCAACAAGTGTTTGGTCGAACGTCGAGGCTATCGTTGACAAATTTGAAAACCCCTGCTGCGCCTGCCTCTCACTATCAGTTGAGGCATGAGGCTGATTCCTAATACAATTGATTCCTAACACAATGATTCCTATTGTGATTGACCAGGGGATGGCGCGATCATCTACATCGGCATAGAATTCGCAGCATGCATGCTCATATAAACATCTCAAGCAACGACCACACATACTTTAGGCATCATCTCGTTCATCATGTCCCTCATCATGGTCATGTCCTCCTTCCTTGCCATCTTGTTTTCCACTCTGTCCTCCAACAACATGCGTAAAAGCATCTCCGTCGTCGTCTCCTCCTTCGGTGACTCTTCTCTGGTCCTCTTGCGAGGATCACACTTGGACAAGCTTGGAGTGAGGCTAGGACGCTCCCCCAGTGATGCCAATGAGCCACACATACCCTTGACCTTAGTTGCATTTGTCAAATCAATCAAATCTCCATCCGTGCTCAAAAACAGCCGCGTCACAAGATCCACCCATGCTGGAGTATGCTCTTCGCCATCATCAACGAGATGGACTATAGTCTGAAGGTCATCCTCGTTGTCCAAGAGTTCTTCTACCCAAGATGAAGATGTTGCCTTCCCTTTTCTGGAGCATGATGCACTCCTTGTCGACGTGGAGGCCTCTTTGGTTCCCTTCTACGGGTGTGTGCCTTCATCCACAAAGTAAGCGGAATCAAGGAAATCCTCCTTGTCTAGGTTCTCCGACATCATGGTGAGATTCTGGAATTTGTCGTGATAACTGCTATCCGCAATGGCGAAGTGATCCAACCCACTCATCTGCATCACAAGATATGGATGTCAAATAGAAGTAATCGACCAATTCAAGTCGAATTGACTTAAAACCAATTAGAAACTAGTAGAAGTTTATAATCATCAACATTCAGAAAGGACCACCATCACACCTATCTTCACGAGAATGAATTTCAACTCGAATCGACTTGAAATGGAATGCTTACCCAAACAACGCAGGTGAATTTTCCACCTACGAAGACTGAGAGGACGTCTCTTCTTGCATTACAAAAGAAGTCCAGAACATGCAGATAGAACTCCATGCGGAGTTCAATATCATAGATCCTGTACTCCATCTCGTTGTACAAACCCGGCTTCTGCCACTTGGTGATCTTCAGGACATCGAACTTCCTTGGAATTGATTTTGGCTTAATCCTTGCGCCTTTCTTCACCAAAAAGATCAAGTGGACAGGTGCCTTTGCGCGAGTGGCACTTGCGGCCAGGTTTTCTAAGTGTTCGACAAGTACTAGGAGGTACTCTAGGAAATGCGCTACATACAATGCGTCGAATTCCCCAGTCCTAATATGTGCCCTCTAGTCATCATTTGTCTACGCGTCACTACAAATCCACAGCCACACCTCCAAGTTAGTCATGCAAGGATCATCTACCTTCATGAGCAGATCCATGAATGCAAGGAAGTAGGGAGAGTCTCGAGGAGTTGTCTCCTTGTTGATGACTCCTGGAATGTTCCAGAAGTTGATCAGCGTAAGCTTGAGGGATTCACCCATGGCATCGTTTATACATTGTTGCCCCAAGACTATAGTATGTTGCCTTTCGTGTCGTAGGGTCTCAAGTATGATCTGGTGTCCAGCTTCTTATACTTCCCCTTGCTCTTCACGAAGACCTTAAAGAACTCGGCAGCGTAGGATGAAATCTCTTGGCAACTTTTGTTCTTGTTCATTGGTCTCTTCACTTGCGAAAAGAACTCTTCTCTAGGAGCCGTCAGAAGGAGTTGTTTGGTGGCCTTCATAACGTCATAGTTTTGCTTGAATGCCTTCCACTGCTCCTTTTTGTAATCCCCGCCACTATTGAAGAATCCTAGGCTCGACTTCTTGAAATACAAGTACTTCCTGACAACTGGCTTTCGTTTATTTCACTCGAGCCATTCCTTCGCGTTGTAGCAATCCACAATGACTCGCGAGACCTTCTTAACGGTCACTTTTGGGTGAGGATGCTCCCTTCCTAGCGTTCTATTTAGCAAATACAACGCCAACTTCTTGAGATCAAATTTGGGCGTGTTGCTTAACCATTTGAAGAACTCTCGGCTTATCATCCCGTCTTTCTCCACATCATGGTTCTTTATATCCTTGAATGGCAACAAGGATTCTAGATCTATCAATAATCCTTGTGACTGGCTGGATGTGACCTCTTTCCACAGACCATGCACTTCATCTAATGCAGTGATGATCTTTATTTCATTGTAGATGGATATATCAGCCACTTTCTTCTTATTCAATGCACCATGGGACTTCTTTACATCAATCATTGCAAAACAAAGTTTCATAGCGTCATGAAATTCTTGTACCAAAATAGTAAAATGGGAGAAGTTAGTCACAACAAATCAATGATACAATGTACTAATGTCAGTGGCCCTCTGAAAGACTAGGATTCAAATCAAGTCAATATGAGTTGAATGGAGGGGCATACCGTCCACTTCTTGGCCATGACCAAGTTTCAAGGCATCGAACTTCAGACGGCCACAGTTTTCCCCAACCCTGTCTGCTCTTTCAGCGGAGGCAGACAGTCAAGACTAATCCAGATGTTTCTTGTGCTTAGTATGTTCATTGCCCATGTTGGCATATAAATCTAGAAATGGTTCACCTTGTTATAATATGCCAAAAAATTTCGATTGATTCTCTCGTCTTTATTCTAGACAATAAAATAGTCCCACTCCTTGAACTTCTCAAACTTCTGCTTAGCCTTCGGAATGGCCTTCATTCTCTTCGATGCCTCAACAGTATATTGACCATTCACCATCCAAAATTTTCCGGACTTCACGTCTCTGTAGTCCGAGGGCCTGGATGTGAGATCCTAAGGCATTGCGCAGAGGGTCATCTTTTTGTTTGGATCAAGCATCTCCAGGAAGAACTTTAGCGACAACATTACCCCCTTCTCTTCTAATCCTCAAATGTTCAAATTCTCGTGAGGGGTCTCCAACTATTCAATGGGGATGGTAAATTTCTTGTCTATCCCAAAGACATAAGAGTCTGTGCATGATGTCCAGTATTCTTCATAAATTTTCTTAGACTCGTCGTAATTCAGCTCTTGCTAGCTTCCCTATATGTCCTTTGGGAGCATAGAAAGTGTCAACACCATGCTATCCTCCTCCAGAGCCTTGGCAGCCGTGTCTATAGCGGCCTTTCCCCAAGTCTTCGTGCCCACAATGGCGTTGGTGGAGGGTGTACCCTTGGCGTCTTTTTGTGTAGTTTTCTTCTTTGTCTTACTACGCCCAATCATCGTTGTCTCGATGACGAGATAACTGTGGCTCCTTCTTGCTATGTTGTAGGACTTCATTCTAGAGAGAGGCTTCATATTTTTTGCTCTCTCCACATTCTTCAGCTTTAGTTACTCAAACGCTTTGAAAACAGCGTTGAGTCATGACGCTAGTGTCTTCGGCAGTAAGGGCCCTCCATTCTTGGAAACCCAACTCTTCTCCTCAATGTGATTCACAATATTTTTTTGAAGCTCATTGAAGTCTCAATCTTCAAGGCTTCAGCATGTAGCAGATATCAAAGAGATGGAGACCTTCGGAGGTACGACATAAGAGAAGACGTATTCTTCAGCTTGATCAGGGTTAATCGTCTTATACAACATGATCAACATATTGTCAGGACCAAAACTGACTTCCATCACAGTTTCATAAAATGAAACTGGAAGCATCGTAGGATAGTTCTTGTACTTTGTTGTGAAGCTCAAGTGACTAGACGCTGGCGTCAAGACGATATTCTAGCACTCAAAATGTTCTGGCTTATTCCACATCCAGCACTCGCCAAGGACGAGTTTGTCTCCATAGTCCTCAAGGTTCTCGTTGCCTTCTATTATGAATCTTCGGAAGTGTGTCTCCAGTTTTTCAGTTTGGTCCTCCATTTCTGCACATTTATTGATTCTCTATTTAGATTTTAACTCGATATGAGTTGAAATTAAATAACACTCACAATTATCTATGTCAAAATCTGATTTTCTTCATTTGTTGGACTTGTTTATCTTATAATATATATATTTCAATGAGGTTTAGAGTATTTACTTTAAGTCTTCCTATTATTGATTCAAGTCGTATCGACTTGAACGTTCAGGTGTTTCTTGGGCTTTTAATGGAGTCGATTTTTCTATGTAATATTTAACTCGATTCAAGTTAATTTACATAGTTTTCTAGTTCGATATTGTGTTTTGGTTGATGATGGATTGCTTATGCATTCTTATGTTATAAAATATCTTATAGTTCAAATTGTATCAAGTTGAATTGGTTTGCTTTGCTTCGAGTTGGTTGGAATCGTTTGCTAATTTCAGCTGAGGGTTTTTTAACATTAGATGATTGTTCATGTCGAATCAAGTTGAATCTTTGAAGCATTATTCATGTTTCATACTTTTCTAGTATAGTAGATTTAGGAATTCAAGTTGATGCCATTTGAATTTCTTTGGATTCCATCTAGAGTTTTACAGTAGTAGGGTGGCTTCGAGTTGAACTAATGTTGACTTGAATTTGCATGGACTTGAATTTTTGTGGACTTATAAGCCCACAAGAATTCAACTCGATGCCATTCAAAGTTTATAATAGCTACAACTACCTCAATGCAAGAGTGATCCCAAAATAGGATTAGGGAAAATAGCAAAATGTTCATTTTTGGAAGGTTTTTTTGGAATTTAATACAGAGGGCACAAAAAATTAAGTAGAAATTGAGCAAAATTTAGCCAATTATGGGATTGTTGTAGCATAGGGAAGTCCTAAATCTTTAAAATTGGATAAAATGCACACAAAGGAAATCAACAACAAGAAGCACCTTCATAACTCTTACCAACCCTAAATGACAAGTGAAACTTGGAAACAATGAAAACAATAATCATATGCAACAAAAGAAGTAGCTTACTGTCTTTTTGAGCAAATGTTCAAATTCTTGTCACGCTCCCGTGGCTTCACGTTCTTCTTCTGATTCACTAAGAAGATTGAATGGCCCACAATCTGAAATGCCACATTGTAGACAATGAGGTTCATCACAATGGTAATGCAAAGCAGCAAAAAAGAATGCGTATACACAAAAGAATGCACCTACACAAACTTAGATGTGGACCACAGAACTTCTCGTCTACCTATGGAAGCAAACAAAAAAGTGCATAGACAGACACTGCAATGAGTATCTACAACAAGTTGGACCTAAGCAACCAAAACTCCTAAACCCTACCAAATGTGGAAACACGCAAGGGAATGCATTGTACAAATTGAAAGCAAAGAGTAGAGCAAGTTGGCATATAGGAACGACTTCTAGAAGTGGAAATTATGCAAGGAAAAACAACACGATGCACTCTACATCTCAATGCACAAATGCATAGACTACCAGAACTAAAGTATGCCCTTACAACAAAGAACTCCAATAACAAAGAAAATGAAAGAGAAGACAGAAATTGAACTTACGAGGGCAAGGAAGCACCTGAAGGCTTTGTGCCTCCGCTTCTAAACCCAAACTTCTGCAACTTTAGACTGCCAAGTTTATAGTTTTGCCGAAGAAATACCTCGCCTCACAATGTTGGTTCCAAAACTCAAAGAATGGAAGGGAACCTGCATAGAAATCTTGCAAACAAAAGTCACAACATGAAAGAGAAAGATCCGGAAAAAACGATAACTGAGAAGGGCAAACATAGGTGTGGAAATGAGAAGCAAGCAGGAAGCAAGAGTTTGGAATGACGGAGAAGACGAGAACAAGCATTCCTAGGAAACCCTAAACCTGCGGGGTACCCTATACCCGTGTGGTACTTTGAAGCACCTTTTTTTTTTTTGAGAAAGGGTGAAGATGTTGATTACTTAGAATTTGGTGAAGTATTGTATTTCTACAATCTACATTCATCTATCTTATGGACCAAAAAATATTTTTCAATCATTTTCATATACTTTTTCATCCAAATTTGGCTACTTCATCCACCTTTTCAATAGAAATGGAAATGTTCTTGCGAAAAAAAATTTCTTTTATCTGGTATAAAGTACACATTCATTTTGAAAATTCTTAAGTAGAAGTAGGTCCAACATTACAAGGAGAATGGAATCATCAATACATGGCTTGAACATGGGTCCCTAAATATAGAAATCTTATTGTTGAGATTGTTCTAACAAACCTAATGTTGTCAAACAATTTATTTTGAAAAATAGTGGAATTTGCATTCATTAATGAATTGTGCATAGTATTTCTTCAAGAAAATGCTCATATTGCCTAAAAAGGAACATTGTTCATATTAACTTTCACATCAATTGGAATGAATGAAAGCTTAACATGTGGACATAAATGCAATCTTCTAGGAAATTTTTTTTAAAGTTTCATTTGAATATTTTGAAGATTTAGATTCAACAAAAAAATTCACTTGACCATGCACATTCACTACATGCTCAAACAAATCACTCAGCCCCTTGCTACCTTTGACCACTTGCATATATATAGATTATTTTTTCTTATAGTGGCCTTAAATATTGATTGGCTTAATTTCTCTCCCAAGACTATTCACATTGACCATTTTATGTAGGGTTTGACTTTGGCATAGTTTTTCTCTAAATCAAAAGTTCCTTTCATGTATGGAAAGAAAACTTGAAGAATGACAAGAGAAAGATATAGAAGATTGCTCAATTTTGGGGGGCATTTAGGAGTTATGAAAAGCAAAGTAAACCTTGTCATCTTGTCCATTTTTTTCTCTTGGAAGTTTGTGAAAATTGAGTTAAAAAAAAGGATCCTATACACATTATTCTTTATTAAAAAGATAAATAGATACTATGATTAGAGTGCCTACAAAAACCCATGCTTCATAATTACTTTCACAATACTAATGTAAATGAAATTAACCAATCTCTCTATATTTTGACCAAAATTTATTCTGTAAGGAAATGATTAAAGAAATTATTTAAAACTTTAATTTGTGCTTTTTCTATACATGAGCTTGACCGTTCTTAATTTTTTTTCCGAAACATCGATTAAAATCTTAATCATATTCCTATGACTAGAATTTGTTTTTCCATCCTCAAGTGAAATTTCCAAAAATCTTGCTAAAAACTGAGATCGTAGGGACCAAATCAAACCTTGAGTTGTCTCCCAAGGGAACACTTGGGACATTTGGATTAAGGGGTTGATGAAAATAGAACAAGTAAAAGGGTTTTGAACAAAAATCAATCCGCCTAATAAAATTCAAAAAATTAAAGAAGTTGTGAAATCAATTGCAGTCAATTTTTTAAGATGACCGGATTCAAATGGAAATTAAAAAAAATCTTATTATGACTTCCACAACAATTAACTTTCATATGGCTGTTTTTGTTTAGAATTTTGAAGAACTATTGTAAGCAAGACAAAGTTTTAGGGTAAAAGAGAAATTTGTATTAGTATGGCAATTACATTTGTTTGATGATTTAAAAAAATTTGAAGGGCACTTTCAAAGGGTAACTACGAAAATAAAATTCTTTACTTTACCCCCAAAAGGTAAAGGATTTGATTTGTGTGGAGTTTTGAAAGGCCTATATGTACCATAATTGAAGACTCTTAAGCTTACTATTATATCTTATTTTCCAATGTTCAACAAAATCTGCCAATTTCACTTCATTTCAAATCCAGAAATTTGTCTTTTCATTATCTATTTCCTTGGGAAATGTTCCCAATAGGTTTAGTAAAGTTTGTTCTTATTTTTAAATATTTTGAATTTAATCCCTAAAAGACCAAGGTGATTTTCCTATCAAAACACACTCAAAACTGTCATTTCTATTGCAAAGAGAAAAGAACATTAAAAATTGTTCTTTTTTGCATATCCAAACATAAGATCTTATAATAGACTAGTATATGAATACATGGAAGAAATTTTAGTTACTTTGACCGTGCAGATTGCAAGATATATGCATTTAAAGTGAAGAAAACAAGTTTTTTTGCACCTTGCTTGACTAGATTTTTTGGCTTTGAATCTTTGTAGTTCAATTTTTTTGTACTACGGATTTTGATTTTCTACTTACTTATGTTAAGTAGTTGAGTTAAGAATCTACAAAAGAAAAATTTGGAAAAAAATCACTTAATTTTCACTCATTAAAAAATTATTAAGAAAAGGTGGGTCCAAGATTGAAGAAAAAACTAAATTATTAATAACTTTTAGATGGAATTGAATCACAATAATCCCAATGGTGAGATTGTTCTAGAAAGAGAATCTAATCATGTCTAGAATTTTTTTAGAAAAATTCAAAAAATTGCATTCAAAAATGAATTCCACAAGTTATTTTTTCAAGAAGATGCTTAGATTGCCCAAAAAACTAAGATTGTCCATAACTTTCTTACTACTAGTCCAAATTGAATGAAACAAAGCTTCACATGTAGAAAAAAATATAATCTTTGAGAAAAAAATTTGAAAAAAAATTATTATGACTTTTTGTGATTTTTTTTGTGCTGCCCGCCAAACTCCATTTTTGCTTATTATGCCATAACTTTTGTTCCCAGGCATCGATTAAAATTTAAAAATATATATTTTCACAAAGCTCTTGTGAAAATACACAACCTCAAAAAATTCAAAAAAATATCATCAAAAATTGAGACAGTAGGAACCTGCCCAAACCCAAATAGTCCCTCGAGGGGACAAGTGGTCCTTTAGGGGTTAAACATGGAAGTTTTCATGTAGAATTTTTTATAGTTTCTATGAAGAAAAAATATTGCATTTCAACCATTGCAACATGCATTGCATAATGAATATTATAGCTCTTCATTTCTCTAATTTGAAGTTCTTTGGAAGTGCATTTTAGTATGCTCATAGATTATTTTATCGGTCATGTCACCTGTAACTCCTAAGAACTAGTATATGCAAATTGTAAAGACATTGTGGGGAGGCACACTATACTAAAGATAGGAAATGTACATTTCTATTGTTATGAAGTACAAACACCCAAAAGTGTCCTTCTTTCCATTCATCTGTAGTATAGGTCTGTAAATTAAACCCTACGTTTTTTATGAATTTTTTTTTCAATTCACGTTTTACCAATTAGTCTATTAGAAAGTTTAGTATAAAAAATAGTGTTCAATGTGGTCCTAAATCTACCAATTAGACTATTAGAAAATTCACTTTTAAGAAAATAGAGTTCAATGTGGTCCTCAATCATTACAAAACTTACGATTATGTTGAACATTTACAACTTCTTAGTTCTATGTCTTTGGGGAACCCTATACCATTCCATGACTTTTGGAAATTACATTTTCTTCATCCCAATACATGGTTGGTTGAATTCCTTTTCCACATTTTGAATTTTGCTAAAGAATGGGAGACTTTGATTTGAACAACCCTATTAATTACCTCTGCATTTTTGGATTTGGACCTAAACCGCAAAGTTCATTATTGTGCAACAACTAGGTACTTGAAATCATCGAATACATTTTTTGTCACACCTTCAATACACAAAGCCACATTCATTATTCATAAGTTTTGATTCTATAACCACTTCATTTGCACATACCCTAGGGTGACTTTGGCTTTAGTGAATTTTCTTTTCTTTTCATGTAAACTAAACATAAATTGTTTTTACTCATATCAATGAATTGTGATTTTGATTTGCTAGTCTTGTAATTATTTCAGCATTCATCATTTTTTCATTATGACTAAAATGTCATGTCCTTCAACATTTCTGAGAATTGTCACTAAACCACCAATGTAATACTTGTAATTTTATACCCTGTTGACATGCATGTATGGAAGAAAGAGCATGTTCACCAAATATTTATAACCCCTCGAGCATTGAACCTTCATTAGGAAAAATGTAAATTGGAAAAGAATGTGTCAAATGAAGACACATCTTTAGTAAGGATGGAAAAATAAAGCTTCAATTCATAGTAAGCCTTGTCCACAAATTTTGTGCCATTATAAGTGCATGTTGCTACACTCCAACAACTTTTATCCTTTATGAATGCACAAACATTGAATGCCGTGTAACACTTAAGAGATAATGGAGTGGTGCATGGGGATTAAACATCATTGATAAAGGTAACTTGGAAGTGAAAGATAATCATCAACCTCATTTTACATGATCTTCTATATAAATTGGAAATTTCAAAATGTAGCCCTACTCATTATGTAATGAAGTACATACTTTTACATATTCTTATACATCAAATGCATATACTCAATGCAATTCAAAATTCCACATATTAGGTACTTGAGCATTTATACTTTTTAGATTTGTTTAGGCATACAATTGCAGAACATATCATTGAATAGGCTCTTGGAAAAAAAGAACCTAAACATAAATATTATAATTGACATTGGAAATTAATGCCCCAAAATTATAGCATGTAAAGAAGATCATATGACCTCAATCTAGATTGAAACTTATTGAAACTTACTCATATAATATGGAAACTTACTACCTATGTGTGAATGTAATTTTCCTTCAATCGGTGTCGAGGAGCTAAAGTTATGGCACATTTAGATAGCCTAAAGTTGACCTCCATTGGTACCAAAAAAATTCTAGGAGAATGTGAAATTAAATTTTCAATTTGTTATCCTTAACCTCTTTAACCTTTAACCCTTGAATATGCCTAAGGCACCAAATTTTGGTGTTTTAGGGTCTTTGAAGTTAAGTAGAGCCCAACAAAATTGCTATTATTATTAGTTTATATTTGTGGAAAAATCTTTTTGAAGTCTAGTCTTAGGATAAAAAAGCTAATTTAAAAAATGAAGGATTATGATTTTTCTATTCAATCTTTTGTGCAAGGATGCCCATTGCAATTTTGGCCTCCTATAGTGTTGAGGGCTATTGGAAATGAGCCTCACATACACAAGATGTTCGAGTATAACTCACATGAGAACTGTAGTTAAG
Source organism: Straminergon stramineum (assembly GCA_963920665.1). Lineage (NCBI taxonomy): Eukaryota > Viridiplantae > Streptophyta > Bryopsida > Hypnales > Calliergonaceae > Straminergon > Straminergon stramineum. The sequence goes on from OY987273.1 coordinate 13,351,929, forward strand.
AAAATCGTAGAATACATTTTGGACAACCGTAAATTGATTGGGGTTGTACATGCTAAGCCCTATAACCTCATATTTTTTTAGTGACCAACTTTTTAGAGTTGACATGCACAAAGAGAATTGATAAATTTTTAGACTTTTAACACCCACATGATCAATCATTATATTATGTCAAGTTGTATGTGATATTGTTATGTTTTCTTTTCCTATGTGATCTCCTAACATGTCTAGTTTGAATTTGTACAATTACAATTTAAAAAAATTGGTATACCTTAACAAAATGTTCATTTATGGTACAATTTAGAACAAATTTCAAGAATCTCCAAACAGGCCTTTGGCATTTAGGGGTTAAACCCTCTACCCTAAACCCTTAAACTTTTAAACTGTATATCGTATACCCTAAGAAAGAAAAAAACAACAACCCTCAAACCCTACAGCAACAACTCGTGCCATAGTAATGCATGAACTAACAACACACATAGTCCACCCGCATAGATTGAGCATATATCTTTCCTAAAGTTATTTTTAACATTTGTAAAAAGTGGTCTAAAATTCCTTCCGAAATCCTTGGATAGATAAGGGGAGCATTTGAAATGCTAATTGAAAAAAAGTATATAGCTACATTACATATAGGCGCATGCATTTGGATAGCCAACTAAAGCAAGAATGCAGCTACTTTCCAGTACAAGAGTTTTCTCTTACATTCATGAGGAATCTGGCTACTTTTTTGAAACAAACTATTCCCTAATAAAAATACCCCATGACTATAGCCAACCACTAGAAAGTCGTCCAGAAAAATCGAGCGGTCTTGCATGTGGCTTAATTGGAATCATTGAAGTTAGCACATTCAATGCAAGTCTCTTAAAATATGCGTGGGCCATGCGTGGATGATCGTTTGAATGCCCCTCCAACTTCTCCCATAGAGATTCTCCAGCCTACAAGCTTTGCTATGTCCACTCTCAGGCGAAAGACTACACCATTCTCCTCCTCATTTCTTGATTGTTCTCTGTTATCTTGTGTTCACGTCCTATGTTTCAGACGTTGCGTTTGCACTAGTGTGGAGTGCGCCATTGGAGTTTGCTGTTGCATTTGCGTTTGTCATCGATTTCCCTACGATCAGCTACTCGGTAGTTCCACAATTTTCTTGTCTGTCCTAAACACTTGATCCTTCAAGCTGTGCCATCTCTTCGTAGGTTTTCTTCAAATGCACATGACCATGATAGTACTCTCTGCTACTATGGGGACGTCTGGAATTCCTTGCAAGATCATTGTTTTCAGTAGTCGCTTGAACATTCTTTTCATATCAATAGAGTTGAAAGTAGTCTGTGTATTACATATTGATTCACATAATTTTATCGAGTATTGTGAAGTTACTTTCCATTGCTATTGCAGAGCTTGGCTTCTACAATTGGTTCGGTGCGTGAATTGAAAATAGGACAATTCCTGTAAAATGCGCCAAATTTTGCGGAATTCATGTCCATAAGATTGCAATTCAATTGAACTACAATAATGGAAATGATAGTGGGGACGAAACCCGATGCATTATTCAAGTCAATTCGACTTGAATTAGAAGAACTTCAGAAAAATGTATCCCTACTTATTGATTAGAAATATCAGTAATTGCATTACTGAGGTTCAACTCGAGTTGAGTTGAATCAGAGAAGTCAATACTTGGCCTGATCGAAGAGGTCCTTGACGATAGGTGAAAGTATCAGTGTAAAATTGATACGTGAGCGAGATGTAGTGAAAATCACTACTTGACTGAATATTGGACCTAAACCGTAATTTAACTTTGAGTGACTTAGGTTCGTGAGAAGATATAAAAACTCTCTGGTTCAACTTGACTCGAGTTGAATTGATAAGAAGTGGAAGTTGACAAATTTGGAAGATTTCAGGTTAATACAATGAGTTAGAGAATATGTGATGACTTTTATATAACAAATCTGAATGAAAAGATATAGTGACACTATTGTGAGAATTTTTCCTTTTCAACTCGAGTCAACTTGAATTGAATGATTGTACTATGATATTGTAAGGAATGTAGTGGTATAGACTTCAGATTGGAGAAGTAATGGTTTAACTCGATTCGAGTTGAAGTCATGATGAACCATACTATATTCTACTTCCGGATTCCTATGATATAGTAGATTATTTTGCGCATCAATTTAGTAGATAAGACTTGGGAGATGACAGAGTTTGTATTAGTTCTATACTCTATAAGGTAGAAAAACATTGGAGTTTCATCACTGTAATTTAATGAATCTTAAGGATGGTCTATGTATAAATTATTTTGAAGATTATGGGTTCATCAGACGGGACCCTAATAGAAAAATGTACTTGCAGGATTCAATCTTTACAATAGATTGAATTGGGTGAATGTAGTGTTTCATAATTGATCTCTCTCAATGCTGCGATTGGTTTGATTTGTGATGATGAGAATAGTTCATCATCAACTATAGTGTTATATATTTCTGTGAGAAATCAACTCGACTCGAGTTGACTTATCATATACTACTGTGTATTGTAGCTATTATTTGATTTGGTGAATATTTCCATTGAGGTATTTGATTGTCTTCGAATGATTGTGTAGGTATCATGGATGTTTTAGTTCATTTGACACAGGAGTACTTCTTTGATGAAGGGGACATTGAAAACGTTCCTGAAGTGACTTTAGAGATTCCTGATTGCGAAGGCATCCCCCGACGTCTTTGGAGTTCAAAGGTTGTCACCCTTCTAAATGCCACTGGTTGACCAATGGCAAAGGGAATAGTTCATAGCATGAACTCCGACTTAGTGCAAGGTTGTGATGGTCCCTTAGGAGATGCTTTTGTTGCCGTCTAGATTTCAAAGTCTTTGCACATTGAAGATGTTCCAGAGGATTGGAGGTACTCTTTCCATGCATGGCCCATTCAGCAGGTGTACTTGAATGGGGCTAGCCTTCATGATCACGAACTTCGAGATGACCACAACTGTCAACAAGTCAGAATATTGCAACCATCTTCTTCGCGGGCTAGACCGTACACAAGCTTGATCAGGAATCCTCCTCCTCTAGCTTGTGTGAAGTCCAAGGAATTGCTCACCCAAGAGTCCATCAATTGAGTGTCAAGCAAAGTTTGTTGCTCGAATAACTGTGTGCAACCTTTTTCGAGGGAGAAGATTCGAGCTTTTCATGAATGCATGTACCATAACTCAAGTTTTGAGTTCCGATACTACATGAAGTTGGATGTTCATAGGCAAGTCCATCGTGACTCTCAAGGGAAGAGGGTGTTCACTATAGAAGGTATTGATGTTTGTTTGGCTGTGTGGAGATATATTTCGGTTGTTCCAGAATCCACCTTCCATCATTTTCAAGGGTATGCTGCTAAAGGAGAACAAGCTCATGCTCTTGGTAATTTGGGCATGTAGAAGCGTGGAATGCACACATCACAAGTGACCATGACATTGAAGTGCGTGCTTGAAAAGTCCATAGACCATATGCCACATTGTACACACACTCTTCCGATTGAAGAGAAGGTGGTTTCCATGGTTTTGCTGGCCACCTTTAAATAGAAGGAGACTATTCTTGAGGTTAACGCAGCGAATGTTGTGTTTGGATTGAAAGAAGTGTTGGCTTCAAGCATAAGTAAGATCAAGAAACTGAACTTCCTTGAGTATAGTGCCAAGAAGCCTGGAGATAATTTTGCACGTTGTTCTAAGTGTGATAAATTGCAAACTCTAAAAAGAACCGCAGCTATTGGGTTACAACGGAAATGGACCCACAATTTGGAGAAACATTTGGCCATAGCTCGAGCACATCGAGATCACTACTATGCAAACCGGTACAAGTCTAGTGCATACCCTCACGAATGCTTGACAATCATGCATGACAAAATGGATCATGCAAAAATTGCTTCTCCTATGTTCTCATACAAGATTAAACAACTTGATGGACTAATGAAGTTGCCGATTTCAGTTACAGGTATGATTGCTCATAGGCATGGGGATGTGCGTTATGCACATTATGGTCTTGATATCTTTCTTCATGACTCAAACTATACAGTGGGGTCATTAGCAAAGTTGTTACGAGATGTTGAACTACCCCCAAAGTACTCATCCCGCGAATTGTTTGCTAGTTCGGGCTCTGCTCTTCTTTTTCAAGCAATGCTATAAGGAGTGGTCATTTGCAAATCATCGCTTTGGCCACCACTTGAAGTTGCAATTCCGGCGACTACCCTTCCTCTAGTGTTGAACGTTCAAATGGACAATGCAATAGGAGACAATAAGAACAAATTTGTGTTTGCATTTTGGTCCCTTCTTGTTGCTAAGAAAATCTTTTGTGAGGTGTACGTCAATTTCATGTTGGTTGGTCACACACATGACGACATTGACACGTTGTTTGGAAGGTGGAGTATGTAGTTGAAAAAAGAGAACTTCCCCACCATCCCATCTCTTATGAAGTCCTTCATGGATGTGGATTCAATGCCCACGATTCCTCACCTTATTGAAGAAATGCCAAATTTCAAAGCCTTCATAGAAGGCTTGATTTTGGAAAGGGAAGATGTACTTGTTGGCCATACCAAGGCACAACATTTCAAATTTTATCTCAACTCTACGGGGGTCTCGGTCATGAAGTACAAGAAATATTGCACAGATAGTGATTGGTTGCCTGAGGAAGTTGGAGGGATAAAATTATGGCGAGAGGACTCTAAAGGGAGGAGTCTATGGCCTCGTGGGGAGCCACTGCCTACTATACACCTTCCAATGTGGAGTGTGGATGATATTTACAAGGGAATATGTGGGTTCATCAAGTATTGGGAGTCATTATGCGATGAAGATGGAAGTGGTGAGTATAGAAGATGGTTCGAGCATTTGGTGTTCTATTGGCGGGTAGTGAATGTGGCCTTGAAGGAATCCATCAAACCTTCCGTTGCATTAGTAGATGGCTTTTGGCCTTCTTCTCGAGTGGAAACAACAGAGGAAGATGAACTTGATGATGATGGTGAGATTTGTGAGGAATTTGCTGAGGATGATGCCTTCGTGGGGCAACTTCGCAATCGTCCATCGCCATCTTTCCAAGTGGCGCATGATCTTTTTGAAGGGTACTTCGTCGCCATTCGACCAACTGATGGTGATACCAAGCCTGTATGGATTGCTAGAGCCTTGTCTAATCCTTTCACAAACCCGGAGCATCCTAATTGCGTGCTCATTCAATACTTTCAACCCTCATCACAAGAGCGGATTATTCAAGAGTCCTATATTGGGTGGGATTTCGCCAAAGGATTGTGTTGGAAAGTTGATGACATCCAAAATCCGGTGTGGGAAGAAACAAATTCTTTGATGATGGCATGGAAGTCAAGGGTGAAGAAGGACACCATAGAGTGTGTCCTCAAAATCCCATATATTCAGGTCAATGTTATCAATGCAAGTTTGGCTGCGTATAATGCTAATTGAGCATTTATGAGGTGCTTTGAAGATAGTACATAGTGTTTGAAGCTATGTTTGATAGTTCATGTTTGTTGCTTTATACCCTACTGTAGTTTTGTTTTGCCTTAACTATAAAGGATTTTATATGATTTTAATATGATTTGATTTTATACATTTCTAGATGGACAATTTTCTATATTGTAAGTATGGAGTACCATGTGGAGCAATTGCACTTGTACTCAATAATGAATATATTGATTATTACATTATACATGTACTTGTTTCTATATGTACATTCTTTTTCCTTTTTATTGACTTTATAAATTTGTTTTAAAAATATAATACAATTGAAACAAAATGGTAGGGAGTAAGAGCACTTTATATTTTGATAATGCATGAAGCACTTGTCACAGTTTGGGAATGGGGCTGGTTGGTTGTTACAACTTTCCTACTTGAAAGGCTCACTAAGAAACCCCAAGTCATGTTTATCTCATAGCTGCTCATACGAATTTAGTGGGATTTGAACCTAGACCACCTAAATGAGATAAATAGCTACTTACAACCAACCATTTAGCTCAAGACTTGGTGTTTAAATGAGAATACAATATTCACTTATATAGAAAATCAATATTATCTTTATTAGGAAAATTTTCTTAAGGACGCTTTGACGACTAGAAACTCTCATTTTAATGGAAAATCCATCTTAAAACTACCGAATTGAGTTCCCCTTGACTTAAATTTACTTCAAGTCTACTTCGATTTTGGGGCCTCCAAATTGGTATTATTATTTTGGGAGGTCCCCAATCTCCCATTTTAATGAATATGATGTTATTCTTGTCGACTTCCCGTAGTACAAGTACTATGCAGTTCTTGTAATGATCTTCAATAATATTGACATTTTCCTCCATATTCCATTAGAGATAGTTTGTCCTTCCTTGAACTTGATAATGAAGGTAGACATAGTCTTTCCGACGGTTGACACCAAAAATCCAAGTCGTGATGTATTGTTTGAATTGCCAAAGGTGGCCATATGTATTTGGCATCTCTTCGATGAAGGGTTGGTCCTTCAATGGATTTGTAAAGGGGTCGAGATGGTATGTTGTGATACTATAGTCATATTCATCAGTGTTGTCCATGTTAGAAGTCCTACAAATATTCATGATAGAAATGTCAGATTATACATTATCGTCAAAGCGATGATACAAAAAAAGTTTAGAGTGTTTGTAGTAGAGCCGAGGGATTCATTGAAAAAATCAACCTAGAAGATCAATACCTTTTGTAGCTTCATTATTTTTTGTAGAGATTGGGAGTCTATTCCTTATTGTCATCTCAATCATACCCTTTGAGTCACAGTACATGGAAAGTTTTCATTTGTCTTGTCTGTTCTTTATTTTCATTTTAGATGCCTTCATTCAATCTTTAGGAAATATTTGAGGGATTGTTGTTTTATTTCTTGGTTAAAAGATTAATTTTGATTTTGTCATATGGTTGGTTTTTTGGCTATGCTTATACTTTGTTTTGTGTTTCATTGTTTTATAACGGTTTATCTTACATATTGTTGACTCGAGGATACAATTTCTTATTAAATGTTGTATTCTTTGAGAAATTAAACTAAATGTTTTAGATCTTTGAAATTGTATCATTGACTTGAGGATAGGCTTTTCTTCTAAAGGACTTAGAAGAAAAATGTATTTACATATTGTTCTTGGATAAATTACTTTTCTTGTACTACTATTGCGAGGAATACTATATTTTTAGCTATCCTAGAATTAGCTATAGCCCGTCATTGGGAAAGATTAAGATATTAATTTTCTTAAAGTTATCCTTGACCCAATAATACAAATTTAGAATGACTTTTAGTGACTTATTTTTGTGGATGACATAGAAAATTATAAAAGCCTTGTGTTGTTGTATCATTGAGTCGAGGATAAGCTACATCTTCCTGTGTGAATTTATTGTGTTACCTTTTCATCTTGAAACTTGAAACCTAAACTCTAAACCTTTATAGTTTAAACCTTCATTCTTACCACTAAAATCCTAAATTCCAAAAGAAAATTCTAAGAGCCTACATGGACAATGTAAACAAAAAAAAGGAACAACAATTGTACAAACAAAAGCAAGAGTATGTCCTACAACAATGCACGCTTAAATCCTTGACAACAAAAATTCCAAATACAATTTCAAGGCATATTAAGAGCAAAACATGAATCTTTCAACAATAGCACAAGAAGAAGGAAACAACAAACAAGAAATCCCTACAAGCAAGGAACTGCAATTTTAAAGTACAGAAGCAAATCCTTAGACAAAGAACTGAAATTGAATACAAAAGCAAGTGGAAGCAATTCAAAAACCAACAACTTAGACCTCTTCCAACCAAACCCTGAACCAAAACAAACTTGAGGAGATCTCCCTAGAGAGAAGTAACTCACCTTGAAATTTCAGAAACCACTTGAATCATGAGGAAGTTGGAATCGCTCCACTCTAGTTGAATTTGTTTGCTTTGTCACAAATGAAACACTCCTATAATCACACCGATTGAAAAAGAAAACCTATCATTTGCAAAGAACAAATGCAACTGCCTAAGAAGAAACTGCAAAGAACAAAATAGACACTACAAAGAACTGGAGCTTGAATCACCTACTTATTGATACAATGAATACAAAATCAATGAACAAATGACGCACGCATCGTGTTCCCGCTTCCCAAGAGAGTTGCTCCATGCATTTTGTGCTGGGAGTCGCTTCGCAATTGTTGAGTTTTGACCCTAAACCCTTCCTTCAGTCCTCTAATCACAAGTCCACCTTCAAGAGAGCCAAGCACAACATTGATACACACACTCTCACACACACTCATGTTGTTTGCAAAACCACACTATATTCACAAATAGTCATTGTAGCGGAACTCCATTGAGAATGCGTGACAACTTGAGCGACAAAATTGAGCTCCAAACCCTATCATGGAACCCTAGCACAGTGATTTTCAAAAAACCGGTATCCATGTGATACCCATTCGCCACTTACTATATCTGTCTCATACTTGTACCCATGTAATACCTATACACCCTTAATTGTAACCTATCACCGGTGATACCACAAGGCTTGAGATCCCGGATCACAAACTTGATATCTTCAGTATCAACCACGATACTTAGACTCTTCCATGCATGTCATGTTGGCTCTTGCAAACTGCATAGGTTTGTCATTAGACCTTTAATGTCCATAATCATCTCTACATTAATCTATTTGCGAAAAATCATTATAAAGTTCAATTGTAAAGCATATTTTGGAATTTATATACAAATAGAAGTTGAAGATTTTGATTTGTAGATTCCATGTCTACGGTTATATTCACCAATGCTATCACCAATTTTTTTTATAAACGTTGAAAGACGAATTCCAAAGTTCCTTCAACTTTCAATTGAAAAAAAAATATTATCATTTTTCTCGTGAAAAATTTGTTGGAATGGATTTTAAATGAGGTTCTTGTGACATAGTGATTTTTTGAAATTTCTACATTCTCCAAGTCTATGACCTCATTTTGTCAAATCCAATTTTTAATTGCAATTTGACCACTCCATATATTTGCACATCTATAAGCTTAAAAAAATTGGGTATTCTTATTCTTGGAAAGAAGACACATGACCATAAAAATTTTTAAAATGAGATATTATTATTCTTGGAAAGAAAACACACAACTGCAAAAATAAAAAAAAATGGGGTCTTCTTATTATTGGAAAGAAAGCACACAATCGTAAGAATTTTAAAAATGGGGTATTCATATTCTTGGAAAGAAAACACATGACTATAAGAAGAAAAAAAATGGAGTCTTTTTATTATTGGAAAGAAAACACATAATCATAAGAATTTAAAAAATGGGGTATTTATATTCTTGGAAAGAAAAGACATGACTAGAAGAATAAAAAAAATGGGGTCTTCTTATTATTGGACAATCCTAGTTAGGGTTGTTCTATCGAACGTGTTTGGGGGTTTGGGTGTCGAGTTGTTCATCTGATGTCGCATGTCATATAAGACAAGTGTCACATATATGAGACAAATTTGACGAGTACGGAATTAGGGTTTGAAATTTTCGGGCAAGGCAGCCAAAAATTTAATCTTACTTGGCGGGTTGTCAACAATGATGTGGAAAGCCTCCACCACATCACCATGGGTGACTGTGGGTAAGGTGGGGCAACCATGGGTCCCTGAATGAGGGCAGGTACGGGTCCAAAATCCAGGGCGACTGCGGTTCCAAAATCCAGGGCGACTGTGGTTCCAAAATCTACGGCGACTAGGGCTCCAACCCTAGGTGACTGCAGGTCCGAAATCTAGGGCGACTACAAATCCAACCTAGGGTGACCGTGGGTTCAAAAACTAGGGCGATTATGGGTGAAAACTAGGGCGATTGTGGGTTGAACCTAGGGCAACTGAGGGTCCAAACCCATGGGCGACTAAGGGTGTAAAGGCGACTATGGGTCTAAGGAAAAGGGCGATCTTGGCTTTATCCCATATACAACGTCGAGGAATTTTTTTTGTTCCATAGATGACAAGTGTCGCAAGCTGTAAATCCGGAATTCATCGGGTTAATAATAAAGAGTTTATAAGTATACAAAAATTTTCCAAAATTCTAATAGGAAAACAGGATTAGAACCGTCTTAGCCTAAACATCTCCCTAAGGCTGAGAGGATGCTCTAGGTATTCCGTAATGGGATCCAGGAAAGAACCGGATACAAGAAATCTGGATAGCGATAGCCTACAGTCTAGACTTCCGGCCTAGGAAAATAGGGATCTGTTTCGGATAAACGGTCCGCTTCAGGAATGATCAGTAGGATGACGAGTACTTAATCCTGCCACTTCCATTTGTTCTTCTTCTTTCTTCCACAATTATTTTGTGCACGTATAGTTGAGAGAAAGAGTGGTGAATTAGTGCTCGTTTCAAGAGTTCCTGCTTGTCCACATCATGATCTAGTTTTCAATGGCGAAGGGGGATATTTGGAAGCCATAGGTGATAGGGCAAATGGTTTGTCCGTCCATTCCGGAAAGGTTGAGAGAGAGGTCACAGTTGGAGGGTGATCTGAGTGAGATAGGGTGTGTCGAACTGTTCTTGAGGCCATGGACCGTAAAGAATGATAGGATGATTGAGGAGCTTATTGTAGGAGCTTCGAATCAATACAAGCTGATAGTGAGGGGGCAACCCGGAACTTGGATTGATGAGGTTTGGGCCAAGGTTTACGGATTCCCCCAAAATGGATCCGGATTAGCCTCTCGGACGGATAAGTTTGTAGTAGGGAAGTTTAAAAATGCAACCCATTCCAAGGAAGGGTATGCCATCAACGACTGTCTAGATGCAAGGTAGAGGCATGTCCTAGAATTTCTAATCCCTATCTTGTATCTAGAAAAGCCTACCCGGGTTACAGTTATGGTAGCAAATACCATTTTTGGTGCTATGGAGTGTAGACCGGTCAATTGGGGCAAAGTGATTGGAGCAATTGTCTCCAAGCTTGTCGCCAATATAGGCAAGGCAAAGACCTGTCCAATTGGTTCTTACCTATTCCACCTCTACCATCATGCAAAACTCCTGAGTGACGCGGAAATGGTAGAGTTTAATACCGGATCCACCATCCTGCAATACGACCTTACAAAGGAAGTAGAGGCAGAGTAGCTACCAATAGAGGAGAAAGAAGATCTGGAAGAGGAGGAGTAGCTCCTAGATCGGAGGCGGAGGAAGTCCACTGATCCAACTTCACGGGGGAAGCTTTTGACTCAAGAGAAGATTCCGAGAGAAGAAGAAGGAGGCATATTCGAATTCTTCAAAAATGGGTTCAACTAGATACTATAGGCTAAGGAGTACCACGAAAACCTAGTGGACTTGCTCAAGAAGATCAGCAAGGAGTTGAAGACATAGTTGGAAGACATCCTCGACGCTTTGAAGAAACTTCCGAATCCGGAAGCGCTAGAGAAGAAGGAGAAGCAGATTGAAGGCCTGGAGAAGGAGAAGGTGAATCTTCAAGCCAGACTAAGTTGGGCTTAAGGAGAGATGGCCACAACAAAGCAAAGGGAGAAGGAAGTCCTACAGTTGGTCAAGAACCTATCCGAGTTGGTAGACAAGTCGGCAAACTTGGTCATGAAGGCAACCCTCATGCAAAACCGGCTTGTAGAGGAAGGGCATCTTACTGGATCTAAGGTGATCCAAATCTTGGTAGACTTCTCTTCGAGGATGGAGTCTATCCTGAAGGAAATGTGTGAGCTGCTAGGACAGATTGATCATGACCATGTCATGGACTTCTCTAGCTTTCTGGAGATCTACTTTGACACGGAAACTCCAGTAAAGCTGATAGCTTCAATGCCACTACCGTCTAGACCGAAAGCCTAGAGGGAGACTCTCCGGCATTCTACAGAACCCTTCTCTACGCAACTCGAGAAGACGATCTGGGGGAGTGTGAAGACAACATGAGAACCAAGTAAGCAGCCAGAAGCAACACGAGAGTTAGTACCGTTGGAGATTACGGTTCCGCCACCTGTCCCAGTATTCCATCTTTCGGAGAAGGAGCCACTTCAAACACCTCAGACACAAACCCGTGGTGATTTGGCGGACCGGATCGGAGGACTACTGAATCCAGCCCGGACCCATCCAGAAGGATTTGAGCACATCTTGCAACAACAACCAAGGAAGGAGATGGACCCCATTATTTTGGATGAGACATCTCCAGGTGAAGAAGATGAGAGGGTGATCACTTAGATTGAGAAATTTGAGGAAGAGGAGTACCGGACTGGATCGGAAGATGAAGAGGAGGAAGAAGGGGAATACTCTCCTCCAGAAATCCGGAAGATCCAAACCTAGGCATCGTTGAGGATGACATTAGTGAAGGCAACTCCAAAAGCAACTCCGAGGTCATCTACTTGAGCACCAACCAGTGAAGGCGGGAGCAGTCAAAAGAAAGCACGAAAGGCGAAGTAGTTAGGTTTTTTAGGTAGTTAGTATTTGAGTTTTGAATCAGATCCGGATTTCCAAGTGTAGGCCCGAGTTTCGGATTTGTAGGATCTGAATTTTCCGGGTTTCTTGGGAAGTCTATGAGTGGTCACCTAGATCTCCGGGTGGCTTTTTGGCCTTTTTGGCTTTGTTTTTTTTGAGTATTTAAGTGGGGCACGTTTGTTGCCCTCTCATTCCATCCTAGTATTATAGTTTGTATTTTGTCATCCTTTCTTTAATCTGAGCCACCAAGTGGACTCTCAGGAATTGATTTGTCGTATATCCAACTTTTTGGTGTTGTCTTGTGAGTGTGTTTAAGTAAGAGAGGAGGAGGAAAGGAGGAATCCGGATCTGAGGGGAATTGGATCTCAGTTGTGGGGAGTGTTTGTAACGTAGTCTAGACTCATGATTTTGGTTTTGAGCACGTGCCTTTAAAACACTGGAATAGGAATCAAATTAGGAATGGCGTGGGTGCGAGTCCGGAACACCAGGGAGGGTTCCGTGCGTAGATAAGCAACCGCCAGTGGAAGAAATTCCCATGCCACTTACCGGAAGGTTAGCCAAACCCTAGGATCAGTCTAGCAAATGACTTACAATCCTTATATCCGTTCCGGTTTGTGTTGGTCTATCGTTGTAGTGAAAAAGTCTAGAAGCGACTCTATGTGACCTGCCTTCCGGATTAGCCATCCGGAAAGTTGTAAGAGTGTTTCCAATCTGATCTAGTGCAACAGCTAGTCTAAATGTGTGTTGTGAAGTTTGGAAGAGAGAAGAGTGTGTGAGGAATACGAGAGGTGAGTCCCTACCCCTCTATACAATCAAAGGCGGACCCTCTGAGGGTAAGTAGAGGTACCAAAAACTAGTGTTTGTGTATAAAGAGACAAATCCAGATTCCGGATTGGAGTGGATCCGGATTGGATCCTGGAAAGGTAGTGATCCGGAAGAGAGAAAAGAGGTGAAGAGAGAGCTTAAGTTGGTAGAATGGATAATCCTAGCTTACAGCAACAGTCTAGAATCCCCTAGGACGATATTTCGAGTTAGTTTACACATTTTGGTGTTGTAAATGGTATTTACCACACGCTACACGTACAACAACAAGAACTTCTAGTGTACGACATAAGTGCAATTGTCTATCTTGGAAAATTTGGTCCCAAAAGAGAGATCTTACTTAGTCCTCAGACTGGAAATGAGTATTTTTGTGGGGGGAAAGGCAAGTACATCACATCACATAGTTCCATTGGGGATGATTTTCATACTCACTAGTCCATCCGTAAAAGGTTAAGAGCAACTTCGTGTGCCGTTGCAATTGCAAACATGGATATAATGACCATTTCAATCTAGCTCACGATTTGAGATCCTTTAGTTTTCATGTGCCATTGCGTTCTCCTAAGCCTTAGATTAAATAATTCACATTTTTTGGTCATTCACTCATTCATAGGAGCTTGTGAGTTCTACATTTTTTTATTACATATGGTTGGGAATTTCTAATTCTAATTTTCTACTCCTATTGAAGTGTAGAAGCCAATATCGCAATTGGATATAATAATTACACCAAAAATAGATACAAAAACAAGAAAAAAGTAAGGATAATTAGTATTACTGTAATTATAAGTTATACACACTAATAGAGTAGTGACCCAATCTTATAAATGAACTTCTACTTCAATTGTACTTCCATGAACTTTGTTAAGATCTCCACGTCTATATCTGTAGAAGTTTATACTAAAGACAATGAATAGAACTTTGTAATTCTAACACTATTATGCTTTCATACTAAAGTAGATACTACACAAAATTCATCTATAGGCTATTTGCCTATGAACTTAAGCTAGAAAACTTCAACACACCAAAATTATGCAAAAGTATTACATTACCACTTCACTACCTCTAAATCTATATTTATAAAGTTATGGTGAAAATGTATAATCACTTGGTACCTCATCAACGTGAAGGTCAGAATCATCATCCGACTCCTCCACCTTTTCATTATCATCACGGTTACCATTCTCGTTGTCCTCCCTTCGTACTCGTTCATTTTGCACTTCATGTTCTACCTCTGAGTTCACATTCCGCATTTTAGTATCCACGATGCCGTCGCCGCTAGTTTGCACCAATCGTTTAGTCAACCTCAATGCATCTCTTGTTCCATCAAGGTTGGATGCAGGGGGGCATCCGCCTCTACTAGATTGCCCGATGTTTCGAGTGGAATTGGCTTCACCCATGATGAATCTTTGGACAACATGGTTCTATCGCTTGGGATTTCTTTGCAGCCTCTTCTGCGTCTTCCTCAATCGCTTTTTTTGTCCTCTTATGCCTTCACGCACGGGCAAGGATGATTCTCTAGGGCCAGAAATTGAGGAGGGTTGAATGGGTTACAGAGCAAAGGCATGGACTTCCTTATCAATTGTCCTAAAAGGACTATTATGCAAGGGCGACCTAGTCACATGGGTTGGTATAGACCTAGTCGCCCTAGCATTGTTTGCGTTTCCTCCTCCACTTAAGGGCACAGGATGATTCTGGTTCATAACAGCTGGCAAGGGCAAATCTAAATCATATTCCACATTTTTTGTTCTTAAAGAGCTCCGTAATGGAGAAAGTGGACCGCTTGTATGCACTACATCTTCAACGTGTGTTGGCAGTGTTGCCTCTTCTTGCCTTTCATTTACCTCAGCAACTTGAGCAGCGCTTCGTAGGTTCATTACCCTTGTAGAACCTTGATCTACAACATTTGGAGATCTTGCTTCCTCAGCTCTTGTTGGCATTGGATTATTTACACCTTCATTGAGGTTGTCGGGACTACTTGCCCTCGTCGGCGATGAATTTATTGGAGGAGGTACATTCCTATCCCTAGCAGAGAAGTAGGATTGCGAGGGCTTTCGCAATGCACGTTGAACCTCTTCCTCCTCAAAGTAGTACCTATTATTCTCACCTGTAAATGGATTTCCATAGTTGTGCCTCCGTAGAGGATTGTCTTCTCTACGAATTAGTCCTTCCTACATATTTCCATGTCAATGCTCTTCTACCAACCTAATGTTCTCATTAGCTTGAGCCATTCTAACTGGGGCGCCATCCCTTGAGGATCCTGTAGCTAATGGCTCCTCATTATCTTCCGAGGTATTTCCATCCACAAGGTATTTTTTGTAGAACATTGCAGGATTGCATCCACGTTTCTCCCGTTCAAGTTTACTGTTGGTGTAGATATACACCAATGCTTCCGGCTTGGATGTGGTTACGTGATTTCACACTTTATTATGCACAAACGAATACATGCTCCAATTCCTTTCACATGATGATGCTGAGCATGTCAAAGATAGAATTCTCATTGCAATTTTTGGGAGAACATTAGCATCCATAAGATTCCACCATTGATGGGGCATTAGTTTAAATTGTGTAATATCAAGAGCCTCTTCTAAGGGGTCAAAAGGGCATGTCTTCTCTTTGAATTGCATGAGCACTTGTAGTGCCTCCATGTATGATAATCCCAATGACTTGCTCATTTTTTGAAGTACTTGATTTAAGGCTCTTTTGGCCACACTGTCTTTATGAAGGGTTCTTACTTCAATTAAGAAAGGATTTAAGAGTGCCCCTGCATAATGTAGGTCTGTGAGCATCAATTTCCAACGATCCTCGAAATGCTTTTCAAACTTCGTCGTAGTTTCATCATTTAGAAAAAAAGGTTCGTTTCTCAAGCTCCTCACATGCTCTTGAAGAGTCTTCATAACCAACCAAGCCTTAGGCACTCTCGGGGCTTTCCCATCAAACACTAGGAGAGCAATAAGGACGGGTTCCACCATGTGCAAAAAATTATCACATTCCATCCAAAAAGATTCCAAATGAATGTCCTCTCGTGCTGTACAGGCTTGCATTTTCAATATATCTCCATTTTAGCAACGTTCCAAACTAGCCTCAAATTACACATATGTCTCATCCATTATCATTGGAATCAACGCTGACTTGCACTCCACCACACGGGATATCATGAGGAAGTTCACTACAAAGCGTATTTTAGAAGGCATTCACAATGCCTTGACCGGGAAGTATTTTTGGAAGAGAGCTAATGTGGAATGGAACCTCTTGATGTACATTACAATCTCCATACAACGTAGTACTACTTTCTTCACCTTGCCATCCTTTGCCTAGTCTTCCAAAAGCAAGTCCAAAATGTGTGTTGCACATCCTTGCGTATACATGTGAGGATATTTCTCTTGTAACGCCTTCAAAGTCCTTGTTATGACAACGACATTGTCCATATATAGTTGGACAATGTTTTTGGGGCCAACCTCTTCTATGTATTGTGCCATCATATTGGTTGTGTACACAATGTCCTTCTTCTCCCCCGTGGTGTTGACCAATCCAAGAAACACATCCTTCATACGACACACCATCATTAAATTCAATAATGGACGGTTATTAGTATCAGACCAACCATCCGAACAAATAGTCGCTCCGTAAACTTCGATAGAGTGCTTTGTCCGCTTAGTGACCATTTTAGAAACACTTTCCTTCTTTGGCTCTATCATTCTTGTACGCAAAGCATTGTATGAGGGCGGTTGGTATCGTAATCCTAATGCCGTTGTTTCTTTCATTGCTTTCACAAAGGCAGGGTGGCGTGCAACATTGAACGCAATGCTAGCCTCATAAAAGAAGGAAGCCCACATGGTATCCAACTTTGCTCTCATACTACTTTGTAATGCCTCATCCATGCTAGTTTGCCTAGAAATAGAAGGATTATTCCTCCTTCTCAAAATTGTTTGAGGAGTGGAATCTACTGAATCTGTACTAGGAAGCCTTGGTTCATTCCTAGCACTAGGCTCCTCTGACCTCTCCCTACCCCCTTCCAACATAGGCTCTACCACAATCTCATCCACAACATCAAATTCTGGAACTTCCTCATGCATTTGTTCAAAGCTCATTTCCTTTGAAACAACCGGACCACAAGTTCGAAAATTTTGCAATACTACCCATGGGATTTTCTTACATCGCTCTGATGCAGTCCTATCGCCAAATCCAAAGTGATAGAATGCCCGCTTCCGTATAAACACGAAGGTCCACCCACAGAAAATACGTATTCATGTATTTCCCACAAACTGATGGTTAGTGTCTACAAGCAACCAAGGGTTCCACTCCTTCGTGGCTCTCCTCGTATCATTAAGTCTAGTTCTCCTCCCCCCCCCCCCTCCCCCGCCCCCCGCCCAACCATATTATCCTTTGCCTATGGGTTCTTAAAACATATTATTATATGAATCAAAGCCTTAATTTAGAAAATAGAATGGCCAAGCCACCTACTTTGAATGGTCTTTTAAACCACTCAAACCAAGTTGTTGCCCTCCAAGGAACCAAACATCCGCAAGAAGCCTCTTTTGAAGATTCAAGTCATGAGTTCATCCTTGAAGCAAGGTGAAAATCAAAGTCCAGCCCTTCAGCTTTATACTGCAGTCTTGCTAGCACCACAAGTTGCCCACTGAGAGCAAGAATGGGTGCACGAAACGGGCGACCTCGTAACAGGCGTAATCACCCCATGGACAACTATGGGTCAACGATTCATACTCGGAGCGTGCATGCAGATGAAAGGGCAATTGCGGGTCTAGGGGGGGCAAGTATGGGTCTAGGGGGGGCGAGTGCGGGTCTATGGGGGCAAGTGTAGGTAGAAGGGGGTGACTACGGGTAGAAGGGGGGCGACTGTGAGTCGCAAGAGACAACTTCGGGTACTTGAAGGGCGACCGCGGTTACACTTAGAAACCAAGGCCATTTCTGTTAACCTGTTAGTGTTCCACGAGGGAATTTCTAGATGAAAGTCATCCTAGTTTAGATAGATATTTTATTAAATCCTAAACCCTATCCAAGGGTTTAACTTGGTATTTATAGATACTTCAAAAAAAAGATTTTTAGGAATATGGTTAGAGACTTTCAGAATACAATTTTTTTTCAAACTACCACATAAAGGGAACCTCATTTCAAATCCATTGCAACAAACTTAATAAAAAATAAATAGAATTAGCTTGTACGTTAATTTGAAAAAAATTAAGAAATTTCTCTTTCAAATTAAAATGAAAAATGGAGAATAGCATTGGTTGATCAAACCATATACATGGAATCCACAATTCAAAATGTACAACATCCATTTCTCCATCAATTCCAAATGTATTCTTTTGAGTACCTTTTTATGATGTTTTTTTCCAAATTATAAATCTCAAGAAGAGTCCGTACATTCACAGGTTGAAGAGCATGGGGATGTTGTCATTTACAATATGTTCAAACCATATGTTAAAATTCGGAAAAATGCAACCATATGAACTTATACTGAAACTCTCATAGATGATGCACTTTAAATTTATTGAGGGTTCTTTGTGTAGACTCAAAGTTACTAGAATTCTTGTTTTTCTAAAACACTACACAAATTTTGCAAGAATTTAACATTCACATAACTTGAAATCATCAAAATTTGTCAAAAATTCAAATGCTTGGATCTAAATGCAATCAGATTTTCATTCACAAAAAAAAAATCACCATTCTTGTATTTCAACAAAAATAAGGACAAAACCTTTTTCTTCAAATATCTTGGAAGAAGTACATAGTCATAAAAGAAACAAGAGCCACCTAAATTATACTTTATCCATTTTCCCCTGTTCTTCCCTTTTCTTCTTTTCTAGTTCTATTTGGGCTCTTGCCACCCTCTCTTCCCTCTTCAAAAGAGTTAGGTCATGGTTCCACATTTTATTTTGGATCCACCACTTCTTGAACAACGACATGAACCTGATGTGTGCCTTTGGCCACGACATCTTCTCCTCCAACTTCTGTTCCAATCTCTTCACAGAAGCTAACTTCATCTTCAACTTCTCTATTTCTGTAGTGGATGACAAATCTTCAACATCCGCAGATAATGAATCCAACTACAATGACCAGTCAATGGGGTGTGCATCCTTCATCTCCTTCAAGCACTTCAATGTCAATCTTGCCTTTTCCATACCTCCTTTTTCAATGGCAAGGTTGTTTTCTTCCATCCTACATTTCCCCATTATAGTTTGAAGTCGTTCATCCATAACAGGATTGACATTTGAACTGGATCCTCCATCTTCTCCCTTATTGAATTTGAGGTAAAATTGTTCTAGTTGTTCTATTTCTCTTTGATGGGCTGCCAAACGAGTTTGTCCAGCTTGAATTAGTTCTTTGAGGGTGCCCACATCCTCAACTAGAATCTCTTGTGTGCTCCACTTCTCAATGATCTCACACTCTCTTTTATTTTTTCGAGATCCTTTAAAAGCATCTCTAACTCCACTTTATAGGATTCCTTTGTTCACCAATTATTGTCTTCTCCAAGTACACCTTGATGTTCTTGTTCCATTTCAAGCAATACTTCCATGAAAGGCAATTTCATCAAGGTTAAAGGAATCTCTTCTTCAGCTTCACTCTCCCCATCCAACCTATCTTCATTAATTTCCTGCAAGCAAGCTTGCACGTAATGGAACACTTCATCATCTTTGGGATGACAACCCCCTATTGGTTCCACAGACATAAAAGGTTCTCTAAACATTGTTGTGGTCCGTTGCATGTTGCCTTCTTCTGATACCACCAATGATAAGTTTTCTTCCATTGATGTATCTTCCATTCTGTCCTTAGGTTCAGGCAATGGCTCTTCATCGAAGTCCGATTCTCCAGTTGACGTTGACCAAACATAATCCTCATGTGCCACTCCTTCTATAATGTTCTTTTTGGGCCCTAGCCCATCCCGAGGATTATTTGAAGGACCCGCTCTTGGAATGTCTTTTGTAGTTGGAATCGTGACATTCTTGGATGTCTTGAAGGTCATCCAATCTACCGTTTTCCCCAATTGTAACTCTACATATACCATTTGGCATATGCCCATTGAGAATTCGCTCCGTGGAATTTTTCGCTTTCTGTACAATGCTCGGTACACTTCAATACATCTCTGGACAAATGCATCATCCTTGCAATAATGAAGATTTGCTTGGTTTTGCTTCACATGGTGAATGTTTCAATGGTAAGGGAATAGCTTGTCAATATGGCTCCAATTCACAAATAACTTGCAAGTCGTCAAGGTTCAATTGGAATTTACATGACGCCATCCCCGATATGCCTTAGCCGTTGGGTCCAAAAGAGTGCATCGTTGCCTAGTATGGTGATCTCCTTTCTTCTTCATCATCTTGTCGTGTCGCTCTATTGTAAAGAGAACTAGACTTTTGATGATAATATAACCGAAGAAATGAATTTGTAAACGTGGAAGCCACAACACGTGTAGGTGCCCAAACTTCCAACCAACGAACCAGCAATCAGATGCATCAAGGCGGATGAAAGGCACGGTGCGACCAAGGAAGTGGCAACTTGGAAATCTAGTATCTCCTTAAGTACTCGAAGTCGCCTAGGGCACGTGCTGGTCTTGGGCGACCGCGGGTTTGGGTCCCACTGTCCACAAACTACCATTTAGGAAAAATTAGAGTTTTTGGAAGGAGACCTCGAGTGCAAGGTGACTGGGGGTATAGGGGGGTGGCTACATATAGGGCGACCACAAGTCATTTCTTGGGCGACCATGGGTAATGGAGCAACAACGGGTCTCAGATTCAGGAGGTCTTCTAGTTCATGACAATGGGGGCGGTTGTGTATGGGGCCACCAAGGGTCAAGGGCGCTCGAAAATATGAGTTTGACTTTTCCCCCCTTACAAATTGGAGGGAAGGTGTTCAAACTTTTCAAGTATCACTCCCCCTTTTTTTGAGGAATAATTCTAGAAAATCCTAAAATTGAGGCATTCAATACTAAGTGATCAAAAGTTAATTAAGTAATAAAGAAAGCAAATTGGTTAAGGAAGTGGTGATTTGGAAAAGCCCTTCTTCCTAGCATTTCATTTCTCCTTCATCCATCATTGTGGTCATGTCAAATTCAACGTGACCCTTTCCTATTTTAATTTTTGGAGGGAGTACATTTAGAGGAGACCTTCCCTTTTAGGGGAAAGCATGTACAAAAAAAGTACTAAAACCATGGGATGCATGAAGAAGAAATCTTTTTATCTACATAAGAAGTGTTTTAAGAAATGGAGACTTGGGGAAGCCCTTCTCTTCCTCATTTCATTTTCCATCCTCCAACATAGGAATTTCAATAGTCCTCCCCTTGATACACCAAGGGGATTTAAAACACATTTGAAGGGGTGAATGAATATTGAATTTATTGAAGATTAAAAAGTTAGGAAATGACTTTTTGAATGGTTTTTATTTTACAAGTATAAGGTTTAGGAGTTCAAATTTTTTACGACATATAATGAAAAGCAACTCACATATGTTTGTCATTTTATCCATCCTAAAAAATAAAAGTACATTAATTTTGGGGTGGCATACATGGAGAAGCTCCATGGTTTTTCTATAGGGTTTAGGATATAGGGTTAGGGTTTAGGGTTTGTAAAACCCTCTTTCATTTGTCTAATTAGTTATACTAAAATTTTTGTATTTATAGACTGATTGTGTAGTATTAACTAACTATGGGCATTGAAGGACATGTCAGTTATAGTGTATGGAAGACACAATTAAGCCTAACTTCATTAGAGTTGGAGATGGCTCACGTCTTCTACTTCGTTGGTTCATGGACTGACATGACTTTAAGATAGAGGCGACTACGGGTGGGGTGCGAGTTCAAGTCTTGGTGTTGTTGAGCCCAATTCAATGGAATGGGGGGCAACTGTAGGTAGAGGGTGAGTTCAAGTTCTAGGCGACCATGGGTGGGGGCGAGTTCAAGTCTTGGTGTTATTGAGCCCAATTTGGTGGAATGGAAGGCGACCGCAAGTGGGGGGCGAGTTTAGGTCTTGGGCGACCATGGGTGGGGGTGAGTTCAAGTTTTGGTGTTGTTGAGCCCAATTTGGTGGAATGGAAGGCGACCGCATGTGGGGGGCGAGTTTAGGTCTTGGGCGACCGTGGGTGGGGGTGAGTTCAAGTTTTGGTGTTGTTGAGCCCAATTTGGTGGAATGGAAGGCGACTGCGGGTGAGGGTGTGCCTTCCAATCCAAAGAAGTTTTAATAAGTGTAATGAATTCAACTTTTAACATCTAAGAACAAGTCACTTCATTAGGACCTTGGGGTCTCCAAGGCATCTTCGGGTGATGCATGGAAGTTATTGGCTTTCTGGAAGTTGTTGCTCTTGTGGAGGTCTTGAGTTTGATCTCCAATGAGATCAATTTGGTTTGGTTCTTGTAGCCAACCTACAAAAAAAAATACATCAAGCTAATTCCTTGTGGTATGTAGGAGGGAAGGTGATTTCATTCTCAAGGTCTAGGGGATGGTCCTTGAAAGTTGTAGGAAATCAGTTTTGAATTTTGCATGGAAATGTGTGTGGTGCAACCTTGCACCTCATACATTTCCGTACGAGAATTCAATATTGACTGTCTAAACCCTCATAATACATCTCCTAAACCTTGGGAATTAAATGATGTTTCCTGCTCAACTATCAGGGTGACTAAACTTGACGTTTTGTACTATTGGAGATAGCTTTTGTTTTGCATACAAAAGTTTAAGTAAACCTTGGATAGCTTTTACAAAAACATATTGAATGTCCTCTATAGAATACTTAGCCAAAGAAATTGTACATTGTATAAAGATTTGCATGTTATGCTTCTTCATCTTTTAATGATGAGGTGGCTAATTTTCAGTCCATAAATGATAGAAAGTCTCTATATAGGATAGAAGAGCATCTCTTCATCTTGTAAATTTTGTTGTGTAAGAAGGGGTGGTCCTCCTTGGAAGGTTTACTTCTAAAGACTGCATCTATAATTTGTAACTTAACAATTTACAACGTCTAAGAAAGATGATTTCCAAGGTGTTCCACTTGTCCATTTAGAAATATCTTGTATCTTGGGGGTGGCCAATTTTGAAGGATTGGCATGCAAAAAAAGAAATGATAGAATTCAAACACCCTTGATGGTTTGAACAATGTCTTCATCAAAGACAACAATCTTTTGATTTGATGTGCATATTCTTAATTTGTTCATTTCAATGTGCTCTGCAACATGTTTGTTTGCATTTATGACCTTTTCCACCCATAAAGGGTTTAGGGTTGTGTAAAAGAGTTGATTTCATGTTCAATGTAGAGCAAACTCAAAGAAATTAGAAGAAGACTTTGGACACTTCTAAAGTAACCTCTATAATATTATTATGCAATTGTAGAATGTAAGCATTTCAAGTTCTCCCTTTTTGTTTCAATAGAAGCCAATCATGTCACGTACTTTAGTATTTTTGATTCCCTTTTTCCCTTTTGGCCCATTCCTTTTTTTTTCTTTGAGAACAATGTAGACATATTTTTGGAACCATAAAGAAATAACTCAAAATCTAATTCCACATTCTAGACCATATCATAGTGGTCTTATGATTTTATTTGAAAGCAAGCGAATTAGAAGTCGGAAGTTGTAATGCCAATATTTCTCCCCCATATCAAGGTTTCTTTTTGCTGTTATCTATGATGGTCCATCCTTTCTAGACCCGCGGTCGCCCCCTATACTAGCGGTCGCCCCAAAACAGGTGGTTACCCCCAAATAGGTGGTCACCCCAAAACCCGTGGTCGCTTAGATCCGCGAGCACCTCTGGAACCCGTAGTTACCTCCCTCCTGCGGTTGCTTCCATACCCACGGTTGCCTCCATACCCATGGTCGCCCATTTCGCACGCGCTAGACCCGCACGTGCCCCAAGGCGACCTGAGGTACTTAAGTGGTCGCCTAGATCCACAGTCACGATTGTTAGTCTTGCGCATTCGCTTTCATCCACCTCGAAGTGGCTAAATGCGTACTTGTCGGCCAAAGTGATTTAGAAGGGGAAGTTTTTGCCCATTTTTCTTGCCAAGTTCAAGTCAAGAACGCCTCGTTTTTCTAAAGAGGACCATGTCTACTTCAAAGGAAGGAAGTAGTACAGGTCAAATATCGGCTTGGGACAAGGACCTTGACAATCCTGCAGCGTTTCTTATAGATATAAGTACAAAGGAGGTACCTAGGGGTGCAAGACCATCCAAGACAAAGAAGTCCAAGATAGCACACGACAAGGACCCTACCTATCCTCCAACACGATATACAACCTATGTGCATGAGGCTTGTCTGCAATGGTATGAGGAAAAAAGTGTACAATATTTGGAGAGGAAATACTTGAGAAATAAAGAGGCAGGCATCTAATCCTTGAAGGATGAGTTGGAGGACTTTATTACAAGGAAATGCAAGGATTTTTCGGACTATGCAAATATGGATGAAGTTTATCTCAACCAATGGCAAACATAGATTGGGAATTGCCTACAAACTAGTATATTCAACACCAAGAAGTTGATGCTTGAATTGCGACCTACAGTACCCGGATTTGGAGAAATGGATAGGACTTAGGAGTTCTGTGAGAAGATGGATTGGTGGCAAATTGTAGCAAAAAGATTGTCAAGGTCTGAAGCTAGGGATATGGGGTGGTAGATGGATGCATTGAAGGCTGCATTTATGAGAGATAGTGGTTCATGTATCATGTAGGTCTACTTAGAGGCCTAGGTGGTCCCACTTACTGGATTTGACTGTCAAGGAGGATATGCAAAGGTGCACAAGGTACGCAATGAAGGGATGTCCATGATCCCAGCACATGCACATTTTGTGGGGAAATTGTTGAAGCAAAGGAACAAATGCGATGCGAGGGTGGAGCGGTCAGTGGAGGCTTTGGTATGCCTATTGAATCATTCGGCCATTATTAAATTCCTAACTGTCCATGACCAAACAATGGAAGCATACACTTTGTGGTTGAATGGTGGTAATTTCAAAGAGTTGCTTCATTTGAATGAGAAGGTGGTGTCGCATGCGGAATGGCATGAAATCAAATTGGTCAAGCAACTTACAAGCCAACAACAAAAAGAAATTAGCCTCTTCCAAAGACACAAGGCGAAGTTGGTGTGGGCCTTGATTTATGTGACAAGTCTCGTGTACAATGTCGGGGTGTTGCACAATGACTTGTCACCTGTGAACATATTGTCACAACGTAAAACTTTATTTTTTGCGGTTTACCTAGGAACCCTAACCAGAAACCTAGACGTAGGTATTCGGATCTAGCTAAAGAACCATTGGGAGCTAAAATAGAGAAGGAAAATGAGATAGTTCATGGATTAGCTCCAATCCGATCCCAATAGGAGAATGGATGAGAACGTAAGTCTGACCAAATAGGAGATGGAGATGGACTACATATCAGGAGGACCAAATCCGGAATAGGTCATGATGGGGTAATAGGGGTCCAATGACTATATAAAGGCTGGCCTACCTAGTTGAACCTCTTTTGCATTTTTGCTTGTCTTAACACTCTCCACACTCTGAGCTCTCTGCTCTCATCTATGACTTAGCCATCCGTGTAGGATTTGTTTGAGAGTGTCTTTTTCAAGGATTGAGTCGTTATTGTCATAGTTTTGGTTTCCAGTTGAGATCGGAGAGAAAAAGTGAGGAATAGGACATACGGCTAGGAGAGAGTGAGGTAGAATTGGAAAGGGGTTCCAAACTCGCATCCATGTTCATGCCGTAGCTCAGGAGAAGTAGAGGCGGACATGCTAGTATGTCCTCGGGAGAGGTGAAGCTTCGGAAAGTGATTCCAGTCATTCCCTCTACTGAACTAGCAAAGTCCCAACTCATGGAAGATTTTACTTCCATGGGTTGCCTAGGGTTTGTTGAGAAACCCTAGGGCTTCAGGGAAGAGGTTATGGTGAGGGAACTCTTGGGTAAGCCATCCAACAAGTTCGATTACACCATGAGAGTAGTTCCGCATCTCTAGACGGAGGAGGTCTTGAGAGCAGTGTACAATTTCTGATTAGGAGGATTGGGAATGGCGAACCGAAAAGATGAGTTTGTTTGGGGCAAGTTCCAAGGTGTCGTCAACCCAAAGGACGGCTACGCCGTAGAAGATTGCATTGACGATTGCCACCGACGGCTTTTGCAATTCTCCATTTTAATCCTGCATCCGGAAAAACCAATGAGGGTAATGATTTCCCTCACAAATACAATATTTGGCGTCCTGAGGGGGGACCGGAGAGTCGATTGGGCCCAGACCATTTTTGATCTGGTCGTACAGCTCATAGGTAGAGTTGGAAAGAGTAGGGCCACTCCCTTGTATCCCTACCTCATCCATCTCTACCATTCCCATCAACTCCTGAGCGCTACTGAGGAGAAGGTGTGGAGGGCTTAGGAAGTCCTCTTGAAGTATGGAGAATCGGAAACGAATGACAAAGTCGATTCCGGTTCCGATCCAAGGGATGAAAGTAAGTCACAAGATGAGGAGCCGGCGATGCCGTTGATCAAGCGACAAAAGATGACCTCTCCTTACAAACGAGGGATGCCACCCGGTTGTGACACATTGGCCCCAGAAGAGAGATCTGAAGTCGAGAAGACCATATCAGAGGAATTGAATTTGGATAATTTGTTCAATCCTCTCGTCAAAATCCTATGCGACGTGAGAGCGGACTGGGAACTGAAGAGGAGGATCTTGGGTGTCATCGAAAAGTTGGTGGGAGCGTCGCCAAACAGCGAACTACCAGAGAAGGTGGCGAGCTGCATCTCCGATTCGGTCGAAACCTGGAAACAGGAAGCAGAGATCCGCAAGTTACAAGAGGAGGTGGATCGAGTGAAGGTAGAACTCCTAGTACTCAAGGAGAACTTTATAGCCGCTCGTTCGATGGCGGAGGAGGCTCAAAAAATGGTTGAGCAGCTAAAGGCCACATTCGGAGAGACCAGAATAGCCGCCACCAAAGCCAAACTGTTTGATGAGAAGGTGCATGACGAGAAAAAGCCATCCAATTCTTGGATGGTTGGGATTCTCACGGACTTTGCCGAACAGGTTGAAGCGGCAATGAAGGAAGTGCGGAAAGAAGCAAACCGGATGGAGGAGAGTACCCAGATATTGTCGGGAGCCACGTGCTCTCGAGGGATTCGACTCTCGGACATATCACTTCCAAATTCGTTCCTGAATACAATGGCAGGGGAGGGGAAGGATGTCACCCCAAAGTCCAAGAGATCGAAGGCCAAGGTGACTTTGGTTGGCATGCTTGGAACCGCCATCGATTTAGATTCGACCTCCGGATCCATAGAAGGCGACCCGGTTCCTTACCCTCAAGAGGGAGAATGGAATCGGAACTTGAACGAGATCTTCGAGTAGATAGAGCCAAGAACTAAGAATGCCACCATTGGATCTCGGGTGGGTACGTAGGTGCATAAATATTAGGAAGGGTAGGAACAAATCCGGATCCTCTTCTGATCCGGTTAGTAGTAAGTAGGACCGAAAAGTCTGGCTTAAGTTGCGGCGAAACTTTTGCAGGCTTTTATGCCTGTCTGTACTTTTAGGTTGTATTTAAGTCAGTGCCTACAAAGGGTATTGAGAGTCTTCTTTTTGCAAAACTTCTTGTACCTTTATATGCGCTCTCGTGTTGTGTGTGTATCTCCTAAGTGTAGCAGGTTTGCATGATATGGAGTTAGAAAGATGTAGGATTGATTGGTGAATAGATTTCTCCCTTTGGTGTGTACGTTTCCGATCCTTAGTGTATGTGAGTGGGTTGTGGAAGTGTTGGGAGTGGACTTCAATGCCTTAGCAGATCTAGAGTTTTGAGTTCCAGGTGAGAAAGCCATTGTTAGGCTAGGTAGATAGGGAGGGTATACTTAGTCGCACTAGAACTCTTGGGTAGGAAATCCGGTTGAGTTTTTGATCTTCTGTGAGGTCTCACCACCTTAGTTGGTAAACGGAATAGCTCTAGTTAGTGTTGGAACGGACGAGTACACTTGTGACCACCTAGCTTCACACGGGTAGGAACTGGCATAAAGGTCGTTGTAGTAAGGAAGGATTGTATAGGGGGTCTCTATGTGACCTACGAACCAAATTGTTGTCAAGATTGTTGTAAGGGATCAAACTGGATCCGAGTTAGTTTAGAAGAAGAAGAGATAGGACAATGGGCCTTCATCCACTATAATCCACGAAAGGAGTGGTGGGCCTACCACTCACAAAATCAAGTGGCGACCCTTCTAATGGTCTGACAGAGGCAAAACTAAATCGGAATAGGAATAAGGAAACATATGGGCAATCCAGAACAGATTGGTCTAGAGGAGTATGAGGACTGGAAGTGGTGCGGTCTTGGGATTGGGTTAAATTGGATCAACTGGAGATTTAGGGAACTGGAAGAGGATGAATCCAGTCTGATGCTATTTGGCGGTTGGTTGTTTCTGGTTTTAGATCTAGGACCGGAAGGAAGGTTAAGAGGTTAGTAAGGTTTACTCGCTTAATAAAGTTAAATACTTTACAGGATCTCATGGGTTCGATCTTTAGAGTTACTTGATTATGCTCTAGAGTGACTTTTGTGAGTATAACAGGGAATTTACTTGCTCTATGCTGCGACACATATTGTTGCATTATCCCTCCTTCTCAAACGAAGAGATCAACATTGGGATTGGGGATTGGGGAATTGCAAGTCGTATTCAAGAAGGAGCTCCCTCGCATTTTGGATATGAAAAACAAAGAAAAACTTGATGCTGAGAGGATGGGCCGTTGGTGGGCAGCTCCAAAGTTGTTCTATTTGTTTAGGCCAGAGGGTTCAAATACGAGTCTAGATGTGATGAAAGCGACCTACAAATATTCATTGAAATCCGACTCTTATTCGATTGGAAAGTTGGCCCAACGCATGAACATAGAGCATATGGTTGAATACAACAAGGACTTATTTAGAAATCATAAGTCATTAGAGGTACTTTGCCATGAAGTTGCGTGAACTAGCTGATCTTGATGTTAACAAAAGACCAACATGTGCGCAAGTGGTGGACCTCCTCATGGATAAACCATGGTTCATGAAACCACCCGAATTCGTCTTTCGGGACTCTGTCCTCTCATAGGATTTGATGTAATATTTTTTTAGTGAGAATAGTAATGTTGGCGACCTTTTGTGCCTCCCATTTTGGAAAAGCAATGCAAGTGTATAAACTATTTTTAATGTGAAGTGCATGTTTGCACCCAAAATATTGAGTATTGTACATACACATCACCTACTTGCATGCATTTGGATTTGAATATGAATTCTTTGCATGGTTCATTGTAGCTTGAGCATCAAATGAATGGGATTAATATGATTCATAAGTAAGATATAAATTAGCTATGGAGAACTCTAGTCCTTATTCAGTTGATATGCCCAAATTAGATTGAGATAATCCATTGACTATGTTTTCACCCAAAATATCCAAACACTACCATTTATACTTTGTAGTGCAAGTACTAATTTTCCCAAAAAAGGTTTAAAGACACCCTAAACCCTAGGATTTGGTAGTACGTAGACTTGACAAGATGGGTTTAAAATTTTAGGAATTAAATGTTAGGAATTTTCACCATAAAGATTGGAAACTATTATCCTTGGACTTGACCAAAGTCATTGTTCTGGCCATGCCAAAAAGAATGCACTTGGACTTCAAATCATGACATATGTTTTAATTTATTTTGAAAATGGTGTTGCTTCTTTAGACTCATTCATCAAGATGAATTAGCTACATAATTACGAAAATATAGATAATTTGGAATTGTACAACATGTAGGAAAAAATAGTAGGTACAAAGAAGTACATAATGACTTAAAAAAAAAGAATTCTAAAAAATGTACTTGTGGAATTGGAAAATGTCAAACCCAATGGTTATTTTGTTGAGATACAAAATGGACATCCCATGATTTAATTATTTTCTAAGAAGATAGAAAATTTAGAAAATCCATATTTGTCTATAAACTAAAAGTCCACATAACTTTGATTTTATGAATGAATATGGAATACTTGAGAGCCTTCTACAATAAATAGTGAAATTAGGTTGCCCACACTATATAAATATTTGATATCAAATTACACGAATGTAATACTTTTGAATTAGGCGTTGTTGTAATTGGAATTCATGAACCTTCATGTGTACAAATGGAAATATATGTAGAAATTTTTGTTCACTTTGATGGCTTCTAAAGTACCTTTTGGAGGTAAGTCAATCTAATTGTTAAGGCAACCTAATTTCACTATTCAGTGAAGATATATGCCGTCGCGGTTGGGGGTTTAGGACCCGTAGTCGCCCTAGACTCGTGGTTGCTTTAGACCCGCATGCGCCCCCAATCGGGGTTGCCCTCACCCGCGGTTGCCCTAGACTCGCATGTGCCCCCCATTTGGGGTTGCCTTCACCCGTGGTCACCCCAAACTTCTAGTTGCCATCACCTGCAGTTGCTGGCGGAGGTCCTAGACTCGCGGTCGCTTTTCTGACCCGTGGTTGCTTTCCTAACCCGCATGCGCCCCCCCCCCTGTGGACCCACATGCACCCCATCTAGAGCCGTTCTTGCCCTAAGGCGGCTGTAGGTATAAAATTAGACCCTAAACCTGTAGTCTCCCATCCTTCCCTTTTGTGCCTTGTCTTTTATCCACCTTGAAGTAGCTAATTGCATGCTCGAGAGGGGAGGTGGATGTTGTGAAGAGGATATTCTATTTCTCCTCATGTCACTTTCATCTATGTGTTCCATTGATCGTAAATAATGCCGAATTGTTTGAAACTTGATTGTGATTGTAAATGTTGATGTTGATGTATTTGTAAATGTGAATTAGCACGAGGTAATAAATTTAAGTTTGTATGGCAAGGTTTTAGGCTTGCTGTATTTGGCATAGTATTTGAGTACAATTGATCGTGTAGATCGAGCACTATGGAGAATGAGCCCCCACCATTGACACTTGCCACAATAAAACACTTTACACGACTAGAGATGAAGTTCATCTGTGACAAGGGTCGAAAACGGTGCGGTAAAATTCACAAAAAGCGTATGGCCATTTTGATCCAT
Source organism: Straminergon stramineum (assembly GCA_963920665.1). NCBI lineage: Eukaryota > Viridiplantae > Streptophyta > Bryopsida > Hypnales > Calliergonaceae > Straminergon > Straminergon stramineum. The sequence goes on from OY987273.1 coordinate 13,383,101, forward strand.
CCAAAGATTAAGGCATTTAAAGGTTGGAGAAATGAACCTGAGCCTTGGAGTTACAAAATAATTTGCAAATATGTGGATTGGTACCACATCACCAAGTTATTTCCCTTGTATCGGCACAAAGAACATCTGAAGCAAAACAAAGTAAATCTTGCATACTCTAAGGATGAGGGCTTCATACTTAGATGTTGTGAGGTGTGGAAGCACTTGTATTTGGAAGACTCAATTTACCGAAACAATAATTTCTGTTTCTTTCTTGTGAGAATGGTGTATGTTGAATATGTGTTGAAGAAGGAGGTGGATTGGTCAATATTGAAGGAGGTCCCTATGGTGATCATTCCAAAGACCGCAAAAATTTTACCACCAAATGAACATGTGGATGTAATGAAGATGTTATCCAAGGTGAAGCATAGGAAGTCATTTGTTCATGATGAAAGCGTGGTTTGGTTAGAGACTTCTAGCTCTGATCAACACACCCATGAATACGATGGGTATTCTTTCCACAACGATGACAAGGATGCTGCCATGCAAGAATCTAGGCAGGATTTGGATGTGGGAGTCCACTGAAGCGGACAATTGGCCCAAGAGCCCATTGTAGTACGAGACATGAATGATGAAGGCATGCATGATGAGGTGGCTAGGGAAGTGCACCTCGTTTCGCAAGAGGTTGACAAAAATGGTCGAGGAAGTATTTGGGAACATGAAAAGGTGATGTTGCTTGCCAAAATAGAAAGTGAAAAATTGACAGTGCATGCAAAGAGTGAGCAATTGAAAAATTTGAAGGAGTAGGAAGTGAATCCCACTTCTGTAGAGGTCTTGAAGCAATAGTTGAAGGCCGTAACGAATGTCATCAAAGAGATTGACGAGGTCTTCCATTCCTTCAAAAGAAATTGAGATTTTTATTTGAAGAAATGAGGAGTAGAAAGGTGCATAAAATGGACCATTATTTAATATGGGAATCAAAACTCAAAACCCTTGTCTGCAAACTTCAACAGGTAGACAATGAAAGGCAAAGCCTAGAACTTCAAATAATGGAGAAGAAAAAAGAATATTACAAAACCGTTGTCTAGCACGTTCCAAAAGTAGAGCTTTTAGCTTCTTCCTCGACATATGGTAGTGTTGCTGGAGGATTAGCAACGCTTGAGAAGTTGGTGAAGTTCCATGAGCAAAGATTACCATTGATGGTATTGGAGTTGAAAGCTTTGAGGGCGGAAAGTCGTTTTTATTGGGATTGGTATAAGTGGAATAGAGCTAGCATAGGGAAGTCTGATGCAGAATTATAGCAAATGGGTCCGGAGCCCATTTTGAAGGACTACCTCGACACAGAATAAAATACCTAGGAATACAATGAGTATAAATACTTTCACCACGATTATTTTGTATGTTGCCTATCGTGGTTTTATAAAGAAATGCAATGTTTTGAGATAAAATAATGTATATGGTGTCTTGAAGCAATGTGTATATTAGAATAGTTAAATTGGTGGGGGCACACTAGTGGCGTGCATGGAAGGGAGAAAATGCCACACCATTTTTGGATCTTACAACTTTTTTATATGGATGCATATGTCTTTCTCATGTTTTGGTAAAAGGTGATGGTATGATGAATGGAATGGGATTCTCACACATAATTACAATTGAATAGGAACATGGGATTGATGGGAAGTTCTTGGTTCTTGACTATAAAAGTCGACATAGTATTTTGTGAGAATGTCCTTGTGAAATCTACAATACAACTTGTATTTATGATTTTCATATGAATAGTGGAGAACTAAGAACCTATTGCTCCCACAATACCATATTAATCGAGGAAATTTCTTGGGCTTATTTGTCTGGGGTGATTTGCTTCATTGTTCCTCTTTGTATATAGGATATTCTAGAATTCTAGCTTTAGTGTAATTTGAAGAAAATTACAATGGATATTGAAGAATTAGGTAGGTTTTATATGTAAGTTGGCCTACTCATATTTTTTATGAATTAAAAATTTTGACCCCCAAGGACAGGGTGAACCATTTGAAGGTATGGTAATGTGAAGTCAACAAGTCAACATCCACGAAAAGGGATATGTTGTATTTGAACGCCTTTTATTCCTTCTTTGGCCAAGTATCTTGAAAGCTTAGAAGAAAAGCTTCCTATAATTAGAACCTTATGATTTTAAAGAAAAGGAAAGGAAATATTCAATTGGACAATGATGCTCCACTCTAGTGAGTAGTGACCTAGTTTTCTTCTCAATGCAAGTGAAAATGTGAAATTAATTTGGAAGAGGAGGAGGATCCGGAAGAGGACGAGCAACCCTTGGAGCGGAGGCACTAGAAGTTGATGGATCCGACATCTCGGGGAAAGCTTCCAACTCAGAAGAAGATATCCGAGGAGGAGGAGGGAAGTATATCCGGGTTCTTCAAGACCGGGTTCAATTGGGTACTCCAAGCACAAGAGTACCACGAGAACCTGGCGAATCTACTCAGGAGGATTAGTCGGGAGTTGAAGGCGGATCTGGAAGACATCCTCGACGCGTTGAAGAAACTTCTGAATCTGGAAGTCCTAAAGCAGAAGGAGAAGCAAATCGTAGCCCTAGAGAAGGAGAAAGCGGATCTTCAGGCAAGACTGAGCTGGGCGCAAGGGGAGATGGCTACAGTGAAACAAAGGGAGAAGGAAGCCCTACAATTGCTGAAGAACTTATCCGGGTTAGTAGACAAGCCAGCGGACATGGTGATGAAGGTGGCTCTAACCTAGAGCCGGTTGACCGACAAAGGGCACATCACCGGATCCAAGGTGATCCGGATACTTGTGGACTCCTCCTCACGGATGGAGCTCACACTGAAGGAAATGAGGTAGCTGCTTGGGCGAATCGACCCTGATCGGGTAATGGACTTCTCCAACTTTCTGGAGATCCATTTCAACACGGAGACTCCCGTCAAGCTCACCGCTTCAATGCCACTACCTTCAAAACTAGAAGCCCCGTGGGAGACTCTCCGGTACTCGACGGAACCCTTCTCCAAGTAGCTGGAGAAGACAATTCGGGGGAGCCTGAAGTCAGCGCCCGAGCCAAGCAGGCAACCGGATACTACACGGGAGTTGGCACCTCTAGAGATTACGGTTTCTCCACCCATCCCAGTGTTCAATCTTCTAGAGAAAGAGCCACTTCCGACACCTCACAACCAAGCTCGTGGCGAACTGATAGAGCGGATTGGGGGGTTGTTGAATCCGGCCGGGTCTAATCCGGAGGAATTCGAACATATGCTGGAGGAGCAGCAAACAAGAAAGGAGATTGAACCCATCGTGTTGGATGAGACGTCTCCAGGCGAGGAGAATGAGCAGGAGATAACTCAGATTGAGAAATCTGAGGAGGAAGAATACCGGACCGGATTAGAGGACGAGGACGAGGGAGAAGCAAACTACTCCCCTCCGGAAATCCAGAAGATACAGACCTGGGCGGTGCTACGGATGACCCCCATCAAGGCAACCTCGAAGGCAACTCTGAGGTCATCCACGCGAGCACCAACGAGTCAAGGCAGGAGCAACCAGAAGAAAGCGCGGAAGGGAAAGTAGATAGGATCTTTTCTTAGGCAGATAGGATTTTAATTTTGAACCGGATCCGGATTTCCAGGTGTGGGACCGGGTTTTGGATTTGTAGGATCTTACTTTTCCGGATTTTTCGAGGAGTTTGTGAGTAGTCACCTCGATTTCTGGGTGGCCTTTTTGCTTTTTTTTGGCTTTGGGTGTTTTTGAAGTTTTAAAGTGTGAGGCAGGTGGTTTGCCTCTCATTCCATCCTAGCGTTATAGTTTGTATTTTGTCATCCTTATTTTAATCAAAGCCACCAAGTGGACCCTCAAGGATTGATCTGTCGTATATCCAGCTTTCTTGTGTTTCCTTGTGAGTGTGTGAAGTGTAATTGAGGAGGAGGAAAGGAGGAATCCGGATCTAAGGGGACTTGGGTCTGAGTGTTGAGGGACGTTTGTGTCGTAGCTTAGACATGTGATTGTGGTCTTGAGCACGTGTCTTTAAACTCCTGGAACGGGAATCCGATTAGGAGTGGTGTGGGTGTAGATCCGGAATACCAGGGAGGGTTCCGTGTAGACATAAGCAACCACCAGTGGAAGAAACCCCATATCACTTACTGGAAGGTCAGCCAAACCCTAGGATCAGTTTAGCGAACGACTTACAATCCCTATCTTAGTTCCAGTCTCTGTTGGTTTGTCGTTGTAGTGGAAAAGTCTAGAGGCGGCTCTATATGACCTGCTTTCCGGATTGGCCATCCGGATAGTTGTGAGAGTGTTTCCAAGCTGATCTAATACAACACTTGGTCTAAATGTGTTGTGGGTAGTTTAGAGGGAGAAGAGAGTGTGAGGAATACAAGTGGTGAGTCCCTACCCCTCTATACAATCAAAGGTGGACCTTGTGAGGGTAAAACAGAGGTACCAAAAACTAGTGTTTGAGAGTGAAGTGACGGATCCGGAATCCGGAAAGAGAGTGAATCCGGATTGGATTCCAGAAAGAGAGAGCTTAAGTTGATAGGACGGATAACCTAGGCTTGCAACAACATACTAGAATCCCCTGGGACGATATTTCGGTTTAGTTTACACATTTGGGTGTTGTAAATAGTATTTACCGCACGCTACGCGTACGACAATGATTGTTTCAATATTTTCATTTGATAGAAGTTTAAAGTTAGAAAAAATATATATATACGTGCATTCTATGAAATTGTCAAAAGAAGATATTACAAACCATTGTATCATTTAATTCATTAATTGAAAAATTGAATTGAAGTGAGAAGTTCAAAAAGGAATATCCCATTTGGGTTGCTTTACTTCCTACCACCCCTCTTGCATAAAGAACTTGTCTTCATTTTTAGGCAATCATCAAGGTAAGTGACATTTTAAATTCAATCGTTAAAATATATTTGGTTATCTTGACTACATAATTGAATTATTTCATATTTAATCATAAAGTGCATGATTCTTAAGAAAATTAATTAATTATTTATCACCATTGGCCACATGGGTATGGTATGTGTTGACGTAGCAAGTCTATAGACATGGCATTGCTTTGCTAATTGGTTCTAACTATGCGACATCCTACGTGGCAAATTTATGAATAAAAACAATTTGATCATATCAAGAAATAAAATCAACATATATGAGTTCATTATTGCCTAAACCAAGATGACCTAATCAACTATCCAAAACGATATATATGAGCTGATTATAATGTTGGTTTGCACACTATTTTTTCTCATAGTTGAATTAAGGTAAAGAAATGCACTCAGAAGATGTCTCCTTCAATGGTAAAATTCTGAAGAGTACTTCTGTTGAATCAAACAATTCACTTTACATAAATTGCAATACCTTAAAAACTTATATACAAAACACATTTCCACATTAGAAATCTGAATGTGTTCAAAACCCTAAATCCTAACCCTAAACACTAAACCACGAAACCTAAACTCTAAGACATATATAAATCATAAATCCTGCAATCCTGTACTACACACCCACATGACCTTAAACTATTAAAAGAAGTTTTTTTAGAAATTTGAGCTCTAGACAAAGTATAAGTGAAGAAGAATTTTTTTTAAATCCCTGAAAATTGATAGCCACGTCAACAAAAAGTAAGGCAAAGGCAAGAATAGCATATAACTATTTTTGTAAGAAATTTATTGGGTTGAAATTAGTGGAACCATCTTTGGGTTGGTATGAGTGGATTGTTTTTCGGGTTCACATAAGCAGAGCCTTTCCTAGATTTATAATAGGAGAACCTTTTCTAGGCTGGTGTTGTTCTTCAACCGCATCTTTATGTCGCAATGTTGACGGAAAACGACACATAAAGCCGCATTGAAGTGCTACTAGAGAAAGTGGACCATGAACATAGGTTACTGTTGTAGATTTCAAGGACATTTGAATTTCCGAATTTCTGCACCAATTCTTTCCCACCCCTTTCTTGTCGGAAGCTCTATGTTCTCTCCCCGGCACCTTGACATCTTAGGTCTATTTTTCTTGTATAGCCACAATGCTAGTTTGTTCTCATTATCTTATTCATCTTTTGCAACCCGCATACAACTTCAACATTTTATATTCTTGAAATCCAATCCCTCTTTGTTTGTCATAGACTTCTTCTGGGCAGTGGAGACTTTCAAAAGAGGAGCAAGTATATTGATCGCACTTGCTAGTAAGTATTATTTTGCTTTGACTTCTGATTTGCGCAGTCGGCTCTACTTGCCGTAATTGCTGTCTATTATGTTGCAATCATTTTAGGTTTGTGGTTTCATCTACAAATGAGAGAAATGTAGAAACTTGATCATTTGTTTAAGTAAATGGGACTTTTTTATTTGCATATTTGGGATGGTGAAGTTCATGTCATCTGATATTTTCGCCAAAAATTACGGAATAGAACACATAAGAATGATATACAATATATTGTCGAGTTGATGATACCCATTGAACTTAGAATGTGCTTAGAGTATTGACTCGAGGATAAGTTACAATGATAGAAGTTGAGGAATGACGTCCATTATATCCTCGATTCAAAGATAACCTTTTTGTCTCACAATATGCTTTACATAAAATCGAATTGAAGTCTCTCTTCATAGGGTCTTACTTTTCTAAGAATTGAAAATATATCTCAGAGTAAATGATAAATAGGTTATTTAGAATGTATAGGACTTATCATCGACTCGAGGATAAGTCAAAATTTATATGTTCATGAATTATATTTAATCTATCCTTGAATACACGAGAAACCCTTGTACGACATAATGAAGTTATATTAGAATTGAATATGAACTTGGAAGATGCCACATTTAACTACTTCTGGACTTTAACAAGAATTCTAGACTTTGTGAAGGTATTGTCCATTGAGAGATTTCAGGATAATATGTGGAATGAGGTCGCAATGCCTTTGAAAGGAGACTTATATCCCTTTGAGATACTAAATCAACTAGAGATTTTTCGATTCAGGGGAATTACACCCCTTTGGAATTCTGAGTGTTGGTACAATTCGATGAATATGGGATGATGTCAACTCCCATATTTACTGTGAGTAATGCATTAGGATTTAGGATTGGATTTGTATGCGACATTAGGGATTGGGAGATCTCATGAGGTATTTCTTGAAGTATACATAACCCAAAAGAAAAGATGCAAGTACGAACAATAGTAAGGCTGAAGTAATTACAATTAGATACAGAAGGTACATTCACTACTTTATAATCATTTGGATGCAACAAATTGGTGCCATTCAAATTGAGTGAAGGCTTTATGTTACCTACTCCAACTAGTTGACTTCAACTATTTTGGGGGTGGGGGCTTAAGACCAATCAAACTGTTGTCCTACAACGTGCAAATGTTGCTACTCTATAGGATCTACATCATCCCTTACATGCAATGCCGATTGAAGTAAGTGTGGATGGTCCCAATTGAGTGGATCTATAGCAAGCATTACAACAGTGTCATTTAAGAGAACTTTACGCAACCAAGGATTACTTAAAAGAATCTTCAATATTCTACGACAATGGGGAAATGATTGGTTCTTCTCTGGATTGTTAGATTTGGCAATAAAAATAAATTGTGAAAGAATTTCCAACGGTAGAATACAGCGAAGAAGTACTACCAATGTTGAAGGTTGTAGTGACGACCACAAGCCACAATGAGTTTCTTCAACAAAATGTCAGAGAAGACCATAGAAACTAGGCTGAATTTTAATAATTTGTAGGAGATCCGCAACACCGCCTTCAACGCAAAGATCCCTTGTCAATACTAGGAGCAACGCCTTTTAAAAAGACCAAATATACCTCAGCATACATAAATGTATAGCCACAACTTATGTGGATGTCCAATCATTGTGAGATATCTTGATCAATATGCATTCCAATAGAACCACTTCCCCCAACTACATAATCAATATGAAAAAAAAATAGCAAGTCAAAATCTGGTTTGCAGCACATTGCAACAAAATTAACAATACGGATACAGAGTGACTACAAACCCAAAGTACAACAATAATAAGGGATCCAGATATAATTCTTGAGTCAAATACAAAATGCGGTTTTAGGGTAAAATCGTTATGCATTGGATTGTAACAATACAAAAGTAGAGTACATAGTCCATCAATAGTATCCATTTGACGTAGAAGGAAAGGATTGTGAGATCTCTTGATCAAGCCACAAAGAGAGGACGCATTGCTCCATTTCAAATCCACACTTAAGAAAATCAAAATTGGAGAAAAATGTACAACCACTTCTACAAGCACAATTACAACTTCATAGCTGTCTCCAAGTACATAAACAATATAAAGGGAAAAAAGAAAATTATCCATGTCCACAGAAGAAAATTCAACCACATGCAATATTGAACATTTGCATTGTGCTTCAGTAAATTTTGTGGACATCAATATGGAAGTGTTGTGCGATCTCTTGATGAAGCTTATCGCAAAGGATTCTAACCCCAAAAGTGTTGAACTCTAATGAAGCCTTCAAGAAAATTCCATTCTCCATAGTAATATGCATTTAAATTTGAAAACCAAATTCAAACTTACGCTCAGAATCACAAGTACAAAAACAAATGTAAGGATCTTGCATTAGCAATACATTAACAAAAATTGAAGACAATGCTACTTGACAATAGAATTTCAAGTGCCAATAGGTTTCATCCATTTCAAATGCTTTGTACAATCCATCATGAGATCTCCCAATCGGAATCGACTTCCAGGGTATACCAAGGTTGATATTATTCCTTGAAATTCATCATTCCTATTTTTAGACGCATTTTGCACATACATTTTCTATAACATTTATAATGTCATCGTTCTTGGCAAATACAAACTCAAATTTAAATGACTTATACCAAAAGAGAATTCATGGTATTTAGAAAATTCATTTATAGTAAGTTCTATAAGTTCAAGAGTTTTCAAGTGTAAGAAGTCATATATTGTCGCGGCCTTAGTAACACCTTACAACTCCAACCAGACTTCAAGAGCCCTTTATAGCTTTTAGGACTTACCACACTCCAATACCAGTATCACTTAAGCTCAATTAACTAGCTTTGCACATGCCATGCACTCATAGCATTAGTTCAAATTTCCAACTCACATTGCTAAGTCCTAGTACTTAGGACTTCTAGCACACACCCCACTCATGGCACTTGGCATGGCACTTGGTGACATGGGGCGGAACTTCCATCTTCTTGTGCTAGGATTCATGGTGGCACTACTTACCACGGTCCTAATCGCCTTTGGTTGTCACCCCACTTCATACTAGGCCCGTTGTGCATTTGCTACTCTCACACCAACACTAATTGGGACTCACAACTCGGGACACATCACCAAAGGCCTAGCAAGGAGTAGGACTCCAACTAGCCGGTACTCGGGGACACACACACAAGAGTTCCAAGGAGCCTTCAAGCCGGTGGTGAAGTTACATCACCACCCATGAGTCATCCGGACTCACCAAGGCTCCAAGAGGGAGTGAGGAGTGAGACCAACCCCTCCTATAGTACTCTTTGTAGTCTTCAGTAGCCCCCCCTCCCCTTGTGGGTCAAAGGGACTTCCCAAACCCCCTTGGGTTTTGGAAGACCACCCGTTTCCAACCGAAATCTCCAAGTTCCCACTCCGTTTGGACTCCCGAACTTCCAAACGGTGTAACTTTGTTGTCAAGGCTTCAAATCTCACATGCTAGCCCATTTTGGATATCTAAGAAAAGAGTAGATGTCGATGGACTGCTCACTTGTCCCATTTGGACAAGTTCTTACAAAGTTATGGCCCTCAAAAGATTCGGGTTCACTAGGAGTGGCGTCACGCCTTCACCATGGCCCTTCTCTTGGCCATAACTTTTGGCTCATATCTTAGAACCTTGTAATTCTTGGCATTCTAGGTTCCTTGTCTTTCTAGCTTTCCAATGATATACTACATGCTATGCTTTGTTGAGTTATTCCTTAAGAACCCCTTACACCTAGCCTTTGAGTGTTTCGGCGCCATTGGGACACCCCTGACTTTGAACGGCCATAACTTCTAGCCTACTAGTCCAAATCACACGTTCTTTGGACGGTTAGAAGCATATTCTCAAGAAATTTCCAAGAATGCATGACATGCCACTACGCCCTTCATAACCAAGGCGATATTGCACCCTATTTGCTCGGAAGTCTCTCATTTCTCCCTTCTTAGTCTATTGCAAGGTTTGGGAAGTCCCCCCCAAGGTCCCCCTTACTCACTAAGGCACTTCGGGCACCCCAAGGAGATAGGGGTGTGACATATGTACGCAAGAAGGTGATCGTCAGATGTGGAGATAAAGCTGCATGTGGAAGAAAAGCTAACCCTAAATTACTACCCTCAAAATGTCACAACTTGGTTGGATCAATGGGACCTCTAGTCTCTGATCATGGTAGAGGGGATTTCTTTTGACATATGTAGGGATGGCTTCCTATGACTTGAAAAGACCGGATAGATAAGGCACAAGTGTCCCCTCCGAGTACATGTCTCTCCTATTGTTAGAGCATGAGCGAGGGAAAATGACATTATGACAATCGTTCGTGAGGTTCTTAAGTGGATCATCATCAATGAGGAGAAGATTCTTATTTGTCTTTAATTCCAGCAAATTGACGAAATATTTCAAATCCTTGAGGAAGAAAGGGCTATTAGGACAATTTGGGTCTTTGTAGGGCAAGTATTTGCAATCATGTTGCATAAGAACAAGCAAGTCCTTTGCTTTGAAAGACGTTGAGAACAACGGTTGGTCCAATATAGACGTGACATTCCTCTCTATCATACTACTCTAGAAAGCAACTCTTGCATTCTTGTGCAACTAATCTAGGAACTAGACAACTCCAAGTCGTAGTACTACGACACATCTATTATAGTCGTCAAATGACCTTTGAACAAGGAGTCCATTTAGGTCAAGGATAACAAAATACCATTGCTTCTCTACCTTTTTCATCAACATTGTAAACTAATTAGGAAGCACTCAACAATATGCACAAGACCGAAAATGCAGTGAATTAGAGGCCAGATCACTATCCATAATCCTATATAACCAACAACAACAAAAGATGCATATTACGTGATGGAGCTAGGACATTTGATTGTGTGGACCCTTTTCCCCTCTTGTCGCCACTCAATGGCCTAGTCCCCCAAGCCTTGTTACTCATTGGATTAGGGGGATCTTCACTTTCAAGTCCTACATGTGGCCCAGTCAAAGATGGGTTTGTAAATGAAATGGTGTGCTTGCCTTATGGCTTCCAAATTTTGTTTCTCCTTAGTAAAGAGGAGATATCTTCCTTCAAATTGATTTACAATCAATAATTGAGCAATATCTTTAAGCCTATCTACAAGACACAACTTCATTATTTCTTCTGCGACATCATAGGGTTCTGCCTCTAACACTTCTTCATTATTACCCTCACCATTTCCAAGAGACACTTCTGTTGCAACCTATAGTGGTAAACTAGAGGCGATTGAGGTGATGTCCACATACCTCAACCCCTTCATTCTAGTGGGACTAAGGGGCACAAGTCAACGAGGGTGTCTTCTTGTACATCAATTGTTATGCCCATTAGTAGAGGCTCCTACACTCAAACCATCAAGTGATCTCCTAATACAGCTTTCCACCCCTCCTTACCGTGGTTGTCAATCGTCAGACTTGATACTTGAATGCCTTGCCTTGTAGATTCCATCAACATTGGGACAATCGGGGGATCTCTCGATGTCATAATGTCCATGACCATTCTTTGGTGATCCTCATCTGGATAGGAACATCTTATAGTAACATCTTCTATAGAACCCTCCAATGACTCATAGATTACTGTGGGATCCTCCGATGCAAGGCGGCCAACAATATTATCCAAGTGATCTATTCCTCTAATAGCATCAAGAATAACTTCCTCTTGGTTGACCAATACCTCCTTCATTGTCATTGTATCCCCCAATTGCTGTCCATCCAAGTCCATCCAAGTCCACTTTCTGATGAGTGATCCTAGCCACATAGTTAGGAATCTCTTCCATCGTGTCGAAATCTTACATCATCATGTGATCCCCCGATCTTGGTCCATAGTCGTCCGCCTCTGCATTAGAAATCCTAGTCGTAAGGTCAGGAATCTCTTCCATCATCCCGAACTCTTGGATCATTGTGTAATCCCGCGATGACAAACGGCCAGTCCTCCCCTTTGTCTAATTCAACCTTTGGCCACATATTAGCATATCCTACAACTTCTTAAGAAATCCCGAAGAGTAAGGTGTGTCTAGGTCCTCCGAAGGTAAGGGTCTCATGGCACAAGACATAAGTATGTCTGCTACGTGTGCAGCATTGGGATTTACAAGCTTCGGTGACTTTAGCATAGGGTGTTGGTGCTCCACTATTGTGCTATTCTTCGTAATCTTAGATTCCCCCCTACATGCCTTCTTCATATTGCTGCATCTAATTTCTTCCGTTTCTTCGCCGAATTCTTGTTCAACTTTGCACGAACTTTCCTATGGTCTACAAGTGGAATCACAAGGTCCTCCTCTGACTTGTAGGATACATCAAGAAACTATGGGGGCGACGTAAACGATTCCAACAATCTTCATGGTTGTTGTGGTCGTTGTGGCAATTCCATCTATCCAAATTGAACTACAACCTCTCCATCGTCAGCCACAACACCCTTTCCTTTTATGTTCTTCAGTTGCTTCCATTTCTCAATAGGACTCAAACGGTCCTCCTGCGTGGGATGAACAATCTTAATACATCAAGATAAAGTCTCCCATATGTGAATTGCAAGTTACGAATGTAGGCCGCCCAACATCCGGAGATCTCACGATGATTTAGTAATTAATGGACACTAACCTTCATGTGCACAACCAACCTTACTAGAGTCCCTTACTTGAGTTCGGTGGTGTCTTGATTTGTTGGATCCTCATCATCACTCCCTTTACGATTGTCAGACTCGGTTTTGGTGTCTTCATCATAAGTGCGTATCAGTTGTGCATGTTTGTCGTTCCAAATATGTTTTGCGAAGAACTCACTTGTTGTCATCACTTCCACAAAATCCACAACTTCCAACACCTTATCCCCTTCCTAATGTTGAAATACAACAATTGGTGGTTAACATGCAACAAAACCTTGGGAAATAGAATTCTGATTCTATTACAATTGAAGGAAGAAATTTTTGTTCTTATGCATACCAGTCCCAGGAATGTGAACTTGGGGTGTCCAGTGACATTGACAAGGAAGTAGTCATTCCAAGCTAGTCCTTCAAAAATCGTCAATGCAGTGTTGATCTTTAGATACGGCACATGCAGTCACCGCCAATAAGGGTGGTCGTCCTTCATATTCTCCGCCTTGTACACTTGGTTAAGGCCTTTCAATCTAGGGAAGAAGCTTTGAAAGCAAGCCCATTTACTATGGCCAAAAGCGAATACTATAAACATATTGAACCCGTCTCTAGCTGCCAACAAAGAGAAAGCATCCTTGGGCCCATCCATGTAGTTTACAACATGCCAATCCCACAACTTCAATTTCAACTCCATCTTTCATTTCTCCAAGTGAGCCACAATTATGTGGAAACCCTTGGCATTTGTCAAGAGAATGGCAATAGACCGCGCTAAGATAGAATTGTCTTTGGAGTCATAAACCTCTAAAGTGTCGAACAGTCTTCTCAACTTCCACTCTTCTAGGATCTTTACGTGAGATCCTTTGGATGTTGCTTCAAACAGAAACCAAATATATAAGTGCAGCTTTTTTTTTCCCCACCATTCTTTAAAGTCCTCAGCCGCAAGAGTGTTGCTGATCTGCCAACTACTTTTGTCCATTGTTTTACAAAGATAATGCTCTGTAAAGCCTAACTCATGCTCCTTCATCCCTTCATCCTCCACTGAAACCTTGCAAAATGACTCCCACATGTTAATGACCGATTGCGGAGGGTCTTTTGGGTTGAATGTCTTGTTCAGGGGCCTTGTCGGCCCCTCCAACCACTTCTTGCCAATAGGATTTTCCATGGCCTTGTTCACCCATAGCTCTAGGTCCTCAAGACCGATTTTCTTCTCACTTGCAAACTCCTTCCATACAGCTTTTGAGTATGGTATGTAATCTATCTTCCTCATTGGTAGCAAACAACTCTTGTAGTGAGACAATAACTCGTTCTTCATTGCCCTTATTTGCCTCAATTTTGCACTACCAATAGCGAAAGAGATAAATTGTCTGCCACCCTTCTAGGCATTGAACTTTTGGCTCTTCATGTAGATGACTTGGGCCTCCACTAGATCTACAAGATAGTTTATGTCCTCCGATCGAAGTCCATAAAGCGGCTTGAAGTCGTATTGCATTTGAGGCCTATGGATAGTCATGCCAGTTACTTCGACCAAGCCCACTTTGTCAAGAAGTACTCCTTTCATATATTTCTCTTTTGTATTGATCTACCTCTGAACATTAGTGTCGCCCTCCATGAAAAGTAGGGGAATCCTCAATTCCGCCATTTTGTGAGCCTTCATTCCCGCAAAAATTGTTATCAAGGACAGATGAAATGCCTATTCAACAAAGGAGTGCTAGTCAATATGAAAAACATATCCATAAATCACTAGAAAGAACACATCCATATATGTCCAATTGTGAGATCTCATGATGGTTATAAATAAGAATAAAAAAATATTGTCCATACATTCCACAATGGCTATAAGACCATCGGGAAATCTCAAGATCACCTCTTTAAAATATAGAAGGAACTAGCTATATAACATGTCCATTAAGGAATTACACCAAACACTAATTCACATCAATATGTAGAGTAGCATCAAGAGATCTCACAATCAGAATTGAACAATAAATCAATTGGCACAAAAAAAATTAAATGGAGAGAGTATATGATGATTCTATTCTATACAGACATTATCAAAAGCACAACAGGAATTTCAATCCTGCACATAAAATATCAATATAATCGTGTAATCCCATGATGGATAACATGTATAAGACCAGAATTAGTTGGTCTAGGAACCACAAGGCTAGGAAACATAATAAAAGTTGACTATTTTTCATTTTCAAAGGACTACAAAAAGGTCGGGGGATATCATGACCGTCGTGTTTTGATGGATGCATAACTGGTCGTAAAAGACAAACTTCATGAGATCCCATGATAATCACATTTACATATATTTAGTGTCCATCAAGAAGTAAAGTACCATCAAGAGATCTCATGATGGACACTTTGCATTATTCCATGATAAGCTTCAAGCATAGGAGATGTAGGTATAAATTCCAATCTTACATTGAATTCTAGAAAGTGTGCCCTTCCCATAATGGCTAGCTATGGACTCCCCATACTTTGCCATTTGATTCTGGCATTGATAAGCTGCTTAGTGAAGTTTTGCTCCTACTCACTAGCTACATTTTGGTTTAGTGCCCATGAGAAGTGTAGTAAAATACCATGGTTTTCCTTCTTTGTCCTAACATGTATAATATTGAAGGTTGAAGTAGACGCTTTGTTCACCTCAGCAATCTCTCCACCCGCCACCAAGTCCTTAAAGGCTCGGACAGTATGTTGCCCCCCAATGATGAAATAATGCGTTTTCGGGTTTTTCAAATATTTCTTTCTTGGGTGGATCTTTCTCGTAGAACAACACTATGCTACTTGGGCCATAGGGTCCAACTTTCAAAGGAAGAACTGTTATGACTCGGTTCTCTGACTCATACAAAAGGGGTCATGTTGGAAGACGGAAACTTGGAACAAGTAGAGTTAGTATAAAATAGAAGTAAGATAGAGATACATTTTCAATTTTTTTGGTTAAGCACATAAAATTAGAATTTGCCTAGCTTAAATATTATACTTAGGCTCAAGAGACAAACCAAGTATTCCGTAACCAAATCCAAGATGGATCCGAAATCTAGAAATCTGAATAGGGACAACCTATATCCTAGAGTTTCAGTCTAGAAATCTAGGGAACCGTTACGGAAAATGGTCTTCTACTACGAACGATCGGTAGAATGATAGGTACTTAAACCCCTTCACCTCCATTTCTCCTTCCTCTTTCTTCCACACATGTGTGCGCTCATATAGTTGAGTGAAAGCCTAGTGAGTTAGCAATCATTTCAAAAAGAGGGAAGTGAAGACAGTGTTGTCTACACCAGGCATTACTTAGTTATGAGTTTTGATGGTAGAGGGAAGTATCCGGAAGCCTATAGTCATTGCACAGATGGCTTGTCCCACCATCCCTACTAAGTAGATCATCCGGAAGTAGTTAGAAGACAACCTGATGTGCATAGGGTGTGTCAGATTACTACGTAGGCCATGGACCTTCAAGAATGAGGGGTTGATTCAGGAGCTCATCGTAGGAGCTCTGAATTAGTACAAGTTGATAGTGAGGGGTCGACTCGTAATTTGGACGGATGAGGTTTGGGTGGACATCTACGGATTCCAGAAGAACGGATTCAGATTAGCCTCCCGCGCGGATAAGTTCATGGCCAAAAAGTTTAAGAGTCCAATCCATGTGAAGGAGGGGTATACTATCAGTGACTACAAGGACAAGAGGTAGAGACAAGTGTTAGAATTTCGAATTCCGATCGTATATCCAAAAAAGCCTACTCGGATTACAGTAATGGTGGCCAATACCATCTTTGGGGCAATGGAAGGTAGGTTGGTACATTGGGGGAAGGTGATCGCAAATGTAGTATCCAAGCTAGTTGACCATGTAGGAAAAACCAAGATCAACCCCATCAGTCCCTACCTATTCCATCTCTATCACCAAGTGGAACTTTTGAGTAGTGCAAAGATGATAGAGTACAACACCGGATCCACTATCTTGTAGTATGGCCTCACGGAAGAAGTCAAAGCAAAGTAGCCAAAATTTGAAGAAGACGAACTGGAAGAAGAGGAGCAGTTGGTGGATTGCTAGGAAAAGAGGAAGTCCACCGATCCAACTTCACAAAGAAAACTACCAGTATCGGAGAAGTAGATGAAAAATGTTTCAGCATTCTATAAGATTGAAATTGATTAGGTATTGGAGGCATAGGAGTACCACAACAACTTGGTGGAGCTCTTGATCAAAATTGGCAAGGAGCTTAATGTCGAGCTAGATAATGTCCTAGACAAAGTGAAGCAATTGTCGAATCTAGGTGAGCGGAGACAAAAGGAGGAGTAGATCTGGAATCTAGAGAAGGAATGGGATGACCTCCAATCCCGGGTGAGTTGGATGGATGGAGAACTTGCTACATCGAAGTAGAGAGAGAGGGAGGCTCTATAGCTCGTCAAGAACTTGTCCAACTTCATGGCGAGACCAACAGAAGTCTTCAACAAAGTTGCCCTCTTCTAGAACTGGTTAATCACAGAGGGGGCATCTAATCGAATCAAAAATAGTGACAATCCTTATGGATTTTACAACCCAGATGGAATCTATATTGAAGGAGATGCGACAACTATTGGGGCGCAGTGATCCAAATTGAGTCATGGATTTCATGCAGTTTCTAGAACTTCCTTTCGTTACAGGAACTCTGATTAAGCAGACTCTAGTAATTCCACCACAGCCATGATCAGAAGGGCTAAGGGATATTCTTCGCTAATCTACGGAAACCTTCTCGAGTTAGGTACAAAAGGCCATAAGGGGGAGCAGAAAGGCAATGCCCAAGCCGACGAGGTAGCCGAGCGTATCAAGAGATATGGTACCACTAGAAGTTTTCACCTCGCCAACTACCCCAACCATCCGGCTCACTATGAAGGACGCTTTCCAAACACCCGAATTACCGGTCCAGAGTGATTAGAGTGACCGAATGGGAGGCATGACGAATCCGGCCCGGACCCATGTGGAAAGCTTGGAACATATGTAGTAGCCCCAACCTAAAAAGGAGAAAACAACCATAGTGTTGGATGAGACGTCCCCAATAGAAGAGGAGGAGGTCGTACTCATCGGGAAGTCTGATGAAGAGGAGTACTACACCGGAACGGAAATAGATGAGGAAGAAGAGGGAGAAGAAGAGGAAGATTCGCCTCTAGTGACATAGAGATCCAAACTCAGGCAGCTCTGAAGACGACTCCAACTGCGGCACCTGTCCAAGCCCCAACAACTCAAGGCAGCTACAACTTGAAGAAGGCGAAGAAGGTGAAGTAGTTAGGTTTTAGTTAGTTAGGATTTGAATTTTAGATTTGAACTAGATTCCCAAGTTTGGGCCGGGGTTTCAGATTTCTAGGATCTAATTGCACTTTCCAAGGTTCTCGGGAAGTATATGGTTGGTCACTTGGATTCTCGAGTGGCTTTTTGCCTTTTTGTTTTGGGTTTTTAAGGGGTGGTCAAGTCTTCTGCCCTCTTATTCCATCCTAGTGCTTTCAAGTTGTTTATTTTGTTCTCTTTCTTTAATCTAAGCTACCAAGTAGATATTTAGGAATTGAACTTGTGAGAGTGTTGAAGTGTAAGAGGGAGAGCGGAAAGATGGAATCTAGATCTTGGGTGACTAGTTTTGATTCGGAGGGAATGTTTGTGATGTAGTTTAGGCTTGTGAATACAGTCTTGCACGTGGTGCCTTGAAAATACTAGAATGGAAATCTAGCAAGGAGTGTTGTGGATGTGAGTCTAGAATACTAAGGAGGGTTACGTGTGAAGATAAGCAACTGCCAACAAAAATATCCCCACTCTTTGAAAGGTCTGCCAACCCAAGGATGAGTCTAGTGAACAACTAACAATCCTCCATCGGTTCTGGTTGTTGTTGGTCTGTCGTTGTAGTGGAAAAGATTAGAGGCAACTCCAAGTGACCTACTTTCTGGATCAACCATCTGGAAAGTTGTGAGAGTGTTTCCTAGTCTAATCTATTACAACATTTGGTAAGGAGTGTTTTGTGTAGTTAGTGAGAGAAGAGAGTGTGAGGAAAAGGAGTGGTGAGTCCCTACTCCTCTATAAGATCAAAAGCAAACTCTCTGAGGGTAAAAGAGAGGAATAGAAAACCAATGTGTGAGAAGAAGATGGAATCGAATACCGGAAAAGAGCAAATCTAGATTGAATTTCGAAAAGATAGAGATCTAGAAGAGAGAAATTAAGTGGACGGATTGGTTAAGTCGATAATTCGGATAATCTTAATTTGTAGCAACATACTAGAATCCCCTAGGATGATATTTCGAGTCATTTTACGACGTTTTGGTGTTGTAAGGATACTTATGCTCCAACGTGCGTACGACAGAGCTATTTGTACCTTATTCATGATTCCATCAAGCTGTCTGGTTTGAATTCCCTTATATACGAGTAATGCTTCTAGAGCTTGGTGCAAATAGTCAAAATGCACGCGGATAAGCTCGCCTTTACGATCACAAATTGCTTTTTTGCCCTACTTGTATAAGCCACCGAAGGAATTTTCCTACAAGCTCTTCATTGCCTTCATCTGGTCCTTATTCATCTTCTTCACATCTACCTCCTCTAAAGCCACACACTTGTACAACATCAACAGTGTTTCTAATTTCTTCTTCTTTCTTGATGGGGGGGGCACGTAGCGGCATCATCATCATCACTTGGAGCTCTAACCAATGCCTTCCGCTTCTTGCTCTTTGTTTGGAGAGACTACGTGGGAGAAAGAACTTCTGATTCCTAGGTGGATACTTTTTTAATCCTCAAGTCCTCTGCTATGATTTCCCATTGTTTCTTCATTTTGGTAGGCTTTTAGTGAGGTCAAGACGGGTCTTTGCACATTAGATGTGATTGCTCAATCAATGACTTACATAGAGTGAGGCTCAACTTCTCGTAGTTGAGGATCAACCCATATGTTATATACTCTCCACAGGGTTGACACGACGTCCTGACGCAGCCCCCCGCGTCCAGATGTCCTGTGACATTCGCAAAATTGGGTTTTTACCCTGGGGTAATTTCTTTTACCTCAATCGCACCGTTGTCCGCGGTTTCTACAGCCCATCCGCCATCCCATCTGCAAATTCTAGAGCCCGTCCACCCACTCCGTCCGTCGAGCAGACAGGCGGACGCTCACTATGTAGTCGCAGCAACTTTCAATTGCAATTTTCGAATCTGTTTTTTAGAATTTTGGGGTGTGTAATATACCGTTGGAAAGGTCTTGGAAATACCTTTCCAATGGTATATCACACGCCCTCAAACACCAAAATCTCCAATCAGAAATGTCAAAAGAAGTTTGTTGCTTCACAAAGTGAGCGTCCGCCTTGCTGTTCGCCCTCTTCTTTGCTAGGCGGACGGGCGGACAACGAATGTGGACAAGCAGATGGTGAATGCAGACGGGCGGACGGCAGACGGGGAGGAAGGCAGGAGGGAGAGGCGGGCGCAAGGGGCTAAGGGTGATGTGTTTTCAATTTGGTGGAATTTGACCTAAGGTGGATTGCCGGACGGGTGGATAGGCGGACGGGCGGATGGGCAGGAAGGTAGGAGCAAGAGTTGGATGCAAGAGTGAAGTGTTTTCAATTTGGTGGAGGTCGACCCACGGCGGACAGGCGGACGGGGAGGAAGGTGGGAGCAAGAGTTGGGCGCGAGAGTGAAGTGTTTTCAATTTAGTGGAGGTCGGCCCACGGCGGATGGGCGGACAAGGGACAAGGTGAGAGGGAGAGGTGTTTTTAACTTTGTAGAGGTAGGCGGATGAGTGGACGAGTAGAGCATGCAATGCATGGTGAAAGAAGAAAGCTATAGAAATTATGTCTTTAATATATTAAATAGTGAGGCACTAAATCAATACAACTATGAAAAGTGTCACCAAATAGCCTCTTCTTTGGAAAATCATTTGATTTGTAAACAAAGAATTCAAATGGATGTGTAATTAAAAGGAATTTTGTTTTACATTGGTGGTTTTTTACAAGTTTGCCATATCAACAATACTTTTTGGCTAATAACAAAAGATATTCAAAGTCAAAATTGTAACAATTTAATTGGTTTCAATTTCTAATTGATTTCTATCTCTTTGAAGGAAAGTAATAAACTCTTAAAATCTCAAAGGCCCTACACTCTTATAGAGGACTCTTATGAAATATGATCTCAATGAAATGATTTATTTTTGAATTTTTATCCAAGATTCTTCATTTATTAGCTAGATTCTTCAATAGAAAATATTATAAAATTAAAATCGTTAGTGCCAAAATTTAAAGTGAAGAAAATGAAAAGCCCAAGAATCAAGTATAGCAAGACAAAAGAAAAGATTTTTTTTCTTTAAATACAAATATCATGCAATGTATGCACTTAATGTTATCAAGATGATAACATTACTCCCATACATTTTTATACTAATCTAGTACAAATTCCTATGGTTAGATATAAAGTTAATTTATAAAGTTTTTTGCTCTTTACAATAGAAATGGCAATTTTGAATGATATTCGATAGAAAAAAGGGGCTTACGACTTTGGGAGTTCAAGATTTAAAAAAATCTTAGGCCTACACAACTACATAAGCAATTAAATCAATATTGTAAATTTATAATCTACAAGATATGATATTATGAACCTTCTCGTAAAATCATTTGTGGAAAAGTCTTGAGATGAAATGGACTTGTAATCATTGGAGTATGACCTACTTATCTCAATTGTTGTATTTGAATTTTGAAAGCTCATCATATTTGAAGGTCAATCACATTTTACACTACCTAAGCTCTTATATTTTAGGGTTGTGATAAATTTATTGATGGTTTACAATTTAGGGTGCACACACGTATACATAAGTATAAGCATGTATGATAAGAACCTCCATTTCATTTTTATTGTATAAATGCTTACTTTAATGTAGTCCACATCATATCACATAAAATTACATTAAAGTACTTAAATCATTTTGAGCATCATCCCGTAAATGTTGTAATAGAATAATGAGATAATATAAATTCTTTTAGGATATTTATGTTGCTGTTTTGCACTATCAATGCATTCTACAACAAAAATTGAAGAAATACTCTAGGTTATAATCCAATGATCCACATTTGTGCAGTAGCCCATAATAAAGTAAATCTTAAGAACAATTGAAACCTAAATGACAAAGATAGTAAGATCTACATATAAATCACATTGTCATGATTGCATTCTAAACTTCAAATATTAAAAAATAAAACATATTTCACACATCGCACCACTACTTTTGAAAACTCATGCAACGTTATAAGTTAATATGTACAATGGAGGGTTCTACAATTTAGATTTTTTTTGTAGGGTTTAGAGTTTAGGGTTTAGGGTATAGGGTTTGAAAAGTATATTTAAATGTGGGGTGGAAAACTTGGAATTATCCTTTTCTTACATTAATATTGCATTGGATACTTGTCACATTAAAGAGTTTGTCTTTGGAAATGAAGCTATAGTTCTGCACTTTTCAGAATTAAATGTAATAGAAATGTCGGCGGACAAAGGTCAAGTAGGTTAGACAAGGAGGTGGACAGTATACATTGGTTCGGAAGGTCGGGGTGGTCAGCAATGGCGAATAGACTAAGTAGACGGAAAAGGCTCGTGGTGGATGGGTGGGTGGACAGGAGGGTGGACGGGCAAACACCAAGGCGGACACTCCCTTTTTGAAGCAACAAACTTCTTTTAGCATTTCCGATTGGAGATTTTGGTGTTTGGGGGCGTGTAATATACCATTGGAAAACTATTTCCAAGACCTTTCCAACCATATATTACGCACCCCAAAATTCTAAAAAAAAATTCGGAAATTACAACTGAAAGTTGCTGCAACTACATAGTGAGCGTCCGCTCAATTGATCGCCCATCCGCCCATCCGCCAAGCGGACGGAGGGGGGGCGGACGGGAGGGCGGACGGGCAAACATCAAGGCGGACATTCACTTTTTGAAGCATCGTACTTCTTTTGGCATTTCTGATTGAAGATTTTGGTGTTTGGGGGCGTCTGATATACCATTGGAAAGGTATTTCCAAGACCTTTTCAATGGTACATTACTCGCCCCAAAATTCTGAAAAACGAATTCAGAAATTGCAATTGAAAGTTGCTGCGACTACATAGTGAGCGTCCCCCAACTAATTACCCATCCGCCCGACCGCATTTACGTAGGGTAAATTTGTGAACGACGTTTTTTACCCACTGGAGACGCAACATCTGCGGAGTCTGGACATCTGATTTTTGGACGCGATTTTGCTTGGGACGCTCACTTTCGTCAACCCTGTACTACATAGATGGACTGTCCTACCATTCTAAAATGACAAAGTGACCAGTTGCAATTAGAAGACGACTTGAGCACCATTAGGTGTATCGACCTATTCCTTAGGCCATGGACCATGAAGAATAAGTGGATGATTTAGGAGCTCATAGTAGGAGCTCCGAATCAGTATGAGTTGACAATAAAGGGGCAACTCCAAACCTAGACGGATGAGGTTTGGGTGAATGTATATGGATTCCTAAAGAAAGGATCCGGATTAGCCTCCCGAATTAATAAGTTAACAGCTGGGAAGTTTAGGAATGCGGCCCATACTAAGGAGGGATATGCCATTGATGATTATCTAGATGAGAGGCAGAAAAGGGTCTTAGAATTCCTTATTTTGATCTTCTATCCGAAAAAGCCTACCCAAGTTACGATCGCAATGGCTGACATCATTTTGGTGCAATGGAGGGTAGACCAGTCCACTAGGGGAAGGTTATTGGAGTAGTGGTCTCCAAACTTGCCGCCCACGTAGGAAAGGCTAAAACCAACCCAATCGGTCTTTACTTGTTCCACCTCTACCATTATGCAGAACTTTTGAGTAATGTAGAGATGGTAGAGTACAACATCGAAACCATGATCTTGCATTATGGCCTCATGGATGAAGTGGAGGCAGAGCAACCGGCCTTCAAAGAAGAAAAAGAACTGAAAGAAGAAGATCAGTTGATAGATCACATAAGAAAGAAATCAACTAATTCGACTTCGTGAGGGAAAGTCCCTGTTCTAGAGAAGGTTCCGCAGAAGCAGACATAAGGAATTTCCGGATTCTTCAAGACTGGATTCAATTGGGTGTTGCAGGCACAAGAGTACTATGAAAACTTGGTGGACATACTTAGGGCGATCAGCAAAGAGTTGAAGGTCGAGCTAGAGGATGTACTAGACATAGTGAAGAGACTTCTGAATCCAGAGGAGCTCAGACAGAAGGAGGAGTAGATCGAGAATCTAGAAAAGGAGAAGAATGACCTTTAATCCAGGCTGAATTGGGCTGAAGGAAAGCTAGCTGCATCAAAGCAAAGAGAGAAGGAAACTTTGCAGCTCATCAAGAACCTATCCAGCCTGGTGGATAGACCCTGAAAGCTCATCATCAAAGCCTCCCTCATCTAGAACTAGCTAATCGAGGAAGGACATTTGATCGGATCCAAAGTAGTCAGAATCCTGGTCAATTTCTCATCACGGATGGAGACTATGTTGAAGGAGATGCGCCAGCTCTTAGGGCGTATTGATCTAAACCGGGTCATGGATTTCGCTCACTTTCCGAAAATTCCTTTTGACATGGAAACTCTGGTGAAACTAACTTCATCACTTCCGCTTCTACCAAGGCCGGAAGTTCTTAGGGAGACTCTGTGGCATTCAACAAGGCCCTTCTCAAGTCAACTAGAGAAGACCATCCGGAGGAGTGTGAAGACAATTCAAGAACCAGCCAAGTAGCCAGACGTAACATGGGAGTTAGCACCACTGAAAGTTACCATCTCATCGCCTATTCCAACTACTCGTCTTCTTGAGAAGGAAGCCCTTTCAACACCTAGATTGCTTATCCAAAGTGATCTGGTGGATCGGATGAGAGGATTGAAGAATTCGGCCTAGACCCATCCGGAAAGCTTCGAGTATATGCAACAGCCTCAACCCAAGGAGGAGAGGACGACCATAGTGTTGGATGAGATTTCTCTAGGAGAAGAAGAGGATGAGAGGGAGATCACTCATGTTGAGAAATCTCACAAAGAGGAGTACCAAACTAGATCAAAAGAAGAAGAAGAGGAGGATGAAATAGAAGAAGAAAATTCACCTCCGAAGATTCGGAAGATCTAAACTTGGGTAGTAGTGAGGACGACTCTGGTGAAGGCGACTCGAAGGGCATCCATCCAAGTACCATTGGGTTAAGGCGGGAGCAATTAAAAGAAGGCACAAAAGGCAAAGTAGTTAGGGTTCAGTTTGTTAGGATTCGAATTTTGAATTTGAACTGGGTTTCCAACCATGGGTTCGGGTTCCAGATTTGTAGGATTTGACTTTCCAGGTTTCTTGGGAGGTCTATGATTGGTCACCTCGATTTCCAAGTGGCTTTTTGCCCTTGGGATTTTGAGTTTGTAAAGGAGGGTTAGGTTTGTTGCCTTCTCATTCCATCCTAGCACTTATAGTTGGTATCTTGTCATCCTTTCTTTAATCTAAGCCACCAAGTGGACATTCAAGAATTGATCTGTCGTATATCTAGCTTTTCTGTGTTTGCTTGTGAGAGCATTGAAGTAAAAGAGAGAGGAGGAGGAATCCGGATCTAAGGTGACTAGATCTAATTTAGAGAAAATATTTGTGTCGTAGTTTAGGCTAGTGAATACGGTCTTGTGCACAATGCCTTTAAAACACTGGAATGGAAATTTGGTAAGGAGTGGTGTCGGTGCGAGTCCGGAATACCAGGGAGGATTTCGTGCAGAGATAAACAACCGCTAGCAAAAATATCCCCATTCTATTCTCCTTGAAAGGTCTGCCAAACCCTAGGATCAGTCTAGTAAACGACTAACAATCCCCCATCGTTTCTAGTGGTTGTTGATTTGTCATTATAGTAGAAAGGACTTGTTACGGCTTTGAGTGACCCGCCTTCCGGATTGGCCATCCAAGAAGTTGTGAGAGTGTTTCTTGGTATGATCTAGTGCAACATTTGGTCTAAGTGTGTTTTGTGTAGTTTAGAG
Source organism: Straminergon stramineum (assembly GCA_963920665.1). Classification (NCBI taxonomy): domain Eukaryota; kingdom Viridiplantae; phylum Streptophyta; class Bryopsida; order Hypnales; family Calliergonaceae; genus Straminergon; species Straminergon stramineum. Next base: position 13,408,841 of record OY987273.1, read on the forward strand.
TGAGAAGAGAGTGAGGAATATGAGTGGTGAGTCCCTACCCCTTTACAAGATGAAAGGTGGATCCTCTAAGGGTAAAACAGAGGCATCAAAAACCAATGTGTGAAAAGAGATGGATCCAAATTCCGAAAAGGAATGGATTTGGATTGCATTCCGAAAAGGTAGGGATCTAGAAGAGAGAAAGGAAGTGAAAAGAGTGCTTAAGTCGATAATACGTATAATCTCAGCTTGCAACAATAGTCTAGAATCCCCTGAGACGATATTTCTAGTCATTTTACAATGTTTTGGTATTGTAAGGGTACTTATGCTCCACTACACGTACAACAACTCATCCACAACTCAACAAGTCTAAATGCTAGCTCATCTGCCATTTCAACAATGAGTCCATGATTCAACAAGTCTAACCACTAGTCCATTTGCTACTCCAAGAGGTCATCTACGCCTCAGCCAGACCGTCCACCAACCCGTCTACCAATCTGCGAGTCCATCTACATGCCCATTCGTGACTCCAACAATTCGTCCATGCGTCCATTGGCTTTCCTATCCATGACTTTGCTAGTGTGTCAGCCAGTGTATCTAGGACCAATCAATTTATAGCTCCACAAATTCTACTCTAACTTTTTCTAAATGAATTTCTAATGTGATTTTGTCTCCAAAATTCAGTGTATTTGAGGCTTATTTCCAAGAGCCCTCAGCACTTCAGAAACTCAACATTGCAATGGACGCTCTTGCACAAAATTGTAAAGAGAGAAATCATATTCAATTAATTTTGAAATCGGATTTTGGATGCTTAAACAAAATTTCAGAAGGAATTTTTCAAAAATACAAACTTTAACACTAGAAAAAAAAACTATGTTGAACTTGTCAAAAAATACGTTTTATTCAACATCAAAGTGTGGGTTGGATTTTGCTAAAATCTCATTTTGTAACTCAAAATTTTGCATTCTAACACAAAATTCTAGGTTTCACTTGTCAAATTTTGTGTTCAAATGCTGAATCGCAGAATTTTGAGTTATGAAGGGAGAACTCAACAAAATCCAACCCACACTTTTCTATTGAATACAATATAGTTTCTATTAGGTAAAATACAATTTTTAAGAAGTTACATGTAGTTTCTAACAAGTTCAACATAGTTTTCTTCTAGTGTAAAAATGGCAAATTGATTAGGGTTTATTTAGTTCAAAGTATTGGAGACACCAAAATTTGGTGACTCGTGCATTTAGGGGTTAATATCTCTTGTCCATTTTGTGAAAATAATACAATGAAAAAAATCTTGGAGATCCCAACTGTAAAGGCCTTTCAAGCGCCTTAAACCATGGTGAAAAATCACTTAAATTTATTCAGTTTTTATGTTTCTTGATTTTACTGAATGAATAGCAATAGAAGTTTTATTTTAAAGGTATTGAAGGGAAGTTTTCATAAAAAAAAGAGAATGCAAATTGAATCTCAAAATTACATGAAAGAAAGAAGGAAGAATGCTTGATTTTGAAGATTTTAGGAAAATAAGACACAACTTATTTTCTTAAATAAATAATTTTTAAAAATTAATTGAAAATCCTTCATTGTAATGAATTTAGGTCTCTTGATACATTATAACTATAGACACTGAAAACCACAATTGGTTTAGGGGTTCTTTATCAAAATTCAAATATCAATGAAATTGTTGTGGAAACAACTTTATCAGATACACTTTTAAAAATTAAACCCAAAATAAAACCATGGAATCTATTGATCTTCAACATTTAGGACTATTCAAACAAAGGTTCTAAGTAATTTCATTTTGCAAATGAAACCGTCTTTTTTTAGAACTTCTTCAAAATAAAATTGGACATGATAAAATATTACATCTATATATGATACATCACACAATTTGTCACACAAGCTTGCCAACCCAATCTCCATCAAGGAGAAATATTGCACTTTTCATCCAAACAAAAGATGTGTTTGATAAAACAAAAACTTATAATCATTCATTAGTACATTCAAATACATTGAACAATTCAAAATGTATGTCCAATTTTAGATATATTTGCATATTGTAGAAGTCCATATATATTGTATAGTCTATATGCATAAATCCAAATCTCTACATTTACCAAATACTTCTATAGTTCTACATAGTGTGCTATTGCACTCAACTACTAATATGAATGTTGGAAGTGTTTACAAGCATAGGCCAATTGAAATGACCAATGGACTAATTGATAATGTGGGCCAAACCACCCCGGCAATCATTGCCATTTTGGCAAAGCTAGTCCAAGTACTTGTAGAACACAATTCTCAATTAGTAATGGCTAAACATAGCCATTGCGTTTGTTTCCTGTTACAACTTGTTGTAGTCCTCTAACATGTATTGGTTGTTGATCCTTTGAGCTATTTTACCAACCACATATTTCTCCGATGCACGTGAAAAATTTAGAATGATTTCCACATCTACATCTCTTCTATGCAAATATACAATACTTGGATCCACCTACCACCTCTTTGTTAAAGCTTTGTTCATTTCACTTGGAGATGTGAATGTATACAAGGATTTCATTTGTTTAATAGCTACGATAGTCATGGCCCAATCACAAACTCCGATGTAGACGCATGACTCATCATTAGGAAAATAGGGTTGACAAAAGTGAGTGTCCTAGGCCAAATCACGTCTAAAATTTGGTCGTTTAGACTTTTGGAAGTGCTGGACGCTATGTCTTGGTTGGATAAAAAATATTGTTGAAAAATTTATCATTAGTAATTTTGATAGACAACAAACGTGGGGCGCGGACAATTTGACCATCGGATAGTAGACGACAATTGGCGAATAGGGGGGCAGATGGCAGATTGCGAATGGTAGGGGTGGACGCAACACAGATAGGATGCGGACAAGCGAACACCCATTATAACCTAGCAATCAACTTCTTTTGCCATTTTCAACTAGAATTTTCGGAGTTTAGGGGCATGTAATATACCATTGGAAAGGTTTTCAAAATATCTTTCCAACAATATATCACCCCCCCAAACTCTAAAAACTTTAATCAAAAATGGAAAAAGAAGTTGATTGCGAGAGCATAGTAAGCGTGTGTCCACCCATCCACCCTCTCATCCACTTAGTGGACACAAAGACAATTGGGCGGATGCTCACTATGCCCTTGCAATCATCTTCTTTTGCCATTTCTAATTAAAGTTTTTGGAGTTTGGGGGCGTGTAATATACCGTTGGAAAGGTCTTTAGAATACCTTTCCAACCATATATCACTCGCCCCCAAACTCCAAAAAACTTATTAGAAATGTCAAAAGAAGTTGATTACAAGGGCATATGAGCATCCACTCAACTATTCACCCCTCCATTGAGCCACCCTCCTGTCTCCTCTCTCGCTAGTGCATTGAACGTGCAAATGGGCAGACAACTACGTGGACATTCATTATGCATGAGTAATTATCTTCTTTTGGTATTTCCGACTTCAATTTTTTAAGTCCTGGATTCACATCCATCATTACCTACATCATCCACCAACATACTAATGCATTTGTTGTCCGTGACCTAAACCACCGTTTGCCATCTAAATCGTCATCCGCCAACTCGTCCTCTATCCGCCATCTCATCCGCCAGCCCATCTCTTATCCACCAACCCATCTCTTATCCACCAACCATCTGCCTGCCTGCCAATTTGTTTATCTGTCCACCATCTCATCCACTAGTTTGCCAGTCCATCTAGTTTTAGCCATCCCATTTGCTATCCACCAGCCCATCTGCTTCCTCTACTAAAATATTAGATTTTGAAAAGCATTGACCCACTTCCAAAGACTACTATTCAATACTACAAGCATCCAATGTAGCATTAATGTATGAAAGGATAATTCAAATTCTTCTTCTACATATTTGAACATGCACTCTAAGAGCTAAAAGCTAAACCCTAAATCCTATACTTTGAACCTTACATCAAATAATTACTATGAACATTGGTGTAGTGAGCAATTATGTTTGACATTTGATCTCCTTTAAATGTGATTATTAAAATGTATAATAAAAATAGACCTTATGGATTTATTCATTTACGTTTCCAATGTTTTTAGTTTTTAGGGAGTACGACAACAATTATTATGTGCCACTACACAAATGTAAAGCATTCAATTATAACCTGAAGCGTTTAGTTAAGTTTTGTTGTTAAATGCATTGATAGTTGAAAACACCAAGGTATGCATAGTACAAGCAATTGTGTTTTTTTATTATTTTATCAGAGAATGCTACTTAGAACACTTTAAGCACATTCTTGAAATTTCATGTCATTTCATGTAGCTCAAGTTTCAACATGTGTTATTGTCATCACACCTAATAGTGACATCTAAAAAACAAATAAAATGTCATATTTTAGAATCTTGTATAATGTCACCATGTCATATAGGTACTTTTGAACTAATGAATCAGGCAAGTATGTTTGCTAACTTCAATATGATAAAGTGCAACCTACAAAAACAAAACCATATATTTTGTGGACAAAAAATATATTTAAATTGATGAACCCTTGCCCAATTCATTAGTTCGAAGGTACCTATATGACATGGTGACAGTATGCAAGATTCTAAAATATAACATTTTAAGGCCTTATTTGTTAAATTGAGATGATATGGTCATATTGAGACTTTGAAAATTGAGTGCAAAGCTCCATTGAACTAATAGTTGTTGAACCCAAAGATAATACAACCAAACTTTCAACAACCATAGAAAGTTATGAATAAGTGTTGGACTCAAATGACTTAAAACAAGTGAGTGGAATTGCATTGATTCCAAGGATTCATGAGAAGATTTGAGACATTCATTCACATGATGTGCTACAAATACTTGGAAAAAAGAAAAGCAAGTGATTTTAAGCTCAATAAATTTGACTAATTTGGAAATTTGAATACATAAAGAGCATATAACTTCTGCTCACAATGTCCTCTGAAGTGAATGAATTATGAAGGTAGACGATTGCTTAGAATGTAGGTATAAACAAAGAGGCTTACCATCTACAAAGTATTCAACAACTCTAAGTATATTTTTGTGATTATTTATCATTCTATTAATAGTAATAAAGAACTAGAAGCCTATGGCTTTGAAAACTTGAGTTGGTTGGTTAGGCATTGCTATTGGCTATACAATTGTTCATGAATGCTTCTATTGCTTTTAGCTTTGTCAGACCTTTAAAGATATCTTCCCGTCCGGAATGATAATGTGGTCGACTTCCAACATCCAACACACTATGGAAGCTCAAACTTTGAGATCCACTATCCTTTTGCTTTGGCTTACGACTAGCTTGTCGTACCTCCGATGTGGAAAGTGATCTTGACTGTCGAGGAGGCAGCCTTGGTAGCAACACATTCACATTGTATATGAATGGAAATGGAGTCCTAGTTGTTTTGGAGTCTAGAGACCGCCAATGTTCTCTAAAAATTCATTGCCTAGAAAGACTGTTGGTGTAGGTAGATTGTCTAGCTCCCACAAACTATAAGGGATGAGGCTATGTATCCTTAAGTGGAGAAATGGGAGCAAGAATCAACAATTTTAGTGCAACAATGTCATCATAAAGTGTGAACGAAGCTAGGAGGACATTTTTGCAGTGAGGACGTCTTGATGCTTCGTCAACGGGTAGGTCTAGTTTGCAGCTAGTTGTAGGGTCCGTTCATGGAGTAGGAAAGAATGAGTTGCCTCGCGTCGAGGATGCCCGTTTCAACGGTGAAAGAAAGCAAATGGGAGTCCTCACAAGTCCGCAACTCGGGGGATTGTCATTGACACCATCCTCTACGTCCCCTTTCGAATAGTCTATAGCTTCAACTATGGGGTTTGTGGCAAATTGCAACATGTATGGCTTGGAATATGGAATTGTATTGCAACTCCCCCCCTTGGATTCTGATTGGTTGGAGACCAACTTTTTCGATCTAGAGAAGACACTCCTCATCAGCCTTAACCTTTTGGATGGTTCAACAAAGCAAACGCCTCCGACCTACTATACGTATAGATTCCACAAGCCCACATACATTACCCTTCATCGAACAAATGCAAAAGATTCAATTGAAAATGGGAGATATGGATAGTAAATCTTGAAACACATGCCAAAGATCAAGAGAAATGCAAACTCAATCTAATATTTACAAATGATTGTAGTGTACAAATTGAGGACTATACAGAATGCCATTCCACATCTAGAGCGACTCTATGAGATAACATACTTCCTATATTGGCCTCACTCTATGACTGTGCCTATTCTAGGAAGTTCGTATGTAGAACCCATAACCTTTGAGGACTCTCTCATTCCATCTATGAACTTGTCTACATTGTAGTACCTAGCTTGCAATGGTTTTAGGTCAATCCGGTTGTCCTCGATGTATCTCTGCATTTGGCTCGGTTGGTAGTTTGAATCTAGACAGCAGAGCCATGGTAGAAGTTCCTCCACTATAGAAAAAGAGCATCTACATTGACATGTCTAAATTGACTTACTATGTCCAAATTGTTAGAGAAATGTCCAAATTGACAAGAAATTGACAAAAAAATGTTCAAATTGATAAAAAATTGACACAATAATGTCCGAATTGACATTGTTCTCTTGTAGTGCCCCATGAGGACCTTGTCCCTTTGATTTTGATGAGTCCAAGTATCAAGGAATATGACATTTCCATTCTCATTGCAGACACTCTCGTTCCAAAAATCGTCAATGAGAAGAGTATTATCCGAGGTAAAGGACGTGTTCCTACTAAGATTTGTGAACAAGGTCTCAGAGAGGACTTTCATACAATGAACTTGCTAACCAAGATGAAAAAACTTTCCCGGAGAGCATTCTATCTTTATGCATTGATCTTGAGTGAGAATATTGTAGGGTCCTCTACAACTACTAAACAAATGTCCAATGATGGGTTCTGAGTTACGCTTGAACTTTGTAATCCACATTAAGACCTTATTTGCGATCATGGAAACCTGTTGGAGGAATTCATCCAGATTTTGCCAAGTGAATAGTGCCTTGGGTTTGATGATTGTGGGATTTCTATGGCAGAGAACATTGTTTTAAGTTTGTACAGTTTGAATTACTTTGCATAGGACTTCATTGTGGTGGAGGAATTATCAGGGACACATTCTAGGGCATAATCTCTCTTCCGCCCTCCAATACTACCAGATCAAAGCATAACAACAAAAAAATGGAGTTACATGTTTAAATTTAGAAACGAGTGAGCATGAAAGCGGAGAGATGCATTGAATTCCAATAAGCAACTGCAGTCTTGTGTTAGGAAGGGCTTTCATTTGATAGTGGGCGGTGTACACTTTTATGTTTTTCAAGATGGGCACCAAAAACATCAAAAGTACGATACAATTAGACTACTTGATATATGGAAATGTGCATATTTTATTTATATAGATTAGATAATATATGTGACAATTTTTTGATTCAAATAGGGCCGAGAAAATTGTTCCAACAAAACTATGCTACACTAGACTATACGAGAAAAAGCCACAAACAGATTTGCAGTCCACGCCAAGCAATCAAGGAGTAGCCACACCATCTTGCCATGTAGCATGGATATATATGAGATTTGATCTCTACTTAAAGCCTTGTTGCTATGGGGTATACACACAATCATGAATGATTGACTCCAAGTTTTATCAACTCAATCGAAATCATAGGGGTTAGAGGGTTGTACCTAAGTGGATCCACCTTCTCGAGGCTCATCCCCTCCCACTACTGTTGAAGAAGGAGGCCCCTTTTGATCTCCTCTGAGACATTATCATGGATATCATCCTCATTGGCTTCATAGTCAACCCTTTCCTCCTGTATTGATAAAGGCAACTGCAACTCTAATATGGCTTGAGATGACGTGCCGTACATTCGTGTCTCCGTTGTGGCTTCCTCAAAAATAGGTCCTAGTTCCACTTAGTCTTTCTCATCCCCTCGATGATAATGTTGTGAAACTTGAATGTCATCTCTTGCATGAAAGACGACAATGGCCTCAAGGACAAGGACTTCAAAAGCAACTTGGTTTGGAGAAGAAACCTTTGGTAGTTGGGATGCTAGGGTTGAGATGACTAAATCCTCATGAGCGAGGGAAACATAGTCTTCGATATCCTTAACTCGAGGATGAGGCAATACAACTACCAAATGATGCATTTCTTGCACGACAAGAGACTTGGTTGTTGGAAGCAATGGTTGTGGTGTGTGAGCCCCCATTTCATCACCTAGGACTCATTGATCTTTTGGGGGGATTTTTTACAAAATTTTAGTGTAGAAAATAGTACAAAAGCCCCCAAAAGAGTGTAGAATCCAAATAGGTAGGTTACATTCCAATGTAGTGTTTGGTCATATTTCAAGTGCTTTTACTAATTAGATTCAAATTCTACCTGTAAATAGTTTAGAAACCACAAAATCACGGTATTTACCAACCTTTAGTAGAATTGCCCAAAATGGCTTACCCTACCATGCATGTGACAGTAAAAGGCTAAAATGGGTCTAATAGAACTTGGTGAGAACTCTAGAGCTTAGTTCCGTGGATAGGTTTCAAATTCCCACTTTTCGTAGAAACCCCAATTATGAGCTTGTAGACTAGGAAAACTCACAATGGGCCAATGGAGGGAATCTACGGCCAAAGGATGATGTTCCAAGGTTGAAATCACACTAGAAATTCAATGGTGAAGTCCCTTTGCCAAGATTCTTCTTTGTGTAAAAGATTCCTTGGACCTCATAATTAAAGGATGGCGTGGGATTTTAATCACATTCGTCAATTGTGTAGAGTCTAGAGATGGGCTTACACATCTTTTGTAGGATTCTATGAAAGGTTCTACAAAAAGTTTCAAAATTTTCTAATGCTTAAAAAATGCCTTTCTGAATAGTCAACTACTTCAACCTTCAACAAGAAATTCATAGAAATTACTCAAATGGCAGAAAAATTTCACTAATAATTAGACTAGCTCATTTTATATTAATAAGATGCTTCAACAAGTTTCACGACGTTCCAATAGTTAGAAGGACCCGAACTTGTGAGATTCCTCGACAATCAACGAAATTTAAAGATTACTGTGGAATTGACCAATGGATTGGGAGCATACGAAAGTCGAATTAGGTTAAAGATAATTCATTTCTTACTCTCCCATACTTACTTAAGAGCCTAAGCTAGTTACTTTTCTCAAAAAAGTCGAACTCCAAAAGTTGGATTTTTAACCTTTTTAGTGGTAAGTTAGCGCTCAGTTTTGTTGAAATTTTAAAGTTAGGATAAAGGAAGGGAAACATTGGCAGTCTAAAATTAGCATTTTGAAGCCAGTGGTGCAATCCATTTGTGATTTGGAGTTGATCTCCAAAAGTTCAAAAACAAATTAGTGTAGAAAGTTAAAATTGGTGAATTAGGATGAAAATCTTAATTGATAAGTTTACCATGTTGAAATGAAAGGAGGTGGATGCCCTTGAAAGAGTATAAAAGGACATTCATTCTTCTCTCAAAACACCTCTTTTTTGTCAAGTTTTGAATTTGTACACATTAGTCCAATAATTTGGACTTTTTAGCCATTTTTGAGCCAAAGTTGTAAATGTGGTATTTTTGGAGCATTTCAAGCTCTTTTGTTAAAATTTGTGCAAGATTTGAAGGACTTAGAGGTCCCTTCAAGTCTTACTAATACATATTTGTATGTGTTTTTTGTTGATTTTGAATGAACTTGTGTTTTGTGGGAATTTTGAGCTAACTTATTGTGAGTTTTCTTGTTATTTTGTACTAGTCCTAAAGAGAAACTCCACTCCATACGTTGGCGATGCCATTTTGTAGAGATCTTTAGAATTTTATGTGGCTGTATTAACAAAATTGCATCAAATTCTTGTTTTGTATTAATTCATGGTTGTACTAACAAGTGTTGTATTTTGTACTAATTTATAGTTGTATTTTGTGCTGGCAAGCATGGATGTGTCTTGTATCAATTTGTGGAGAGAGTTGAGGTTTTCATAGAATTTTGCTTGTCCATTTGGAATGGCGAAACTTTGACTTTGGAAGTTTTAGAAGTGATAGAAATTTGGAGGAAATCCCAATTATGGCGGAGCCTTGAACTTGGTGATATTTCATCAAGTTTAGTTTTGAGAACAAGATTGTTAGAAACCAAGTTTAGTATCAAAAACCAAAATCAAAACCAAAACCAAAAAAACCTCACTACATTTGGGTGAAAAATTTCTTTCTCACAAATTCCCTAGCATTTGGAGAAGTAGAGGAACTAATTGTCGTGACAATTTTTCCTTTAGAAAGTTGGATATTTCAAAAAAATAGGGACCAACCTAAAGGTCAGTCTTTGGCAATAGGGCCTTGGATAGGCGGCCAACTCCGGCCTAGATTTTCCAAGACTAGGGAATCAACCCCTTGCCTGGCAAGAATCCCCACTTGCAGCAGAGCCCTCACTTGCAACAAGAGCAAGGGGACGGTTTGATCACCTCCCTTTTCCAAAAAACTTGATTTTTTTTCATTTCTTTTTGTTATTTTAAACTAAGATAGAGAATAAATGTAGACTAAACCAAGGGAGAATAGAAAGAAAGAAGGTAGAAGGAAGAAAAAAAAGTTTAGAATAATATTAGAATAGTTTAGTCATAGGAATACATTTTGAGAAAAACCATCATCATTTGACAATAAGTAGCAATCAATATTAGTCTTACCACTCTTTTTCTTCTAAAACTTGTATTAATTGCACCAAAGAATGATTAGAGTTACAAATTCTAAATTGAATGATAGAATGAAGGAGTATAATGTTTGAGTTTAGATGCAAATTAGATAGAAATCAAAGAAATCTTAGAGAGACAATTAGAACCATTAAAAATAAGATAGATTACATAGTCGACTTGAAAACAAAAACAAAACTTATCAACATAATAATTCAAGTCAATTATTGTAGAATCCTCCTAAGTCAACTTGTAGAATATAATAAGTGAGTTTGAATAGTAAGAATGTAAAAAAAGTGTGGGAGAAAGAAAAGAAGAAGTCTCATATTCCACCAATTTGTATTAAAACCAACTTTTTAAGCAATCAACATAAATTAATAAAGACTTATATAATGGCAAATGAAAGAGAACTCAAGAACCTCTACAACAATGTTTAAAACAACTCATAGAATGAGGTAAGTTACTAAGTAATCTAAATTTTCTTGATTTTCAAAGTTTGCCAATTAAGACAATTTTAGTACAAAATCACAACGGATGAAAAACTTTGTATTGTTTAGAACTACTCTTTGCAATTAGGTTTGTTTCCAATGATTTCCTTGAACTTAGGCTTTTAGGAAAGAGTATATTCCTTGAAAGGCTTAGTAGACAATGCTCAAACACCCATTAGTAAGTAAAATTAAAACAAAACAAAAAGAACCTTTTGTAAAGGTTATTTACAATGGGTGGGTAAATAAACACTCACATGGTGTTGGAGTCTTAAAAAAAAATGTTGATTGGCTAAGAGATTGGTTATTCTAGGAATTCATCGCTTGTAGTACTAATGGAACTTGACTACGTAGCTCAAAGTATTAAGCATTGGACTCTTGCATTTTTAGCATTTTGGCATTTATCTCTACATTTCTCACTACATCTACTAGTTCCTTCTCCTTTGCTTCCCTCTCCGCCTTCCACGAGATTCTTTTCTCTCGTTTCTCCTTGTCCCTTTGCCACCGATCCTTGTCTACCTTCACAACGACCCCCGAAGGTGCAATAATAGGTTTCATCTCCGTTACTAGAGGAATGTCGTCTTCCTCCTCATCATCAAAGAAATGGGGATGATCAATATCATCATCGTCATTGATGATGATAATCCTAGCTTCCTTCACTGTAGGAAAATTATTTTTTTGGAAAGGCTGCAATTCTTCACGTATGTCAATGTCATCTGAACCAAAACTGTCATTCATGATCACATCCTCCATAGCTTCATGTCATGCGACTCTCAAAGGCTTCGCAAATTGATCTTGCCACTCCCTTTCAAACTTTGTGTTCGTCTCCATATCCTCATCATCATGCGTAGTTCACAATACAAGAGGCTTAATTGGAGTTGATATTTGAGTATGAATTTGGAACGTGTTCGTTCCAAACCCATCGATGCCCTCCACGCCAAGAACAATATAGACATGAAGACCAACAAACTCTCTTTGATGATTCACGGGGACAATATCTATAGCTAGTAAGTCTAATGTCATGGGCAATGACGGAGGTGAGTTTGAATGAACCACCATAGGTCCAGGACTTGGTGGTTTTTTGTATATCGGTGAATATGGTGAGTTCGAAAACATAGAATTGTTTTTATCCATCTTCTGTGTAAGATAATAATTCTTTTGGTAGGCTTTTGCCTAATCCTTGTTGACAAAGCCATTAAAAAACCCTCCGAATATCTGAAATAAATGTTCAATAAGTTTAACAAATAATATCAAAATGGGTTTATTGATCATAGGTCCAAATTAGCTATAGTTATCCCTATGGTGATGATATGAAGGAAAATGTTGATAATACAACAAGAAAGTAAAAATAATAAGACAACAAACTCTGATTCTTATCTTTGAGTCGAGGATACCCACCTTGTATATGAGAAGACATACCTTTGTAGTAAACATGAATTTCGCTCCCGAATATAGGCTAAGAACGTTTTCCTCTGGCATTGCAAATGAATGGAGGATTTCCAGATAAAACTCCATTCTCAAATCAGTAGGCTTCGTGCTCCACTTTGCCTCTGTGTTTTTTGATGAATCCAAGTAGTACATACAATTAGAAGGTGTGTCATATCTTAATTTCAATAATTTACCAGGGGCATTTGTGAAACTATTATCCTTCTTAAAAAGAAAGAGTAGAAGAATTCTAGGAGTAGTTTTGTGATTTATAACGTTGTTTAGCATCTCTGCTCTACTTCGAACATAACTACACTAAATTTATTCATATTGATCCAGTTTTGAAGCTGCAAAGAAAGTTGCAACTTTGACATCCTCTTGGTCTTCAAGAATCAAGAGCCATACATTTGGCTCAATCATTTTGGGAATCAATTTCTCGTGTAGAAAGTTTAAAATATGATTGATGGCAACTGTCTCATCCATTGGTGTTGCTCTTTGAACCTCCCTGAGATCCAAAACTATGAGGTTTACCTCTTGACAATAATACTAGTAATTTATGCTTGTCACCAATGCCTTTGCAGACATGTCGATATCCCTCACTTGGACTTTGCTAATAGGTTCTAGAAGTTGGTACTTCAACTTCATAAACCTTGTAAACATGTGAAAACACAATATTCATTAAAATGAGAGATTCCTAATGAAATGAGAGGTATGGAGCCCTAGTTTTGATACATAATTGCAAGCAAGACCCTAGTGATCCCATAAAAGAGCACTAAAAAATGTGATGAAAAACGATACTATTTTTAGAAATTGTTGTATCTATAATCACATAGAATTCCTATACGAATTTTGAGTACCTATTCACAAAATGATCATGATAATGCATATAACTACTGTGAGTATGATTCACCCCATCATTGAGTTGTAAGTTTCATATCTACACAATGCTTACATGTATATATAGACTCTGCCTTTAGAATATGTGCTGCACACACGGTCTAGGCGTATGTACCTTTACAACACCAAAACATTATAAAATGACTCGAAATATTGTCCCAAGGGATTCTAGTATGTTCTTATAAGCTAAGGTGTCTGGATTTCCTCTCTTTTCAATTTGTCCAATTTCTTCCTCTCTTCCGGTTGTTTGTTTGTTCAAAATTCAATCTGGATCCGACCTTTCCCAATTCTGATTACGTCTTCTATAAATCACTAGTTTTCTATTCTTCTGTTTTATCCTTAGAAGGTCTGCTTTTGATCTTTTAGAGGGGTAGGGACTCACCACTTGTATTCCTCACACTCTCTTCTCTCACGAACTACAAAAACTCCCTTCACAATGTATTGCAATAGATTAGATAGGGGAACACCCTCAAACTTCCCAAATGGTCAATCTAAAAAGTAGGTCACTCATAGCCATTTCTAGTCTCTTCCACTACAATGACAGATCAAAGACACCCGGAACTGATAGGGGATTGTTTCCTTGTTATTAGATTGATCCTATTGTTGGCAGACCTTCTAGTGGGTGGGGATTTTCCTTTGGCGGTTGCTTATCTCTACATGGAATCGTGCTGGATTCCAGACTCACATCCATACCACTCCTTGGTTTTGCTAGATTACAATTTCGGTAATTTAAAGGCAATACTCGCAAGTCCTCATTCACAAGCCTAAACTTCGTCACAAACATATCCTCCCAATCTGATCCAATTACCCAAGACCTAGATTCCTTCTTACTCACTCCTTCTTACACCTTAGTTAGCACTCATGAAAACAAACAAGCAAAACTCTATACATAAAGTTGGAACTAGAATGTCCACTTGGTGTCTAAGATTAAAGAAAGGGAACATAATAAACAATTGAAAGCACTCAGATGGAATGGGAGGGCAACAATCCAGCCCCCCCTTAAAAACCAAAATCAAAAGACAAAAAGCCACCCCAAAATCAGGGCGTCCTCACAATGACCCCCCTTGAGATATCCGGAAAGTCAAATGCAAATGGCCCCTAAAAACCCAAGACCCAAGTGCATGCTTGGAAACCCATTCTAGAATTAAAAATCCAAATCCTAACTAACTAAAATCATCCTAACTACTTCCCCTTCCTTGCCTTCTTCAAACTGCTATCGCCCTAACTCATTAGTGCCCTGTTGGCCGCCTTTACCGGAGTTGTCTTGATCACTATCCTACACATCATTGGTGGGGGCAAATTGTCATCACCATCCGATTCCGTTTCAGATCTGGTCTGATAATCCTCTTTGTCAGACTTTCCAATGATCTAGACCTCCTCCTCTTCTTCTTTTCATGCTAAAGATGTTTCATCCAAAACTATTTATGCACTCTCCTTCCTTGGTGGGGGCTATTGTATGTATTTGAAGCTTTCCAAATGGGTCCAGGTTGGATTCTACATGACTCCAATTAGATCGCTATGGACTGGTAATCGAGTCATTTTGAAAGAGCCCTTCCCAATCGGCTAGGTGGTTGGGACACTTGGGGGAGTGAAAATCTTTAGCGGTAATGGAACTATCTTCAAGCTCAACTCTCTTTCTAGCTTAGTTACCGTCTTTCTACTCATCCATAACATCCGTACCTAACTTAAGGAGGGTTCCGCAAATTGAGGAAGGACAACCTTCAGACCTTTCGATCGTGGCTACGTTGGAACTAATGGAGTTTGCTTAACTAGAGTTCCCATAACAAAAGGGATTTCTGGAAACTCTGTGAAGTCCATGATCCAATCCAAATTAAGGTGTCCCAACAGTTGGCGCATCTCCTTAAACATTGACTCTATCTAGGCTGAAAAGTGGACCAAGATTGTCACTATCTTCAATCCGGGCACATGCCCCTCTTGGATTAACAAGGTGGCAAAGAGGACAGCTTTGCTAATGACCTTTGATGGTTCTACTATCAAGTCGGTCAAGCTCTTGACAAGGTGGAGAGCCTCCTTCTTCCTCTACTTCGATGTTGCAAACTCTCCATTTGCCCAATTCACTTGGGATTGGAGGTCATCCCATTCTTTCTCTAAATTCTAGATTTGCTCTTCCTTTCCTCTCTACTCATCTAAACTCGACAGTCACTTGATTTATTCCAAAACTTTATCCGGCTCAACCTTTACCTCCTCAGCAACTTTGATCAAGATATCTGCTATGTTGTTGTGGTATTGCTTCGCTTGCATCACCCACTCAATTCTAGCATCATAGAATGCCAAAGCTCCTCCCTTCTCCCTCTACTTCTCTGGAATCAACAGTTTTCTTCATGAGGTTGGATTAGTAGACTTCCTCCGCCTTTCTTGACAATCAACAAGTGGTTCCTCCTCCTCAAGCTCTTTGTCTTCGGATTCTAGATGATCCGGCTTGACTTCACTTGTAAGGCCATACTTTAAGAGTGCATATCTTATGGTAAACTCTGTCATATCTTCACTACTCAGAACCTCCGCTTGGTGGTAAAGATGAAACAAATAAGGGCTAATAGGGTTGTGCTTACACTCTTCGACATGGTTAGGTAGTTTGGTCACTACACCTACAATAACCTTCACCAATGCACGAATCTATTATCCATTGCCCCAAAGATGGTGTTGGCTACCATGACTATACTTCGAGTAGGCTTTTCTGGATACAAAATTGGGATCAAGAATTCTAACACCCAGTCACCCACCTATGCCTCTCATCCTTATAGTCATTGATAGCATAACCTTCCTTCACATTAGATGAATTCATAAATTTTCTGGCCGTATACTTATAGATTTGGGAGGCTAATCAGGATTCTTTCTTCTAGAACTCATAGATTTCCCCCCAAATATCCTATGTTGAAGCTAATTGGATTGACAAAAGTTAGCATCTCAGCCAAAATGACGTCCAAAAATTGGATGTCCAGACTTGACGGACATTACGACTTCGATGGGTAAAAAGCCCCATCCACAAACTTACCATGGGTAAATGCGGACAAGCAAACGAGTGGACGAGAAGACGAGCTGATGGCTAGTGGCGTATAGAAACTTGGTGGAGAACTTCAGAAAATGAGGTTTGTAGTTGTGAGTTTGGAACTACTATAATTGCAATTGTCATTGAAAAGGATGGGAAAAAAATACACACAACCTCGAAATTCGCTTCACTTTGAATATTATCAAATCTTTGACAATCATGATGTCAAAATTGTTGCATTAGACAAGTACCTTGCAATATATCATGCTTGATGCAAAGAAAAAAAAAACAATCATTTTATTTTTTACTTTTTTTTGTGTTTGCAACCAAGAAAAATGAATCATATTTTCAACATCAATAAGCAAATTACAAATGCAATGAAAGCATCAGACAATCAATTGCCAAAAGTGCATTACATGCTCGATGTATCATGAGCACCTCAACACCTAAGCCTACATGCCTTAAATCTCTAAGGCTTGTAATCACTATCTCCTTTCACCTCAACCCCACTACTATCACATTTAGTTCCCATCTATTGTCTTCATCGCTAAATGTGTTTTCCATATCATTTGATGAAGATTATATAATTTGCGCTCCTTGTATTTGTGTACATGTCAATGATCTCATTGATCTACTTGTCTTCTTTTCCCTTTTGGCTCTTAATATGCACTTACCGATGCCTTCTTTAAGGCTAGGGATTGTTTTCATTTTCTTCTTTGAAGGAAGTTGACATGTATCAAGTGGGGTTCTACCTACATTCAGTCTATTGGTTGGGGAGGTAGAGGAGGGTTGCATTCTTCTTTTTTTACGGGATTTGATGGACTCTTGAGCCTCGGATATCCCTCCTTTCAATGCTCCTTGAATCACTAATTGCATTGCATTCGAAGACTGCATTGTCTAGCTTGATGATTTCATGGAATGTCGTGGTAGATGAGCCCGATGTTCAACAAACATTGAAGCCAATGTCTCATCCTTGCCATCATCGATACATAATAAAATGGTTCGACTTGGATAGCCTCCCAAACTCATCTCTTTTGGAGGAGACAAATGTCCTTTTCCAAGCCGTGATTTCCTTGAACCATCCAATGTTGTGCCACCAATTTTGAATAGTGCACGTGGAGGAGCACTATGTGGTGGTTTTGGGAATCTTCCCTAAGGTGCTTTTTGCCAACACCATTGTTGACAAAAATGGGGCTATCCAACCCCATCAAACATGCCTCAACATTGTCTTTACTTTGTGCATTTTGGCATTTCCAATGTTTGCTTCCCCACATTTCTTGCTTGTCGATACCACTATTGACACAACATTTGCATTGCGCACATTCATCTGGACATTCACCTCACATCCTCCTTTGTCATTGTATTGGTCATTTTCTTCTACCACCACTATCGTAGATGGAGCATTGGAAATCGGAATTGCTTCATTTTTTTCAAGACTCCCATCATTTGCAACCGTTGCCCTATTGGTTGCCATTCTCTCTACATACGTATCTTCCATGTTCGCTAGAAGATTTTGGCTACTCATGAACCCAATTCCATCCCCAAATTTGGCTATTGAAGGTACATCTTTGTCAAGCCTACAATTGTCCTCATCTGATCAAAACTCGCACATGTCCTTATCATTTACTCCAAAGTCTTCATTGTTCCGATTAGGGCTCTCAAACATTTCTTCGTCTGAATTATGCATATCGTAGTTCATGGCATTTCCATCATTAGATACGGACTCACCATCCTCATCTTCCAAGATAGGCCCCTTCAAATCCTTAGACTCCATGTTGTTATGGTACCACTTCTTTTCATCCTTTTCTTTAGACACAGCTATGACTTTGGAATTGGTGTACACATACACCAAATCTGTTGCTTTCTTTGGCTTCAACTCGTTCTGAGATTTGTTGTGAACAAAAGAGTAGCCATTGCAATTTCGCTCACATGACGATAATGATACCAGTTGGGCCAAAATCCTCTTTGCAATTGGAGCAATTAGCTTGCCACATACACCCTCAAAATCCCACCAAGCATGTGTTGACAATATTTGCTCGAGCGGATCCAACCTGTCGTCAAATTGAGATTCCTGGTGTCGAAATGCTACAAACTCCTTCACTACGTGTGCGTAAGTTCTCGGTTTATATATTCTCTAGATAACACATTTGCATGCATTTGTTGCATGTTGATTGTCGACTAGTTCTTTATAGTGAAGAAGGTAGGGGTTCAAAAGAGCTCCTGCGTAATGTAGATCTATCTCTACCATTTTGTATTGCTTGCAAAATGACTTCTCCAAACGAATGGCTAGGTCCGAGGACAAAGGCTTTTTTCGTAAAGAAAACATATGCTTCTTTGAATTCCTCATAATATGCAACACCTTGCCCATGCATGGCGAAGTTGCGAGACGAAAACTTGGAATCTACTAGGTTAGTATAAAATAAAACTATTATAGTATGGACTTTTTGAAAATTTTGATTAGGCAAACGAAATTAGAATCCGCTTAGCTTAAACTTTACACTTAGGTTGAGAAGATGATCCAAGTGTTCCGTAACTAGATCCAAGATGGATCTGAAATCCAGGAACCTGGATAGAGACAGCCTATGTCCTAGAGTTCTAGTCTAGAAATCTTAGAAACTATTACAGCAAACACTCTCCAATCGAGAACTGCTAGTAGGTTGATGGGTACTTAAACTCCTCCACCTCCATTTCTCTTCCTTCTTTCTTTTGCAGATGTTTGCACTCGTATAATTGAGTGAAAGAGTGTTGAATTAGTGATTGTTTTAGGAGTTAAGGATAGTGCTTCCCCACGAGATCCGAACTTAGTTTCGGTTCTTGATGGCGGAGGGAGGTAGCCATAAACCATCAGTCAATGCATGGATGGTCTGTCCGGCCACTCCTGAAAGATGGAGTGATTGGACAACATTAGAAGACGACCTAAGCAGCATTGGATGTGTAAAATTGTTTCTTAGGCCGCGGACCCTGAAAAATGAGCAAATGATTCACAAGCTCATAATAGGAGCTTCGAATCAATTTGAATTGACAATAAGGAGTTGACTTGGAACCTAAATGGATAAGGTTTGGGCGAGTGTCTATGGATTCCCGAAAAAGGGATCCAAATTAGCCTCCTAAACTGATAAGTTTACAACCGCAAAGTTTAAGAATCCGGCCCATGCTAAAGAGGGGTATGCCAATAGTGATTGTCTAGATGGGAGGCAAAAAAGAGTATTAGAATTCTTCATACCAATCTTGTATCTGGAAAAGCCTACTTGGGTTACGATTATGGTGGCCAACACCATCTTTTGGGCAATGGAAGGTAGACCAATCCATTGGAGAAAGTTTATTGCAGCAGTAGTGTCTAAACTACCTGCCCATGTAGGAAAGGCCAAGACCATCCCTATTAGTCCTTACCTATTCCACCTCTATCATTATGCAAAACTTTGAAGTAGTGTAGAGATGGTATAGTACAACACCAAAACCACTATCTTGCATTATGGCCTCACGGACAAAGTCGAGGTGAAGCATCTAGAATTCAAAGAAGAAGAAGATCCGAAAGAGGAGGAGCAGTTGATAGATTGCAGACGAAGGAAATCCATTGATCTGGCTTCATGAGGGAAATTTCTTGTTCCATGGAAGGTTTTGGAGAAGCAGACAAAAGGTATTTTTGGATTCTTCAAGACCGGATTCAATTGGGTGTTGCAAGCACAAGAGTACTACAAAAGCTTGGCAGACGTATTCCAAGTGATCAGCAAAGAGTTGAAGGTCGAGCCAGAAGATGTGCTAGACGTAGTAAAGCAACTGCCAAATCCGGATGAGCTGAGACAGAAGGAAGAGCGGATTGGGGATCTAGAGAAGGAGAGGGATAACCTCCAATCCTAATTGAATTGGACGAAGGGGGAGCTAGCTGCATCCAAACAAAGGGAGAAGGAAGCTTTGGAACTCATTAAGAATCTATCCGGATTGGTGGATAGACCCTCGGAGCTCATCATCAAAGCCTCCCTCGTTCAGGATCGGTAAATCAACGAAGGGCATTTGATCGGATCCAAGGTAGTTAGGATCCTGGTTGATTTCTCATTCCGGATGGAGATAGTGTTGAAGGAGATGCACCAACTCTTAAGACATATTGATCTTGACCAGGTCATGGATTTCGGTTACTTTCTGGAAATTCCTTTCAATACGGAAACTCCGATTAAGCTAATTTCATCACTTCCGCTCCCAACAAGACCTAAAGGACTTAGAGAGGCTCTTCGGCATTCAACAGAACCCTTCTCGAGTCAATTGAAGAAGACCATCTTAGGGAGTGCAAAGATAGTACTAGAGCCAGCCAAGCAACCAAGCATAGCAAGAGAGTTAGCACCACCGGAAGTTTCTATCTTGCCCACTCTTTCAAACTCCCAACTTCCTAAAAAGGATGCTTTCCAGATACCCAGATTACTAGTTCGAAGTGATTTGGTTGATTAGATGGGAGGTCTGACAAATCTGTCCCATACCCATCCAAAAAGGTTCGAGCATATGCAGTAGCCTCAACCCAAGAAGGAGAGGACGACCATTGTCTTGGATGAGATGTCTCCTGCAAAGAAGGAGGAAGTGAGGGAAATCAATTGCATTAAGAAGCCTACGAAGAGGAGTACCAAACTGGATTAGAAATGGATTTAGAGGAGGAGGAAGAGGAAATGGAAGAGGAAGATTTCCCTCCAAAGATCTGGAAGATCCAAACCCAGGCAACAATGAAGACAACTCCGGTGAAGTCGACTCCGGCAAGGGCACCATTCCGGGCACCATCGAGTTAAGGCGGCAATAGTTAAAAAAAGGTGCGGAAGGCGAAGTAGTTAGGTTTCAGCTAGTTAGGATTTGAATTTTGAATGTGAACCAGGTTTCCAAGCGTGGGCCTGAGTTTCGAATTTTTAGGATTTGACTTTCCAGGTTTCTTAGGAGGTCAATGGTTGGTCGCCTGGATTTTTGAGTTTTAAAGGGAGGGCAGGTCTGTTGCCCTCTCATTCCATCCTAGCGCTTATAGTTGGTATCTTGTCATCCTCTCTTTAATTTGAGCCACCAAGTAGACGTTCAAGAATTGATCTGTCGTATATCCAATTTTTTTGTATTTGCTTGTAAGAGCATTGAAGTGTAAGAGGGAGAGAGAAAAGGAGGAATCTGGATCTAAGGTGACTAGATTTGATTGAGAGGGACCGTTTGTGACTTAATTTAGGCTTGTAAATATAGTCTTGTGCACGGTGCCTTTAAAACACTAGAACGGAAATCCAATAAGGAGTGGCTTGGGTGCGAGTCTGGAATATCAAGGAGGGTTTCGTGTAAAGATAAGCAACCGCCAACGGAAAAATCCCCATCCTATTCTCCAGAAGGTCTACCAAACTTTAGGATGAGTCTAGTGAACGACTAACAATCCCCCATCGGTTCCAGTTGTTGTTGATCTATTGTAGTAGTAGAAAAGGCTAGATATGGCCCTGAGTGACCTGCCTTCTGGATTGGCCATCCGGGAAGTTGTGAAGGTATTTCCTTCTTTGATCTATTACAACATACTATCATGTGTATTTTGTATAGTTTAGAGAGAGACGAGAGTGTGAGTAATACAAGTGGCAAATCCCTACCCCTCTAATAAGATGAAAGGCGGACCCTCTGAGGGTAAAATAGAGGCATTAAAAACTAGTGTGTGTGTGAGAAGAGACAGATCCGGTTTCCAGGAAGGAGTGGATCTAGATTGGATTCTGAACATGTAGAGATCCGGAAGAGAGAGAAAACAAGTGGAAGGAGTGCTTAAGTCGATAAAATAGATAATCTTGGCTTGCAGCAACAGTCTAGAATCCCTTCGGACAATATTTCGAGTCATTATACGATGTTTTGGTGTTGTAAGGATACTTACACTCCATTACATGCATGACATGCGTCTTGGCATCCAAATCACAAAGAACAAATACCATAGGAGCCCTCAATTCTTGGAAATTTGTGGCACAATTCCAAAAATGCTCATTCAAAATTGTCTTCTTCACCTCCTAAGACTTTGTACGAGATTTCCTTTTCTTGGTGTCCCATAATTTGAGCACGTTCTATACCCATTATGGATCCACCACACTTTGTTGCAATCCAACTTCGACCTTCAACAAACGATCCATCATGATGAAAATGGAGGCAAACCTTGTTACCACCGGCATCAACAACTTATACTTCGTTTTGTGCTTCTCAAATATAGCTAGCAGCATATGCTGCAACTTGAAGAACTTCACAACTACATGGGCCTTGTCAACTTCTTCCTTAATCCATTCTTACTTCACCCAATCTTTGAGCAACAAATTCATGGCATACACCACACAAACTTGAAAGAAAATGTACGAATATTTTCTCGACACCATATTCCATGTTGCCGGGTTCACAGGAGCATTGTCTGTAGTCACCTACATGACATTCGTTGGGCCCGCTTGTTCTATAAATTTCTCCAATATAGAGGCCAAAAACTCTGCAATCTTTTCAACCCCACTTGTATCTACCGATCCAAGAAATTGCTCACCTACGAAAGATACAAGCATGCCATTTATCAATGGCCAATTGGAAACCGAGATCCATCCATCAATAGAAAATGTTGCTCTAAACTTCCTAATGCTATCTTCGGTTCTATTATGAAGCTTTGTCTTGATATTGGTCTTTGCGGTGTCAAGCAATTTATGGCGTAGATCATGATACGATGGTAAGGTATAGGCCGCATTGCACTAGGTTGTTCTTTTCACTACTTCTTTGGAGGCTAGATTTTAGGCTACAACAATTAGTATGTTCACCATGTAAAAGAAATTGGCCCACACTACATCCAAATTGCATTTTGTTGTTGATTCAAAGCCATCCACCAAACTGCTATGTCTTTGAGGCCTACTACCTAATGCCCTCGAAGTTGCATGTTCATCGGATGTTTCTGTAGTTTGGTTTACTTCCAAACCCACACCAACGAATTCTTTTGATGCCACACATGAGTCTTTATGAACAGGGTTGCTAGCATGTGAGCCTGTGAGTAGGAAATTTTTTTACGAGAAAAAATAGCTGAAGGACCTATGACCATGGACTTGAGAAAGTAAAAAGTGCAAAGAATGTAGAGTTTATTTTTTAAAATTCAAAGCGCTTACCCCTTTATTTGATTGAAGGGTTTTCCTGAACAAAATGTATTCCACATAGATGAAATTCTTAGAGTACAAAATAAGAATTAGAAGAATGCATGTCCAAGATATAGCCATAAAACACACAAATCCAATCATAATAGAAAACAATACACAATAGCACGACTCATGAGATATGTCAATTTCATGAGTCTAAGTCGTAGTGCAGTCGGTCGCGGATTCGGAAGACTTGGACAAATTTGAAGACTCTCTACCCTCTGATGCAGACCCATCTATGAACTGTAAGACATTTAGAGTGTATGTGTCTTTACGGCGTTTTGGTTTGGAGCAACCAAAATCCACAAAGGCTGTTGCCATCTGGTTGGCATAGATTGGAAGCTCGTATGTCTTCTCCGGACTACATAGAAGACTCTATTTCTTCATCATTGGATCAGGTGACATCAATCTTTGATGACTACAAACAAAAATGTCACCACGTCAGAGTTTTGAAAGGTAGGAGGCATCATGTACAAAGAGAATTAAAAAAGTGCCTACTTACTTACTCAATTTTCCCTTCCGAATGAATTTGCGAGGCACCATGGGCATGGCATCCGGATCCTGCGAAATTGCAACTACTAGAGGAGGTGGCGTCACTTCCTTGGTAGTAGTGGACTTCCGCATGGGTTTGAGGATGGCTTCGAAGATGTCTTTGTTCTCCTCCAAAGCCACAATGTGGCGGCCCGTGCCATGACAAGCGACAATGGATGCACCTATAGGCATGGAAATTTAAAAATATATTATGAGAGACTGAAATTGTAGTTTAGTTACAATTGGGAGGTAGAGTAGTATAATTGAATATTGACCTGTGGATGTGGTGCAGTCAAGAATCAGATCTCCTGGGATGCTAGTAGCTTCAAGGAGGATTTGAAAGAACCGTGGATCTTTTTCACGAGCCCCACGCCAAGGCTTCTTGTCATCCATGGCCATGTCATCTGGATGGGTGTAGTTCATCACCATGTCATCCCGTGCGATGTCGACACTAGCCTTCACCATCGTGGTAGTGCGCTTGAAAGAGAAATTGGATTTCCCTTTCATACCCAAGTCCTTCACCACCAAGGTGATTCCAAATTTTTGTGTCTACACAATCATCCAAAATAGGTGTACAATCATGTACAATGCAATGAAAGTAATGGAAGTGAAATTGCCATTTGGAATTGCAGAAATGGAATGTAGTTTATTGTCTTGGTTTTGTCAATGGTGAGGTCAAGTGCATGTGATTCATCCCCATCCACTCCTTCTTCTTCACCATGTCATACATTTTACACAACCCAGGCCTGCAATATTCGACTTTGCTTTGGCACTCCATGAATGGAAGACTATGATGCAGCCGTGGTCTTGGAGATGATTGGAAGCAAAGATGAACGCCGATTGTAGAGCTTCATCTCCCACGTCCTTGTTCCATTCTGGCACCTCATGTGGCGGAGAAGACAGCCCAGGCACGAGCAAGTTCTCTAGGTAGTTAAAGAACATGACATCCACCCCTAGCCTAGCTTTAGGGACACTATGGAACATGGATGGTTTCCCCGCCAACACCTGCCAAGGAATAGTGCAACCTATAGTGACGATAAATGAACTCAAAGTACAACCATTTGAATGAGAACTTATGACCGTATTTTCAAATCCCAAGAGACATGCATACCTTGTTCAAGAAGTCCACGACTTCTTTGTACCATGTCTTTGTCTTGGACTCCATGTCATCCACGAGGTCGTCAATGAAGATGTTGAGAATCAGATTCTCAGACGTGTCCAACTCATCGTCACTGAGAACGATTGCCTTTGTCACATGAGTGATGACCTCCGTGAGTTGTGAGAAGGTGGCCTTCCTCTTCACTCCACTTTGCAATCCGACTTGTAGCTCGGAGCCTTGATCCACCATGGAGGATGCTGGAATTTGGCCATCACCCGAGGCCTTCTTCTTCCCTTTAGCCTTGGCCTTTTCTTCTTTCTCCATCTCCATCTCCTTCTCCTTCTCCTTCTCTGCCATCTTCGCAAGTCTCTCCGCTTCCTTCTTCTCCTTGGCAATGAGAAGGACTTGAAAACGGGCCTCTTTTTTTCAGTCATTGGCTTCCCTCCTTGCAATGGCCTTCCTATTTTGCCTGTCTGTCATTCCTGCAAACTCGTCCACATTCAAGTCTATGGCCCCTTTGCCATCCAAAGATGCTCGCAGTTGCACCTCAGACGCATGAGTGAATGCCGATGCACAGTCCAAGTACCATGCTCCTCCACTGAGGTGAGCTGTGGTAAATGTGCGTAGCTGGTTTGCTGAGAACATGCAGTCCCCTGAGCTATGGTCCAACCATGATGCTAGGAAGGGAGGCAAGTCTTTCCTTTCGATGGCACCCTTCGCTTCGAGCTCATACTTGAAATAGCTCTGGAAAGAAGAATCAATCATTCTAGGCAATTAGAGACATGACTACAATAATGTCTACAAGCTTAACACATGTTTGAGTTTCACAACCATCCACATTCCATCACATTCAATGTGACAGAAGGGTTTGTTCTCAAGGGTTTTAGCATGCACACATCAAAATTTGAAGAAATGAGTTGTTGCCAAACCGATTCCAATCTGATAGGTCTAGAAACATACCGGTAGAGAACCCTCCTAACCACCAAGTTGGACCCCTCAGAATTCGTAAAGGAATCCCCCTTCTTGAAATAATTTCCTCCTTTTAGGTATGGATGGAATCCTTGGTCCCAAATCTTCCTCCTCCATCCCTCGATGTACTCTTGCAAGGTTTCCGATTGGAGCAGGACCTTCATGTCGATCTTGATGTTGTCTTGTCTAATGACCGCCTCAAAGTACTCCACTGTGGCATCTTCGAGCTGCACGAATTGATGATCCCAATAAATAGTTTTAGTCCATCGTGACGAATAAAGAGACATTACAAATTGACACATGTTATAATTGATTGTCATAACAAAACCGTGGAAATCAACAAATGAAGTCGACTAAGGCACTTACCCCCGCAAACCAGACACACTTGTTCAAGAAAGGGCCAAGGTGTATTTCAGAGACAGGCCTGGTTGGGAACTTCCTCACATCACGAGATGGGATGGAGGAGTTCCACCACTGCAAGAACTTCACCTTGTACTTTGCCGTAGTGTTGCATGTGGCCACCATTTGCAATTTTTCCAATGTCATCTCTAGCACCTCGTTGGAGCTCCAATGCCTCTCCACCTACATTACCACAAATGAATTGAGTCATGTTTATACAGGCAGATCCGAACCTATATACTTCATTGGCATGATTTCATGAACATGAGGACTCACCTCTTCAAGGAAGCCCGCCCCGTGAGCGGGATTGGCCACTGTGAGGAACTTGATCATTTTCACATACAGCTTCATGTTTTTTTCCTTGGCCCCTACCCTCATGGCATGAGCTTCTCCTTCAGCACTCTTTTCATTAGGCGGTGTTGTCTCCTGGTATCTTTGAAGCGCCGCATGTGCTGCCTGTGCAATCTCTTGTTGTGGAGTCCCAAGAGTATATTGAGAGGAAATTGGATGGGCAAGAAGCACAAGAATACCAAAGAAGATTCCAATTGAGTACTTCACGTATATAGAGAATGTGTATCTCACCCTCAAGATGAATGAGGTGAAGACCTCAGCCGGCATGGAGTACCATGTCTTCCTTGATGGCATTGCCACACGTTTTTTCTTCTTTGATGGCCTCAGCATGTCATTGAACCTTTCCATCGGTAGCAAGCCGTACTTTCGCACCCGGTATAGAGTATGTACTAGGTTCATCTTCACATGGGAGTCCTCCGTAGATCTGCATAGTGGTCAGAAGTTCATGCTTTGAGTACATCATTTTGCAAGTGTACCGAAACATGAGATTCAGGTTTGAAACTCAAAATGAAATGATAGTGGGATTAGTGATCTCACTTGTTGATGTCGTGCATGACCTGCATGACAATCTCAATTTTGCCTTTGGTGTCCAAAATATTGTTGTCCACTACAAAGTGCCAATTAGGATTGGTGGAATACAATCTGGAGATGACATTCATCTAGGCCAAGCGTCGATGGTTTCCGTCGCACACGAAGAACTTCAAGTTCTTGAGGAATTTCAGTACGGGCTGTGAGTCACGTACTCCTCGAATGTAGCATTCTTTTCCTTCCAGAGAGGGTCCCATTCATCCATCTCTTGTGTTGTGAACTGTGACGTCTTGCCCGCCTCATTCGTGGTAGAAACGTAGAAGACTACTGCCCCATCACGGTATCCACATGCAAACTCTTGCTCAAGAAATTGCACATTGCATGAGAGAGTCGGCCGCACCATTGGCATAGTGACAAGTCGGCAAAGAGGAATTGGAAATTAGAACATGTGTTCCGGCTTCATCCTCAACGCATTGATGGTGGAGACGGAGTCTACTTTCTGCAGCCTCCGTAGGTCATCCTCCAACAAGTCTTTCTCCTCTTCGTCTAGCATATCTTCCTCCATTGGGTGTCCTTCTTCCTCTACTCCGATTTCAGGTTGGGTAGTGTCTTCGGTCCCTAGTGTCTCCACAATTCTATCATCTTGAGTTACATTCAGAGGTGACACATCCATCTGCCAAGGCAACCACGAAAGAGGATGACCAAATAGGCATAGAGAGGAAAAAATGTACATGAGATATACGAAAGCCAAACTCCACTGCAATGGACCCAACGCATCACTTGTACGACCAATTCAAACACCACTTGTAATAAAATTTTGGAAGATGTTCAAAATATAGTTTCCTCTAAGGTCACACCTAGCATACACCATAATTTGTAATTATAAATGACATCAAGTCTGGTCAACCCTCAAGAATCTCAACATCACTCTATGAATTCGAGCTCAGAAGACTGATGACCACTCCATGCCTACCCACACTATCGGTACAATCACATTCCTCAAACGAGGAACTAACGATGGACATGGACGTCTGTGGCCCTGAGCTATATTCGGTATTAGAACTCTCAGAGGAAAACTCCGGCCACATGCGTTTGCGAGTGTAACCTGCAATGAGGTGACCCGGCCAATTGGTATTCCGACTAAGCTTTGAGTCTTGAGAAGCCTTAGGTGGAAGAGAAGCACCATTCATAATATTTTGAGCCCTTACCAAGTCCTCCTCCTCACCCCCTTTGTCTTCGGAGTCACTTGATACATCGATGTCTTCATTCGCGGGAGTTTTTGGCTCAGATTGCTCTCCAGTGTCTTCCTCTGTGCAAGGCATTACTAACTACATTAGGCCTGACACTAATCCGCTAGGTCCTTTGAAAACCTGAAACCAAGAAGATGTAAAATGAGATAACCTACCCAGAAGTCAAATCCGATTGAAGCTTTGGGTGTGTCTGCTCCACCCCCTAAAAGTGGGACCTCAAACTTATTGGGATTGAATTTTCAACAACAGGGAGAGAAAGGAATCAAGAATTCCAAGGCAAGCGACCAACTCGCGTGGCGAGGGGCTGGACTTCTTCTCACAAAGGCGACAGTCCCACATTCTTTAGAAACGGAATCAGGACACAAGGTGAGCCCACAGTGAGGGCACCTGTGGCCAGGGGCTGGACCTCATCCCACACGGCATTCTTTTGAAACCGAATCATGACACAAGTAGAACCCACAGTGAGGGCACCGCGAGGCCATCACCTCCACCGCGGCCCCACTCACCGCGAGCCCACAACGGCGAACCCAAATGCACGGGGTCCCATTTTTTGCTTTGAATTCAGAATTCTACAGCAAAGGTTTCAAATTCAATTTCGTGCTCAGGGAATGGGCATGAATTCGAACCTTTGGTTAGCCACCGGGCTTGCGTATTCGCATCGTTAGTGTCGCTTCCACGTCCTTCACGTCATCTTTTGCGCGGCTTCATGTTGCTTGCTTCCCAAGCGCGCTCTCCTCCCTCTGCGCTCGTGTCATGGTGGCGCACCGTGAGAATTTGGCAACAACTTACTCAGTCCTCTTGATTTGGAATTCAGAATTTTGAGAGGGGGAGGGCGGCCGCGCCCAAGAGGTGGTGCTTGGCGATATAAAGGGGATGGAGAGCATCGAGCGGGGGGAGGACGAGGTGGCAGAACCCCGAAATTAGCAACAGGATGGGTGGGCAACGGCCCAAGCCGTGGCCTACATCGACACCCCTGCCCCAGCGAGGGGATATAGTGCAAGTGGAGGGGAAGGCGGGGAGGGTCGGTCGATCTTCTTTCCTTTTTTTTAATTCCCATCTCTCTCCACCACATCCCTCACTGGATTTATCAAGGTCATGAACTTCTCAAAATGTCGACCTCACCGACAATGTGATTGAGGAAATGTCGCCATACAAGACTGTCGCCATGCACGTGGTGGGCGCGACTATGCAATTACCCATGGGGCTTTACTTGGGCTTCGCCGTGTTGAGACTAGAAAAAGGATGACATTTTTAATTTGTGCAACCCATGCATGTTAAAGGTCTATGATGTTTCTATCTTCGTAAATTCTACAAAGTAATCCTACTTGTTGATCTTTAGTCCTTAATTCCACGGCCCTTATTCCTATATTTTTTATATGCCGAATTTCTCAGACGAAGAGCATGATTCATAACTGTAAAAAGGGCCTACTACTTCTGTACAATGAGAGTCTACGTTTCTTCCCAATAGCCCTCCTCTCGCGATGGAGACTAATCACTTGATTCTCTTAGGGGATCCACGGTTCGCCCCAGACTGTGTTTTATGGGTAATTGAGTACCCCTATGGGATCTCGGGTTTTCCTAATTGTTCAATTTTTCGAACACATTGGACACATTGATTTATAGAATCATATACCTCCCTTGCACAAGAGAAAACAGAGAATGTCAATTGGGAATGGAATAATGATATAGCAAAAATGGAATTAATACTCATAGTGGCCTCGAAGTTGTCTTCTTCTTGCTTCCGGTTGACACTTGATTCCTCTAGCATGGGTTGACTGCCAACAACGTTTTTTGGTGCGGGGCCATCCTCTCCACTACTTCCTCCACCAGCAAAGCGAAGGGACTTCCTCAGCTCTCCAGGTGTAGACTAAGAAGTCCTAGACACTACCTTCTTCTTGTTCATCTTGGACTTCTTTAGAGCCTTGGAGGATGAGAAATAAAAACTATGATGCCTCTTTCTACTCCTCACATCAATCAATGCAGGCTCCACTCCCTGGGTGTTTACAAGCATGGGGTGAATGAAGTTGACATAAGGCCTCCCTCTCCTCTACACAAGGTACGTGAAACAAACAAACGAAAACTGGAATAAGTATGATGTCACAATAGACTTATCAAATAGTCCAAGGTCTTCTACAATTTTCCCTAGGCATGGGACATTAGGATGTGAATTCCATTAAATAATTTCTTCCTTGTTGCCGTCGAGGACATTAACTCCACTTCATGGTACACCTTTGAATGCGCTAGGAAAGGGCAATTAAATGAAACTGGAGGTTTTAAGAACGCACACCAAAATTAACTTTGCCCAACTTCCAATGTCAAGGGGCGGCAACTCTAGCATGTTTTGAGAGGACTGTCGAAATTCAATGCTCAGGCCGTTTCAATGCTTCCATAGTCCCCAACACGTAATAAATGAAACTTGAGATGGCGGTGCACAAATTACGGTTTCCTATGGTGGTTGATTCACTTGCTCCATTAAGGAGAAAATTAACACACTTACTGCAATTTACTAATTGCTCACCGAAATTTAATTTTCTTGAAAATAGAATATACATAAGGCCACAAAAATTTGGTTGCCTTCACTGTTTTCAAAGTTGCGGTCTCTTCAGAATTCCAACCACCTCCTGACCCTACTTTGTGAAAATGGCTTGTATTCGAGTGCATGGTCAAGATGTTCCACTAGTGTTTCCTATAGACGAGGGAGAATGTGCCAAAGTCATGAGTCACCTCCTACACGTTCACTTCTGATTTGTAGAGTCCTCCATCTACATTGAAGAGGAAAAGTTGTCCCAATCAGGTGAATTGGTGCAATCCATTTCGGTTGTCAAGAGTCTAGATGGAGATGGCCATTGCTGGTACCTAGCTCCTGGGAACTATAGGGCTTATAGTCTTCCGCTCTCCATGCTTGGGGTTTCAACGGAAATTTGGAGTCGACAGTCGGATAACTCTACAGTCGACATGCCGTATGTTGCCCGCAAGGTGTCACCCAATCCACCTTGAATAGTCTTCCCAGTGCTACCTGACAATAAAATTCTACGGTTAGTCAAGGTAGAGAAACTAGAATCCATCATAGAATTGTCGAGCGAATCGGAAGGGGAGTCACCTAATGTGATGCTTGAAAAGAAACAACATCCAGTCCCTTTTGAGTCGAGGGAAAAGGCTTCTATACACTTAGAACCAAACACCCCCTCCAATAGTCCAACCCCATCTCTATTGTCACGTCCTCCAGTGCCCCCATCTCTGACTCACCAAGTCAATATAATGGAGTGCTTGAAGAGATTGGCGACTATGCACCATTCTCGGAATGAACTGTCCAACATGGATGTTGACGCCGTAAAATACCATCGTGTGCAATACTTGCCCACACATTTCAATGGTGATGTCATCTTCGAATTGCCTCCATGTCGATCCACGTCCTCTTCCTCGGCGACCAAGAACCTCAAGGGAATGGATAGGCGGTACAACGGACACCTATGGTGTAAGCTGATGACCACGAACATTCACAACTCTGACAACCTCAAGTTCCATAAGTCATACTGCGCTGGACACCTTGCTTATCAAAATCCTAATTGTGATTATGTAAAAAAGGCTTCCAAAATGAACAAAACGGAGTGGACCGGTTACACAATCTGTCCTTTCACTAAAGGAGGGAGTCCTCCCAATGATTGTGCTCTAGTATGCAAAGTTTGCAAGAGCACACCCTTGTGCTTGAATACATGTGATGCTAGAATATACTACGTATATTGCGATAATGAAAAAATGACTAGGGCCACTATACACTTCGGAGATCATACGCATCCTGTAGCGAAGGGTGTGTACAGAGACTCCGCAGAGAAAATCTTGGGACTCATTGCATAGCACATGGCCAAAACGCCCACGGCCACCAACTCAACAATTGCGCTCTCTGCCAACAAAGAGTTCCTCACGAACTATTTGTTTTACAATGGAGAGGGGGAGAAAGAGATGTTGAAGGGAGAGGAACTAGAGGAGGTCATGGATCGATTCCAATATCTTAGCAGTCTGAACATTAGGAATGTCATATCATCGTTTCGCTCCAACAACAAGGGAGGGGTCATTGACAACATCATGACAATGAAGAAAGAGTCAAAGTTCGAGTTCATATATGACAGTGTCTTCCCAGGACAAGGAAGGGAGAAGGTCTACCTCTTCAAAATGCTCACAAAAGGACCCAGAAGTGGAGTGGACCTCGTCAAACGAATGCAACCAAGAAGGGATTTACTAAATGCATGGATAATGTTTGACCACGTCACACGCATCAACGAGTGGAGTACCATGGCATGCCATGTGTACGATGCGGAGTACAAAAAAGTCATGACCATGGCCACCTATGATATGTAATCGGAGAATACGGAGATCCAAGTCTAGTTCTGGAGATCTCTAAACACGGTCCTGTCAAGACACGGAGTGGAACACACTAACTTCAAAGGATTCATGGCAGATAGCACGATGGCCAATTGAAATGCGGCACGGATTGTCTACGGAAGTAGGTCGCCTAATGAGAAAATGGAGAATCGCGAGAGAACGTGCTTGCTACATTGGAGTAGTTCGCTCCACAAGCATACCCAGAAGCACATCAAAGAAGCATTCCAACAACAACACATAACCCTCTACAAACAATAAAAAGAATCCAAGACTGTCGAAGAAGCAGAGACGCGGTACCTTGCAATTCGATCCTGGTGGTTGTCGTCGGGTGCTGCAAGTGAAGAAGATCTTCATCACTTGGACCATTGGCTAGCCTTTTGGCACTTTCGATGCCTATAGTGGGGAGGCTTCATGACTATGGTAAGTGACCTCCTAAGTTGATTTTGGAGTATACATCCTCCTGTATTTAAAGTGGTTGTTGAAAAATAGAGGTGTACCTTCCAAACTTAGAGGCATGTACATGGCAACTTTGATTGAGAATATTCTAGTAGGAATTACTATAAAATTTTACGAAATTATTGATGAGCATATGAGGGGGGCCCCAAATGAGCGATTCAAGGATAGAGACCCTAGACCTTAGTCAGATCCGACTGAAGGTTCTGGTCTCCCAAATGTTACTCTTTTTTTAAGGACTTCCACTCATGAGGGAGCTCTTGGACCCCCTCCTAAGAATCTCATGTTAGTCTTTTTCCTCCTCAATAGAGATCTCGTGTAATGCTCATTCGTAGAGAAAAGAATCTCTTCTATATTTTTACATTCACGAACGTCTTGCTCTCTAAGCAAATGAGGTTCATACATTTGCAATGAGTCCAGGATGATCACATGGGCTATTAACCCTCGAATATGAAATTGGATGTCCTCACTCATGTGTTATGGATGGATGGATTTGTAGAAATTGAATTTGGAAGAGATGACCGACTTACCTTTCTGCAATTTGTTCGAAACAGTTCACAACAAATGGCTTCAAATGTCAGGAAAGCGAGGAAACAACCTCTTCGACGCAACTTGCGATGACAGCATTCGTGCATGGATGCAAATGACCAACTATCGGGCATACCTTAGAGGACATGCATCTAGATCAGGGCCGTCCAAGGAGGAGCTCAAACTCAGAGCTACGAGACGAAGTGGATGTCCCAAGAAAATCGCAGAAGCGTTGAACACGTTGCCTGGAGCAGAGGGGGTGGGAACAAGAATACCACACTTAGAAGGAGAAGAAATCTTTGGGAGCACGAAGTGGAAGTTGGACATACCCATTGGTGATGCCGAAGATTCACATAAATCGGACAAAGTGAACTTCTCTCAACCGCGTGTGAGAACCAGGTCTACAACGGCTTCTCTTCAATCTTTGGAGGGCCCAAGTGAACAACCTCAAACCCAGAATCCTAAACATGTCACTATGGCATTTGAAAGTGATTGTGACACCTCCAAGTGGCACATTGCTAGGATCAACCACAAGTCCAATGCAAAATGCCACGCTCAACAACGGACCACCAACATCAGGTGCACCTTGAAAATCACAAGGGGAAGGAAGGGAACACCAACTCCAACCTATCGAGGCAGAAAAGAAGATTATGGGAGCAAGCGGGAGGTGGTGGTCGACTTCTGGTTCTGTTGGGATGACATTGAATGATGTGTAAAGGGTATGAAAAGGAAGTGGGTCATTGACTAGCTTGAGGTACTAGAGGTGTGGCATGTTTTCAGTGGGACCAACCTCAATAGGGAGGAGACTCTGCTGTTGCAACATGCAGGCTTCTACCTTCAGGAAAGGCCGACATTGTCCCCACGGCGACTCTTCACCATGTCAAAAGTTTTCCAAACTATCTCGTACGACCAACCAACGCCCAAGAACCTGAATGCATATCCAACAGTTAGGAACAACCGAACCATTTGAAGGATAGCCAATGCACCAACTACGGAACAACGCAACAAGTGGAAAAGTGCAGCAAATGTTAAAGGATAAATAGTAGGAGTCACCTTGCTCCCCTTTCCAAGCCTTGGTCCAATAGTGGCGCTTGAGACAGGGATAGACCCTAACAAAAACATCTATCGATTTACAGTGGGTATGTTCCCCACGTTCACATGCCTAGACTTCGTGAATGTGGTTGTTTCAACTATTTGAGGTCGATAGCAATACGTGAATTTCAAACACCTATACTATTTGTATAGGTACTTCTGCAAGATGGACATCCATGAAGACAAGTTCATGCATGCACCTAGTTATAGCTTCAATGAACTAAAGGTACTCCTAGTTCGAGCAGGAATCATTACAGTTCCAGAATAGACATGTCTACATTTATCCACATACTTCAATTACATAGTATTCATTTGCATATATTGCGATTGAAATCATTTGCAGTATACAGAGGGAAAATGTTAATTCATTTCTTATTTATAGAAGCATGTTTCATAAGAGAAGTGCATTGTTGCCAATTCATAGAAATGACTATATTTCCAAGTCTTTTTCCTAGTTTCAAAACGTCTTCATAGTTTTTTTACTTCCAATGTGTTCCCATTCATTTTCCCATTTTCTTAATTTATATTTTTATTTGATTTCTGTGTCCCCAGTTTTCTTTTCCCAATTTTTTTTCCTTTCTCCTTTTTTTTTCTCTTCCCATTTTTTTTCCTTTCCCCATTTTTTTCCTTTTCCCATTTTTTTCCTTTCCTCATTCCTTGGATTCCTCTTTTTTTTTCCTTTTCACATTTCGTTTATCTTCTCCATTCTCTACAATTTGGGAGAGGATGTCAACATTTTGGCAGTTCTTAAAATTATGAAGAGAAATGAATTTTATAATTGTAAATTATGTAAACCACCAAAACTAACGATTCCAATCAAATGCCGACCCTAAATCCACCATGGCTTCTACTCATCATTTCACCCAAACCTTGAGGTTTTCTACTCACCCTACACATATGCACTTATACAAACTCACATGAAAAATCCCAATTGTTCTAGGATATTCAGACACCAAATCCTATGTATTCAAATTAGATAGTGAAAACAACACAACTAAGTTGTGTCCAAATGGCATCTATCTATAATATTGAAACCGTCTAGCATATTTTCCATTGTAATCATTGAACTAAGTGCTACAACTTTCCAATAAAATTTGACACTTCCTTCCCATAGTAATAGGCAATTTTAGAAGAATAAAAAATAACTCATTCTAGAGTCTACGGTTTTAGGGGACACGGTCATAGGTCACAATATTCACTTAAAATAGGAAAATTTTGTCTATTTTGGGAAAATAAATGATCAAAAAATATTTGGGGGCAAAAAATCGCCCCCAAAAAGTTTTGGAGGCTGTAGGCTCATATACTCCACGCTCACAACTCACAGGCTCATAGCTCTAAGCTCACACGCTAGGATTGTTGTCTTCATGAGTAGATCATGCCGTGCCCTTCATTTGAGAAATCGCTCCCAACCATACGCATGCTATTGCCATCAACATTGTTAACAACTAGTCTTCTCAAGAATGCCTTCTTGGATTGAATAAATAGAGCTTGAACATTCGACATCTATTGAGGACAAAGGCTCACTCCACTATCACGAAAACCTAATGGGCCTTTATATCCCAAGTGGCTCAATA
This sequence comes from Straminergon stramineum, assembly GCA_963920665.1. Classification (NCBI taxonomy): domain Eukaryota; kingdom Viridiplantae; phylum Streptophyta; class Bryopsida; order Hypnales; family Calliergonaceae; genus Straminergon; species Straminergon stramineum. Next base: position 13,445,566 of record OY987273.1, read on the forward strand.
TACGGCTTATCTCTTGGCAAATATCGAGTTGCAAGCCTTGCACTTTACTTTACCATTTGACGGAATACCATATACTAGAAGAAATCTGCGTTGGTTTTAACAAAAACCAACTAACGCAAAATTCTACATCAATTGGTTTCTATTGAAACCAATGTAGGTTTCTTCTAGTGATACCAACAAGACCAATCTTTGCTCATATCGACAAGTCACAACTTTGAAATCCATAATTTAGAATGAAATTCAAAATGTAAAGATCGGATAAATAATGTTCCAAATATGATAAAAAATAAAAAAAAAATGAGTACACAAAGCCTTGGAAATCAAGGCCCCCTATCCACTAGACTATGCATTACAAAGCAAGCGATACAAAAATTGCAACTCCTAGTCCTTAGAAATCTTAGTGTTTAGTTTCTCAAGAGTACTTTGAACTAGCTTTGTTCTTCTAGTTATAGTCTCTAAAATTGGCCCTGATCGTTGGAGACAAATTTTGAATTCACAGTTCATTGGTACACAAGGCGAACGTGCAGTCTACGTGGACAAGGACGACAGGCTGATGGGTAGACAAGGTGGATCGGTGGATATCTACACCTGTAGTCAACCGCAAAGAGCGAATGCGCACATAGGTGGACAAATGGGCGATTGTGTGAACGGGGTATTGTGTGAATGAGTAGGCAGACAGGTGGACAGGTAGATGAAGTAGTTGAAGTAGACGGGTAGGGGTACAATGCATTTAGGAGATGTGAGAAAAAATATGGATTTATGGATGGAATCATGAGATTCTAGAGAAAAATGGTTTAGTCAAAGTGTCTCATAATTTATAATTGGAAGATGAGAACGAACAAAACATACTTCACAAAAAGGAATACTTCATAATAGCATGAATTAAAAATAAAGCAAAACAAATGGTAAATCAAAAGAAATATATAGATATAGATATAGATATATATTGATATATTGATATGTTTATAATTTCAAAACAAATAAAAAAATATCATGAGTACAATGAATTACTAATCACTACAAGGGAGTAGTGTAAATTCAGACACTATCAATAGATTAGGAGGGGTTGATTTGAACAATATTTTATCAATTTTTTGTCAATTCGGACATTGTTAGTAGATTAGGAAGGGTTGATTCGGAGTTTGTTTTCTTGTAGTGAGTACTCAGCCCTTATAAGTTATAACATCCAAATAACATTTCATATACTTCTATACCAATAGAAATAATAGATAAAGGGAAGCTTCTCTTACATTTAACTACCGCTACCTTCTCCTACATCGTTAGATGGCCCCTCCTTAGCCATAAGTCTTGCACTCATCCGTCAAACATTTTGCCCAGAACTACGAACAACATCTCCTTTGGCTCTAGCCTCCATGTCAACTACTGAAAATAACCGCTTGGTTTCCGAAGAGTGGTCATCGTCATCGTCAACTTCCCTCTTCCGATTCAAGGTTCGTTTGAGAGACAAATCTACTTCCTCTGCCCTCAACATTCTCAACGTAGCATCCACTTGATCTACCATCAGATTGACTTGTTCGTCATCAACTTCAATGGACAACAAGCTTGGTAGAGAACCACCCAATAGGAACCCCCTCTAGTGACACTAGAAGAAAACTAGGTCGATTTCAATGTAATCAACCCGACACAAAATGTAGTTTTCTACCCAAAAACATAGAAATTGCATTGGCCACAACGCAGTTTTCAAAAAACTGTGTTGCGGCCAATGCAATTTCTGTGTTTTGGGTAGAAAATTGCATTTTGCATTGGATTGATTACGTTGAAATCGACCCAGTTTTCTTCTAGTGTGAGCTATGATGTCGCCTATCCTCTTATCAAATGCTGATGCCATCTCTATAAAGGAATGCCTCATACTTGTTTCCCCATCTATTTCGACAAGAGCACGAACTTTGGCAGCTTCTTCCAACTTTGACAAGAGAAGGGCCCTACCAATCAAAGTGTGATTGGAGGCCCCATATTGCTCATTGAACTCTTGAGCATGCTCTACCTCTACCCAAGTGTTGTTTGGCCTTTTTTGCACTTCTTTTTCGGGAAACCAAAAAAACTTCTTGTGTTGCACACTCCAATGCCCCCCCCATGTTGTGACAAAACAATTCGCGAGCCTCACCATCTTCAATACTTTGGGCCCCCAACTCTACTTCTCTATTGAGTGTCATCCACTTGAAGGGATCCACAGGCTCCTCAAACTCCTCATACAATCCATGTACGTGTTCAAGTGAATCCCATGTGAGAGGTCACCTCCAATGCAAAAAAATTTGGAAGTGGTATGGCCCTTGGTCAAGTAGAAGGGTCCATCAATTGTATTTGTGGCCTGGGAGCATATCTTCCAAAATGCCAAGCATTTCGTAGGATCGAGGGTTTAAAGGAGAACGACACTCCATACAAATTGAACAAACGAGTGATGCTTTTATGATGCATGTGACATGAAAAATGTGGCAACATTGGCCTATGTTTAGGGCTCACTACAACAAAACGGGTGTTTTATGACTACAATGAGTTGTAAAATCTCAAAGTATGACTCAAACAGAAAACACTGTAGATGACGCATGATATGATTGGGTCTAGTCATTACTAACTAGTCAATTTTTTCATGAGTCATATTTGTAGTCATTTGTATTGAGGGTATACTTAGCTGCATATTGCCTATGTGGTGTATATGTTGACTATCCTTAGAGTCTTGACTTTTCCTTGAACTGCTCGGGCAAAAAAAAAAAAGTCTATGTGGCATATGACTTCATGTAGTCATATTTTTGGCTAATGTGGAATATGACTATGTTGAGTCATATTTTGGTTCATGTGGCATATGACTCTATGTAGTCATATTTTTGGCTAACGTGGAATATGACTTCTATGAGTCATATTTTTTGTCAATGTAAAAAATGACTCTCATGAGTCACATGCTCTACATGTTGATATAAAAATGACTCTAAAAAGTCATAATTTTTTCTTGATGTGGAATATGATCTTTTTGAGTCATATTTTTTATTAATGTGAAATATGACTAATGTAAGTCATATTTTTGCTCATGTAGTAGTTCACATGGATTATTACTTGTAATTTTATGATTGAATGGAGTCATAAGTTTAAAAGTACAGAGTCACATTAATGACATGATTGTGAGCATTATATAACTACAACAAGTCCTATTTTAGCTAAAATATATTATAAAATATGACTCAAACAAGTAATATTTGTAACTAGGGTGACTTAAGGTTTATAGTGGCTTTTGTCATGAAGTACAATCACATTCTATACATTCTAAATTGACTTGAGGCATTGCAATCATGCATCAACATGATTTAGTAGATGAATAAATGACTCCATCCAATAAAAACTGAGTATTTATGATTTTTGAGATGTACAAGAGATAGTTATATTGAAGGGAAAAATGCAAGAAAAAATGTAACTCTTTTTAATGACATTTATTAGTCATTAACACAAAACATATCACAATAACACTCTGTAAATGTATATTCCTACACGTTCTAAGACCTATATTCCTTACAAAAATGTGAAGAAGTTGTCTCTCTAGTGTAGTAAATAACCTCTAATAACTTCAATCCAACTTTAAGTGTCTACATATACAATGAAAGAGATTAATTTTTAGTGAATGAACAATATAGGTCAACCTTCAAAAATTTAAAGCAACAAAAAATATAATGCACAAGTTTAAATTAAGAAAAATTCATAACCGCTATACCTTTAGAAATCGCAAATAAATAAGAAGAAAGAACAACAATAGTAATAAAGGGAACAAGAACTAGAAGGTGGCAACGTTTAAGAGGTAATAATAAGCAAGAAGAAGTTAGAATTAAGATACAACAAAACAAAACAAAACAAGAGACACAACTTAAAATGCAATAAAATGCAACAAATAACAAAAAAAAATAAGAACTAAAAAGCAACAAAAAGCAACACAAAATATAATTTAAGATGCAATAAATAACAAGATGAAGAAGATAGAACTAAAATGCAACAAGAAACAACAAAAAATACAATGTAAGATACAATAAAATCCACGAAATAACAAAAAAAAGCAAAAATTAAAAACAAACAAGAAACACAAGTTAAAATGCATGAAGAAAAAATTAATAGTAAGAACTAGGAAGCAACAAGAGACAAGAATTAGGAAGCATGAATTAAGATGTAACAAGAACAAACTAGAAGGAAGAATCAAGAACTAAGAAGCAAAAAAGTAAAAACTAGGAAGCAACAACAGATAAGAATTAGGAAGCATGAATTAAGATGTAACAAGAAGAAACTAGAAGGAAGAATCAAGAACTAAGAAGCAAAAAAGTAAGAACTATAAAGCAAGAATTAAAAAGTAACAAGAAGAAATTACAAATAAGAATCAAGAACTAAGAAGCAACTAAAAGTCAAAACTAGGAAGAAAAAATTAAGAGATAACAAGAAAAAACTAGAAGCAAAGATCAAGAACTAAGAAGAAACAAAAAGTAAGAACTAGGAGGCAAGAAGAACCAAGAGCTAGAAAACAATAAGAAGCAAAACATAAGACACAACAAAAAACAAAGAAGCAGAAGAAGAAGAAATGGCGGCTAGGATTTAAAAACCCAAAATTAGTGCTAGCTGCATAGAAGTGGTAGCTAGGGTTTTAAAATCCTAATCATGCACATAACTTGCTCTAGTCATGTGACTTCACGTAGTCATGCAAGTCAACAAATACACTATACTAAGCAACTAAGCTCTTTTAACAACAAAATTTGCTATAAAGTGGATGTATGTTACAATACAACTCTACAAAATGTCTCAAGGGAAGTTACAAGGCCTTAAACACCTATAGTTTTCGCAAAAAAAAGATAACTATGAAAATGTCATGCATCAAAGTATCTACGTCCATGTACTAAGTATATAAGACCAACAGTATTTGATAAAGGCACTATTAAAAAATATCTTTGAATTTGAAAAAGGGATTATGTTTTTATAGTCTATATTCTTGTAAGAACATTCAAACAACCATCTTTTAATTGAAATTCAACTATGTACATCACGGTGAGCCTCAATCTTTTTATGAATAATTTTGTGACTTCTAAATAGTCTTATAGAGACCCTTTATAAATACAACTTATATGACATTGCAGAGAACCTTTTTAAAAAAGAGACTAACTTCAATACATGATATATGTGAGTGTTTTATCAATATCCTTGAGATAAAACAAACACAACTATATTTGTTGGTTGTTGGACTTTGAATCCTAAATTGGATATTTAAATATTGTTTAATGGGCATTCTAAACAATGAACAAATTTTTCTAATGAGAAACTATAAGTGGTTCACATCCAAACTAAAACACACTCAAACTATAAAAGCTAGAGGTTTTAGATGGTTTTGGCCAATCTAAATCAAAACTCAACACTGCCAAATCCTAGTTGAGAAATTTAAAAATTTGTTAGTTTAAGTGGTAGAACATTGCAGGCCTATTCTAAAATCGTAAAGATATATATAGTGAAATGTTTTTAGCAAAAGAATATAGATGGATGAAGGTTTGTTTCTAATTTATCCTTTAAGATTTCATCCGACATTTTCTTTTAGCTTATAATTCTAAATTCATACGTACTTTCAAAATTGGATTTTAAATGTCACTAAATTTCAAGTTTCCTTTCTTACTTGAATTGGATGAACTTTAGTATTTTTTATCCAAAACTAATGCCATAGATTATCTATAGGCATCATACTCTATCTTCCATAATTTTTCTTTATTTTTGAAAGTGTGGTATGTTACTAGATTCCTGTACAAATTAACTAAGTGATCTTGAATTCAAAATTGGATTTAATAAATTCTTAGAAGTTTGATTTAAACGTCTAATTTATAGCGCAACTATAGTTTCTACAAGAAAAGAAAAAACTAAGTGCCAAATTTAAAGACATGCCTTGGAATCTATTTCTCCAACATCTCCATTCTCCAACATGTATATTGTAACTGTATCACGAAGTCTGCTCTAATCCATTTCTGTTGCATTTTTGGTGTTTTGGGATATAATTTAAATAACAACTTTTACAACAAGGGGTATAAATTAGATATATGATTTCATTCTTTTCCTTCAACTTATTTCTTTCTATTTCCCCCTTTTGACTTTCTCCAAATTATTTTCAACATTTTTTGTTTTTTTCCTTCATTTTTGAAAATAGTTTAGAATGACAATTTTTGATTTCTAATACTACTAATTGATTTCTAATTACTCTAAGAATCAAACAATTGTAATGACATCAATCTCGTAAGTGCTAACTAAATATCTACTTAAGACTTGAAAAATTCATTTGATCAACTATGTATATTATAGTCAACAATCTTTGTTTAATGCATAGTCAAATCCCTATAAGGGGGTCATATTAATCTTCTAACCATGTCCAAAGTTTGGAGTAACACCTTAGAACCTACACTTCTTCTTCAAACACTTAGAGACTCTCAACACAAATCGCACTCCTCATTTACTCTTGCTCCATGGCCACTCGGGTATGAATTTTTCTCACATTCTTCTTTCTTCTTTTTGGATTAGATTTTTTCAAATCTTCAAGTAATTTTTCTCAATTCTACAGACTTCAATCTACATCACTAGTTTAAATGCATTAGATTTCGCTTTGCATTAACCATCACAATCAATTAACATAATTAATCAATTCCACAACAAGTTCTAGTAGTGAGTCAAGGCAAGCCCGGTTTCTATCTTGGATTCTCAAGCTTAGTCCTGCCTTGGTGCTTTGGTTTGTCTATAGGCTTTTATTCCTCTCTAAATTTTTCTTAAGTACTCAAATAAAAATTGATTATCTCCTATTATCAATTGCTTTATTCCTCTTTACTCCTTTTTCTAATTCCTACGAAAATTTTAAATATGTTAATTGAAATATAAACATGTGCCATTCAAAATTATTTGGACATTAATTATGTCATAGATACATCATACAAAAGAAAATAAATTTTTTTAATAGGTATTATTCAAAATCATGCCTTCATCCCAAGGAATGGCCTCTAGAGGCAAAATATAAAAGACTCATTTTAGATTGCTCACCTTTTCTTTAGGCTAACCCCAAAGAAAAAAAATAACTACCCAAGAAATGTTTCTACAAAATATGACTGCAAAATATGACTAAAGTGAAATTATGACTAGCAAATATGATTTAGCACTCTCCAAATATATTCCCCACCCAAATTTTCTTCAAATTGCCTAAAAGAAAAAAATATGATTGCAAAATATGACTAAAGTGAAATTATGACTGGAAAATATGATTTAGCACTCTCTAAATACATTCCTTGTCCAAATTTTCTTCAAGCTACCTGAAAGAAAAAAAAATGTGATTATCATAAAAAATCTGACTACAAAATTTGACTAATTCAAAAATCTGATTGCAAAATCTAACTAACTCAAAAATATGATTGCAAAGTATGACTAAAGTGAAATTATGACTAGCAAATATGATTTAGTACTCCCCAAATATATTCCCCGCCCAAATTTTCTTCAAACTACCTAAAAGAATAAAAATGTGACTATTATAAAAATATGATTGACTCAAAAATATGATTGCAAAGTATGACTAAAGTGAAATTATAACTAGCAAATATGATTTAGTACTCTCCAAATATATTCCCTGCCCAAATTTTCTTCAAGCTGCCCAAAAGAAAAAAATGTGACTATCATAAAAATATGACTACAAAATATGACCGATGCAAAAATATGACTAATAAATATGATTGTGCATTTCCCAAACATGTTCCTTACGAAGCTCTGTGAAGTATTTTGGCGTTTCCAACGAACGTATACTATACGTCAACAACGTACAAGGCTAAAACATGACTAGCAATCATATTTGTAATCATTTTTTTTCCAAAGAATTGACCTCTAAAAATATGACTATAAGTAGTCGCCAATCATCCTCAAACATATTTATGTAGTCATAAAACACCCTTTTTCTTGTAGTGGCTCTTTCAAAGCCAAAAGAACCTTGGCAAAGGCTACAATGACTATTCAAGATTCCCGTGACTAGATCACAATCATGCACTACTATCTTCTCTTTCTCCTTGATGTGTGTTGAAAGTGTGTTGTAAAGGACCCACCCTTCCTCTACTTCCAAGGCCCAATTGATGTGTCAAACATCCAACTTCATTGCAAATTTTATAAGCCCTTTCATTGCTCAAGATACTATAGAGGGTTTATCTTGGAGTTTATGTACCCATGCCAACCATTGAGACTCCAATTCACTCTTTGGCATGCCTTCCTCCAAGCCCATGATTTTTTGAAATCAGTTCAACTCAGACTGAGCATGGATTTTCTCTTGCATTGCCTCATCTAATTTCAACTTCAGCTCTTTCAACTTATCGCCTTCCGTTTGCATGGAAGCATCTTGCAATACGGGGGAAATATTACGAATGATGGTTTGTACTACTTCTTCACATTTCTTGTTGTTCCCAACCTTATCTACATTCAAGATGATGGACATCTACATTGCTTTCGCCTTCTCCGAAGGAATAGAGAGTTGATCGCTCTCTTGACTTTCTTGCACGTATGAAACATTGTCAAAACCCGTGGTAGGCATGCCACTCTTCAACTCTTCTATTTGGCCCCTCAATTATTTGATGAGCTTCCTTTGAAAGATCGTGCTAGAACGTTTGTACTCCATGGCTTTTGGCAATATCAAAAGCTTCAACTCCAAATCCTTGCACTTTAACTTCAACTGATGAATGTTTGTGTGTAAGGCAATCAAACTTTTTAAGTTGTTCACGCCGATGTCAAGAATTGGTGACAATTTCTCAATGAAATTGCAAGAAGCCGAGGCACTAGTCAACAGCTTAGGTGCCATTTTGGAAAATTCCTCCACCAAATTCCTAACCCAAGGAGTAATTTCAGCTCCACGTTGAGTGAAATATCTCAGTTTGTACATGGTTAGCAAAATAGTGCCCCACTCACTTCTTTTTGTTAGTAGACTATAGCTCCCTGCCTCATTGTTGGGATTAGAATCCAGATGTTGTTTTGCTAGTATTTGCCAATGACTACAACATTCCAATGGCTTTTCTAATTGACTAGCATTGGGCATGGAGCGAAGAATCTCCAATTGCGACGGGCTTAAAGTTGACAGATGTAGATGCACTCCAATTCTTGGGTTTAATATTTGTCTTGGGCTCAACCTTTGGCTTCAACTTACTATTTCACCAAGGCACAATGTTCGGGTTGGGCTCAATATTTGGCTTCTCTTTGGTGTCGTTGGCAATCGAAAAATCGTAGTTGCAAATTCCGTCAAGCTCTCTAGAGCTTTATTATCTATATAACTCTCAATTGTAGCATTGGCCTTTGCAAGTTGTTCCTCATTGATGTCTCCACAAGGTAAAGAAGGTGACCCACATTCTTCCACTAGGGGTTCTTTGTTTGCAACCATGTTTTGCTCACCCAATGTTGTTACATTTGGTGTGGATGTGAAGCACATTGGAGGAGTTACAAAAATGTCTTCGTCCACACCTCCTGAGGAGACATTACTTACTTCCATTTGAGATTCTGCAAGCCTATTTACTACTTCATCATCTGAAACCTCCAAGACCTTTGTTGTAGGCATTGTAGTATTTTGAATACTTTTTTGGAGCATGTTGGTTCACTTGATCTTGCCTCAGCATTGTACAAATCGGGAATATTTTTTTGATTGTATTGGAGTAAAAGTGGAGCATCCACCTTTGTTAGATAAGTGCTCCAATCTACCTTGTGGTTTAGAATGAGTTCCACATATACCATGGATGCCACACAATAATTTATGCATCCTTTACTCTTTGGGGTTGTCCCCAAAGAGGGCCCGCCACACTTCCTCTGATTGATGGACAAAATGCTTATTGTTGCAATTACACGGCTTACAACAAAAACCATGTGTATGTACCATGTGGCAATCCTGAGGCCACAACTTGTCAATGTGGTACATTTTCACGTACTTCTTGCATGTTTTAAAGGTCCAATATTCCACTTCCTCCTGCTCCCAAATGCTCTTCGCTTTGATGTTAAGGTCATCTAAAATCTCATAGTGGAACCCATGAAGGACCCCCTTCGCCTTAGTCCCTTTCTTTTTTCACCTCCTGAAGTCATCCTGTCCCTAGCCAGAACATTTTCACTAGTCATGACAAAGAATTTGAATTTGTGAACCCTTGAAAAAATATACTCACGGCATGTGGGTACTGTGAGATGTGTGTAAATAGGCAATAGTAACAAAAGCTCAAGGACCCCCACTCTCCACCTTGTAGCAACAACTAGCACTTGAAGCAATAGTAGCACATCCATCGTGGCACCAAAAGAAAGTAGAAGTGAGAGAAATTGAGTAGCCCGTCCACCAATATAACTATCTGCCACCAAACCTCGAACTAGTCTACTTGAATCGGCCCTAGCCCTACCATCCGCCGGACTGGATTGCGGCCGACCGCCACTAGACTTGTCATCCACCAACCCCACCGCCACCAAACCTCCCTGTCCGCCGTAGCCCGACTTCCCCGACCATCTGCCAAGACCATCGGAACCTCAAATACGTCATTTGCCTCATTATCCACCAAATGACAAAACTCAACCTTTGTCCATGCGGTGGTCCTCCAACATTAAATTCAAAAAACTGCAGATTCATATTCAAAAAAGAACTTTTCAATGCAATAAGTATCCAATACAGAGTTAATGTAAGAACGAATAATTTCAAATTTCCCTCCCCCCATTTAAATATGCTCTCCAAACCCTATACTCTAAACCCTAAACCCTACAAAAAGAACCTAAACTATAGAATCCTCAATTGTATATAAAGAACTTATAACATTTCATGAGTTTTCCAACCTAGTGTTGTGGTGTATAAAATATGTTTTACCTTTAACTCCTTTGAAGTTTGGAATGCAATCATGACAATGTAATGCATATGTAGACCTTACTAACTTTATCATTTATATTCAATTGTTCTTAAGATGTCTTTTATTATAGGCCACTACACAAATATAAACGTTGGATTATGACTTAGAGTGTTCATTCAATTTCTTATCGTAGAATGCATTGATAGTGCAAAACACTAAAGTAAATATCCTAAATGGCTAAATGGAATTATATTGTCTCTTTATTGATTATTCTATTATGATATTTACAGGATGATGCTCAAAATGATTTAAGCACTTTAATGTAATTTAATGTGATATGATGTGGACAAGATTCAAGTAAGAATTTATACAACAAAAATTAAATTGAGGTTTAGATCATACATGCTTATACCTATGTGTACTTACGTGCACCCTAAATTGTAAACCATCAATAAATTTATCACAACCCAAAAATATTAGAGCTTAGGTAGTGCAGAATGTGAGTGACCTTCAAATATAAGAGGCCTTCTAGTAGAACAATTGGGATAAGTAGGTCATACTCCAATGATCATAAGTATGTTTCATCTCAAGGTTGCTAGCATGTGAGCATGTGAGCCCATGAGCTTGTGAGTGGGAAATAATTTTTTTGAAAAAGGGATGAAGGACCTATATCCGTGGGTGTAGATAATATATTTTTTCGAGAAACTTGGGTTACATTGAAAATATTTATGTCACTTACAATCTTCCTTTTGATTTTTTTATTGGAACAAACAATTCTATTAGATTTTTCCAAAGAATACCTAACGCAGTAGTATAAAGGGAAATTAATGATCCAGAAGATGTAGCCATGAAATACACAAATCCAATCATAATGAAAAACAAAACAAAATAGGATGACTCATGAGATATGTCAATCTCACAAGTCTAAGTCGTAGTGGACTCGGTTGTGGAATCCTCATTGCTAGAGGATGAATCTGAAGTCTCACTACCCTCAGATGTTGACCCATCTATAAAATCCAAAACATTAAGAGTGTATCTCTGTTCACGAGGTTTTGGCTTAGAACAACCAAACTCTGCAAATGTTGATGTCATTTGCTCAACATACATTGGAAGACCAAAAGATTTTTCTGGACTAAAGACAAGTCTTCATTTCTTCATGAAGTCATCTGTTGACATCAATCCCTCACATTTGCAAACACCAAATATGAAATGTTAGACTCCTTGAACCTTGAAATAGATCTGCATATATAGAATTTAAAATTATATAAACTTACTTATGAGGTCTAGGTTTCCATACAAACTTCCAAGCCATGACAGTCATGGCATCTGGATCTTGTGAGGCCTCAACTACCGGTATCAATTCTATGTCTTTGGTCTCCACCACGGTTGGAGTTTGCTTCTTCATGGGTGCAAGGAGGGTGTTGAAAATGTCTTCATCGTCCTCTAATGCCACAATGTGCCGCCTTATGCCGCGGCATGCGGTAATCAATGCACTTGAGATAAACAATATCAATAACTTAGAGAATAAACATAGTACATGAATGAAAATTTGAATTCATAATCATTGAATTAAAAGCATACCTGTAGATGCTATACAATCTACTACCAAATCTCCTTCAATGGTTGTCCCTTCAATAATGAACTAGAAGAATCTAGGGTCCTTTTCGCAAGCCTTTTGCCATGGTATGCAGTCGTTCATCAACATGGTTTCCTCACTCATATAATTAATCAACATGTCGTCCCTTTGAAGGTCTACTTTTGCCTTGTCCATAGACTTTGTGCATTAGAAAGAGAACTTGAACTTACTTTTCTTCCTAAGGTCCTTCACTAGGAAGGTGATGCTGAACTTCAAAGTCTGAAATCATGAACACAAAAAATATATTAGCAACAACAAAAACAATATGTAATAACAAATGACAATGAAATAATGACTAAATTGCAAAATTATATTGTGGTGGTCTTGTCCAACGGTGAAGTTAAGTGCACACGGTTCATGCTTGCCCACTCCTTTCTATCACCAATGTTGGGTATGTCTCACACAAACCCATAATGACACCCTTCAAATCGGCACACCATGAATGAAACACCACTATGCACCTATGGTCCTGCAAATGATCCTCAGCAAAAAGAAATGCCATTTCAATGGCTGCATACTTCGAGTCTGAGTTCCATGTAGGCACTGCATGCAATGGAGCAAACACATCGGGGACAAGTAAATTCTCTTGGTAGTCAAAAATAATGAGGTCCACAAGCAATTTAGGGTTTACTTGACCACCATGTGTGCGAGCCTTTCATGTTGACAACTACAAACAACAAGTTTTCCAAATTGTTAGAAAAAGTCATAAAAGATGTTCATGTCATTCCATACTATAATTCATTTCAACAACAAGAATAGTAAACATTTACCTTTTTAATAAAATCCATCACCTCCCTATAGCATGTTTGCCCTTCCATGTTTACATTATCTATGACTTCAGCAATGGAGACGTTAAGTATCAAATCCTTTGAGTTCATCTCGTCATCATCTCCAAGCTCAATTACATTTGTACCTTGAGTGACCAAGTCTTCCGTGAGCTTTGAAAGTACCACCTTCCTCTTTAGTACACTACGAGATCCACCTTGCATTTGAGAGTTTTGGTCCACCGTAGACGATGCTGGAACTTGGCCACCACCTTCAAGCTTCTTCTTGCCTTTTCCCTTCCCCTTTCCTTCCTTCTCTACCTCCCTTTCCTTCTCCACTAGCTTTGCCAAACGCTCTATTAAGGCCTTATTCGTTAAATTGAGACAAGTTGTAGTCTCATTTTAATTCACTTCTATATTTAGAAAACAAAAGAGTTCATTAAATTGAGACAATTCAATAAATTGAGACTTAAAAATGTTGAAGTATATATTTAACTAATTTACTATTGATATAAATAGCAGGAAGAAGTCGCATTCATCTTTTGAACATTTTTATTTCATTAAAAATATACACTTTAAATCATGCAAGATGTCATCAATTGAGACATTTCTTGAAATTGAAAGGTGCATCTATGGAAGGACTAATCTTTAGGTTGTTGATACCAAACTTTGACATCTAAAACATCTTTATTACAAAAAATTCAAATGAATACACTTAATGCAAAACATTCGAGAAAAATAAGAAGATTAAATATACTATTAATAGAAATCAACAATTGGAACACAATCAAACTACCCTAATAAAATGGACAAAATATATTTATGCGAACATCTCAAAACATGTAAATGCAAAGTCCATGCCACTTCACACCCTAGAACAAAAACTACTTATATACCTACACACTATTCATCCTTCCGCCATAGACTCATCGTTGTCTAAATTAGTCGTGAAGGCTTCTACTGATGCTTTGATGATGGCAATTTGTGGCTTTGGAATTGCCACCCTTGGATTTGAAGTCCCTTCTCGCATACGTGGCTTCCAAGTGGTCATGATACGGTCTGTGCTCGACCATGTTGGGGTTATTGCTCGATCTTCGCGCCACACATTCCCTTTTTATGTATCCCATCCATCACAAGTTTCCATGTTAATGTGTTGATCTGAAGGTGGATTCTAATATTGGATTTGGATTACATTCATATGCCTTGGATTTGGATTCAGATTCAGATTCGTAATGGCTTTAGCAAGTGTAGATTGGAATTTACTATAGACTCAACTATTAAGAAATTCCTATAGTTTAGAGTTCATTCTCAAGGAGGTTTGGTGCCATGGTAATTTCCTAAAGAAGTGGATTTAGCTCCACTTTAGTTATGCACAATTGAAAGAAATGTGGAAAATTCTCGACTCTACATTCCCAATAGATATAAATTTAATTTATTATAATTAAACAATGGTAAAACTTATATCATGGTATCTTCACTCTATAGCTTTAGCTTTCATGTAGAAACCATCCAAGTTTTCAATTGAATCTTTTTCAACAATTGGCTTCAACAGCAATAGATCTTCTCTCTATCATTCTCAAACAACTCCAATCTCACCATACCATAGAACTCTCAATCACTACTATTGATCTCACACCATAGTTTCACACCACTACAATTATAGACTCTCTCAAACCAAATTCCAGCACCATAGGTTCTCATAGAATGTGTCCATATTCACTTTGGAATTAAATTTCATAATTAGGTTTCCTCAACTATAGTTTTTGCTCTAAATACAACATCTATAATTTCACTTCAACCAATCATTCCCTCAAAATACTCTTCTTTGGCACAATTGAAGACACACAATCACCTCACCAGTTCAGACATCAAGGCACCATTGTACATGCACAAATTTCCACTCAATTGATTCCATGGTTCTCACATACTTACAAACAACAACCCATTCTATGGATAAACTACCATTCACAAAATTCTCCACAATCCATATACATTCCATTCCATCCAATAGAAAATCACATGCACAATTCTTTCAATCCAAGCATTGAAGTTTCATTACACATAGACTCAAATTGCAATTATTTCCACTTTGTATTTCCACATAAACAGTACAATAGAGATCCTCATAGTATAAAGCCGCTCCGCTAATAACAACTATCGATATAACACCACTAACACAAACACCACCACTACAACAATTTAACTTCTAACACACTGAAGTCACACACTCTCACAACTATCGATCACATACACTGCCAGCCACACCATGCAAGAGCTCTGGATCTCTTCTCCAGACTGAGCAGCCATCGTCCTCTCTCGTGAATTTCACCTGAAGCAATAGACAACCACCCCAACTGCCAAACAATAGATTCCATCCACTGATCCCTTTGAATCTCATTCATCTATTGGTAAATTCCCATGAAATCCAAAACAAATGGTAACTATTGCATATTAACCAGTAAAACCCACATTCCACAAGGAATTCAACAAAATTAAACCAAAATTGGAGCTTTCATTTAAAACAACTATAGATATAATACTACAGCAAGCCTTAATGGCTTCGAGTCACCATTAGCAGGCTGCACCACGACAAAATAACCTGCGAACATATCGTGATTAACACGGAAAGAAGCACATGGACGATCACGCCTTCGTCCAACAAAAGGGTACATCCTTTGCATCCCCTTCAGTCCTTCACGTAGTATACCATCCCTCTCCCTACGATCTGCCTCATCATGGATGATCCTCAAAGCTGGCCAAAATCCATGTGGTAATGTCTCACTCGGCTCTAGAAGTGCGTCAAGAGCTGCTCGAACACCTTTCCAATACTCTTTTATAGGGCCATTCTTCCTCCTAAATTCTCCAGATTGGTCATCGTTTGCCATTCCGCTCCAGTGTGCAATGAAATCATTCAAACCTCTTTTGATCTCATTGAGAGAACGCATCTTCTCGGGAACTAGAGGTGGTGGCTCACCGCTTAGAAGTATTGGACATCCGTCTTCAGTCTCAAACCACAAGCAAATTCCTTTCCCGTCCTCTGGCAACCATTTCTTGTCCATACACAGATTTTTATACTCCATCAAAGGCCATCCATTGCAATCCATGTAAAACTTGAACTACTAGGACCTAGAATGACCTTCCAAAAAATCTCCTCCTGTGCCCAAATACCCATCTACATATCGCTTGAAATCAGGCACTTCCTCGATGAGATGAGGAATGACGGGGTGCATTTTGCAATCCATGAAGGATTTCATGAGTTTCGAAAGTGTTGGATAGTTGTTTATCTTCAATTTAGTGCTCCATCGACCAAAAAGAGCATCAATGTCTTCATGAGTGTGCCCAACAATGAGGAAATTGATGTACACTTCACGGAAAATCCCTTTGTATACAAGTAGGGAACAAAAAGCAAAAACCCATCTATTCTTATTGTCCCCTGATGCATTATCCAACTGCAAAGTCAATATTGGTGGTTAAGGTTGAGCAGGAATTGATTCTTCCAGAGGAGGAAGGAGAGAGTCCAAACAAATATCTACCCCTTCCAGAACCGCCTTGGTTAATGTGGATTGCGTCCCCTTTTCAGAGAATAACTTGCGCGATGAATTCTTTGGTGGTTCTTCAACATCACGCAACAACTTTGCGATGGACCCAATGGTATGATTTGAGTTTGTTGGAAAAATGTCTAAACTGTAGTGTGCATATCGAACATCCCCATGCCCATGAGCAATCATACTTGTAAGTGCAACAAGCATTTTCATGTAGGAATCCGTTGCTTTGGTCTTGTGAGATAAGTGTGGATAAGTGGTCTTGGAGTGATCCAGTTTATCATGGATAATGGTTAGCATCTTCTCAAAATATGTTTAAGAAATATGCTGATTTGTATAGTATAGTTCTCTATGGGCCCTTTGGCCCACAAGGTGGGTATCCAAAGCAACGGTCCACCTCTCTTGCGCGTACGAAAGGGGAGTGCATGCGCTCCTCAATTGCTTGTATTTATCACACAAGCCACATTGAGTGAAACTATCTCCACGTGCTTTTGGAACAAATTCTAGGAAAGAAGCACGTTGAATGTTGCTCAAGCTACTCGAAGAAATTGGTTGCAAATTTAAAGTTGCATTGGCCCCATTGATTTTTGGTAATTGATCACTCCAACAAAATGCAAACGGCAAAACCATCGCAGGGACTTTCTCCCCTGATTCGAGTGTCCTCGTTTTGTGTGGAATTTTGTTAGCTTCAAGAACTACTAATGTTCAAAGTGTCGCGGTAGCTTGTATAGTATGTTTCCTTGGTTTTTTGGACCCCAAATTCCCATGCACCTCTACTTGCTTCCCATCCTTGGCCATCTCTTTGTACCTATAAAAGGTAGCTTTCGAAACCCCATGAATGGTCCACCATGCAATGGGATACTCTTCCCTTCCTTTCAAGGTAATCCACTCCTTGCCAACAAGATTTTTGTGGATCTACCTATGCACCTCAAGAAGACATTTCTTCCGAGCATATACCCCATCATGTACATGGAGTTGAGAAAGAATGGCTTGAATTTGCCTACACAGAAAAGGCTGCAAACAATTGTTTGGACAACAAGTTTTGGTAGAGACTTTAGTGATCGCTTGACAAACTAGGAGGGTCTCTTTTTTGGGATAACTAAGCTCCATTCTCTCTCGAAAGCTTTCATAGGATCGAACCCCTTTACAAATTCTTCTATTAGTAGCATTTATGGTCGTGTTGTAAATATGCGTCTAGTCATGGTCATACAAACTGACACCAAAGAGAAAAACTTGCTTGATGTGCCAAGAGTGAATTGACCAAATCCACTAGGTTGGAACTTCTGCCTCGCACAAGGACTACACAATTTGAACAGAAACTCGATCGTCGCCAAGAGGCTTCCTGTCGTTGTCTACCACAACATCTGGATCAACACTCTGTAAGACTGCATTTGCGACATTGTCCCCTACTTCATTACGAAGAGTGACTGGTTTAAAGTTCCACTTTGCACAAGGAATCCCGTCACATGTACAAACATCAAGGTGTAACGTAGGCACTGGGTTTGCAAAATCTTCAAGTCCGTGAATATCCATTTTGCGGGCTACAGCCAATTATTGAATGAGAACAATTATCTCAGATAAGATAACAACACATGATCATCTAAATGTGTCACACTCAATTTCAAGTAGAAAACTATATGAAATATACATTATTCACAATCTATTTTGAATATATTACAAAGATAATTCTTATCCTAAAACCGATGTGAACTCTTAATCAATTTGAATTGTAGATAACACAAATCAAATTTGTGTTATCTACAATTCAAATTGGTTGACAGAATAATCACAAAATACATATGTCTATCCTTGAATCAAGGATAGAGTAAAGAATTGTCCTTAACTCAAAATTTGTAACTACAAAAAGTTTCCTCATGAATAATTTCTAAAAGTATTTTTCATATGAAGTAATAAATTCAGAAAGACTTCAACCAACAACAACAAAATCATTGGTCCAATAATGTACGGGAAATTTTGATTATTTCTAAATGATGTAGCATATGACTCTTTATTATTTATCAAGTTCTTAGTCATATACGACTTAGAATAAGACTCTTGAAGTGAGAAATGGATATTGTCGACTCGACAATAATCATGTGTGAATCCAAAAATATAAACCTTCTAACATTATGATATGAAGGGCTTATCATCAATTACAATATATAGAAGATATTATTTGTGAATATATAAATTTCACATTCATGAGTAAATAGATATTAAGACTAATGTATTCCTAAATAAAATAAATATCATCAAATCGAGGATAACAAAACCTCTAAAGGAACATAAAGGCTATCATCAAATCTAAGATAAAGTGTCAGAGACATTTCAAGGAACACCAACAAAACATAGTCAAATAATGTACGGAAGTATATTATAATTTATTAACTCAATTTATAAAACAAATGCAAATTAGAGGATTATGCACGAAGTAAAAATGAGTATCACTGAGTCGACAATATCCTCCTGAGAATACAAACATATTAACCTTCCTTAGTTATAATCTAACTTGGAGTCCAATAAATTCTTATCAATAATAGAGATTATTCTTGAAAATGTGACTTATCCTCAAGTAGACAATACGACCATTAGACAAATACTTTTCTAAAATATGTTAAGATTTATAAACTAGGGACCCAAATTACAAGATTTAAATATCATTGAGTCGATGATAAAACTTCTTGAAATATAAACCTTCCATCATTGACTTTAAGATGGATATCATCCATTATAATATAAAATTGATATCATTTGTAAGAACATAAAACTAAGACCTATCCTTGTGTCGACGATAAGACCCCACATATTACTAAATTAAATAGATATCGTCGACTCAAGGATATGATGGATGAGTATTAGGAATTTAGACTACTCTATCTTCTCTTGGAGTCCACGATTCTAAAGTATATATTGAATTCAATTGATATCATCGACTCGAGGATATACTCTATATTGATATAATGTAGGATCCTCTGTAATTTTTGGCGAAAATTTCGGGAGACGTATATCTCACCATCACGATGATGCACAACACCAACACTCTCATCGGACACAATAGCAATCAAATTTCTATGTTTCATTCTTTTGCTAATGAAACTACTAATCTAGAATCAATGGGATGTCAGGTACAACAATAACAAGAAGTAGTGCGTACTGTACAAATCAAAAGTCAAAGCACAATACTACTTACCAACAACTGCAATCAATGTACACACTCGTCTTCTTAAAGTCCCCACTATCTGAACAAGCCTATTGGCAACAAAGGTGGATTGGAAATGCGGAAAACAAAATGCTGAAGTGTCTTGTAGGTTAGAGATGAGCAACTAAAAAATGAGAACAATCAAATGACGCGGTTGTGCAGGAAAAACACAGTTGCGACGTGAAAGTTGCTAGGGAGAGAGCTTGAGCTTCCGCCAATTGAGGGGCGGGGAAGAATTGGCACGGGAATTCAAATTCTTTGGAAATATATGGCATCTGACAATGTTCATGGTCCACTTTTTGTAGCAGCACTTAAATGCTTGACTATGTGCCGCTTTTTGTCAGCTTTGCGGCATAAAGATGCGGCTGAAGAACAAAAGCAGCCCTGAAAGGGTTTCTCTAATACTAGCCTAGAAAAGGCTTCACTAAGACCAGTCAAAAAAGGCTTTACTAGTACTAGACAAAAAGGCTTTACTAATACCAACCAAAAAAAGTCTTTGCTAATATCAACCAAAAAAAGTTTTTGCTAATACCAACCAAAAAAAGGCTTTACTAATACCAACCAAAAAAATTTGTTCGTTTATAGTGTATCTCCTATTCATGTCATTGTCTTAATTTTTGGTCATGTGACTCTCATTACTAGGGGATTCCTAATAATTGCTTCTTTGCTTATACTTTGTCTAGTGTCCGGGTTTCTTAAAAAATCCTTCCTTCGACGGTTTGGGATCCTAATTATGTGCAATGTAGGGTTCACGCCTTAGGGGTTAGGGTTAGGGTTTAGGATTTAGGATTATGAACAATTCTAGATTTCAAGAAAAAAAATTTGGAATCTTCTAAGTTTCTTAGGAGATGCAATTTATGTGAAGTTTATCGCTTGATTGTACAAAAGTACTCTTTAACCCCTAAAGTCCCAATGTGCTAACAAGGGACAACATGGATTTCAGGTAGGTTCCTATGAGCTCAATTGTTAGTGATTTTTTTTGAAACTTTCTCGTAAGATATAAAAACTTATTAGCTTTTGGGGAACATAATTTGTATTTCAATCAGTGGTCAGGAGCAAAAGATATGCCATAATAACCTGAAAATGGGGAGAGTGGGTAGCAAACAAAATTTGAAAAAAATTGAAATATTTTTTTGATTATTTTATTCTTATAGATTATATTTTTTTCTAAATGGGAAGCTTTGATTCATCCCATTTGGATTACTGATATGAAAGATATAGAGTTTCTTATTTAGCAAGCAATTGGATCGTCATATTCAAAACAAAAAATTCTTTCACTTTGAATGCTAATATCTTTCAATGCATATGGTCAAATATCATGAGATTTTCACTACATGATCTAAGAAATGTTTGGTAGAAGATGCTATGGTTAGATTCTAAAAAAAGTATTTTTTTTGATTCCTTACATGAATGCAATAGAAGTAGTAGTTTTGAGTGATTTTTGAAAGAAAAATGGCCTTGGGACTTTAGGGGTGAAAAGCTTAGCATTTAAGGCACATTTTTTACTACAATGTTTTCCATAATTCATTTACCATCATTTGTGAGCGGTTTCATGTAAACATGAAATATGGCAATCCATTTACAATTATTGTATGCTAAAGTAATTCATCTCTTACTTTGAGTATGAATATTGCTTCATATATTCAATATGGAATATTCGATATGAACTCATTCTTTCAATTGTACTACAATTCTGTGTTTTTCTATACTTACATAATTCTTATTCATTGAAATGTAAACTCAATTTGTAGTATTCATTCGTAGTATACTTGTAGGGTTTAGGATTTAATGATATGTATTTGTCAAGTGATTTGCATATGTCATTCCATAATGGCAATGTAATGTGCATTTGAAATTCTAGTAGTATTGGAATCATTGTTTGTTATAATGATTTAACTCTTTAAAAGAGTAATGATGACATTAAGCATTATTTTGGTGTACACTAAACAATTTCTACTTGTATGATGAGATGAAATCATGCTCCTTTGTACTCATAGTTTTATTACTAGAAATAATAAAATAATCATAAACCTTGAATATTTGAACTCTATAAAATATTCTTCATTGCAAAGAAAATAATTTCATGGAATGCAAGTACTTATACTTTTTTCAAACTTTAGACTTCTAACAAATGAATTAATTTACATTACACTTCAATGAAGTTAGTGGCGCAATCAATATTGTTATAGGACATTGAAGAACTATGGACATAACCTTCATATAGATGTTCATGCATTGGTATGAATATTATTGATTGATATAATTAATGCCTAATTGCCTTTATGTATAATAAGAATCTATGTGATTGAAATCAATGATGTCCTAGAGGCACCATGATGCCCTAATTGACATTGCATGGTGTGAAAATGTAAAAACTTAGTGCCGTTCTGTAAATACATGAAACACTTTTACTTATGGTGAAGCGCAATATGTAGATGCTTTACAAAACTAATGAGAACTTAATCAATGCCACCATAAAGAGACAAACAAAGATTCTTTGTCAAAATGAAAGAAGTTTAAAAAAGAAAATAAGATTATTAAAGGGTTCTCAAGTTCAGAAAAGGCTTTTAGCAAAAAGGCATAAGGACATAACATAAAATTGAAAGTGATCCCATAGAAAAAAAATAGGGAATCAAAAAAGAACCCCCCATACAAATGAAGAAATCATGATAAATAATCACTAGAAATGAAATTGCAAATGGATAGCTATTTAGGCCAATAGGTGATTCTAACCTAAGATAAAGAAAGAAACAAAAATTTACCAAATACGTACTAGAATATGAAGAACAGAAAATTGAAAAATTAGAAAAGATACCTAAAATAATATATTCTCATTTTCATTCAATCCAACTCTTGAATTCACTTATTATAAACCGTGACATACACATTATTTAGAGCAATGGAAAAAATTTTCAAATCCTGAAGTTCTACAAGTACAATTCCTCAAACTAAAGTGCTTGAACAATCCTATAGAGATATGTCCAACCAAAAAAGCAATTTCCCCTTGGGTTCATTTCAGTGATGAATAAATTGCTACATGTATTCATTTCCAATTTCACTCCTACCCTTTTAGCAATTACAATTGCTTTTCAATTAGTCCTTATTAATGACATTCTCTATTTTAGAGCACCCACATCTCTTGTCTTCTAAGTGGATTGTTCTTCATAATGTATAATTTATCTTAAATGTAGGGTGCAAATAAAATTCTAGAAACTTGGTATTCTTCTGAATTTCAAATCTTCCAATAATTACTAACTTCTATATTTTTTTTCTCAAGTTGATTCCAATAACTTAAATGCATGAGTTCAAAAAAAAAGTGTAACCATTGTTTACAAATATTTCATTTTTGTTTCCCACAAACTTATAGATTTAGGATTCAAAAGCACAAAGGACTGGGAAGTGCAATTCTTCTCCATGATCCTCCAAACTAATCCTATGTATAAATACATTTGAGGGTTCATGAAAGTAGGAAAAAATGGATAACGTATATTTTGATTACAAAAACATGCTCAACATCTTTTTCTATGACAATGTAACTGGAAAAATTAGTGTGTTATAGTTGCATTTTGATAAGTAAGAGTTGTTAGTGTTTTCAATTATTTTTCAAGTTTGACCATACCTCTATATAATTATTATACAATTATATAAGAAAATGGAGTGTCTCTAATAAAATTTGGACATCATCAATTTAATTTGTTTGCAACCACAAGTATAAATTATAAATTAGTTGTGCAAAATTTTGTTAACAACATGATCTAATGTTCAAATTGAAAAATTGAAAAATATAAGATTCTAAATTTATTTATTCTTTCATTATAAGGGCAAATACTTTACAATTTGTCGACATAATCAATATATGTTTGTATACTTTTTTTGTGGAACAAACCACATTTGATTTTGATTTATATTTTTTGTGATTTGTGTTATGCAACAAAAATAGCTATTCTCATTAGTTCTTTATGGTATTATCCCTTCAACAACGACATGGCCAAAAATGGCCAGCCCTATGGATTGTGTTCTAGTTGCATTTACATAACACAAATGGAATGAACATGAAATGTGTTGAACTATAAAGTTGGGGGCAAGTGGAAGTTGAAAATTTATCAATTTAAAAATTAAAAAAATCAGCAACATTAAAGATTTTGTGCCTATGCAGAGCTTGTATTCTACCAAGAATACAATACAAGGGTTTAGATATACATTGGGGTGAGGGAGAATACTTGTATGAGTTGTAGAGGTTGCATGGAGGGTGACCAATGTAGCTGGTATGCAACAATTATAGCAACTCCATTACAGCCCTAGTCTTCTAATACAACTTTAGTGTAGGCCTAGTCTTCAAGTTTCAATGATTTTTCTAAAACAAATGAAAAGGGTCCAAATTGTTTTTTAGATTTTCTTGGGAATATGAACTTTGGGCCTAGTTTGTTTATTTTCTAATTTTAGAATAGCATGATAACTTTCATTTATACCATGCTCTTATGCATTAAAATATAATGGTACTAAAATGGTGAAAATTTCAGATTTTTTGAGTGTATTCACGATAAGTAAGAGTTTTTTTCATTTTTCTCTTAAGAATTTCACAATCATTTGAAATAATCTCAAAGTAGAATTTCAAACCTCATTTGGGGCATAGTAGAATAATTTTTCCCAAAAAACTTGGATCTTTAAAAATTTGTGAAATCAAGCCAAATTTCATTTACAAAAATGGATTTGAGATTTGAAGACTCCCATAAAAAGTTATGGACACATATCAAAGAGAATGTTTTTAATTGTCCAAAAAAATGTCTCTTCCAATCCCTCTCTAAAACTTGCCCATAACTTTGACATTTGGAGCCTCAAAACCTCAAAAGAAAATTTAGAGATTAAACTTAGCTTAATTACCCACTTTTGTTTAGTTCAAAGTTTTTTGAAAGAAGGTATTCTACTATGCTAAAATGAGGACTAAAATTCTACTTTGAACACAATTCTTGCATTTTGACAATGAGTGGTCAAGCTCTCATCTTCAAATTATCCCATACCCTTTGAGGATTCATGATGGACAATTCATTATTAAAGGATGTTCCCACATTGATTTTGAGGAAATGTTCATTTAGAAACAATGCTAATGAAGTTGATGGGGACCTCAACTGTGACTTGCTATGACTAAACCTTATAGCATGTCAAGATGTTTTGAAGTCCCCACAGTAGAAGCTATGTTTCTAAATTATAGGGGAATGCCTTGGTTGAGTGTTGCTACCACAAACCTTGTAGCATCACAAGATGTTTAGAAGCACATCCTAGCATCATACCTTTTTACATTTGGATGACATGCATGTCAATGTTTTCACTTACCTATACATGTGCCCCTATAGTTGATTGGGCAATTAGGAATAAATAGAAATATTCATTTGGCATTGGAAATTTTGTGCCTAAACACGATATGGTATTTCAAAGTTTATCTATAAATCACACAACTAACACTCAAACCTTGCAACTAACATTTGAATTGTGTACACCGCTTAGTTTGGTAAGTAATGACTGGAGGCCATCAATTTTGTCACAGTGGCCTTTCTCCAGGTACACCTGACTTGTTCTCCAAGGTTGTATCTCACTACCCAATAATACGGATTGACTCTATGGTATATGAACAACTTATTTTAGAACCACCCTACACTTCCCAATTTAACATGTTGAACATTTTTTTTCACTTGGTGTTTTGACATTATTTTGGAAAATGTACTTAACTACAATATGTATGATAGGAAATTCTTTTGCCTTCAATATAGTCTCTCATTGTGGACCTAAAGCCTATTGTATTCTCCTTTCATCAAAAATATGGTGAAGTAGATGGTGAGTCTCTCCAAACCCTCAAGTGTTAAGGGGTTAAGGGCCTTAAACTTTATAGATGACTTAAGAAAACAATGTTGCAATCTTTTTTTAGCTAGTGCTAACCAATTTTTCGTTCAATGTAGAACAAAAGTAAAATTTGAAATACTCTAAAGATTCTTTGTCAAAAAGCATAAATCATACAAAATGCATTGACTTCCAATGAGCACTTCTATTTTCTTACAAATCCATTATGTAATGCATTTTCAAAATTTCCATGGTCAGTAGTACGTCTTACAGGGAATAGAGATTAATCCCTAAACATTGCGATGGATGTTTATTGTCCACTAAATGACAAGGAATTTTCCCTTGTAGGTCAGAATTGCAACTATTCATCCTCAGAATTAGAGGTGGAAAGGAAAGATCTAAAGTGGATGATATCACACGGTTTGAAAATGGTTGATTTCCATGGTCACCAACCCGGCATTCAAAGGTTAACCCCTAAATGCCCCAGGCACCAAAATGTTGTGTTTGCAAAACTTTGGAGTTAAAGAAAACCCAAAAAATTTGCTATTTTCAGAAGCTTGTATTTCTGGGAAGTTCTCTTTGAAGTCTAGTTTTAGAATCACAAATCTGACTTTGAAAATGAATGATATTGATTTTTCTATCCAAGATTTTGTGCAAGGGTACCCATTGCAATCTTGACTTTCTATAGTGTTGAGGGCTCTTAGAAATGAGCCTCAAATACACTAGATCTTCAAGAAAGAATTGTAGAGTATATTTTGAGAAGCCACAAATTGATTGGGGTTATGCATGTTAGGTCCTCCAACCTCATATTTTTTTGGTCACCTGTCAAACTTTTTAGATTTGACTTGTGAAAAGAGGATTGAAAGGCTTCACATCACTTTTGCAGTTTTAACACCCCCATAGTCAAATATTATAATCTTTCACTTCATAAGTAAATTTTTTTTCCTATATGATCTATAACATGTCTACTTTGAATTTGTAAGATTACAATTCAAAATAAATTGATACAACTTATCAAAATGTTGGCATTTTCTTCAACTGAGAGAAAATACCAAAAAACTCAAAACAGGCCTTGGGCATTTAGGGGTTAAAGAAGTTATAGAATACTTGCACCTCATGTTTGAATCCGAACTTGTAGGTTCAGCATCGGTTCAAGTTTGGAAAAATTGATGAACCTCCATACCAAGGCTGAGGTTCGGAACCGAGGCGGTTGGTTTGGTGGAGACCAAACTTCCTTTGGTGGCTCGGCGTAGCCTTGGGAGGTCTTCTCTCTCCCTACGCTACAGGAATGTTAGTGTTGTGCTTGCGGGGAGTGCGTTTGTGAGCTTTGTTTTCTTCTTGTTGTAGTGCAAAGTTACTAGCCGTTTTCTTCTTGTTTTCTTCACTGCGCGAGGTACCTTGACATTGAATTTCTTGACCCCATTCCTTTCTGCGAGTGTTGGAGGAGTGCACGGGCAACTCATTAGTTGAATTTCAGTGGCCGTGGACATAGAGGGAGGCTTGTGAGAGGGTTACTTCATGGTGCTCCGGATTTACGGAGTGTGCATTGCATTGGTGTGAAGTGGTGAGTTGAAGTTCGCATTCGATTGTGGAGTTCTACGGTCTGCGCCACTTGAGAGAGTTCCCAGTACTGCACAGTTTTGTCAAATTTGTGAGCTTTTTCTTTCTCTCACTAGTTTTGCTAGTTCTTCTTGAATTGTTTGATTGTTTTGATAGTATTGCTAATTTTCTTCTTAGAAGTGGCTACCTTGATAGTTGATTGTGCTTGAATATTGGGCATGCAATTTTTTCCATAGGCTTCCTCTCACTTTGTTTCCAGTACTATGGTTGCACATTGACAAAGTAGAATTGTTGTTGTTTCAAAATTGGATTTCCATTGTTGGGTTTGTTAAAGAATTGGGTTTCGATTGTTTAATTTGGAATTTGTAGTTTTGTTTTCATGAGTAGTTGTGAGGAATAGGGTTTTGAACATATTTTTCTAAAATGTGATGCTCATGGGCGTAACGGTTGCTATTTTCACGTTGACTTCTAAAACAAAGTTCTATGTTTTGAAATCTCTGAGATTCCTTTTCTATGCTTATAGGTCTGTACTCCAATAAGGAAGAAGTGCAATTTTAATCTCTAGAAGCATTCAGGAAGTCTATAGCAAAGTGAGGTTTCAGGTATTCTATTTTATACAAATTAATCTACGATTTAGAATTTTAGAATCTTAGTTCAATCTTAGTACATAGTTTTTGTTTGCAAACTCTCCAATTTTAGGGTTTAGCTTATTCAAAGACATGTATCGTTGAGTCGAGGATACACTACAAACCTAGTGAATAGATTATTATGTAGAGTCTACATGTTTAGGGTTTGGATTATAAAAGAAACATATTGTCGACTCAAGGATACAGTCATGCATGATAATGTAAATGAAAGCTTGATAACTTCGAAATTGTAATTCACACATTCCCACTAAGGAAAACTGAGAAAATTTAATTAACAGAAAAAACGTTGTCTCCCGAGTCATCCACCTTATCATTGAGTCGATAATAAACTCTCAAATAATGAATTTACCGAATGACATACCAAAAATTGAATAAATTTTCGCGAATAAGTGCCAGTCCCTACCCGTATCATCAACCCAACAATACCTTCAGAAGGATTTAAAGATAATTCCACCAATTAGAAGAGAAAACAACACAAAATTAATGATCTAAAAGAAACATTCAGACGTCACTAATATGAAATATGACTAATTTCATGCCCGAAAACTAACTTCAGAAGAACAAATCGTTAATATAATAACAAATGAGTGTTAATGTTCTTAGAGGTCTATATATCTTCAGAATAATTTCATCCAACAACCTCAACTAAATGCAACCATCGTTGAGTAGATGATTTTTATAAAACGTTTAATAAAACGTCACCCAATTGTATGACCAGTGCAATTTCTCCTCCAACAATCCAAATGAAATTATCGTCGGATTGATGATAGATCAATTTCTAACAGATACATACACATCACTTGGTAGGATTTAAAGATGGAGAAGACAAACTTCTATGATTATTCTATGATAGAGCATCATCTTCAGCCCTTCATTAACCCCATGAACGATGAGTCCTTCATCGATGAAATGGTAGATAGCTACAGAATACTATGGGAGTTCAAAGACCACATCAGTACTTGGACCTTCGGTGTTAACTATTGGAAGAACTATGTCTATCTAAGATACCGAATATAGGGCAAAACGAGCTACCTATCTTGGAATATGAAAGAGAAGGTGACATTGATTGAGGATCACCAGAGCAATTATGTTGTAATTATGCTTTGCGAAGTTGATGAGAATGGAAACCAGAAAGATTACTATCACTCCATTGTAATCAACGTAAATTTTTATTACGGGAAGCTTGATCTCGAGAACCTCATGACATTCTTAGAGGGGTCGCAGATGGAGTTTTTGAATGAGGAATTTGAAAAATTTGGCTATGTTCCTTGGAAAAATAGCACAGTAAAGTCCAATGTGACTAGATTGCGCCATATTTTCCAAATTCTTGATCGATATGCCTTGGCAAATGTCAAGCCTACACCATCACTTGGTAGAAACCCCTCACAAGGTCAGAGAGGGGAATCCGAGAGTTCTCAACAAGATGGGTCTGCAACTAGTGGTTCAGCAAGCAAAGCAATAAGACCAAATTAGACGAAATTGGCGACAAGAAAAAGAGACAACATCTCAACAAAAGGACCTCTATCTAGCAGGAAGAAAAAGAGAAGTCTTCTCAGAGGAGTTGTAGGTGTTGGGAGTTCAGGATCAACGCTAACGACTATATCAATAGGTCCAGCATCCTTTGATACTCCTCAAGCAGACTTTGAGAAGTTTGCTTTAATTCAAAGAAACTTCTGGGCTGACTACAAGCCCTGTTTTTTACTTGGGCAGAAAACAGTATCCGTGGACATCAAACAGTGCATCTTGGCGAGTGATCCCCGGAGTGATCAATATGTCATTCAAACACTACAGAAGGATATTGTTGTTGTTGTGAAGAATGAACTCATTCAACTGATTGACATGAAGCAGAGGCAGAAGGTGTGCCTTACCCCCGTCGATTCTCATAATCAACTTTTGAAAAAAAATCTAGAGAAGTGGGAAGAAATTATGAATGGACAGTTCATGATTATCAACGGTCAACACAGTATCATGACTTCAAAAGAGCTTCAAAAAGGAGGCTGTGGAAAATCGCGTCGAGTAGAGCTTCAAACTTGGGATGCTTTTATTGTCTGGACCCTTGATCCAAACAAATTAAGAAACATCTCAAAATTCTACAACTGCACTGATCATTTGGATCATGCTCAACCAATGTGGGGTAACCAAATCATTAGTTGCCAAAACATCTAGCTCGCCTACAAACGTCCCACAAATGTCCGCTCGGAGGATTTAACTCGGAAGAACAAATCTGTCTTCAACTTGACAAGATATAAGGTATGCAATTGGTCTTCCTCATTATCATCGAGTCAAGGATAACTTCTTCATTTCCTGTGAGAATGTAAATGCAAATTGATAATATCGAATATGAATAACTCTACATTTTACTACTATTTAGTGAATTACTTTATGTATGGACTATCTATGTTTTTATTAACTTAGTATTACCATCAAGTCGACGATACTAAGGAAACAAATTCAATCGTTTTCATGTCAGATTGTAACAGAATTATTGTATCGGAAAGTGCAGAGCTTCACGGATGCAGTTGTTGAGAGATTCCAAAATATTAATCTTGAAAAGGATGGTGCTTCCATCAAGGGGACTACGGATCTGAAAAATGAAATTTAGATCATCACCCTACTCGATGATCTTTGGGCATACTAGAATCGATTTTTGACAAGGCATTCTGAAGGAGAGTTGATGGAGCCAGTTTCCTTGAAATTGTTAAAGGAAATTAAAGGTTTCAAGATTAAAGCAATGTCCTTGAAAAGAGAGTTTTTCAAGCATTGCAGATGGTTCACGGACATTGACTTTGGAGTTTTTGTGCAGCACCTACTAAGTGAAACTCCGGGGTGTAAGTCGATATACCCAAAAGTCTCTGTTGTAAGAACAAAACTACTAGTTCCCAACAACATTGCGCATGGTGATTGGATAGAGTGGAGGAAGCGCAAGAAAGTTGTTCTCTAGGATTTGATGGACTTCAAACCCTCTCTGATGTTCATGGACAATGGCAGCGATGTCATTGATATGACCTGGAGAGCATGGAAGGCAAGGCACCAATTTACTTCTGCGTTGTGGGATTTCTTTCTCTCGCATCCTAGTGCTGAGTATTTCAAGAAACGTCTCAGGAACGATACATGGCGGAAGCGGGCAAAGGATCTTGAGAAATAGTTTCTGGAGGTCCTATACATGTTCAGGAGGTTTATGAAGTTGAAGTACCAACTTCCTAAACCTGCCGGAGGAGTTCCAATACGAGGAATTGACTTCTAAGGCACTCGTCATTAGCACAAATTATACCTATCATCAGCGAGAGGTTTAACCTGGTAGTCTTGGATATTAGGGTGGTGCCACAATCAAAGCCAAATGATACTGAAAGCATGCCACATATAACTACTTTTGGACTTAAAGAGGAATTCTGGACTTTTTGTCGAAAGATCTCCAGATGAAAGCTACCTACATTATGATGCATTTGAGACCACAATGATGTTTGAAGTAGGAAGGATTCTATTTGATAGAGCCTATAAATATACTAAGAGCTATATGAGATAACATATTTTAGCAATGCAAGCATGAAGATTGTTTATATTTGTATATAATTAACCAATCCATTTGGAGATATCTTCACATAAAAAAATACCAAAAATTAGCTCTTAAAAACTATAGATTATATGTAAGCAATGAGCGTTTATATTCGAAAACATCTACATGATGATGTAGAGGCATTCAATTCCTCCATCAAACATCAGAGTTCCAATACTTAACTTTGAAATTGGACATCTAGAGATCTTCAAATGCCATCTCTCAACTTTCTTCCACAAGTTCATACACAAAAGAGAATTCCAAAACAAAACTTGGGAATGGGAGATCTGGAGATCTGGAGATAGCCATCCCCTCAACTTTCTTTCACAAGTTCATACACAAAGACATTTATCTACTGAAGTAAAGAGGATTTACCCATATTTATTCACTTCGAGACATAAAAGGAATAGGCATGTGCCTTCCATTGCTTAGAGTTCTAAAGCTAGTCTATTTGATATTTGGAATGTAGGTATCCCTAATACGAACATGTGGGAGTATTATAGACCTCTATCGCATGTTTAGGGGATTGATGTCAATGAACATAATAATGTGATTTCTCAGCAAATTGCACATTACATTCCTACTAAAGAGTTCCCTAAAGAAGTCTATCCTATTAGGATGCGAATCCAACTTATCCGGTAATCACATCCTTGAACAACAAATAGCCTAAAGACTATATTGCATGGAATAATAAATTGAAGGAGGTCTTCCAATTTTGAAATATTCATCCTTGACCAGATATCAACGGCAGTGCGTCCCAACAACAATCAAACTAGATATCTGAAGCTCTCCAAGTACGTATTCTATTCAACAACAGAGACAGCACCTTCAATGCATAGAGGACCCGTCAGTATGATGACCACCACCCTTTGCAAAGACCCACCTCAACACATAATCAATTGTAGACAACTTCCAAATGCATAACAAATGAACTAAAAATAACGGGAGATCTCTAGATATACCACGGCATACCAAACAAGGCTCATACAAAAATGGACCCCTTATCTGCATTTACTACAAAACGAGTAGGAAGAACACAAAGCAGACTTTAGAATTTCAATGACATTTGTAAGTTACCAAAATCCTATGTGGGTCTTGTACCATAAGTGCTAACCTTATGCATTATTGACGTAATGATTCAATACAATACGTATATTATTTCAATTGCAAAGGATTCTTCAAAATACAGACTAAAAAAAGTGTTGGCATGAAAAAATATTTTTCCTTAGATATCAACATAAAAATTGTTGAATGAAAACTACATATGTTCATTTGCAATGCCAACTACCAAAAAGTAATTGACAAATGCACCTACAATTTTATATACAATAAGATTACAATGCCTATCATTTGAGAATGTACAATAGTTATGGTGCTAAAGGTAAAAGAGAGAGCATTCCTAATATTTACAATATGTTCAAGAATGTCAGAGTCACTATTTCCATTCTTATGTACATCTGTAGAAGTAGAGTGACTTGTAATAATGCCATGGAATTTATCATCTGGAGATCTCTAGATGATATCTTTCAAACACAAGTACTAGGCCTGCAAACATCCCTTCAAAACACAATTTCCAAGACTGCCTAGTGGATCCTCCGGCATCTGACTACCGAAAAGCGGATTAGCCCGGACATAAACTGGCACTACTTCATTGGACGTTAGAAGACCATCAAGCCAAGGCCGTAAGCAAGCATTCAAGAAGTTGTCAAACTCATCACCAGACTAGGTTTGTGGGTGAATGGCATTGTGAGAATTATTCAACAAATTCTTCACTGGACTATCGTCAATTAGGAGCATGTTGTCTATAGAATCTACTTCCTCTATGCGAACCAGGGTTGTCAAATC
The DNA here is from genome assembly GCA_963920665.1 of Straminergon stramineum. NCBI lineage: Eukaryota > Viridiplantae > Streptophyta > Bryopsida > Hypnales > Calliergonaceae > Straminergon > Straminergon stramineum. Next base: position 13,478,973 of record OY987273.1, read on the forward strand.
CTTCAGGCTTATTTGGTTTAGATGGATTCTTACAAGACGATCGAGTGCAATCCATCTGCGTAAGATACAGGACTTCTTTGTAACCAATAGTAGTGCGTGACAGAATTGCCTATAACAGCGGCAACATGTTCTTCTCCAAAGCACTACTCCAGAAGATGATCCATGCCCTAGAAAATAGCTAGTCAAGGAACTTCGTTAGACTCGGCCTCCGCTTCACTATTGAATTAGTTCTATGGAAAATCCAGTGAATGAGAAGTCCATTCAAATCTAGGATGACATTATATTCCCATCTTAATACCTGATCGGGCACAGTTGTCATCGTCTTCGCAGCTTGGAGTCCACCTGGACATCAAGGGGAAAGACCGAATTAGAAGCAAAGGAAAAAGACCAAGTTAGAGAGGTACTGTACACCATATGTAACAAAAAGAAAATGTCACCTCAGGCACCTTTGACAACATCCACATCGTTGTTTTTCCCCTCTTCAAACTCCAACCCCTACCCCTCCTTCACAATATGGGTTCCCTTGTCCACTTCCAACTCGGCCCCTACCCCCAACACAGCCATATCCGATCCCTTTTCAACATCGCAATTGGACCCAACTGCATGAGGCTGCAGCACGTCCTCCCCTTTCACCAACTCACTTGCTCCCAATTCTGATCGAGGGATAGATTGTGGACTAAATGGGTTCAAGTCTGTTAAAGTATTACTTCAAGCCACTCGGACATTCCTTCTATAATCAATGGATTCTATAATCAATGGATTCAGAACCATCTAGGGATCTCCAGATGCACTTGGACCCTTTTCTAGCTCTAGTCTATCCTCCTCTAGGCAAGGTGAGTCCATGACTTGTGGATTCAAAGATTGTTGATCAACTTGTGGAATCTCCGGACAAGAACACTGAACAATTGGTACAACTGAAGCCACCACGGAACAATTAAGTAGAAGATCAGTTGCAACGCTATCATCGTCATTTTCAATGCTAGTGTCAATAATCTGAGCATCAGCAATTTCAGCATTAGGCATGGCTGCATCAAAAACTCCACCAAGTCTCGAACGACCAAGGTTGACAAAAGTGAGCATCCTAGGCAAAATCGTGTCCAAAAATCGGATGTCCACACTCCGCGGACGCTGCATCTCTGGTGGGTAAAAAACGTCATCCGCAAATTTACCCTGGGTAAATGCGGTCGGGCGGACGACAGATGAGCGGTCGGGCAGATGGGTAATCAGTTGGGGGACGCTCACTATGTAGTCGCAGCAACTTTCAATTGCAATTTCCGAAATCGTTTTCTAGATTTTTGGGGCGCGTAATATACCATTCAAAAGGTCTTGGAAATATCTTTCCAATGGTATATTACATGCCCCCAAACACCAAAATCTCCAATTGGGAATGCCAAAAGAAGTACGATGCTTCAAAAAGTGAGTGTCCACCTTGGTGTTCACCCGTCCGCCCTCCCGTCTGTCCCCTCCCGTCCGCCCCCCCCAGTCCACTTGGCGGACGGGCGGATGGGCAATTAGCTGGGTAGACGCTCACAATGTAGTCGCAGCAACTTTTAGTTGCAATTTATGAATTCGTTTTCTAGAGTTTTAGGGTACACAATATACCATTGGAAAGGTCTTGGAAATACCCTTCCAATGGTACATCATACGCCCCCAAACACCGAAATCTCCAATCGAAAATGCCAAGAGAAGTTTGTTGCTTCAAAAAGTGTGTGTCCACCTTGGTGTTTACCCATCCGCCCTCCCGTCCAGCACGATCTTTTTCTGTCCGCTTTGTCTGTCCGCCATTGGCGACTGCCCCGACCTTCCGAGCCAACGTAACTCCATCTCCCTCCTTGTCTAACCTACTTCACCTCTATCTGCCGGCAATTTTATTACATTTCATTATGAAAAGTGCAGAACTATAGCTTCATTTTAAAAAAAAACTCTTTAATGCAACAAGTATCCAATGCAATATTAATGTAAGAAAAGGATAATTCCAGGTTTTCCACCCCACATTTAAACATGCTTTTCAAACCCTATACCCTAAACCCTAAACCCTAAACCCTAAACCCTACAAAAAAAATTTAAATTGTAGAACCCTCAATTGTACATATTTACTTATAACGTTGCATGATTTTTCAAAAGTAGTGGTGCGATGTGTGAAATATGTTTTATTTTTTAATATTTGAAGTTTAGAATGCAATCATGACAATGTGATTTATATGTAGATCTTACTATCTTTGTCATTTAGGTTTCAATTGTTCTTAAGATTTATTTTATTATGGGCTACTACACAAATGTGGACCATTGGATTATAACCTAGAGTATTTCTTCAATTTTTGTTGTAGATTGTATTGATAGAGCAAAACAACAACGTAAATATCCTAAAAGAATTTATACTATCTCATTATTCTATTACAACATTTATGGGATGATGCTCAAAATGATTTAAGTACTTTAATGTAATTTTATGTGATACGATGTGGACTACATTAAAGTGAGCATTTATAAAATAAAAATGAAATGGAGGTTCTTATCATACATGCTTATACTTATGTATACATGCGTGCACCCTAAATTGTAAAACATCAATAAATTTATCACAATTCTAAAATATTAAAGCTTAGGTAGTGTAAAATGTGATTGACCTTCAAATATGATGAGCTTTCAAAATTCAAATACAACAATTGAGATAAGTAGATCATACTCCAATGATTAGAAGTCTGTTTCATCTCAAGACTTTTTTGCAAATGATTTTACGAGAAGGTTCATAATATCATATCTTGTAGATTATAAATTTATAATATTGATTTAATTGCTTATGTAGTTGTATAGACCTAGGATTTTTTTAAATTTTGAACCCCCAAAGTCCTAAGCCTTTTTTTTCTATCGAATATCATTCAAAATTGCCATTTCTATTGTAAAGAGCAAAAAACTTTATAAATTAACTTTATATCTAACCATAGGAATTTGTACTAGATTAGTATAAAAATGTATGGGAGTAGTGTTATCATCTTGATAACATTAAGTGCATACATTGCATGATATTTGTATTTAAAGTAAGAAAAAAAATCTTTTCTTTTGTCTTGCTATACTTGATTCTTGGGCTTTTCATTTTCTTCACTTTAAATTTTGGCACTAACGATTTTAATTTTATAATATTTTCTATTGAAGAATCTAGCTAATAAGCGAAGAATCTTGGATAAAAATTCAAAAATAAATCATTTCATTGAGATCATATTTCACAAGAGTCCTCTATAAGAGTGTAGGGCCTTTGAGACTTTAGAAATTAATTACCTTCCTTCAAAGGCATAGAAATCAATTAGAAATTGAAACCAATTAAATTGTTACAATTTTGACTTTGAATATCTTTTGCTATTAGCCAAAAAGTATTGTTGATATGGCAAACTTGTAAAAGCCACCAATGTAAAACTAAATTCCTTTTAATTACACATCCATTTGAATTCTTTGTTTACAAATCAAATGATTTTCCAAAGAAGAGGCAATTTAATGACACTTTTCATAGTTATATTGATTTAGTGCCTCACTATATAACATATTAAAGACATAATTTCTATAGCTTTCTTCATTCACCATGCATTGCATGCTCTACCCGTCCGCTCATCTGCCTACCTCTACAAAGTTAAAAACACCTCTCCTTCTCACCTTCTCCCTTGTCCACCCATCCGTCGTGGGCCGACCTCCACTAAATTGAAAACACTTCACTCTTGCGCCCAACTCTCACTCCCACCTTCCTCCCCGTCCGCCTGTCCGCCATGGGTCGACCTCCACCAAATTGAAAACACTTCACTCTCGCATCCAACTCTTGCTCCTACCTTCCTCCCCATCCGCCCGTCTGCCTTAGGCCAACCTCCTCCAAATTGAAAACACTTCACTCTCTCACCCAACTCTCGCTCTCGCCTTCCTCCCCGTCCGCTCGTCCGCCGTGGGCCAACTTCCACCAAATTGAAAACACTTCACTCTCACGCCCAACTCTCACTCTTGCCTTCCTTCCCTCTCCCTTGTTCGTCTGTCCGTTGTTGGCCAACTTCCTCCAAATTGAAAACACTTCACTCTTGCACCCAACTCTTGCTCCCGCCTTCCTCCCCATTCGCCCATCCGCCCGTCCGCCTATTTGCCCGTCCGCCAGTCCACCCTAGGTTGAATTCCACCAAATTGAAAACACATCACCCTTGGCCCCTTGCGCCCGCCTCTCCTTCTTGCCTTCCTCCCTATCTGCCATCCGCCCGTCCGCATTCACTGTCCGCCTGTCTACATTTGCCGTCCGCCCGTCCGCTTGTCTGCCTAGCGAACAAGAGGGCGAATACCAAGGCAGACACTCACTTTTTGAAGCAACAAACTTCTTTTGACATTTCCGATTGGAGATTTTTTTATTTTTGGGGCGTGTGATATACCATTGGAAAGGTATTTCCAAGACCTTTCCAACGGTATATTGTGCGCCCCAAAATTCTAAAAAACGAATTCAAAAATTGCAAGTGAAAGTTGTTGAGACTACATAGTGAGTGTCCGCCCAGCTAATCACCTGTCCGCCAAGTGGACGGGGTGTGTGGACGGGAAGGTGGACAAGCAAACACCAAGGCGGACGCCCATGTTTTGAAGCAACAAACTTCTTTTGACATTTCTGATTGGAGATTTTCGAAAATTGCAAGTGAAAGTTGTTGTGACTACATAGTGAGCATCCGCCCGTTCGCTTAGCGGAAGGAGTCGCGGACAGGATCGGGGATGGGCGGACAGGATGGCGGACAAGCTGCACTAACCGTGGACGGCGGTGCGGACAGGGTCGCGAACAAAAAATTACCCTAGGGTAAAACCAAATTTTCCGAATGTCACAAGACGTCTAGGGGGGTCGCGGACGCGGACACTAGCAGTTGCGTTAGGACGCCCTATCAACCCTGTGAACGACCAAGGTCCTCAAATGCATCCCTTGAAATATTGGCAGCCTAATTAAACGCGCCTCTTGAACTTCCCTTTCTGCAATGCCCTGTAGTCTTTTTTATTCTAAGCGATTTCGTCGCCTTCTTTTGATTCTTTGTTGCAGGTGGATTCTTCAGCACTTGGGAACTCCTACCCTTCTTCTTGCTTGGTCCCTCCAACAACTCTGAAGGCTTTGATCGTTTGACAGATTTTGTTTTCGTAGGAGTTGGGTTTTTCAACTTCTTCGGCGGTACCAGTGGAGAGGGAGGCAAATCCTGAGATAATTGCACATAATACATCAGACTTGAGACATTCAAAATAAAAACACCAACCCAACATCTGGAGATTTCCAAATGATTAAAGGTCTAGCAATACTTACTTTAATTAAGATACGTTTGCATGCCACAATCCCCTCACTTCTCTTGGAGTAGGAGTCATCACTGTTCTTTTTTGATTCAGACGCATCAGTTGACAATTCCTCAATTTGAGATACCACTTGCCGACTCAAAGTCATAGGATCACATACCGGAGCTGCAGATTGGTGATCCAAATCCGAAGTTTGAGGGATTCCAGTTGGACCTAGAGGTTTAGGTCTATCATTAACATTGAGCTGCTCTATGATATACTTGGCAATCATTTGCTTCATCGACTCCGCATCCTTGGAATGAAATATTTCAAGGACCTTCAATTGTCCCCACTGGTCCAAGCAACAAATAGAAGTGAGTTCCCAATGAAAAAAAACAAATTATCGCACATCAAAGTAATGTATGTCCAGAAATCATACCACTCCTAAGTGAGTAATTTCTAGTCCCCCAATAACATTCACCAAAACCATGTTGGCCTCAAAGAAACCACCAAATATTACTAATGTTGTATTTGACCTCAAGTACAGAACACCTAGATGTTTCCAAGACATGTCAACATCCGTTGGCAGGTCCTTTGAATAGTACACTGCGTTGATGGGGGCATTATTGGGGAGAAAGGTTTTGAAATGTTTCCATGCACTCTCTACTCCATTATATCCAAAAGAGAATACTAAGTAAACATCAAACTTGTCTCCCACAGCAACCTCAAGAAAGCCGTCGTCGGTCTCTGCAATGTAGTGAATGACATGCCAGTCCCATAGACGGTTTTTGGTTTCATAATTTCTTTTGCTCAAATGAGCCAATATTTCGTGAAATCCAATAGCATCCATCATAAGAATCGTAGGAGAGCGAACTTCAATTGTGTTTCGATCAGAGTCCTTGAATTCAAGTGCATCAAAAAGTCTTTGCAGCTTTCGATCTTCGAGAATCTTGGCCCGGGGTCCATTGGGTGAGGCTTCAAACATGTACTACATATACAAGTGTCTTTTTCCCTTTCCCCGCCAAGCAACAATGTCTAGTTGAACTAGGACTCTGTTCATGTTCCAGAAATGCTCGTCCATGGTTTTAGACAAATAAAACTCTACAAAGTCTTTTTCCAAAGCCTTCACCACAACTACTTCAACCTTGGCATTGATGAATGATTCCCACATGTCGTGCATAGCCTTTGGACAATTTGAGGGCTCGTGGGTTTTGTTCATATTCCTCATTCGTCTTTCGAACCACTGCTTTCCAACCTCAGTCGACATAGCTTTGTCAACCCAATGACATATTTCCAAACGAGTGATCTTCTTCTCTAACAAGAACTCTGCCCAATCCGCATCCGTATATGGCACATACTCGGGCTTCTTGCTTGGAAGATGGAACTTCCAATAGTGGCACATCATTTCGTTTTTCATTGCCCGTACAAGCCTCTCTCTTTGACCACCATCATATAGAGACGGAAGTGAAGAGCTAGTGCCATGTTTCTTGGCCTTCATGCTCTCAACGCAAATTTTTTCGTTTTCTACAAGATCCACTAGAAAGCTAATATCCTCCAAGCGAAGTCTGTAAAGAGACTTGAAGTCGTTGATTGTCAATGGCTTCTGCCTTGCGTCCACTTTCTTAGATAAGCTCCCTTCAGTACTGGGGAGTATATATTGGACGTACTTCTCTTCGATTTGGATCCATCTATTCACGTCTTCGTCCTCGTCAAGGAATAACAATGGAATTTTCACGTCTACTTCATTCCTTTTTACAATTGTAAAGATGGTCGATTTAATTGGAAAGAACTCTTGCATTAAAGAACAGTAAGAATTACTTTCAAGGCCGGATAAAACAAATGATGGTCTCCAAATCCATCTCTATATGAAAACCTTATTTATATGGAGATCGTATTCCCACTTTGTAAATGGACTATCATTAGAAAAAATTTTAGCCCTCAAAGGGGTTGCTTCCCTTTGAGAAGTTCCCCTCAAAGGAACACACAGCCCCTTTGAGGAATAGTGGTCACTATTCATCATCAATGATGAATAGTGCCAAAATATTAAAATATTAAAAAATCATAAAAATCATATTAAAAATCATATTAAAATAATAATAACAATTTGACGTGGTCGCACTAATGCCACATCAGATCTCACAATTTTGTAATTTTGAATTTATTTTAAGATTAATGTTTTAATTATTTTTTAAATATTTTTTTAATTCTTAAATTCAACTGTCCCACGTGAATGAGGCTCTATAATTCGCTGGCCGAGGAAAAAAAAAAAAAAAAGTTTTTGAATTTTTTTTCCGACCACAGTTCCCTGCCGTTCCCTACTGTCCAAGACTCACAGCCCCTTAGAGGGTTCATATTTTTTCTAATGATAGGCCTAACCAATAGTATAGTGAGAAATGATGGGATTTATATCCAATAAGGCAATAATCAAAGTAGTCACTTTGTAGGCCAAGCAAATAAAATAGGAAATGAAGCTTGAAATCATCTGGAGATCTCCAAATAGTTTAATCCGGAATGTTTCGCCAATGGAAAACAAAGGACGTAAAATGTAGAGACAATAGGTTTTTTCGGCATTTAACTTCCAATGTATTTCATTGCCGAAGCATTCCAGATTAAACTGTCTAGAGACCCCCAAATAATTTCAATAGAAATGGTATTCAAAAACTTGAATAATAGAACTTACCTCTAAAAGATGCATTTAGATGGATACATACAAAAAAAATGGGAAATTAAGATAAGAATCACCTAGAGATCTCCAAATGATTCTACGACAATTGGTCGGACAAAAAAAATAGGAAATGAAAGTCTCTCCATGTTAAAGTCATCTGGAGATCTCTAGATGACTTCAACAGAGATAGTCGACTGGAAAACTCAATGATCTCCTAAATGAAGAGACTACCTCTACGTAAATTATCTAGACAGAACTAGATGAATTAAATAGAATGATACTCACCAAATAAAAGTAGACAAATTATCTATACCAAAAGTTATTATACGAATGGTCACTAAAAAAGAAATAGAAAATGAAGTCAAGATTCATCTTGATTTGTTCAAATTATTTCAAGATAAGACTGCAAAATATAAACCTACAAAATGATTGTATAGGAATTCCACCTAGAAAGATTTACAGTTCCATATAAAGTAACAACAAGGAATAGACGAGGACACATGACATACCAGGTACAACTGTGAGTGCGCTTGGCCACCGTAGGAAGGTTGAGGACTCCCCATTTCTTTCCATTTGATTCTTGCATGCATGAGCTACTTGGTAAATGACTGCTCCCTCTATTCACCAGCTACGTTTTGGTTTAGGGCTTGCAAGAGCAATATGAGATCATTCCATTTGTTGCGTGGGGCATAGATTGGAATTATATTAAAAGTGGAGGCTTCCTGCTTATCACACTCAAGGATCTCTCCATCCTGCACTAGGGTCCTGTATGCTTCCACCGTGTACTGGCTTCCAATGATATAGTAAGGCGTGTCATTTTGGAAGAATTCCCTCTTGGGGCAAGTATCATAGAATTTGGCTTGCCCATTTGTGCCGTATGGCCCTTGCTTGATGAGAAGAATGGTAATGTGTCTAAATTTAGAGTAATAGTCGGTTTCAAGGCGTGCTTTGTTTTTGGTACTCTTCAATCGACCCTCATCAATTCCTCAATATACAAGTTGGGGGACTAGGGCCTTGTGCAAGTAATCAAAATGCACCTGTAGTGGCTCCCCGACCACATCTGTAAATGGTTTTTTTCTCCATTTGTACAACGGATCGAATGTAGTCTTGTAAAGAGCCTTCATGACCTTCATGTTCTTCGGTTGAAGCTTCTTCACTTCTGCCTCATTCATTTTTATGCATTGGGCAAGGGTAAGCTTCTTCGTATCGTCTTTCTCGGCGTCGCCAGGGGCTCCTACCAGAGACTTCTGTTTCTTAGTCTTTTTTTTAGGAGATGATTCCAACGTCTTGCCTTCAACATTTTGGGAGGTAGGGTTCATGTTGTCCCAGGCCTCTTTGATCAAATCCCATTGTACATTCATGCTCGTAGGAGTCCACCCCGGGACATCATTCTTGCAAAACAATAATCCACACTCCACACAGCTATGACACAAACCAAGGTCCATTTTATTGTAATCTAAAATAAGCCCATATATTCTAGAATTTTCTAATTTTCCTATCTTTTCCTCAATTACAATGAGGACGCTGAACTCTTCGAGACCTTGTATTTTGAGAACGTTTAGGCCTGCGGTCATATTCACCCTCACAAGATTGACAAAACTTGGAACAATTCGGACTACACCATCAGCATCCTCCTTCCTCTCAATCCCCCACTCTGTAATTTTGTCTTTGGAGCGATATATAGCTCCAACGTTGAAAGTTCCACGATATATGAACTTATGAACCCATCCGTCATGGAAGGGAGCAAGCTTCAGGGGTTGAGTGTCCTCAAGACCCTCAGAGAGGTGTTCGTCTCTACATCGAGTAAATGAGGATAGTAAGAATTTTCCTTCACGATCAACAAGTCATATGGAGATCTCCAGATGATAGTGAAGATAATGCAGACAACCTTGTTAGATATTCAAAATTTGCTAATTTATTCTTGACTTTAAGCTTAATTGGTTATACAATTCCTTCGATATGCATTAATTACGTATAGAGTGTGTGGTTCATTTTTTGTCATCTGGAGATCTCTAGATGATGTGTCGGGTGTGTTGTTCATGCATTTGTCATCTAGAGATCTCCAGATGATATGTAGACTGTGGGTTGTTCATTCTTTATCATTTGGAGATCTCCAAATGATATGTAGAGTGGGTTGTTCATTTTTTTCCATCTAGAGATCTCCAAATGATGCTTACACTAATTCCTCTAGACATAGGAATTGATAGTACAAATACTCTATTCAAGGGACATTTTTGTTCTACTTTTACCCTGTACTATACTCACTAATACATATTAGGTGATCTCTACATATATGCATGGTAAAAGGTGCTTTTTCTTCGTATTTCCACAACAGAGCTTTACAAAAGGTTGAAAGTGTACAAATGTACGTGTCATCCTACAATGGCTGGATTCCCTTGCCTTGATCTAGTTCCATGATCTTCAATACTCACAACCCGTTGTAGCTTTCTTGTGTACAGTGAACAAAGTACAAATTGAAAAAAGTCTTCCACTCTCAATTTACTGTGTAATAGATGTTTGATTTCTCACAAATAACTAGAATTTTAGCTTTACCATCGGAAGGAATCGTGAAGACACTACTTGCAAGAAAGACCGCATCTGGAGATCAGTAGACAGAGAAGGCCCCTCTCCATAACTAGATGTCCATTGCCAATTGGATGTCAAAAAACAAAAACAAAATTGCAAAGTGCCTACTTACTGAAGATATTGGTAAGTGCGGCAAAGCACACCCTTCGAAAGTTAGACTAACGTAAGTAAGACTATCTCACATCATAACCCTATTCTAGCAATGAAATTTTGAGACTACATTGATGTATTATTTACAAACTTACCAGCCTACCATTGAACAGTTGTTCTTGCAACTACAAAATTCAAGCACTCAATCCTAGTAACGATTATCGCCAACACTATAAGGAAGTTACTTTCTCAAAAGTAAATCTGAACCTAATTTCCTACAATAAGAGGCAACTCATGGAATATAATATAAACCTACAATGGAATGACATTCAAAGTTTGGCAGACCCTTACTATGAGGAGGAGGTAGCTTCTGTGCATGTGAACCATCCTATAGTAGAATGAAAATAAAAGTTCTGTGTCTATTGCTGAGGAAAAAAAAATGGGTGGATTTGAACATGCTTGGATTACCATTCTACAATTTCCGTGTCCCAACCTATAGAAGGCCTTATTCGTTAAATTGAGACAAAGTGACAATTTTGAGACTTTGAAAAATGGATGCAAAGCTCCAGCGAATTAAGAGTTGTTGAACCCAACAATATATAGAGCCAACCATGTAACAATGATAGAAAGCTTTGAACAAGCTGCCCCAATTGACTTGAAACATGAGATTTTAATTGCATCAATACAACAAAAGATGTGAGACTTTCTTTTAGATAGAGGACCTAAAGTACTCTGTACAAAGAAAGGGAGTCATTTTAAAGTGAGTAAGTTGGAATTACTTGTATAGTTTAATACAAAAAGAGTATGTAAATATTCTTTGTAGTGAATGAACTATGAAGGCATAAGATTCAATGGAATCAATGTAGTAGTTTCTTGTATATGAAGCATTGAACTTCTGAAATTATATTTGTATGTCTACTTACTATACTATTAATAGTAAAGGATACCTCAAAACTAAGTACTTTGAAATATTTACTTGCTTGATTTACTTGTTGATGGCGAAATCTTTCCTTTGTCTATTTTTGTACAATTGCTCCTAATTGCTTCCAATGCTTTGAGCTTTGCTAGTCCTTTAAAGATATCCTCACGTTGAGAATGATAGTGCGGCCCACTTCCCCCCCCCCCAAAGACTCGCATAAGCTCAAGCTTTGAGCTCCATTTTCCTTTCGCTTTGACCTTCGAGTGGCTTGGGGGGCCCCTAGACCCCAAAGCAATCTTGATCCTCGAGGAGGCCGCCTCTGTAGCAACGCATTGACATTCTCTATGTCCGGAAGTCGAGTCCCTATTATTTTGGAGTCTAGCGAACGATGATGTTCTCTGAAAATTCGTTGCCTGAAAAGACTATTGGCGGAAGGAGATCGTCTGGCTCCTATAGATTGTGAGGGACGAGGTTGCTTATCCTCGATCCGAAGAACAGTAACACCAGTAGTCGGCTTTCGTAACACCCCCCCTCTGTCATCCTCTAATGCAGCCATCCACTTCAATCCATCGATGCGGACATTAGGAACTGCAAACGGAGTTGGAACATCATCTTCGAGCCGAGGATGTCCCGTCGCTTCTTACAAGGGTAGTTTTAGTTTGTGATTGGTTGCCGCGTCTATTCGCGGCTTTGGCGAGAAGGAATTCCCACGACTTGAGGATGCTCGCTTCAACGGCGACGGAGAGCATATGGGAGACCTCACAAGTCCGCGACTCGGAGGGCTGTCCACGACCCTGTCTTCGAGGTCCCCCTTGGAATAGTCTATGGCCGCGAATGCAGCGTCTGTAGCAGACCGCAACACGTATGGTTTGGAATACGGAGCGGTGTCGCAACTCCCCCCCTCGAATTCCGTCTGGTTGGAGAGTGACCTTTTTGATCCAGAGAAGAGACTTCCGGTTAGCCGTTGCCTTTTCGGTGGTTCAATAAAGCGAATGCCTCCAACCTGCAGTACGTATATGGTCAACAAGCCCACCCACATTACCTTCGTCCAACAAATGCAAAAGCATCTTCAATTGAGACTAGGAGACATGTATAGTAAACCCTGAGTACATGGCAAAGATTCAAGGGAAATACAAACTCAATATATTATTTACAAAAGATTGTAGTGTACAAATCGAGGACTATATACAAAATGTTATCTCACATCTAGAAAGAATCTACTTAACAGCGTACTTCCTACGTCGGCCTCGCTCTATAGTTACACCTATTCCAAGGAGCTCGTATCTAGAACCCACAACCTTCGAGGACTCTCTCATCCTATCTATGAGCTCCTCCACCTTGTAGTCCTCGGCTCCCAATGGATCCAAACCAATGCAGTTTTCCTCGACGTATCTCTACATTTGACCCGATTGGTAGTTCGAATCTAAACATCGGAGCCACGTTCCCTTGTGAGGACATCGTCTCTACGATTCTGATGCCTCCAAGTGTCTAGGAATATGGCATTCCCATTCTCATTCCCATTCCCATTCTCATTGCAAACACTCTTGTTTGGAGAGTTGTCTATGAGAAGTGTATTATCCGACGTGAAGGACGTGCTCCTGCTCGGATTGCAGAACAAGGTCTCAGAGAGCACTTTCATACAATGCACTTGCTCACCAAGATGAAAGAACTTTCTCGGAGAGTACTCTATTTTTTTGCATTGTTCCTAACTCAATATATCGTAGGGTACTCTACAATCGTTGAATAGGTGTCCAACGATGGGTTTTGCGTTACGCTTCAACATCGTGGTCCACACTAAGACCCTATCCGCGATCGCCAAAACCTATCGGAGGAATTCACCCAAATTTTGCCGAGCAAAAACCGCCTTGGGTCCGATGATCATGGGATTTCTATGGCAAAGAACATTGTCTTCGAGCTTGTACGGTTTGAATTTCTCCCCATAGGACTTCATTGCTGTATGGCAGAGTATGCCATTCAAGTCGAAGACAATGTTCAGCCATTTCCTCCGCGGTGGAGGAAGTACGGGAGGCACATTCCTCAATACGATTTCTCTCCTGCCCTCTGATACTACCTGATGAAAACAAAACAACAAAAAAATGGAGTTAGTTGTTTAAATGCAGAAACGGGAGATCCAGAAAGTGGATAGAAGCATTCAATTCCCCTAATCGACTGCGGTCTCCCATTAGAAAGTGCTTTCATTGGCAGCGGACGGTGTACGCTTTTATTTTTTTGTAGTTGAGCAACAAAAACATTGAAAGCCAAAGACAATTAGATCGATGCACGAATCCATGGAAATCAAGTATAATTTATTTACAAAGTCTACATATTATAGCCGCAAAATTATATTAAGTCTCTAGTCGACTAAAAACTACTCTAAGTACTATGCTACACTATTGTACACGGATGGTAGCCACAGATAGATTCGTTGTCAATGCCAAGCAATCAAGTAGCAGCGATGATATCTTGTCAAGAAGCATGGATACAAATGAGATTCGATAACTAGTAGAGAACTTCCTAGCCGCTGACACTGAACACAATCATGAATGACTCCAAGGTTCTGGAATCAATCGAAATCATAAGGGTCAGAAGGTTGTACCTGAGCGGTTCCTTTTGGATCCTCCGGTGCCACTTCTCCTGCTGAAGGTTGTCCTTTCTTGCTCTCTTCCGGATCATTGTCGAGAAGGTCTTCATCACCAACTTCATAGTCCACCCTTTCTTCCTCTACAGAAAGGGGACATTGCACCTCCACGCAGACTTCACGTAATTCCTCACACACCACTACATTATGAGGCTTAGCCGCAAAAGTTCGTGCTGCCTCCTCGACAACATTATCGTCGCCTCGACGATAATGTTCATCTCCTTGAATGGTGTCCTCTTATCGAGGAATGTCAAGAGTAGCCTCGGGAACCAAGACTTCAAAGGCCCCTTCATTTGGAGATGGGATCCTCGGCATTTGGGATGCTGGAGTTGAGATGACGAGGTCTTCATGTGCCAGTGAGATCGCCTCATCCTTATCCTAGACTCGAGGATAGGATAGCCCACTAACCAAGTGGGCCATTTTCTGCATGGCTAGAGCGCTACTCGACGGCACCTGAGGTTGTGGAGTCGGAGCAATAGAGAATGTAATCGAACAGCTCTGGGATTGGCTCTTCTGGGACTGCAACGCACTCAAGAGCACTACAAACTGGCTTTGTAGCTCATCATACTTAGCATTTGACTTCTTTTGGAGTTCAGTAATTTTCTCATTGGCAGCCCTGTTGCCCGCTAGTAGCTTAGCAACCAGCCTCTCTTTTTCCTCCCGCTCCTTCTACTTGGCTATCCTCCTCTCCCTGGCTTCTTCGTCTTTCTTCCATCAATCCTTCTCGACCTTCACCACCATACCAGAAGGTGCGATGACAGGTTTTAGTTCAACTTGCTTGGGAACACCATTTGCGTCATCGTCATCGTCTAATGAGTGTGGATGATTGATATCATCATCATCACTGATGATGATGGGGTTATCCAATCCCGTTGAGGGCTGACTTTGTTTAGTTGCACGATTCCCTTGGGATCCAAACACGTCAGTAATGACAATGTCCTCAAAGTCTCTCCCTCATTCCTCTCTAGTTTGCTCCTCCCAATGTCTCTCAAATTTAGTGTCGGTCTCTACATCCTCGTCATCTTATTGAGTTTGCAATACAACCGGAACAGCACGAGCGTCCATCCATGTGTGGAGTTGAAATGTGTTCGTCCCGAATTGATTGATTCCTTCAACGCGAGGATGAGTACTTACATGTGGCCCGATAGCTTCCCTCTGGCGGTTCCCCACGACATTACTTTCTAGCGGTGATTCCAATGTCATGGGTGGTGATGGAGGTGAATTGGAGTGAATGACTACAGGTCCACGACTAGTGGGACAATCGTACAATAGCGAATACGGTGAATTCGAAATCATGAAGTCATTTCTATCCATCTTATTCGCTAGGAGAGCGATTTTTGAGTATGGCTTTGCATCTTCTCTGTCACTAAAGCCATAGAAGTACGCACCAAACATCTACAGATCACACACAAACATTTTAGATTTTGCATTTCTAAATCAATGTTCAATGTATATCCAAGGTAGATGATATTATCGTCGACCTAAGGATAACAATGGACTGCACATACTTCAAAGATAAGCTTAGAAAAATTAAAGAACTATAATTCTAGATACGAGAATATGATTTCTAAGAGAGAAGATACACTAACCTTTGTGGCTAGCATGAACTTTGGTCCTGCGTAGATGCCAAGAACATTTTCATCTAGCTTTGCAAAGGCTTGCAGTATGTCCAGATAAAACTCCATCCACAATTATGTAGGATGTATCCTCCACTTTGCTTTCGTATTCTTGGATGGACCGCTATAGTATATACACCCAGAAGGTGTGTCATATTTTGATTTGAGGCACATGCGAGCGACGATAGCAAAGTCATTATCCTTCTTGAAAAGGAAGAAGAGCGGTACGTCTGGAGCTTTTCCTCTATTCGTCACATTATTCAACATCTCTGCTCTACTGGGGACGTAAGTAGATATGACGGAGTCATACCCAGTAAGCCTGAGAGCTGCAGAAGAAGTTACAGCCTTCACGTCCTCCTTCCCACCGAGAATGAAGAGCCAAATATTGGGCTCAGTCATTTTCAGTTCTAGTTTCTGATTAAGGAAACTCAGAAAGGGGTCGACAACGCTTTCGCTATTAATTGGATTTGATCATGGCACCACCCTAATATCTAGGTCTGCCAAGTTAACCTCTCGTTGATGATAGATATAATTTGTGCTGGTCACGAGGGCCTTGGCAATGAAGTCAATTCTTCGTACTGGAACTCCTTCGTCAGGTTTAGGAAGTTGGTACTTCAGCTTTATAAACCTTCTAAACATGTATAGGACCTCCGGAAATTGTTTCTCAAGATCCTTCACCGGCTTCTGCCATGCATCATTCCTGAGACGTTCTTGAAATACTCAGCACTAGGATGCGTGAGAAGGAAATTCCAAGACGTAGAAGTAAACTGGTGCCTTGCCTTCCATGCTCTCCTAGTCGTATCAATGACATCGCCGCCATTGTCTATGAACTTCAAAGACAATTTGAAGTCCATCAAATCCTAGAGAACAACTTTCTTGGGTTTCCTCCGCTCTACCCAATCACCATGCGCAATGTTGTCGGGAACTAGTAGTTTTGTTCTCGCAACAGAGACTTTCGGGTATATTGATTTACGCCCCAGGGTTTCACCTAGCAGGTGCTGCGCAAAAACTCCAAAGTCAATGTTCGTGAACCATCCGCAATGCTTGAAAAACTCTCTTTTCAAGGACATTGCTTTGATCTTGAAACCTTTAATTTCTTTGAACAATTTCAAGGAAATTGGCTCCATCAGCTTTCCTTCGGACTACCTTGTCAAAAATCGATTCCAGTATGCCCAGAGATCATCGGGCAGGGTGATGATTTGAATTTCATTTTACAGATCCGTAGTCCCCGTGATGGAAGCACCATCCTTTTCAAGATTAATATTTTGGAATCTCTCGACAACTGCATCCGTGAAGCTCTGCACTTACCGATAGAATAATTCTGTTACAATCCGACATGGAAACGATAGAATTTGTTTTGGTACTATCATCAGGTTGATGATAAAACTATGTTAATAAAAACATAGATAGTCCATACATAAGTAATTCACTAAACAGTAGTAAATCGTAGAGTTATTCATATTCGATATGATCAATTTGCATTTACATTCTCACAAGACATGAAGAAGTTATCCTTGACTATATGATAATGAGGAAGACCAATTGCATACCTTATAGTTCGTCAAGCTAAAGACAGCTTTGTTGTTCGGAGTTAAATCTTCAAAGCGAACATGTGTGGGGCGCTTGCAGGCGAGCCAAATGTTTTGGCAACTAATAATTTGGTTACCCCACATTGGTTGAGCATGATCCAAATGATTAGTGCAGTTGTAGAATTTTGAGATGTTTCTTAATTTGTTTGGATCAAGGGGCCAGACAATAAAAGCATCCCAAGTTTGAAGCTCTACTTGGTGGGATTCTCCACAACCTCCTTTCTGAAGCTCTTTTGAAGCCGTGATGCTGTATTGACCGTTGATAATCATGAACCGTCCATTCATGATTTCTTCCCACTTCTCTGGCTTTTTTTTCAAAAGTTGATTATGAGAATCGATGGGGGTAAGGCAAACCTTCTGCCTCTGCTTCATGTCAATCAATTGAATGAGTTCATTCTTCACAGTAGCAACAATATCCTCCTGCAGTGTTCGAATGACATATTGATCACTCGCTAGGATGCACTATTTGATGTCCACGGATATTGTATCTTGGCCGAGTAAAAAACAGGCCTTATGGTCAACCCAAAAGTTTCTTTGAATTAAAGCAACCTTCTCGTAGTCTGGTTGTGGAGTATCGGAGGATGCTGGACCTGCTGATACGGTCGTGAGCGTTGATCCTGAACTCCCAGCACTTGCAATTCCCCTGGGAAAGACTTCTCTTGTTCTCCCTACTCGAGAGAGGTGCTTCTGTTGAGATGTTGTCTCTCTTTCTTGTTGCTGATTTTGTCTGACCTGGTCTTGTTCCTTTGCTTGCTGAACCACCGACTCCAGACCCATCTTGTTGATGACTCTCGGATTCCACTCTCTGACCTTGTGAGGGATTTCTACCAAGTGATGGTGTAGGCTCGACATTTGCCAAGGCATATCAATCAAGAGTTTGAAAAATACGGTGCAATCTAGTTGCATTGGACTTTGTTGTGCCATTTTTCCAAGGAACGTAGCCAGATTTCTCGAATTTCTTGTTGAGGGACTCCATCTGCGACCCCTCCAAGAATGTCATGAGGTTCTCGAGATCAAAATTTCTGTAATAAGAATTTATGTTGATGACAATGGAGTGATAGTGATCTTTCTGGTTTACATTCTCACCAACTTTGCAGAGCACAATTACAACATAATTGCTTTGGTGATCCTCAATCACTGTCACCTTCTCTTTCATATTCCAGGGTAGGTAGCTTGTTTTCCCCTATATTCGGTATCTAAGATAGACATATTTTTTCCAATGGTTCACATTGAAGGTCCACGTGCTACTATGATCTTTGAACTCCCATAGCATTCCGTAGCTATTTGCCATTTCATTGAGAAGGGCTCATCGTTTAAGGGGTTTACAAAGGGCTAAAGATGATGCGCTATTACGGAATAATCGTAGAGATCTTGCTTCTCCATCTTTGAAGCCTGTCAAGTGATTTGTGCATGTGTTAGAAATTGATCTATCATTGATGCAACGATAAGTTTATTTGGATTGCTGGAGGAGAAATTGCATTGGTCATATAATTGAGTGTTGGCTTTTAAACGTTGCATAAAAATGATTGACTCGATGACAGTTGGATTTAGGTGTAAGTGTATGCTAAAATTATTGTGAAGGTATATATATTTCTATGAACATTAACACTCATTTGTTAATATCTTAACGATTTGTTCCTTTGACATTGGTTATATTGCATGAAATTAGTCATATTTCATGACACTGATGTACAAATGTTTCTTTTGATCATTAATTTGTAGTTGTTTTCTCTTGTGATTGGTGGATTTATCGTTAATTCCTAATGAAGGTATCGTTGAGTCTATGATACGGGTGGGGTCTAGTACCTATTTGAGAAATTTTCTTGAATTTTTGGTATGTCATGTCATAAATTCTTTATCTAAGAGGGTATCGTCGACTCGACAATAAGGGAAATGACCTGGGAGGCAGCGTTTTCTGTTAATTGGATTTTCTCTGTTATTCCTTGGTGGGAATGTGGGGATTAGAATTTGGAAGTTATCAAGCTGTTGTTTAGATTATCATAGATGACTGTATCCTCGAGTCAAGGATACATTTCTCCAATGATTAGAACCCTAAACATGTAGACTCTACACAATAATCTGTTCACTAGGTTTGTAGTGTGTCCTCGACTCAACAATATGTGTCTTTGAATAAGCTAACCCCTAAAATTGGAGAAGTTGCAAACAAAAACTGTGGGCTAAGACTAAACTAAGATTCTAAAACCCTAAATCGTAGACTAATTTGTATAAGATTGAATACCTGAAACCTCACTTTGCTGTAGACTTCTTGAATGCTTTTGGAGATTGAAATGGCACTTCTTCCTTATTGGTGTACAGACCTGTAAGCACAAAAAAGGAATCTCAGAGATTTTGAAACATACAACTTTGTTTTAGAAGTCAACGTGAAATGCAGCAATGCCCATGAGCACCACATTTGAGAAAAATATATTCAAAACCCTATTCCTAACAATTACTCATGAAAGCAGAACTACAAATTCCAAATCCAACAATCAAAACCCAATTCTTAAACAAACCCAACAACGGAAACCCAATTCCGAAACAATAGCAACTCTACTTTGTCAATGCGCAACCACAGTATTGGAATCAAAGTGAGAGAAAGCCTTTTGAAAAAATGCAGTGCCCAACATTCAAGCACAATCAACTATCAAGTAAGCCACTTCTAAAAAGAAAATTAGCAATACTATCAAAACAATCAAACAATGCATGAATAATTAGCAAAAGTAGTGAGAAAGAAAGAAGAAGCTCACAAATTTGACAAAGTTGTGTAGTGTTGGGAACTTTGTCAACTGGTGCAGACCACAGAACTACACAATTGAATGCGAACTTCAACTCACAGCTTCACACCAACAGAATGCACACTCCGTAAATCTGCGTTTAGGGTGAAGTAACCCTCACACAAGCCTCCCTCTATGTCTACGGCCACTGAAACGCAACTCACAAGCTACCCATGCACTCCTCCAACACTCACTCAAAGGAATGAGGATGAGAAATTCAATGTCAAGCTACCTCGCGTAGTGAAGAAAAAAAGAAGTAAATGGCCAACAACTTGGCACTACAACAACAAGAAATTATTCACGCAAACGCCCTAAACCGCAAGCGCAACAAACGCACTCCCCACAAATGCACTGAAACTAGCACTTCACACAACTCAAGAACTCACTCCTCGCAAGCACAACTTCATAAGCGCTTCACACAACAAGCTTTACACAGCGACACAGTGAAGGGAGAGAGAAGACCTCCCAAGGCTACGCCGAGCCGCCAAAGGAGGTTTGGTTTCCACCAAACCAACCACCCCAGTTCCAAACCTCAGCCTTGGTTTCCACCATACCAACCACCCCGATTCCAAACCTCACCCTTGGAATGGAGGTTCGTCAATTTTCCCAAACCCTTGTATGGATGCCGAACCTACACGTTTGGATTCGAACATGAGGTGCGGTTATTCTATAAGTTCTTTAACCCCTAAATGCCCAAGGCTTGTTTTGAGTTCTGGGGTATTTGCTCTCAGTTGAAGAAAATGCCAACATTTTGATTAGTTGTATCAATTTTTTTTGAATTGTAACCATACAAATTCAAAGTAGACATGTTGTAGATCACATAGGAAAAAAAATTGCTTATGCAGTGAAAGATTATAATGTTTGACTACGAGGGTGTTAAAACTGCAAAAGTAATGTAAAGCCTTTCAATCCTCTTTTCACAAGTCAAATCTAAAAAGTTTGATAGATGACCAAAAAAATATGAGGTTAGAGGGCCTAACATGCATAACCCCAATCAATTTATGGCTTCTCAAAATATACTCTACAATTCTTTGAAATGAATTTTGAATGTGATTATTTCTCGAAGATCTAGTGTATTTGAGGCTCATTTCCAAGAGCCCTCAACACTACGGAAAGTCAAGATTGCAATGGGTACCCTTGTACAAAATCTTGGAAAGAAAAATCAATATCATTCATTTTCAAAATTGGATTTGTAATTCTAAAACTAGACTTCAAAGAGAACTTTCCAAAAATACAAGCTTCTCAAAATAGCAAATTGTTAGTGTTTTCTTTAACTCCAAAGTTTTGCAAACAAAACATTTTGGTGTCTAGGGCATTTAGGGGTTAACCTTTGAATGTCAGGTTGGTGGACTTGGAAATCAATCATTTTCAAATTATGTGATATCATCCACTTTAGAACTTTCCTTTCCACCCCTAATTCTGAGGATGAATAGTTGCAATTCTGACCTACAAGGGAATATTCCTTGTCATTTAGTGGACAATAAACATCCATCGCAATGTTCAGGGGTTAATTTTCTATTCCCTATAAGTAATACTATTGACCAAGGAAATTTTGAAAATGCATTACATAATGAATTTGTAAGAAAATGGAAGTACTCATTAGAAGTCAACGCATTTTGTATGATTTATGCTTTTTGACAAAGAATCTATAGAGTATTTCAAATTTTTCTTTTGCTCTACATTGAACGAAAAATTGGTTAGCACTAGCTAAAAAAAGATTGCAACATTGTTTTCTTAAGTCATCTATAAAGTTTAAGGCCCTTAACCCCTTAACGCCTGAGGGTTTGGAGAGACTCACCATCTACTTCACCATATTTTTGATGAAAGGAGAATACAATAGGCTTTAGGTCCACAATGAGAGACTATATTGAAGGCAAAAGAATTTCCTATAATACATATTGTAGTTAAGTACATTTTCCAAATGTCAAAATACCAAGTGAAAAAAATGTTGAACATAATAAATTGGGAAGTGTAGGATGGTTCTAAAATAAGTTGTTCGTATACCATGGAGTCAATCTATATTATTGGGTAGTGAGATACAACCCTGGAGAACAAGTCAGGTGTACCTAGAGAAAGGCCATTGTCACAAAATTGATGGCCTCTAGTCATTACTCAACCAACTGAGCAATATACACAATTCAAGTGTCACTTGTAGGGTTTGAGTGTTAGTTGTGTGATTTATAGATAAACTTTGAAATACCATATCGTGTTTAGGCACAAAATTTCCAATGCCAAATGAATATTTCTATTTATTCCTAATTGTCCAATCAACTATTCATGGTTGATATAAAATTTCAAGCTTGACATTGTGTAGGCAATACAATACCCTTGACTATCTCAAAAAATATTGTAGGCAATTTTCAAGGGTTACTATTAAAAACTTTTTTTGCACTAAAACATGGTAAATATTTAATTTGTAAGAGGCCCTGAAAGGCATATATGTACCATTAAAAGTTGGGTATAATACATTTGCAAAACAAACATTCATATTTGTTGTGATCTTCAATCCAAACATCCTTCCACCTTTCTACTTTATTCTTCTTCATCCAGGACCTAGGCTTCCTCCCCATCCTAGAATTAGAAATAAAACATATTGATGAAAAAACTTTTCAAACATTCATTGCAAGAGTAATTTCAGCAATAAATGTTTCTGAATGTTCTCACATGTTCTGTGGTTTGCATGAATTAATATTTTATAGGGGCACTTGTATAGATAAGTGAAAACATTGACATACATGTCATCCAAATGTAAAAGGTATGATGCTAGGATGTGCTTCAAAATATCTTGTGATGCTACTAGGTTTGTCGTAGCAACACTCAGCCGAGGCATTCCCCTATAATTTAGAAACATAGCTTCTACTGTGGGGACTTCAAAACATCTTGACATGCTATAAGGTTTAGTCATAGCAAGTCGCAGTTGAGGTCCCCATCAACTTCATTAGCATTGTTTCTAAATGAACATTTCCTCAAAATCAATGTGGGAACATCCTTTAATAATGAATTGTCCATCATAAATCCTCAAAGGGTATGGGATAATTTGAAGATGAAAGCTTGACTACTCATTGTCAAAATGCAAGAATTGTGTTCAAAGTAGAATTTTAGTCCTCATTTTAGCATAGTAGAATACCTTCTTTCAAAAAACTTTGAACTAAACAAAAGTGGGTAATTAAGCTAAGTTTAATCTCTAAATTTTCTTTTGAGGTTTTGAGGCTCCAAATGTCAAAGTTATGGGCAAGTTTTAGAGAGGAATTGGAAGAGACATTTTTTTGGACAATTAAAAACATTCTCTTTGATATGTGTCCATAACTTTTTATGGGAGTCTTCAAATCTCAAATCCATTTTTGTAAATGAAACTTGGCTTCATCTCACAAATTTTTAAAGATCCAAGTTTTTTGGAAAAAATTATTCTACTATGCCCCAAATGAGGTTTGAAATTCTACTTTGAGATTATTTCAAATTATTGTGAAATTCTTAAGAGAAAAATGAAAAAAACTCTTACTTATCGTGAATACACTCAAAAAATCTGAAATTTTCACCATATTAGTACCATTATATTTTAATGCATGAGAGCATGGTATAAATGAAAGTTATCATGCTATTCTAAAATTAGAAAATAAACAAACTAGGCCCAAAGTTCATATTCCCAAGAAAATCTAAAAAACAATTTGGACCCATTTCATTTGTTTTAGAAAAATCATTGAAACTTGAAGACTAGGCCTACACTAAAGTTGTATTAGAAGACTAGGGCTGTAATGGAGTTGCTATAATTGTTGCATACCAGCTACATTGGTCACCCTCCATGCAACCTCTACAACTCATACAAGTATTCTCCCTCACCCCAATGTATATCTAAACCCTTGTATTGTATTCTTGGTAGAATACAAGCTCTGCATAGGCACAAAATCTTTAATGTTGCTGATTTTTTTAATTTTTAAATTGATAAGTTTTCAACTTCCACTTGCCCCCAACTTTATAGTTCAACACATTTCATGTTCATTCCATTTGTGTTATGTAAAGGCAACCAAAACACAATCCGTAGGGCTGGCCATTTTTGGCCATGTCGTTGTTGAAGGGATAATACCATAAAGAACTAATGAGAATAGCTATTTTTGTTGCATAACACAAATCACGAAAAATATAAATCAAAATCTAATGTGTTTTGTTGCACAAAAATAGTATACAAACATATATTGACTATGTCGCATTGAAAGATATTAGCATTCAAAGTGAAAGAATTTTTTGTTTTGAATAAGATGGTCCAATTGCTTGCTAAATAAGAAACTCTATATCTATCGTATCAGTAATCCAAATAGGATGAATCAAAGCTTCCCATTTAGACAAAAATATAATCTACAAGAATAAAATAATTTAAAAAAAAAATTCAATTTTTTACAAATTTTGTTTACTTCCCGCTCTCCCCATTTTTAGGTTATTGTGGCATATCTTCTGCTCCCAAACACTGATTGAAATACAAATTATATTCCCCCAAAGCTAATAAGTTTGTATATCTTATGAGAAAGTTTTAAAAAAATCACTATCAAATGAGCTCATAGGAATGTACTTGAAATCCATGTTGTCCCCCATAAGCACATTGGGACTTTAGGGGTTAAAGAATACTTTCATACAATCAAGTGATGAACTTCACATAAATTGCATCTCCTAAGAAACTTAGGAGATTCCAAATTTTTTTCCTAGAAATCTGGAATTGTTCATAATCCTAAATCCTAAGGCGTGAATCCTACATTGCACATAATTAGGATCCCAAAATGTTGAAGGAAGGATTTTTTAAGAAACTCGGTCAGTGGACAAAGTGTAGGCAAAGAAGCAATTATTAGGAATCCCCTAGTAATGACAGTCACATGAACAAAAATTAAGACAATGACATGAATAGTAGATACACTATAAATGAACGAATTTTTTTGGTTGGTATTAGTAAAGCCTTTTTTTGGTTGGTATTAGCAAAGACTTTTATTGGTTGGTAATAGCAAAGATTTTTTTTGGTTGGTAATAGCAAAGCCTATTTTTGGTTGGTATTAGTAAAGCCTT
Source organism: Straminergon stramineum (assembly GCA_963920665.1). Classification (NCBI taxonomy): domain Eukaryota; kingdom Viridiplantae; phylum Streptophyta; class Bryopsida; order Hypnales; family Calliergonaceae; genus Straminergon; species Straminergon stramineum. Next base: position 13,504,155 of record OY987273.1, read on the forward strand.
TTTGTTTAGTATTGGTTTTAGTGAAGCCTTTTCTGGGCTGGTATTAGAGAAACCCTTTCGGGGCTGCTTTTGTTCTTCAACCGCATCTTTATGCTACAAAGCTCACAGAAAGCAGCACATAAACAGGCATTTAAGTGCTCCTACAAAAAGTGGACCATGAACATTGTGAGATGCCATGTATTTCCAAAGAATTTGAATTCCCGTGCCAATTCTTCCCGGCCCTTCAATTGGCGGAAGCTCAAGCTCTCTCCCTTACAACTTTCATGTCGCAACTGTGTTTTGCTTGCACAACTGCGCCATTTGGTTATTCTCATTTTCTAGTTGCTCATCTCTAACCTACATGACGCTTCAACATTTTGTTTTCCTCATTTCCAATCCACCTTTGTTTCCAATAGGCTTGTTCAGATAGCGGGAACTTTGAAAAGACAAGTGTGTACATTGACTACAGTTATTGGTAAGTAGTATTGTGCTTTGACTTCTCATTTGTAGAGTATGCACTACTTCTTGTTATTGTTGTACTTGACATCCCATTGATTTTTGATGAGTAGTTTCATTAGCAAAAGAGTGAAACATAGAAATTTGATTGCTATTGTGTCTGATGCGAGTGTTTTTGTTATGCATCATCGAGATGGTGGGGAATACGTCGCCTGATATTTTCGCCCAAAATTATGGAGGATCTTATATTATATCAATATAGAGTTTATCCTTGAGTCAACGATATCAAGAGAACTCAATATATATTTGAGAATTGAGGACTCCAAGAGAAGATAGATCGGTTTGAATTCCTGAGACTCATCCATTATATCCTCGAGTCGACGATATCTATTTAATTTAGTAATATGCAGGTCTTATCGTCGACACAAGGATAGGTCTTAGTTTTATGTTCTTACAAATGATATTGATTTTATATTATAATGGATGATATCCATCTTAAAGTCTAATGATGTAATGTTTCTATTTCAAGAAGTTTTATCGTCGACTCGACGATATTTAAATATCGTAATTTGGATCCCTAGTTTCTAAATTGTAAAATATTTTAGAAAAGTTTTTGTCTAATGGTTGTATCGTCGACTCAAGGATAAGTCACATTTTCAAGAATAACCTCTATTATCGATAAGACTATATTGGACTCCAAGTTAGATTATAACTAAGTAAGGTTAATATGTTTTTATTCTTAGGAGGATATCATCGACTCAGTGGTACTCATTTTTACTTCGTGCATAATCCTTACATTTTCATTTGTTTTATAAATTCAGTTTATAAATGATAATATACATCCATACATTATTCGACTATGTTTTGTTGGTGTTCCTTGGAATGTCTCTGACACATTCTCTTAGATTTGATGATAGCCTTTATGTCCCTTTAGAGGTTTCGTTATCCTTGATTTGATGATATTTATTTTATTTAGGAATACATTAGTCTTATTATCTATTTTCTCATGAATGTGAAATTTGTATATTCACAAATAATATCTTTTATATATCGTAATTGACGATAAGCCCTTCATATCATAATGTTGGAAGGTTTATATTTTTGGATTCACACATGATTATCGTCGAGTCGACAATACCCATTTCTAACTTCAAGAGTCTTATTCTAAGTTGTATATGACTAAGAACTTGATAAATAATAAAGAGTCATATGCTACATCATTTAGAAATAATCAAAATTTCCCGTACATTATTGGACCAATCATTTGTTTGTTGTTGCTTGAAGTCTTTTTGAATTTATTACTTTATATGAAAAATACTTTTAGAAATTATTCACGAGGAAACTATTTGTAGTTACAAATTCTGAGTTAAAGACAATTCTTTACTCTATCCTCAGTTCGAGGATAGACATATGTATTTTGTGATTATTGTGTCAACCAATTTGATTTGTGTTATCTACAATTCCAATTGATTAAGAGTTCACATCGGTTTGAGAATAAGAATTATCTTTGTAATATATTCAAAATAGATTGTGTATAATTTATATTTCATTTAGTCTTTTGTTTGAAATTGAGTGTGATACATTTAGACGATCATCTGTAGTTCTCGTATCTGAGATAATTGTTCTCATTCACTAATTGGCTCTAGTCCACAGAATGGATATTCACGGACCTGAAGATTTTGCAAACCCAGTGCCTATGTTACACCTTGATGTCTGTACATGTGACGGGATTCCTTGTGCGAAGTGGAACTTTAAACTAGTCACTCTCCGTAATGAAGCAGGGGACGATGTCGCAAATGCAGTCTTACAAAGTGTCGATCTAGATGTTGTGGTAGATAGTGACGGGAAGCCTCTTGGCGATGATCGAGTTTCCATTCAAATTGCGCAGTCCTGGTGCAAGGCAAAAGTCCCAACCGGTTAGATGTGGTCATTCACTCTTGGCACATCAAGCGAGTTTTTCTCTTTGGTGTTAGTTTGTATAACCATGACCAGATGCATATTTACAACACGACCAGAAATGCTACTAATAGAAGAATTCGTAAAGGGGTTCGATCCTATGAAAGCTTTCAAGAGAGAATGAAGCTTAGTTATCCAAAAAAGAAATCCTCCTGGTTCCTCAAGCAATCACTAAAGTCTCTACCAAAACTTGTTGTCCAAACAATTGTTTGCAACCCTTTCCGCGTGGGCAAATTCAAGCCATTCGTTCTGTACTCCATGTAAACGATAGGGTATATGCTTGGAAGAAGTGTCTTCTTGAAGTGCATAGGCAGATCGACAAAGATCCTGCTAGCAAAGAGTAGATTACTTTAAAAGGGAGGGAAGTGTGTCCCACTACATGGTGGACCATTCATGGGGTTTCCAAAGCTACCTTATATAGGTACAAAGAGATGGCTAAGGATGGGAAGCAAGCAGAGGCACATGGGAATTTGGGGTCCAAAAAACCAAGGAAACATACTATGCAAGCTACTGCGACACTTCGAACATTAGTGGTTCCTGAAGCTGACAAAATTCCACAAAACGAGGACACTCAAATCAGGGGAGAAAGTCCCTGCGATGGTTTTGCTGTTTGCATTTCATTGGAGTGATCAATTACCAAAAATCAATGAGGCCAATGCAACTTTAAATTTGCAACCAATTTCTTCAAGTGGCTTGAGCAACATTCGACGTGCTTCTTTTCCAGAATTTGCTCCAAAAGCACGTGGAGATAGTTTCGCTCAATGTGGCTTGTGTGATAAATACAAGCAATTGAGGAGCGCATGCACTCCCCTTTTGGTACACGCAAGAGAGGTGGACCGCTGCTTTGGATACCCACTTTGTAGGCCAAAGGGCCCATAGAGAACTATACTATGCAAATCGGCATATTTCTTAAACATATCCTGAGAAGATGCTAACCATTATCCATGATAAAATGAATCACTCCAAGACCGCTTCTCCACACTTCTCTCACAAGACCAAAGCAACGGATTCCTACATGAAAATGCCTGTTGCAGTTACGAGTATAATTGCTCATGGGCATGGGGATGTTCGATATGCACACTACAGTTTAGACATTTTTTCCAACAAATTCAAATCATACCATTGGGTCCATCGCAAAGTTGTTGCGCGATGTTGAAGAACCATCAAAGAATTCATCGTGCAAGTTATTCTCTGAAAAGGGGACGCAATCCACATTAACCAAGGCGGTTTTGGAAGAGGCAGATATTTGCTTGGACTCTCTCCTTCTTCCTCCAGAAGAATCAATTCCAACTCAATCTTTACCACCAATATTGACTTTGCAGTTAGATAATGCATCAAGGGACAATAAGAATAGGTGGGTTTTTGCTTTTTGTTCCCTACTTGTATACAAAGGGATTTTCCGCAAAGTGTACATCAATTTCCTCATTGTTGGGCACACTCATGAAGACATTGACGCTCTTTTTGGTCGATGGAGCACTAAATTGAAGATAAACAACTATCCAACACTTCTGAAACTCATGAAATCCTTCATGGATTGCGAAATGCACTCCGTCATTCCTCATCTCATTGAAGAAGTTCTTGATTTCAAGCGATATGTAGATGGGTATTTGGGCATAGGAGGAGATTTTTTGGAAGGTCATTCTAAGTCCCATCAGTTCAAGTTTTACATGGATTCTAGTGAATGGCCTTTGATGGAGTATAAAAATCTGTGTATGGACAAGAAATGGTTGCCAAAGGACGGCAAAGGAATTCGCTTGTGGTTTGAGACTGAAGACGGACATCCAATACTTCCAAGCGGTGATCCACCACCTCTAGTTCCTGAGAAGATACGTTCTCTCAATGAGATCAAGAGAGGTTTGAATGGTTTCATTGCACATTGGAGCAGAATGGCAGATGATGACCAATCTGGAGAATTTAGGAGGAAGAATGGCCCTATAAAAGAGTATTGGAAAGGTGTTCGAGCAGCTCTTGACGCACTTCTAGAGCCGAGTGAGACATTACTACATGGATTCTGGCCAACTTCAAGGATCATCCATGATGAGGCAGATCGCAGGGAGAGGGATGGTACACTACCTGAAAGGGATGCACAGGATGCACCCTTTGTTGGAGGAAGGCATGATCGTCCTCGTGCTTCTTTCCATGTTAATCGCGATACGTTTGCAGGTTATTTTGTTGTGGTGCGGCCTGCTAATGGTGACTCCAAGCCATTTATGGCTTGCTAGAGCCATTACGAATCCAAATCCGGATCCAAGGCATATGAATATGATCCAAATCCAATATTGGACGCCAACTTCAGATTGATACATTAACATGGAAACATATGTTAGATGGGACACAAAAAAAGGGAATGTGTGGTGCGAAGATCGAGCAATAACTCCAACATGATCGAGCATAGACTGTATTATGACTGCTTGGAAGCCACGTATGCGAGAGGGGACTTCAAATCCAAGGGTGGCAATTCCAACACCACAAATTGACATCATCAAAGCATCAGTGGAAGCCTTCATGGCTAATTCAGACGACAATGAGTCTATGGCGGAAGGATGAATAGTGTGTAGGTATATAAGTAGTTTTTGTTCTAGGGTGTGAAGTGGCATGGACTTTGCATTTACATGTTTTGAGATGTTCACAAAAATATATTTTGTCCATTTTATTAGGATAGTTTGATTGTGTTCCAATTGTTGATTTCTATTAATAGTATATTTAATCTTCTTATTTTTCTCGAATGTTTTGCATTAAGTGTATTCATTTGAATTTTTTGTAATAAAGATGTTTTAGATGTCAAAGTTTGGTATCAACAACCTAAAGATTAGTCCTTCCGTAGATGCACCTTTCAATTTCAAGAAATGTCTCAATTGATGACATCTTGCATGATTTAAAGTGTATATTTTTAATGAAATAAAAATGTTCAAAAGATGAATGCGACTTCTTCCTTCTATTTATAGCAATAGTAAATTAGTTAAATATATACTTCAACATTTTTAAGTCTCAATTTATTGAATTGTCTCAATTTAATGAACTCTTTTGTTTTCTAAATATAGAAGTGAATTAAAATGAGATCGTAGCTTGTCTCAATTTAACGACTAAGGCCTTATAGTGCTAAACAAACAATGCACTATGATTGTGAGGAAACTAGTCAGACTTTGAGTGCAAAATGAAGAGGACTAAGTGATGATTTTATTTCTACTTACCTCAACTGCAATCGCTCGTGCTCCACCTCTCTTAATGCAAGCTTTAGTCCTCTCTCTAGGCGTTCCAAGTCCCCGCGCCCTACACCACGCCCTAGGCATAGCGCCTCGCGCCCCGTGCCCCATGCCCCACACTTTGCACCTCGCGCCTTGTACAGTGCCTCGCGCCTTGCACAAACCCCTCCCTCAAAATCTAGAAATCACAGTTACTTTAAACCATTGTCACCTTCTCCAGGCAAGAATTATTCACAACTCAAAAAAATTCTTTATGCACTCACACACCGAAAACGTAGCAAGGAAAATTAGTGAAATTCGTACAAGGTGAAGTTCAAGTCGCTCCCCCACTCCCAATCTAACTAGAAACAATCGATGGCGAAAAACAAACAATTGCGAGAACGAAAGCACCAATCGAACTAAACAAAAGGAAAGCAAGAGGGAGAGGAAGAAGCCATCAGGGGAGAGAAGAGGGGCAACTGGAGTTGACATCTTGGTCCTCCATCATCAAGGCGCCACCCCAACCCACAATGACAGGTGAACTCAAGTGAACATAAGCGTCAACTCAAGGTAAGTTCTCATTACTTGGGATTAGTGAATGTTATTAATTTAGGGTTTTTTTAACACTTTATCCCCCTAAACTTACAAATTCATCTCCCGAATTCAAAATTTGAGAAAATTAATTCAATGTGAGCAGGGGCAGCTACAAGCATATGTTGGAATTGATATACAAATGGAACTTGTAGATTTTGTTTTATATCTTCCATTTCTATAGTTACATTTACCAATACTATCATCCATATTTTTTTTAATTTGAAACATAAATCCCGAAAATCCTTTTAAAATAATTGAATTACAAAAACAATATTATCATTTTATAGTAAAACTAGATGCCACATCACTTGACAAATTGAAAGGAAACTCAAGATTGATGATGTGCATTGTAGTTGGCATATTTCAAATGTAAGTTTCCATAAACAATCTAAATAGAAAATTTTTTGTGAAGGTTGTGTGAAATCAAATGTTGGAAGTCTCGAGATGAAAGCACTAAAAGATAGTTAAAAAATAGATAGAAATTTATAGTTTTTGAAGCTCTTAGCTTATTTTTGTGAAATGGAATTGAAATTTACTGAATAAAGAGATGTAGAAATTGTATGAGCAAAGATCACAATTTAAGTTAAAGATTTCTTTATATGTTTGTAAGTAAAACACCAAAAGAATGAGCTTGCATAATTGTTCTTATAGATTGTAGTTGGAGATGAGTTGTGGGATTTGCTCTTTTCAATTCAATGAGTGTAAAGAAGATTATGGAAGTGAATCTTTAGTTTAAATTTAGGTTAGGTATAGGCCTTGCTCAAGGTATGCAATTTTAGGGAAATAGGATTTTTAGGCAAATTTCTACATTGATCTCTACAAAAAAATTGTTAAGGATTCTCATTGCAATTGATTGCCCTTGAACCTTAATGTGCAATACACAATACTTTGACAAAACTTTGATAAAATTATTATTTTCGTATTTTTTATTTTTTGGAATGGATTTATAATGAAGTTCTCTTCACATGGTCATTCAATTTTTGAAATTTCAATGTTCTTAAAATCCATGACCTCATTTTGGTAAATCCAATTTTGAGCTAAAGTCAATGCAATTTGACCACTTCACATGCTTGCACATTGTAGATTTAGAAAAATAATTATATAGTGTACTCTTGTAACACCAAATCCAAACCTTACATAGGACAACAACTTCATATAATTAAAGTTAGTATCTCCACAAATTAAAATATCAATTTTCATCTAAGCAGTTACAAGGATGAAATATGATTTCCAATTTTTTCATCATCCAAAAAATGAATGTCGAAACTCTTATGGGGTAATTTGTTATGTATTTCAAAACCCAATCTTCAAGCTTGTTGGTGTACATATTTTGAATTGCTCAAATTAACCCCATAGCAGACCCAAGTCTTTCCTCCATAAAAACACACTTAGAATTGCCACTTCTATTACAAGAGAAAAAAGCTTGAAAAATTGTTTTGTTTTGCATATCAAACCATAGGATCATGCACTAGACTAGAATGATCATATATATATGATTGGAGGAAATTTCATATTAAACTTCGACAACATAAATTACAAGATATTTGCATCCAAAATAAAGGAAACAATTTTTTTGCAACTTAGTATTTATGTAACTAAATTTTATGGCTTTCTGAACTTCTGATCAATGTATTATTTTTTTTCATTTTCTAGTTTTTTATATTGAATACTTCAGTGAGAATCTATGAAAAAATTTCACAAAAAATACAATTATTTCCTACTTTACTCATTAAAAAATTGTTATTAATTAGTAGTAGTAGGTTCAGATTGAATGAAAAACTAAATCATCCATAAATATAAGATGAAATTGAAATACAATAATTCCAATGTTGTGATTGTTCTAATAACTAAAGCAAATATAACCCTCTATAACAAAAAATTTGGAAAACAAATCCTTTAAGTTATTTTTACCCAAAGATGCTTAGATTGCTCGAAAAACTAAGGCTATCCATAACTTTCTCATCACCAGTGAAAATAGAATGAATCAATGCCTCAATGGTAGAGAACAAAATTATGCTTTAATTAGGAAAAACAATTTCTATTGGTTAGATACCATATGATTTCTTTGAGCTGACTGCTAGCCTCTATTTATGGCTTTTTGTTCCATCAATTTTTCCAACAAGCATCAATTCACATAAAATCTATATATCTACAGAGCTCTCACAAAATCGCACTTCCTCCCCAAAAATTAAAAAGAAAATTCCTCAAAATTAAAGTCATATGAACCTAACAAAGCCAAAATGTCTCCCAAGGAAACAAAGTATCATCCTTTACTAGTTAAACACGTTGCCCAATTGAAGTCATTCAAGTGTTGTCTCTGAAAATAGTGAAGGCAATTGACATTATTTTTTTGGGCAAAGTGTGAAATGGTTATAAATTTGTAATTAAAGTAGGAAAACCATCTTTCAAGACCAAAAAGAATCTCTCTAGTTTGTGAGAATCACCCAAAACTATATCCATTGTGCTCCATCGACATTCTTAGAAGAACCACTTTGACTAGCAATAGAACTAATTATGTTCAGAGCCATAAACTTCTTATTGATATATTGGACATGCATTAAATTTTGTAGGGTGTCTATGAAGAGGTTGGCAAAACAATCTCCAATTCCGTTCACTTTAGGGTTTAGGATTTGGTACATATTGCTTGCAAGTAATACTTTATTTAGGAATTATTTTGCTGTTTAAAAAATGTGCTTAACATGGAATTTGTTAATTCAATTTTGATCATAAGTACTTTTGAAATTATGCATTTTAATTTGGTAAGAATTTTCATTATTTCTAACAAATGTACTAGTCTTCACAATTGATAATGAAGTATAGTCAAATAGATGTTTTTTATTTATATTAAATATGGTGTACTTTGATCTACAATCCATCCGAAGTGGCAACACTCCATTCAAAATACATGAAATGCATTATAATTATCATTTTCACACAAAATGGAGAGAGATATAATTACAAACTCATTCATGTGCTTCTAGAATTTATCATAGTTCTGAAATCAGGAATCTATTGCATTTATCATTAGACAATTAAGTTTGCTATAAGTTAGAGTCTCCAGCAATAGAATTGCCATTTTATTATGCGATGGCCCTAGATAGCATCTTCAATACATTTATTTGGTTGTTTGGACACTAAAAAAATTAATCTCCAATTTCATTTAGGGGTACTTTACAGTTAGACATGTATTGCGTACTACTGACATGATTAATATATTTGATTAATCTCCAATTCCCTTTATGGTTGAAGGTTTGAAGTGAATCTTCTAGGATTTTCTTCAATAGTAGTTAGTCTTACAATAAGAAGTGTTTCTTGAATTCACTAACATGTGAAATGCCTATTTCTTTTATCTTAAGTAATGAATTTAATGCTTGTATACCAATTTCATGCTCCTTTACCCTATCAACCTTAAATACAATTGGAACTGTAATTTGTCAAATATGGGCATATTAATTATGAAGGGGATTTATTTAAAACAATCATTTCGGAGAGACTTACACAACCTTGGATGTTCTATAATCATAGGATAATTAACAAAATGAATATACCTCAATGGATAGCTTTAATTCTCAACTTCATCTACAATCACAAATCATGACACTACTATGTTTAATTGAATATGACAATGAACTTTTTTGTTGTTCTTCAATGAAATATGGCATGATGATGCTTTTTCAAGATTGCAAACATAATTCAATCATGGTGAAAGGGCACAATTACCAGTTTCATACTTTATTTACATTAAAATTATGAATGATGAACATAGTTGCTGCATTAAGAGAGGCAGGAACTATACTGAGGCCCATGAAATAAAGGACCATAAAGAATCCTAAACCCTAAAACCTCAAAACAAGAATGACAAAAAAATGAAAAATTACATTTAAAAATTGTCATGAAGAGAATCCAACAAATTCTAAGGCCTAAACAACCAAGTTTCGTCAGGGAAGACACTAAGGTTCGAAAGGTATGAAATTTGTCTTTTTCCTTCTCACCCTATTCTTCGCAGTAAGACACTTTGGATGGTGTAAATTTCTTTCCTACACTTTTGTTTGGGGGGAAGACACTTTCATAGGAATTTAGGATATACTTGTGAGATCGAGGTTCACCATAAACATTTTTATAAGAAAAAATAAGCCAATTTTATTTTTTGCTACAACATTATCACCATTAGGGCTTCCAATTTTAAATTTTTTTTAAGTCAGAGTGGAAGAAATATAGAGTTATGTCAGTTTCTGTGACTACAATTTTTCTTGTCCTTTGAAATCAATCCATGTTCCAACATATTGAAAGAGATGAAAGTGTACCTCATAGTAGGACATAATTATTTGTTTTTTCCTCAAATAGTTGAAAGATAGAACCTCCCCTCTAACTTGGAAGTATTGAGAAAGCCTACCTTAAGAAGTTCAACTAACTTACCTAATTTTGGAAATTGTCGGTGGATATATAATGCACTCTAAAATGATTCTATTGATCCTATTGCTAGATTCCCTAAAATATAAATATTTATGAAGTGAACAGTCATTTCACTTTCTATGCTTGACAAGTGTAGAATTTATGTTTTCCATGGTTTACGACTAATGAGTTGGGATTTTAGGGTGTATGGTTGGCACAAAATGAAGTAGAGGTAGAGGTTATGTAAAACCCTAAACTTATGTAGATTCTATATAGATATTTAGACAATGATCAACTTCAAGTACGTAAAAATGGTCATTTATTTACCATAGTGAATATCTATCCATTTCATTGACCATGTCAAATGACTTTACCTTTTCATTAAAATGAAGTTGGATTTCATGAAATGTAGTTTTAACTACCTACGCTTATAATGTATTAAGGAAAATAATATCATGATAAACAAAGAATTTCAAGAATTTTTCATGAAAATCGATTTGAAAGTTGAAAAAAATGGTTCTATCTTGCGCAGCTAGTTACCTCTACAAGTACCATTTAGAATATTAAAAACTAATTACTTGAAAACAACTTACATTTAGTAGTACAATTATACATGAAATATTTAGTTTTGTGAATACAAATTTAGTAAATTTTGCACTATGATGCTTTCCCATCACAAAATTTAGCAATTCTTCTCATCATTCTTTATCAATAGATCCCAAACAATTTGACAATTACATTTTTAAAATCATTAGTAACATACATCTTCATTCTGTTCTCTTGAGGTGTAAGAATATTTGTTCAATCTAGGGCCACAGTGGTCACTTGATCAAAATGATAAAATTACACAAACTTTGGAGGGTTTAAACCAAAATTACCTAATTAGTGTGTCCAAAAAGTGATACCATAAGCTGACCATTGCCCCTTCCAATGCTTTTACTGCATGTCATGACTATTTGTAGAAATCTCCTGAAGCTTATGTTCATCTCTAAATGTTTGCATACATCTCCACATGTTTGCATACATTTGCTTTTGCTTTAGTTGGCGACCTCTAAATCTTTGAATTTGATGTGTTCATGTTCTAGATACAAAAGAAGGGTTTCAAGCAATGAATCATTGAGATTCTTGACAATCTAGCTGTATTTCTTGTAGATTGAATTTTGAGATGGGTTTACTATCTAAATTTTTGGTGGTCTCGCAGTCGTCCAAATTCAATTTTAAATAGAAAATCCCTTTTTTAAAACAACTATTTGTGCATTCACTGAGTTCAATGATTGGGCATTATTTTCAGATATATATTTTATTTAAGATGAAATGAAAGGAGTGAAAAAAGTCACTTGAATTTCAAGTCATACTTCCAGATAACAATGACCACATTCATTGGTATTATTGATGTGTACTAGGGTTTAGTTTTTATCTAGGGGCTAAGGTTGAGGGAGCAATGTGTTGTTCGTTCAATACACTGTCACCTTTGGAAGCATCTAGAAATCTTCATGACTTTATTAAAAGTATGACTTCATAAAGTAATTGTGGATGAAATTCTAAATATTAACTATGGAGATCCATTATTTGTAAATCCCTTGACTCCAAAAAATTATTTATGTTTGTCAATGGATAAGTATTCATGGCCTTGCTATGTGTGTAACTTCATATTAAAGTGTTAGTCGACAAAATTCTAAATTATCTTTGAGATTCTTTAGTGTCTATAATCCTTGGTCTGAGAGAAATAGTTTATGTCTATGTGCAATGTACATATGTATCAATATTTGTAGAATACAAAAATTTGGCTGACTTCTATCACGTGGCTAATAGCCTCATTTATTTTTTTCCACAAGATATTGTATGAACTAAAACCGTAAATTCAACAACAATAATTAGTATTCCTAAGTTTTGGGTAGTATATATATAAATATACTTTGACAAAAATGAACATTTTCCTGGGTATAAGTCACGTGTTATTTCATTAGAAGATTGAAACTCACCAGATTTCATAATAAAATAGGTTAGAAAACAATTCTAGATTAATAATTATGTAAGGTGCATTGAAACTACAACTTACTTAATTTATGATCATTCTAAGGGTTAATGTATCATTAGGGAAAGTACTAAATTGACAATACATTCTCATCATTGTGTGTTGAGGTTTAGGGTTCCGTTTAGTATGATTATTGCCAACTCAAGGGACATCAATACTCTCCATCAACCTTTATAAATGTGAGTTTTTAAATCTCTTCACTATTATTTGAAATATAATTATCAAATTTTATTCACCTAGCCATATGGTCTAGAAGGTTATCTACATTTTCCATGATGTGAAATATTAACAAGGATCCGCGAATATTTAGTATTCTCTCAAAAATAATTGGAATATGGATTGAAACTTATATATATATTTATTTATTTATATACACGTTTTGTTGTGAACCTCGAAATTAAAATAATATGAATGTAAAGAATCGTTTGATTGAACTACGGTAATTGAAGATTCCTTTCGGTCATTGGATGAATTCCTTCACAAAAGCTCTTTCAATTTGTACACAATAAGTAAATGAAAACAAGATTGCAAAAATTAAAAATAAATCCTTAGTACTAACTTGAGTACCTTCCATTTTTTCCTTTTCTTCAAAACGAGAGATTCGATTTACGGGGAAATAAGGTAGACTAGCCTATTACAACCTTGATTTTGAATCTAAGTATATTGGGATGACCTCAAGGAGGGGCACATAATTTTCAAAGGTGTGCACGCCCTGTACAAATCAAACCCAACTACAATAATAGTTTTCGGATAAAAATTGTAATTTATATGAATTTTTGAAGTGGTCTACCTCAAATTATAAACCCACTTGTAGACTGCAGTGACAAATGTCCTAAAACAACCTAGAACCGCCTTTACTTGTACTTATGAGCACTTCAATTTCCATCAATGAAACACTACCATGTTACCCAAGTTGGAATTAATGCACAATTAACATTGTGAAAAAAGTAAATGGATATACATAAGTTCTACAGCTGAGATGGGGCCCACAATAGTATGGTGGGAATAGGAAGGTGGTGCAAATAGGTTGGTCTACCTTGGGATCCCAAAGCACCATAAAATAGAGTTGACTAGGCGAGCATCTTTGAAAGGCAGATTATGAATCCTCGAGCCCATTAAGATGCAGAATCATATCGGAATTGATGCCTTGTCGTCCAGAATGTCGTCCTTTGGTCAAAGTTTGTAATCAAGAGCCGCCACAAAGGAATCTTGTGCACACGACTATGGCGGGTGTTCAAATTCAAAAAAGAACTCCCTCCTAAGGTGTCGCCAACTAACTCATTCTCGGTCTTTATGTTTCTTTTGAACTCCTAATGAATCCTTCAGCACATGTCCACTCTCACGGCTGGGGCGATTCACGAGGGTGACGAAGTTTCTTGGCGGCCCTGTCTTTCCATGCAGAGAAGTTCTTTGACGGTGGCTTCGAGTGACCACGGGCGCCATTGACAATTCTAGGTATGCAACTTCTTTAGAGTTGTTTTCGATTATTCATGCAGGAAAGTCTTATGACAAATGACTCTTGAATCAATTGTCACATCACTTAAGATCCAGCAGACCTAGTTTACTAGTTGAAGAGGATTTGATCGAGTGGACAGCTCAGTTGCATATGGCTATTTGTAGTAGAAAACTAATGTTCTCTTGGACAAGAGGTAAAGGAACGCCTTCTACTGTTGCTCTCTTTGATGGAATGAGAGAAAATGGATTAGGTTCCATTGTTAAATGGATATCAATTGAAGAATATAAATAGGTCAACGTAAATCTAAGATTCATAGAAAATACATATAAGGGACACGTATGAGTACGGTGCGTACCGGATGCTTCATATTGGGACATGACTTCTTCATTACCCATGTGGAGATCTCCAAATGGTTGGAGACGCGGTCTACAAACCCTAAGTAATCCTTACAAAATTGGATGAGGCATCATTAACATTTCCGCCATGATTCATCATCTGGAGATCTCTAGATGATCCTAGTATAAGAATTCTAGAGCCAATAGTACCTCATCATTATGCTAGCTCATTGTAGTTTTGATGGAGTTTCCTCATTTGGAGATCTCCAAATGGAGGCGGCTAATGAGTCAGTTAATGATACCATGATGAACTAGGATGAATGGGAAATGTTTGCACTAGATCTTCGAAGTTTAGTTGGATCTTTGTTATCTAGAGATCTCTAGATAGAGGCTCACGTAGGACTAGTTCATGGCATCGTACTTAACATAGATTGTTGCTACGTCTCTATGTTGGATGAACAAGGTTCACTTTGATTCCACTCAGTTGGAGATCTCCGGATGAAATCGGCTGTAGGATTAAATGACGAAAACATTGTATAGTAGGTTGGATGCCGCTACTTTGTGGTAGATCAATGAAGTTTTGACTGATCCTTCTGATTTGGAGATCTCCAGATGGGAGATGCTATTAGAATCAATTGACAAAAATGTGAAAAATTAGGGTGCATGTCCTATCCTAATGCAAAATCGCCGATGCTTCGTTTTATCTTTTTTATCTAGAGATCTCCAGATGAAGGCAGCTTTTTGAATAGTTGACGGCAACATAATAAGATAGATTATATGCCACGTCCATGAAATTTATTGAAGTGCTCTAGCTCCATTATGTAATCTCTAAGTGATGCTATATTTTGGAACTTGTTTCGTGAATAGGATAAAACATGATGGATTTGGCATATATGGTTTGATGGGTAGGACACCCTATCTGGAGATCTCCAATTGAGGATGGATTCGTGTAGCCCTGAGTATACAAGTCACTGACTAGGTGGTCTTTGTGTGTCTTGCTCATTAGATGATGTCTTCTCGTTTCGAATGTCGTCGAATTTTATTAGAATGACAAGTTCATCTTGTAGGAATTTATGTGGTCTTTGTATTTTCATAGGAGTGTTTTTTTCTGTAAAGTGTCCAAGGACATCCACATACAATTAGGACCACAGAAACCTTGATTTGCAGAATAGGATGATGCTCAGTGCTTAGAATGCTTATTTGATTATCAGGTTTGTCATACACTAGGAGGTGTCCCAATAGTCTAAGGTCATTTCCAAGGAAATTCAGATGGATTCCTTTGGTGGTTGCTATGGAACTACTGTCGTGCCATACTCTAGTAACCCACCGATGGAAGAAGCCTCTGAAGTTTCAACCGCTCAATGTGAGCTGTTTCACAATGGAGATGAAGTCAAGCTATTTGTTGGGTTTTCACTGTAGTGTTTCTTTGTGTAAAGTATCTAGGGACCTCCATATACATTTAGGAGCACGGAAACCCTGATTTGCAAAATAGAATGATTCTCACTCCTACGAACGCTTGTTTGATTATTAGATTTGTCATACAATGGAAGGTTTCCAAGTATTCTAAGGTCATTTCAAGGGAAATTCATATGGATTCCTTTGGTGGTTGCTCTGGCATTGTTGTCGTGCCATACTCGAGTAGCCCAACGTTGGAAAAAGCCTTTGAAGTCTCAACCGCTCGATGTGAGCCGTTTCACAATGGAGATGAAGTCAAGCTTTCTATTCCAAGATTTGGTGAAGTTGGAGGAGGATTGGTTGTTGATGCTTGTTTGCAAGGCTAGTGGCTTGGGGTGGACAAATCTTTAGAGCCATGACTTTTCATTTTGTTGTGGCCGCATACTGTTTTTCAAGAAGCCCACAATATCCCTCTATCCCCCTCCCAAAGGGGTATTACGTCATTGTGGAAGGCCATTGACTAGATTGTATTGTAGATAGCAAAGGATGTAAGGAAATTATTTGATGATCCGCTGATGGATATATCTCCATTTGTTCCTCAAGAGGATTGGATTGAACTTGAAGTGCATCTTCAAAATTGTGAGGGCACTATTGAGGCGTTAGGTAGAATTAATTGTTGGAGGTCGAAAGATCATTTCCAGGATGGAACACTTGGTGAGGAATATGTGGCTGTAATTGTGTTGGATGTGTTTTTGGGGAACAAGGAGGCTTTAATGACCTACGCCCGGTGCCCAATATCTTCTTGTTACTTTCCTAGTGGCCGCTCTTTGAAAGAGACAATTGCTTATTTTGCCGCCATCCTCGTTCCTGATGACCCATTAGCATATCTAGGAGGAAGACTGAAAGCGTCTTACCGATTCGTTAAGCGAAAGCCCAGTTTATATGTCAAGGAGTCCTTAGCCGCCTGTAAAACTTAGGTTTCTGAGATACGAAAGGTTAATTCTGCCAGATGCTGCAATAGGTTGTGTTGCCAATTTTTTTCTCAAGAACAGACACTAATGATAAGGCAAAGATTCTATTTGAAGTCTTTTGAAGACAGATGTGAATATGGCGTCGGTGCCCGTGGTCAAATTCACCATTTTGACGAAGATCAGAATTGAAAAGTCATTATACTAGAAGATGCGGAAGTATATATTCCGGCATGGTACATAATTCATGGAATTTCAAATTCCACTTATCACAGTTATTCACTCATGTACAAGGATGGGGTTCTCTTGGGGACTCATGGAAACAAGGGAATTAAACGACCTCGGATAGGAACCGTTCAAGTCACTAGAACTATGAAAGCAATCATAGACAAGAGCATTGATCAAATGCCACACCAAATGCGCAGCATTGGTCATGGACGAATAGACACTCCCAAATTTCTACTTGCAGGAAATAACTAGAAGCGCTTGCGTATTGAGGCGAATGAGGTAGTTTTTCAACTTCTATTCGGTGTTGTGAATCATCTAGAGATCTCCAGATGATCCAAACACAATTTGCATTACATACTAATTGTAGTTGAGGAATTCTGATTTGCCTTTGTTTCCTTTGAAATTACATTGTATTGCTCCAATAATTCATGCATGTTTTTTTGGGGTTGCGCAGTTAAATATTGACTACGACCTTCCGCTAGTGAGTCAATCCACAATTAGTCGAATAAAGAAGGAGCACTTTAACAATGTCTCCATTAAGCCTGTTGGAAGTTCTTTTGCAAGATGTACCACGTGCAATGAGCTTATGAAATTTATATTGAAATCACCAAAGGGGAGCCCTGAGTCCATGGAGTTCATGAAGAAATGGATTGAACATCTTAATTTGCAAGCCTCTTGCCATCGCCTATATGCATCTTGGCATGAGGAGTCTAAGAGGAATCCCTTGGAACTTCTTTGTGTAATTCACAACAAAATGGATACCTCAAAGATAGCCCTTCCAAGGATGTACGTGACGACGAAGGCCACACAAGGTCTAGGTCAAATTTCAATGAGTGTTACTAGAATGGTAGCTCATGGTCACGTTGATGGTGCATATGCGCATTATGCCCAATCTTGCTAGCCAAGAGACTCCAACTTCACAATATCCTCATTGGCTAGATTGTTTCGTTGATTGGAAGGTCCACCAATTCGAGAGACTGGTAACCTCTTCCCATATTTGCTGGCAAACCCTATGTTTGAGGCACTATTACGAGGGAAGTCAAGATGTGTGGATTGTTTAACCCTAATAGAACCATCAACCAGACATGGATCTTGCCCCCTTCCTAAAAATTTATACCTTTAGCTTGACAACTCTACAAAGGATAACAAAAACTAGTATCTAATGGCGTTCTTGTCCTTGTTGACTGCATGTGGTGTCTTCAAGGAAATTCAGGTTGGATTCCTACTCATCGGACATACTTACGAAGATATCGATGCTTACTTCAACCATCTTTCGAAGGCCTTGAAGTCGAAGAACACTTTTGTGGTTGCTGACCTCATGAAAACCTTCATTCAGTCACAGGAAATGGCATTCATGCCAAAGTTCATACAAGAGGTGGCGGACTTCAAGTTGTTCATCAAGGATTATGTAAATAGTGGCACCGCTAGATTAATTGGATTGGGAGAAATGCATCTTTTCAAGTTCTATGTAGACAATGATGGTGTCCCCGTCATGAGATACACAAAGTCTGGAGTTGATACACACTGGTTACCAACTGATAAACCATCTCTTTGCCTTTGGAAGAAAGACAATAGTGGTTAGCCAAGGCTTCCCCCGTGTTGTCCAAAGCCTGTTCCATTCAAGCCTATATGGGGAAGTAAAGTTCCAAGCACGACTAGGAATCAAGAGAAGGCTGTGGAGTTGGCAAGGAAAGCAACCCTAAACAAGAATTTCATTATGGTAGGACTAGAGAAGTACCTATAGTATTGGTAAAATGGTATGTCCAAGTGTGAAGGATTTGCAACGGCCTTCGGTCCATATGTGGATTATTGGAATCGCATGTTGGGGGAACTCAAGAAACCACTACTTGACTGTCCTCCAAAATTAGTAGAAGGCTTTTAGCTAAAACATGATTGGAGGAAGCCACTTCATGAAATCCCTCATCAGTCATTAATGGTGAATCCTGTAGATGTCATTCCTGAATAGGAGGACCAAGAACCGTATTGTGGCCTAGCAAATGAAACGCCACTAGAAAGCTTCAATCTTTGGCTTGACATACGTCCAGGCTCATGAATTCTTCTAAGACTTGAAGACCCCTCAATTTGTGCTATTTGGCAAGGAAGAGCATTGTCCATCGTGTGTAGAGTGCTAGGAGATGAGAATAACAGGAAGTTTTTGTTGCAATACTAGAGACTGGATAACTCCAAAGCGACTTTGGAATTAAGGTACTAGAATTGTTGGTATGGCAAATGGCTTGTTGAGAACACTTCTCCTACATGGGTGGATGCAAATTGTGTAGTGTATTTAAATTGGTCTAAGATAGTACATCCAAAATCAAGGACAATTCCTAAGAAGAGTAGGGAGGCTACCTTGGTGAATTTGAATAGGGCGAATGACGTAGATCCTTGATTGAGTTTTGTGTCCTACTAGTAAGGTCATCAGGAGATCCCCAAATGCATTTTTTGTCTGCGCTTGTGAGGATAGGTGAGGACATGAGGTTCTTGTTATACAAAATTCTTTCTAATTGTAATCACAAAATTCAGTGGATTGTTCAACGAAGTTCTGTTTGATGTAGAGTTGTTCCGACGAATAGTTCGACAACACGACAAACACGACGTCCAACACGTCAAGCAGACCCTCTTGTCCGTCTAATAGAATCAAATTTAGCTTTGACTTTTAAAAAAAATTCACCCTACCTGTGAGGCCACCTGGATGCCATGTGGCAAACACGTGTCTTCCACATGGCATCCTAAAGGGGCGCATGCGGGTGTGGCCGACTTTGGGTGTGGGCGATTACAAGTAGGGCGACTTCGGGTTCAAGCTGGTAGGCGACCGTGGGTGGGGAGTACGTGGCGACTTGCAAGGCAAAGATACGAAGTAGGAGCCTGAAGAGAAGTAACACCTCACAAATACCCACGGTCGCCCCCAAAGACCCGTAGTCGCCTCTTAGGGGACCCGCACGCGCCCCAAAAGACCAAAAGTCGCCCCCCAAGAGACCCTGCACGCGCCCTCGAACCACAGTCACCTCCCAAAAGACTCGCACGTGCCCTTGGACCCGCAGTCGCCCTATCCAGGACCCACACTCGCCTTGTCCATGACCTACAGTCGCCCTGTCCAAGACCCGCAGTCGCTTTGTCCCAGACCCGTAGTCGCCCTATTCTGGACCCACAATTGCCTTGTCTAGATTCTAGAGTTGCCCTATCCAAGACCCGCAGTTGCCTCTGGACCCATAGTCGCCCTATCCAGATCCTAGAGTCGCCCTATCCAAGACCCGCAGTCACCTCTGGACCCATAGTCGCCCTGTCTAGAACTTGGAGTCACCCGGTCCAAGACCCACAGTCGCCCTGTCCCAGACCCGTAGTCACCCTATTCAGGACCCGCAATTGCCCTATCTAGATCCTAGAGTCGCCCTATCCAAGACCCACAGTCGCCTCTGGACTTGTAGTCGCCTTGTCCAAAACTTGGAGTCGCCCGGTCCAAGACCTGTAGTCGCCCCTATACCTGTAGTCGCCCTATCCAGAACTTGGAGTCGCCCTGTCTAAGACTTATAGCCGCCCTTGGACCCGTAGTCGCCTCCTCAAACCCAAATGCACCCTACCAAACCCGCGGTTGCTCCCTGAGATCTGAATGCGCCCCTTGGAGACCGTGGGTTCAACCAAATTGGGCTCAACAACAAGACTTGAACTCGCCTTCACCTACGGGTGCCCAAGATCTGAACTCGCCCCCCACCCGAAGTTGCCCCCCATTCCACCAAATTGGGCGCAACAACAACAAGACTTGAACTCGCCCTCACCCGCGGTTGCCCAAGACTTGAACTCGCTGCCCACTCGAAGTTGCCCCCTATTCCACCAAATTGGACGCAATACTAACAAGACTTGAACTCGCCTCCACCCACGGTCGCCTAGGACCTAAACTCACCACCCACCCACAGTCGCCTCTATCTTAGAGTCACGTTAGTCCAGAAACCAACGTACCACAAGATGTAAGCCATCTCCAACTCTAATGAAGTCAAGCTTAATTGCATCTTCCATACACTATAATTGACATGTCCTTCAATGCTCGTAGTTAGTTAATACTACAGAATCAGTCTATAAATACAGAAATTTTAATATGACTAATTAGACAAATGGAAGAAGGTTTTCTAAACCATAACCCTATACCCTAAACCCTATAGAAAAACCATGGACCTTCTCCATGTATGCCACTCCAAAAGTAATGTACTTCTATTTTTTAGGATGGATAAAATGACAAACACATGTGACTTGCTTTTCATTATGTGTCGTAAAAAAGTTTGAACTCCTAAACCTTGTACTTGTAAGATAAAAACCATTCAAAGTGTCATTTCCTAACTTTTTAATCTTCAATAAATTCAATATTCATTCACCCCTTCAAATGTGTTTTAAATACCCTTGATGTATCAAGGGGAGGACTATATTGAAATTCCTATGTTTGAGGATGGAAAATGAAATGATGAGGATAAGGGCTTTCCCAAGTCTCCATTTCGTAAACCATTTTTTACATAGATAAAAAGATTTCTTCTTCATGCATTCCATGGTGTTAGTATTTTTTTTGTACATGGTTTTCCCCAAAAGGGAAGGTCTCCTTTCAATGTACTCCCTCCAAAAATTAAAAAAGGAAATGGTCACGTTGAATTTGACATGACTACGAGGGAAAAAAAAATGTCAAGGAGAAGAGCTTCCCCAAGTCTCCATTTCATAAACCACTTCTTATGTAGATAAAAAGATTTCTTCTTCATGCATTCCATGGTGTTAGTATTTTTTTTGTACATGGTTTCCCCCCAAAGAAAAGGTCTCCTCCAAATGTACTCCCTCAAAAAATTAAAATAGGAAATGGTCACGTTGAATTTGACATGACCATAAGGATGGATGAAGGAGAAATGAAATGTTAGGAAAAAGGGCTTTTCTAAATCTCCACTTCCTAAACCAATTTGCTTTCTTTATTACTTAATTAACTTTTGATCACTTAGTATTGAATGCCTCAGTTTTAGGATTTTTTGGAGTTATTCCTCAGAAAAGGGGGGAGCGGTACCTGAAAAGTTTGAACACCTTCCCTCCACTTTGTAAGGGGGGAAAGTCAAACTCATGTTATCTGGCGCCCTTGACCCATATCGCCCATAACCTGCAGTCGCCTTATACGCAACTATCCCCGTCGTCAAGAACTAGAAGACCTCTTGAATCTGAGACTCGTAGTCGCCCCATCAACTACGGTCGCCCAAGAAATGACTTGTGGTCGTTCCCCTAAGCCCCCTTCTACCCGCACTTGCCCCCCCTAGACCCGCACTCGCCCCCCCTAGACCTGTAATTGCCTTGGATTGAACCCGCAGTCGCCCTCATTCTGGGACCCGCGGTCGCCCCACCTTACCCGCATGCACCCCACCCGTAGTCGCCCATGGTGATGTGGTGGAGGCTTTCCACGTCACTGTTGACAACCCGCCACGTAAGACTAAATTTTTGGCTGCCCTGCTTGAAAATTTCAAACCCTAATTCCGTACTCGTCAAATTTGTCTCATATATGCAACACTCGTCTTATACGACATGCGACATCAAACGAACAACTTGACACCCAAACCCCAAAACACGTTCGCTAGAACAACCTTGGTTTGATGTTATGTATAAATATAACACATCAAGAGATTAGGTGTAGCGTTCTTGCTATTCATTTCTTCGATGTTGGAGAATGGAAACCCGGAAGCCTTAATCTGTACTTGGCATTGTATTTGGCATTGTATTTAATTGCTCTCATTTCTTGGAAGGGAACTCGTGTATATTTGAATGAAAAGAAATATTGCATACTTAGAAATGACAAGCATTTGTAAGTTATGAGTCAATAAAATTGTCTTTTATGCCAAAGTTAGTGTTATGTCATTGTTGGGTAGGCCTATTTATATTTTATCATGTATGCATTCATCTTGGTATCTTGAATGAATGAATGACTAGATTAATAAGTGCACTCCTCTAGACAACAATATTGAATTTAGACTCACTTTTGACACTCACTTCCTAGACTTCTTGGGTATTGGACTTTGTTCTTCCAAGTTACTATAAATTACTTGAGGTATTTAGTTAATATTGGAGATCAATTGAGGTGTATGTGGTATCCCACATTCAATAATTGATCAATTGCTTGGAGGTGGGAGCCATATTCACTTCTATTGTTTGTTATTTGGAGATTTCTTGGTAGGTAGTGTCACATTTTCTATGTTGAACAATGATTGGATGCAACCTTCCTTGCCATAGGGATAACTCAAGAATTCCTATCTGGAGAACTCCTAATCAAATTATAGGAACTCCTTCGCACAAGGATGTATTTGAGACACTTCTAAAGAAGATGGGCCCTAAACTATATAATTGTTTTGCTTTCCAAGCACAAAAAGTAGTCCTTAGAATTATTACAAGTGTAGAATTTGGAGCATGTGAAGTGTATATACTACTTTCGAATAGGAGTTCTCCAAATATAGTTACATATAGGGTAGAATTTGAAGCACATGAAACATCAATATTACTTGATTCCAAGAGATATCCAGATATAGGTTCATATAGGGTACAATTTGAAGCATGTAAAACATCAATATTACTGGATTCCAAGAGATCTCTAGATACATCAAGGAAATGGAGAGATCTCCAGATGCAACACTAACCATTTGGAGATTTTAGTAGTTTTTAATTTTTGGACTTCTCCAAAGTCCAGAAGTAGTTAAATGTGGCATAAGCTCTATCAACCCCTTTCTGAGTTTCCTTGATCAAAAATTAGAACCGAAAATGATTGAGCCAAATATTTGGCTCTTCATTCTTGGTGGAAAGGAGGACATAAAGGTTGCAACTTTGTTCACAACTCTGAAGCTTATTCGGTATGACTTCATCATATCCACCTACATCCCCAGTAGAGCAAAGATGTTGAATAATGTGATGAATAGAGGAAAAGCTCCGAACGTGTTGTTCTTCTTCTTTTTCAAGAAGGATAATGCCTTTGCCACCGTCGCCCACATGTATCTCAAATCAAAATATGAAACACCTTCTGGATGTATATACTATACTGATCCATCCAAGAATACGGAAGCCAAGTGGAGGATACATCCCACCGAATTGCGAATGGAGTTTTACCTAGGCATACTCCAAGCCTTCGCAACGCTAGATGAAAATGTTCTTGGCATCTACGCAAGACCAAAGTTCATGCTAGCCGCGAAGGTTAGTGTATCTTCTCTCTTAGAAATCATATTCTCGTATCTAGAATTATAGTTCTTTAATTTTTCTCAACTTATCTTTGAAGTATGTGCAATCCATTGTTATCCTTGGGTCAACAAGAATATCATCTACCTTGGACATACATTCAACATTGATTTAGAAATGCAAAATCTAAAATGTTTGTGTGTGATCTATAGATGTTCGGTGCATACTTCTATGGCTTTAGTGGCAGAGAAGATGCAAAACCATATTCGAAAATCGCTCTCCTAGCAAATAAGATGGATAAGAATGACTTCCTGATTTCGAATTCACCTTATTTGCTATTGTACGATCGTCCCACAAGTCGTGGACCTATGGTCATTCACTCCAACTCACCTCCATCGCCACCCATGACGTTGGAGTCATCACTAGAAAGTAATGTCATGGGGAACTGCTAGAGGGAAGCTGTCGGGCCACATGTAAGTACTAATCCTGGCATTGAAGGAATTGATCAATTTGGGACTAACACATTCCAAGTCCACACATGAATGCATGCTCCTGCTATTTTGGTCGTATTGCAAAGTCAATATGATGACGAGGATGTAGAGACCGACACTGAATTTGAGAGACATCAAGAAGAGTAAGCTGGAGAGGAATGAGGGAGAGACAATGAGGACGTTGTCATTACTGTCATGACCGGATCCGAGGGGAATTGTGTAGCTGAAGAAAGTCACCCTTCGACGGGATTAAATAACCCCATCATCATAAGTGATGATGATGATATCGATCATCTGCACTCATTAGACAATGACAATGACGTAGATGGTGTTCCCAAGCAAGTTGAGCTAAAACCTCTCATCACACCCTTAGGCGTGGTGGTGAAGGTCGAGAAGGACTAGTGGAAGAAAGACTAGGAAGCTAGGGAGAGGAGGATAGCTAGGCAAAAGGAGCGGGAAGAAAAAGAAAGGCTGGTTGCTGAGCTACTGGCGGGCAAGAAGGCTACCAAAAAGAAATTTATTGAACTCTAAGAGAAATTGGGCTCAAAACATGACGAGCTACAAAGCCAGTTCGCAGTGCTCTTGAGTGCGTTGCAATCCTAGAAGAGCCAATCGCAGAGTTGTCCGATTACAATCTCTGTTGCTCCGACACCACAACCTTATGTGCCGTCGAGTAGCGCTCCAACCATGCAAGAAATGGTGCACTTGGTCAATAGGCTATCCTATCCTCGAATCATTGATAAGGATGAGGCAATCTTACTAGCACATGAGGACCTCGTCATCTCAATTCTAGCATCCCAAATGCCCAGGATCCCATCTCCAAATGAAGGGGCCTTCAAAGTCTTAGTTCCTAAGGTTGCTCTTGACGTTGCTCGATAGGAAGACACCATTCAAGGAGAAGAACATCATCCTTGAGGTGACGATAATGTTGTTGAGGAGGCAACACAAGCTTTTGCTGCTAATCCTCGTAATGCAACGGTGTCTGAGGAATCACGTGAAGTCCTCGTGGAGGTGCACTCGCCCCTTTCTGAGGAGGAAGAAAGGGTTGACTATGAAGGGGATGATGAAGACCTCCTCGACAACGCTTCGGAGGAGAGCAAGAAAGGACAACCTTCAGCAGTAGAAGTGGCACTAGAGGATCCAGAAGGAACCACTTAGGTACAACCTTCTAACCCTTATGAATTTGATTGATTCTAGAACCTTGGAGTCATTCATGATTGTGCTTGGTGACAGCGACTAGGAAGTCCTCTATTAGTTATCGAATCTCGTTTGTATTCATGCTTCTTGACAGGATGTCATTGCCACTATTTGATTGCTTGGCACTGACAACGAATCTATTTGTGGCTACCATCCTCGGACACTAGTGTAGCATAGTATTGAAAGTAATTTTCAATCGACTAGAGACGTAATATAATTTTGCGACTATAATATGTAGACTTTGTAAATAAATTATACCTGATTTCCATGGATTCGCGCATTGGTCTAATAGTCTTTGGCTTTCAATGTTTTTGTTGCTCAACTGCAAAAAAATAAAAGCGTGCATCGTCCGTTGCCAATGAAAGCACCTTCTAATGGGAGTCTGCAGTCAATTAGGGGAACTAAATGCTTCTATCCACTTTTTGGATTTCCTGTTTTTGCATTTAAAGAGGTAACTCCATTTCTTTGTTATTCTATTTTCATCAAGTAGTATCGGAGGGCGGGAGAGAAATCGTGTCGAAGAATGTGCTTCTTGTACTTCCTCCACCGCGGAGGAAGTGGATGAACATTGTCTTCGACTTGAATGACATACTCTATCAAATGGTGATGAAGTCCTATAGAGAGAAATTCAAACCGTATAAGCTCGAAGACAATGTTCTCTGCCACAGAAATCCCACGATCATCGAACCCAAGGCAGTTTATGCTCGGCAAAATCTGGGTGAATTTCTCCGGTAGGTTTCGGCGATCGCGGATAGGGTCTTAGTGTTGACCACGATGTTGAAGCATAATGTAGAACCCATCACTTGACACTTGTTTAGCGGTTGTAGAGCACCCTACGATATTCTGAGTCAGGAACAATGCAAAAAGATAGAGCACTCTTTGGGGAAGTTCTTTCATCTTGGTGAGCAAGTGCATTATATGAAAGTGCTCTCCAAGACCTTATTCTGCAATCCTAGCGGGAGCACGTCCTTCACCTCAGATAATACGCTTCTCATTGACGACTCTCCAAACAAGAGTGTTTGCAATGAGAATGGGAATGCCATATTCCTAGACACTTGGAGGCACTATAATCGCAGAGACAATGTCCTCATGGGGGAACTTCTTCCATGGCTCTGATGTCTAGATTCGAACTACCAACCAAGCCAAATGCAAAGATATGTCAAGGAAAACCCCATTGGTCTAGACTAGGGTTGACGAAAGTGAGCGTCTCGGGCAAAATCACGTCCAAAAATCGGCCATCCGGCCCCTGCAGACGCTATGTCTCTGGTGGGTAAAAAACACCGTCTGCAAATTTACCCTGGCTAAATGCGGTCGGGCAAACGGGCGGACGGCTAGTGGCTAGTTTTTTAATACAAAGCTTCAACTCCTTCAATTAAACTTTGATTCCTTGAATGCTTTTTACAATAACATATGGAGTTATGAACTATCCTTTGTAGTGTAATCAAGTAAAGAAATTGTACACTATAATTGCAATTATGAATTATCAAGGGAAAGGATTAAAGAAAAAATTCAAAATTCTCTTCACCTTGAAAATTACCAAATCTATGATTCTATGACAATCATGAAGTCAAAATTGTTGCATTCTATATGTATCTTGCAATGTATCATGCTTCATACAAAGAAAGAGGAACACAATCAATTTTGGGGGGACTTCTTCTTGGTTTTGCAATTCAAAAAAAAATAATCATATTTTCAACATCAATAAGCAAACTCCAACTGCCATAGAAAATTCAAACAATCAATTGCCATTACATGCTCAATGTATCATAAGCACCTAAACACCTAAGCCTACATCCCTTGAATCTCTAAGGCTTGTAATTACTATTTCCTTTCACCTCAGCCCCGCTACTCTCACATCTAGTTCCCCATCGGTCGTCTTCATCGCTAGATGTCTCTTCCATGTCGTTTGATGAAGATTGTACAATTTTCACTCTTTTTTGTACTTGGGTAGATGTCAATGATCTCATTGATCTACCGGTCTTCTTCTCCATTTTGGCTCTTAATATAGCCTTACCAATGCCTTCCTTAAGGCTAGGGATTGTTTTCATTTTCTTCTTTGACCCCACTTGATAGGTATCAAGTGGGGTTCTACCCACATTTAGTCTCTTGCTTGGAGAGGTAGCAAAGGGTTGCATCATTCTTTTTTTACGAGCTTTAATGGAGTCTTCACCCTGTGATATCTCTGCTTTTGGCGCTCCTTGAATAATTAACTGCATTGCATTCAAAGACTGCGATGTGTGGCCTAATGATTTCAAGGAATAGCGTGGTGGATGGCCCCGATGTTGAATAAACATTGAAGCCAATGTCTCATCCTTATCATCATCATCGGTACATGATAAAATGATTCGACTTGGATTGCCTCCGGAACTCATCTCTTTCGTAGGAGACAAATGTCTTTTTCCAAGCCGTGATTTCCTTGAACCATCCAATGTCATGGCATCGCTTTTAAATAGTGCACGTGGAGGAGTGCTACGTGGTGGTTTGGGAGAATCTTCCATGAGGTGCATTTTGTCAACACCATTGTTGACAAAAATTGGGTTGCCTAACTCCATCGAATGTGCTTCAACATTGTCTCGTACTTCGTGTGGTTTGGCATTTCCAATATTTGCTTCCCCACATTTCTTGCTTGCCGATACCACTATTGATGCAACAATTGCATTGGACACGTTCATTTCAATGTTCACCTTACATCCTCCTTTGTCTTCATATTGGTCATTTTTTTCTACCACCATTATCAGGGATGGAGCATCGGAAATGGGAATCACTTCATTCTTTACAAGACTCCCATCATTTACAGCCGTTGTCCTATTGGTCACCCTTATCTCTACATATGTATCCTTTATGTTTGGTAGAAGATTTCTGCTATTCATGAATCCGGTTCCATCCACAAATCTAGCTATCGAAGGTACATCATCATCAAGCCCGCAATCATCCTCATTTGATTGAAACTCATACATGTCTCCATCCGTGACTCCGAAGTCTTCATTGTTTTGATTAGGAGTCTCAAACATTTCTTCGTCAGAATTGTCGATATCATAATTCACAGCATCTCTATCATCAGATACAAATTCATCGTCCTTGTCTTCCGAGATAGGCCCTTCTGAATCTTCGAACTCCACGTTGTCATGGTACCACTTCTTTTCATCCTTCTCCTTCGATGCGGCTATGACTTTGGATTTGGTGTATACATACACCAAATCGGCTGCTTTCTGTGGCTTCAATTTGTTTCGGGATTTGTTGTGAACAAAAGAGTAGCTATTCAAATTTCGTTCACATGAAGATGATGAAACCGGTTGGGCCAAAATCCTCTTTGCAATTAGAACAATGAGCTTGCCACATGCACCCTCAAAATCCCACCAAGCATGTGCCGACAATTTCTGCTCAGCCAAATCCAACATGTCGTGGAATGGAGGATCTCGGTGTCGAAATGCTACAAACTCCTTCACTACGTCAGGATAAGTTCTCGGTTGACATATTTTCCTAATAACGCGCTTGCATGCATTTGTTGCATCTTGATCGTCAACTAGTTATTTATCATGAAGAAGGTAAGGGTTCAAAAGAGCTCTTGCATAATGTAGATCGGTCTCTACCATTTCCTGTCACTTACCAAACGACTTTTCGATAGGAATGGCTAAATCTAAGGACAAACCAAAGGGCTCTTTTCGTAAAGAGAAGACATGCTTCTCTAAATTCCTCATGATGTGCAACACCTTGCCCATGCATGGTGTCTTTGCATCCAAATCTCGTAGACCAAATACCACAGGAGCCATCAATTCTTGGAAATTAGTGGCACGAGCCCCAAAATGCTCATCTAAAATTGTCTTCTTCACCTCCCGAGACTCCATACGAGATTTTGCGTTCTTTGTATCTCGTAACTTGAGGACATATTCTACCCATTGAGGA
Organism: Straminergon stramineum; assembly: GCA_963920665.1. Classification (NCBI taxonomy): domain Eukaryota; kingdom Viridiplantae; phylum Streptophyta; class Bryopsida; order Hypnales; family Calliergonaceae; genus Straminergon; species Straminergon stramineum. Next base: position 13,533,889 of record OY987273.1, read on the forward strand.
TCCACCACACTTTGTTGCAATCTAGTCTTGATCTTCAACAAACAAGAAATCATGAAGAAATTGGAGGCAAATCTTGTTTTCACCGACATCAATAAGCTATTCTTCATTTCGTGCTTTTGAAATATAGCTAGCGGCATATGCTGCAATCTGAAGAACTTCACAACGATTACGGCTTTTTCCACTAGCTCCTTCAACCATTCTTGCTTCCTCCAATCTTGAAGCAACAAATCCAAGGCGTGCACCACACAACCTTGAAAGAAAATGTGCGGATATTGACTCGACACCATATTCCATGCTACCGGATTTACAAGAGCGTTGTCTACAGTCACTTGCACAACATTTGTGGGGCCTACTTGTTCTATAAACTTTTCCAAGACAGAGGCCAAAAAAGGAGCATTCTTTTCGACTCCACTTGTATCCACCGATCCTAGAAATTGCTCACTTGTAGAAGATACAAGCATGGCATTTATCAATGGTCGATTGGTAACCAAGCTCCATCCATCAATAGACAATGTTGCTCCAAACTTCCGAATGCTATCTTCGGTCTGACTATGAAGCTTTGTCTTGATGTTGGTCTTCGCTTAGTCAAGCAATTTATGGCGTAAATCATGATATGATGGTGGAGCGTAGGGCCCACGGTACTCGGCTGTTTTTTTCACTACTTCTTTAAATGCCAGATTTCGAGCTATGGCAAATGGTATGTTTGCCGCATAAAAGAAATTGGCCCACACTACATTCAAATTGCGTTTTGCTGTGGAATCAAAGCCATCCACTAGACTACTCTGTCTTTGAAGTCTACTACCTGATGCCATTGGAGTGTCACGATCACTAGATGTTTTTGTAGTTCCGTTTACTTTGGATCCTACACCAACAAATTCTTCCGGTGCTGCGCATGAGTCCTCTTGAGTAGAACGCGCCATATCCCTCTCATTTGAAAAATCCCTCCTGACCATACGCATGCTACCAACATCTACATTGTCAATGATCGGTCTCTGCAGGAATGCCCCATTAGATCAAAGAAATAGGATTCGAACATCTAGCGTCAATTGCGAACAAAGACTCACTCTTGTATCACGAACACTTGATGGGCCTTCATATCCTAAATGGCTCAACATATGGCTTATCTTCTTCGCAAACACCAAGTTGCAAGCCTTGCACTTTACCTTACCGGTTGATGGGGTACCATACCAACCAGACCAATCCTTGCTCATAGTGGCAAGTCACAAATTTTAATTTTGTATATTGGAATCAAATTCAAAATGTGAAGACCAAATGAACAATGTCCAAATATAATAAAAAATGACTGCACAAAGCCTTGAAAATCAAGGCCCTCCCGTTCATTGAACTATACATTATCAAGCAAGGGACACAGAAATTGCAGCTCCTAGCCCTTAGAAATCTTAGCGTTTAGTTTTCAAGAGTGCTCTCAAATGACTTCTTTCCTACAGTTATAGTCTCTCAAACTGGCTTGACCGTTGGAGACCATTTTTGAATCCAGAGAACATGCAGTTCGACGTTGGCTAATTCTGTGGCGGACAGGCGGTTGGGCGGACGGATGGTCCACCAAACGGGCAGTCGGGCCCACGAGGGTCGGACGGACGGACAATGTAGACAAGCGGATGGAATGACGTGAAGAAAGGTAGACGGGCGGACAGGTGGTTTAGGGCGGATGGGCAAACAAGTGGGGTAGGTCGTGTTCAATTGTTCAAATGTTCAATGCTTCAAGAGATGTGGGACAAAATAGGGATTTATGGATGGAGTGAGCCAATGAGGAGATCTCAGAAAATTATGGTTTTGTCAAAGGGTCTTATAATTTAAAATTTCTAGATGAGCATGAAAAAAACATACTTCACAAAAAGCTATCCTTCATAAATCACCATAGCATGAACTTAAAAGAAAGCAAAACAAATGATTAATTCAAAGATATATATATATTTCATATTTGGATATATATAAAGAACTTCAAAACAAATCAAAATTCATCATGAGTACAATGAATTACTAGTAGTACTCAACCCTTATAACATTTAAGCCACACTTGCCAATATACTTCTATACTATTAAACATTTAAACATAATAAAATAAGGAAAGCCTCTCTTATATTTAAGAACCACTACCCTCTCCTAAATTGTAAGATGGCCCCTCCTTAGCCAAAAGTCTTGCACTCATTCATCGAGTATTTGGCCCAACACTATAGACAACACCTCCTCCGGATCTAACCTCCATGTCCACCTCTGTAAACTGTTGTTTGGTTTCCGGAGAGTGGTCATCATCATTTTCATCCTCTCTCTTCCATTTTGAGGTTCACTTTGGAGACAAATCTACTTCTTCAACCTTCAAGGCCCTCAATGTAGCATCCACTCAATCTACGAATACATTGACCTGTCCGTGATCAGCTTCGATGGGTAACCCTATTGGTCGAAAATCGGCCAATATAAACCCCCTCCATTCAGCTATGATGTCACCTATCCTCTTATCAAATGCCCTAGCTACCTCCACAAATGAATGCCCTGTAGTTGTTTCCCCATCTATTTCCACAAGAGCATGAGCTTTGGCAGCTTCTTCCAACTTTGACAAGAAAAGGGCCCTACCAATCAAAGTGTGATTATAAGCCCCGTATTGTTCATTGAACTCTTCAGCATGCTCCACCTCTACCCAAGTTTTTTTGGGCCCTTTTTGCACTTCTTTGTCAGGAAACCGAAAAAACTTCTTGTGTTGCACACTCCAATGGCCCCCCATGTTGCGACAAAACAATTCACGAGCCTCACCATCTTCAATACCCCGAGCCCGCAACTCCACCTCTCTGTTAACGGTCATCTACATGAAAGGATCCGCTGGTTCTCCAGACTCCTTATACAATCCATGTCGGCAATCAATTGAATCCCATGTGAGAGGTCGCCCCCAATATGAGAAATTCTGGTACTAGTATGGCCCTTGATCAAGAGGAAGGGTCCATCGGTTGTATTCGTGGCTAGGGGGCATATCTTCCAAGATCCTAAGCATTTCATAGAACCAAGGGCTCAGAGGAGAACGACACTCGGCACAAACCGAACGAATGAGTGATGCTTTCACGATGCATGTCACGTGAAAATTGTGGCGACATTGGCCCATGGTTAGGGCTCCTTCAGGGCCAAAAGGACCGTGGCAAAGGCTACAATGACTCTTCAAGATTCTTGGGGCTGGATCGCAAGCATGCACTATTGTCTAGTCTTTCTCCTTGATGTGCGCTGAAAGCGTGTTGTAAGGGACCCACCCTTCCAGGGTTGACAAATCCGAACGTCCGCCCCGAATTCACGTCCATCGTCCGGATGCATGGACTCCAGCGGACGTAGCGTCCCTAGTGCCGTTCGCCTGCGGACGGCGCAGTCGCGGTGGATGGGCGGGGCGGACGGTGGAGGGCGGATGGTGAAGGGCGGACGGGCGCGGCAGACGGTGGAGGGCGGAAGGGAGGGGCAGACGGTGAAGGGCAGACGGGTGCGGCGGACAATGGAGGGCGGACGGGGGGTTAAAGGATTAGGCCATTGAGTAACGGGGTTCAATGTTTATTTATCAATGTTTTTACCAATTGCAGCATGTCATTTGAGCTTAGATTTTTGTTTTTCATATATTTCAATTGTCATGTAATGTAGTAGTGTATGTTGCTTCATTCAAAAGATAAAACATATTGTGCATTTTTAATTTTTCTATGAAATTTCAGT